>JAUIMM010001983.1:8437500-9077500 GCA_031769625.1 Taudactylus pleione | reverse complement strand
GCAATCCCTCTGTGCTTACGCCACTCCCGTTCCACCGGGTGTTGGGAAGGGCCTCTGGAAGGTGCTGTGTGATATGATTCATGATGATGTGGTACAGGTAATTAAGGGTGACCCTTGCATCATGCAGTTTGGGCTCCACCTCTATAACCGGCATGGTTCGGATGTCAGTAAGCATGATTATATACGGCAGAAGCTCAGAGAGGTGGGGCGACTGTTACTGCATGCCAGGATGGTTAGTCCTCTGAGGAGCATGGCAGAGTTCATCCGCCCTGCAAACTTCCTGCAGGTCATAACTGCCGTAAGGAGCCTGGCCGGCTATGCTGAATTGACGAATACCTATAAGGTACCCTCACTGGCCCTGAAAGTGGGCCATAGCCTCCAAAAAATATCTACTATGGTTGAGTGCCAGGCACTTATGGAGGGCCATGCCCCGACCGTGGAGAGCGCACAGAGCTTCCAAAAACTATACAAGGCAAGGTAGAACGAGATGATCTCAGCTGCTGCCTTCAAAACACTAGAGGAGCAAAAATGGCCACCCCCCCCTTTCTACCTTTCACTGATGATGTAAAACAGTTGCACCTTTATCTCACTGACAGACAGCGGGAGTACCTAGAGGATTTGTCCACCCACCCGACCACAAAGAAGTGGTTGCTGCTGGCCAAGGTAACCCTCACACAGCTAATCCTATTCAACCGACGTAGGGAAGGTGAGGTCTCAAAGATGATGCTTTGTTCTTTTGCATCTCGGCACACAGCTGATTTACAGGGTGATGTGGCACTGGCCCTGTCAGAGCCAGAAAAGAGACTATGTCAGCACTTCACACGCATTGAGATTCCTGGTAAGAGAGGCAGGAAAGTCCCAGTCCTCCTGTCCCCTTGCATGCAGAGGGCAATGGAGCACCTCACAGAGAAAAGGGTAGAGTGTGGTATCAGTCCTGACAATGTCTATATGTTTGCAAGACCCTCCGCCTTGTCACACCTTAGAGGATCCGACTGCATTCGTCTCTATGCACGCGCATGTGGGGCCAAGCATCCAGAAGCTCTCTCCTCTACCAGGCTTCGGAAACATGTGGCCACCCTTTCACGAGTGCTGAACATGAGTGACACGGAGATGGATCAGCTAGCCGATTTCCTAGGGCACGATATCCGGGTGCACCGCCAGTACTACCGCCTCCCTGAAGGTACCCTGCAATTAGCTAAAATTAGCAAACTCTTCGTGGCACTCCAGCAAGGTCGATTGGCTGACTTTAAGGGTCAAAGCCTGGAAGAAATCTCCATTGATCCCAACGGTAAGTAGCATGGGTCCTCACCCGACTGGTTGTTCCATGGGCTGACAGTCTAAGGAGGATACTGTGACCGGGGATCTCTGTTTATCTCTGTATTTCCAGAACCAATCCTGCTAGCCAGTGATGAGTCTGATGATGAGCCAGAGGTGGAAGCTGGAGCAGTGCATGTGGAGAGGGAGATGCCAGTGCAACGAAAGTGATGGAGAGGCATGCACCCATGGCTACTAAAGGTGTGTGTCCATCAAATCCTTTGGGTGGCTTGGGCTGGCGGTGAGTTTTTGGGTGACTGATCTCTTCCCTGTCTTGCATAGGTGATTGCATGGGTTCGAAAATGAAACCGTGGAGCAGAAAAGAAGTAGCAGCTGTTGAGAGACACCTGATGCGATTCATCCTCTCCTGCAAGGTACCCGGCAAAAAGGATTGTGACGCCTGCCTCGGCGCTGAGGAGCAGGCTCTGAAGGCTAGGAACTAGCTGTCGGTCAAGTACTACATAAAAAAACGAATAACTGCTGTCAAGCGAAAGTGTACAGCCTCAATAAAATTTCTGTTGGTCCAACCAAGGCGTCTTTTCTTATTTACTTTGGTGAAACCATTAAGTGGTCATAGCAAAGAGCGTACCCACATGGTTAGGAATACCTGACTAGGTCCCGGTGAGGCATAGGGAGTACCCACATGGTTAGGAATACCTGACTAGGTCCAGGTGAGGCATAATGGTGTCCGGTTTCTGTCAGCAAGCTATACGTCACATGCGCGCCGGGTGATATGATATAGATATTGCTGATCAAGCTGTTTGGGCAATGGGAAGCAGGCGTCCCCACGATGGACGATCCAGTCATGGGTCCTGAAAAGGTCACAAAAACAAGTGTGTGTGTGTGTGTGTGTGTGTGTAAAATACACTATATATTAGTGTGTATATATTATACTTTGTGTGTGTGTGTATGTCTTTTTTATTAAGAATAGGCACTAGGGGGGAGGTTTGGTTTAGGCACCAGGAAGGGAGGGTTAGGGTTAAGATACTGACCAACAGGTGTCAGTATACTAACCCTGTCATATATATATATATATATATATATATATATATATATATTAAAAGGTGTCTCTTTTTATATCTGTATATCATTTTTATTTGCTAATTTTGTTAAAAAATTTTTACTATTTCTGTTTTTTAACAATTTAACTTTTCAATTAATTGTTTTTTTGTAGAACCCGCTGGAACCTATAGTCAAGGCTTCCAGTGCATTCGGCAAGTGTGATCATCAGAGCCGGGCTTCGCATGTGCAGAAGGTACTATACCTGGCAGTCAAGGCTATAGTGTAAGTGGCTTTTTACTGCTGCCAGCCTGTAGCGCCAGGGTGCTTAGCATCACTCAGCTGTCCTGCCTTTGTTTATATGTTAAATTGAGTTGATAGAAGATTTTCTATTTCTACAATAAGCATTGGCAGAAAATCTTTAATACTGTCCCAAACAGTAGATGTACTCCTAAGGTGGAGTGGGTGTGCGGTGGGAGAAGGGGGGGGGGGCAAATTAGCACTGTGCCTAGGGCCCTTTGGGGCCTAAATCCGGCTCTGCATGGATCCCTAGGAAATAAATCAGTCTGTTAGTTAAAAGTCATTATGAATTTTATTTGCATCAGAAATGTAAAAGCAAAAGGTGAACAGAGTCCAAATCAATGATTACAGATGTTGTATTATCTAAACTACATTGATACATTTAATCTGATTTTGAAACAAGATCTTATCTTCAGAGATTAGATAGTAATCTAAATTTGATAAGATATAGCAAATTGTGCATATTATTGGCCTCAACTGAAAATGATGTTGGTTAATTTCTGATGTGCACATTAGAGTACTGAGCCAGCTCTTCATAGCATACATTTAGGAGCCTGTTAAATAGTCTGCCCCTCAGATCAGTATGAGCTACTGGCTGCTTTTATGTAAATACAGGCCATTAGGCAAACACTTTACACACCAGTCTGCGGCAATAGGATACACAATTATTTTAACCTGTGCTTTTCTCCTTGAAATCACATACACATTAATCAAAAGAATTGAAGGAGTGTACAAAGTTAATATCAACATGCAACATTCAAGGAATGCCCACCCCCTCCCCCCCAAATAATAAATGAAAATAAATATCCTGGTTGTCCCACTAACCGAAGACTCCTTAAGCTGGCCATACACGCTACAATTATCGGGGTGATCCGCCAGATATCCGCGGATCGCCTCGATAATTTTAGAGTGTGGGGGGGGACCGAGGGTTAAATATTGCTCGGTTGGGCATGACGGATTGTCCAGCATGCCCGTCCGAAGCGATATTTACTGGTAAACTGTCGGCCGCATCGGGCAGTGTATGCCCAGCCGCGGCCGACATACATATATTTCCTGTGTTCCTTCCCATGGTAGGAACAGGGAAATGTCTCCTCCCCCGAGGGCAGAGCGCAGATGTCGGGCTAATATACTGTCTCACAGTGTATGCCACGGACATCTGCGGCTGGCAGGCTACCAAATAAAATGTCTGTCGGTCTGACAGACATTTTATCTGGCCGTGTATGTCCAGCTTTAAGATAGGTACACACTGAAAGATATATCTGTCCAATCTGTCTGGTGGAATGGAAAATCTGGTCTGTCTTCCATGGTTTTGGAGAAAATTTCTATTGGTATTTGCTCCATACATTGCCAGATTTTCCTTCCCACCAGACAGATTGGACAGATATATCCGTCAGTGTGTACTCAGCTTTACAGAGTTTTATTGATTAAGCACTTATTTGTGCTAATTGAATCATTTTGATGGCATTGCCTGCAGATTCATGGCTATTACCACTCATTTTCAGGCACATCATCTCCTGCACTTACAGTGCATCCGGAAAGTATTCACAGCGCTTCACTTTTTGCACACTTTTAGTTGTTTTTTTTTTTAATTAAATTTGCAAAAATCTCAAAAAAACTTTTTACACGTTGTCATTATGGGGTATTGTGTGTAGAATTTTGAGGACAAAAATGAATTTCTTCCATTCTGGAATAAGGCTGTAACATAACAAAATGTGGAAAAAGTGAAGCACTGTGAATACTTTCCAGATGCACTGTATATAGCCAGCAAGAGGGAAACAGCTAATATAATCTACCATGAGGTGAGGGCATTTATTAAGCTATCATTGCTGGTGAGGTCACAAAGAGCTGTTGGTGACCTAACATAACCACATGGATGGCCCTGGCTAGCTCACATTAATGGGAGAAAGGGAGGGAGATGGGTTGCACATACAGTATGTGACTAGCTGCATCTCACAGTATGCCATCTATGCATACTGTGGGAGGGAGGGAGATGGGTTGCACATGCGTAACTACAGTATGCCATATATGTTAGGGTAGTGTCTAGATATCCTTCGCGGAGAGGACCCTGACATCATCAGCTACTGTCCAACATTATTCCCTGCCACCCACGTGGACATAGTAGTGGAATATAATCTTGTGGCGACCGTAGCGAGCCACCGTGCCCGAAGCGTGGCGAGCGAAGCAAACTACCATGCCCAAAGCGTGGCAAGCGAAGCGAGCCCATGAGGCGACAAGTTTCTTCTCCAGATGGACTTTACGGGCATGGAATTGCTCTTCTGCCCTCTCTGCATGTCACTTCAAGGTCCCTAGCATGTAGGGGAAATAAGCTCAACCGATATTTCACTGCCTACCTATGTACAGTATTCACTGACTCTTCTAAGAATTACACTACAGGCTGGTCAGTTCGTTCTCTTTACTATCATCAACATCAGTGCACCTTTCACCTACCCTATTCCATTCATCAGTTCCACATGGGTTCACATGCAGGGGCCCCCACTAGCAGTGGTGCAGCCAGCCACCGGTGTCCGCTGTCTGCACCCACCACTAGTGTCCCCGCCGCAGTGAGCGCAATCCACACTACACAGAGACAAACACACAGCCGCCGGCGGCAGCTGTGTGTTTGTTACAGCAGTCAATGAGAGACTCTCATTGGCTACTGCACAACGGAGGGAGCCGGCTGGAGCTCACTCATGAAGATGATGGGAGGGACGGCATGACGCTGACGTCTCTCTCATAGTGCAGGAGAAGAGCTCGTTGCGGATAGTGGCGGTTGCGTCAGAAGCTGGGATTCAGGTAAGTTGTTATTATTTTTTTTTGAGCGTGTGTGTGTAAGGTGCACTGCATAGGGGGGCCGCTTCATGGGAGCAATGGGGGGGCACTACTAGTCTCAGTGCATAGGGGGACAACTACTGGGGGCACTGTATAGGGGGGGACTACCACTGGGGACACTCCATACGGGAGGACCACTACTGGGTCTGGGGGCACTGTATAGGGGGACCAATACTGGGTGCATTATATAAGGGGCACTGCATAGGGGGGACCACTACTGGGTCTGGGGCACTATATAAGGACCACTACTGGGGGCACTATATAAGGAGCACTGCATAGGGGGACCACTACTGGGGGCACTGCATAACAGGCACTGCTACTGGGGACATTGCATAAGGGGCACTACTACAGTGGGCATTGCAAGAGGGGCATTACTACTGGGGACATTAAGGTGAATAAAAAAAATGTTCCTAGGGTGACAAGAAATGGTGGTATATAGGGCCCCCCACAAGTTTGTTGCCCAGGGGCCCCCACAGACCTTAATCCGGCCCTGCTAGAGACTGTGAGCATCGCTAGACTCACAGATGTTGCTTAGCAACAGCCAGCAGCTTTTTTTGCTGTTAGCATTGCAGCCACTTCTGGCTTCTCATTGGTTACCATACTGATTTTAGGCGGTGTATTTATGCTGTCCAGGGCTTTCTGTTTTCCCCGAGCTACTGCATTAACTGCATTATTTAATCAGAGGAGGCAGCCTAGCAAACCTCACACAGCCCATTGGTTCTGGCCTCCTTACATCGTGGTTCTGTCATCATTCCAATGCCATTATACTGCCTGTTACTCATGACTTACTGAACTTGCTTTTCTATTTGGAATTATCTGTTGCTCACTTGAATTGTTTTTTCTACCTCACTGAATTCTCTAACCCAGTGATTCCCAACCTCGGTCCTCAAGGCACACTCACAGTCCTGGTTTTAGTAATATCCATGCTTGAACACAGGTGGTTAAATCAAAATAACTAAGGTACTAATTAAGTCACCTGTGCTCAAGTGTGGCTATCCTTAAAACTTGTACTGTTAGTATGCCTTGAGGACCGTGTTTGGGAAGGGGCTCTAACCCTTTGATATTGGCTTTTTTTTCCTGGGTACTATCTTATGGTTTGTCCATCTCCACCTCTGTAAATGTGAATAAGGTTTTCCATCCCAGGTATTCACTTAAGCTGCGTACACACGGTACGATATCTGTGAACAATAACGTGATCGTTTTTATGCAGTGAACGACTACCAAAGATGCGCGTTCCCACATGAACGATAACAATATCTATGATCGTCCGTACATGCTGGCCAACTTGCACGATATCGTCAACTTTGCCAATTCAGAGATGTGGCAGGATGACTTTACTGAACGATATCTTTCAAGTCGTTGGTGGTCCAGATCGTTCTGTGTGTATGCAGCTTTACTTTTTCTACTCATTGACATTTTTGAATGTGTAATGTGTAAATCTTTTGTTTTCTTTCAATAAAGCAAACAATATATTTAAAAAAAATATTTATAACATGAATTTTAATGCAAACCGCAGACATGGACAGCGAACCTCAAACGTGATTGGCAGGGTCAATTGGTGATTGATTAAATGTAGTAGTATTCAGACTACAGCTAAAGGTCTAATGCCTTTGCCAGAGGAAGCATTTGGAAGTGAGTGCCTCTAGGAGAGACGAATGATACAGTGGGTAGATCCAGAAAGTAGATGTGACCTGGGGACTTAGGTAATTAAGAGCATTGACAGCTGAGTACACAGTTTGGTAGGAATCAGTAGCTGCATCATCTAATTTTTTACCCAATATATAGGGAGGGGCCTAGCCTGCACACCCTAACTTTAATATGAAGAAAGGTGCTACCATGCTTGAGACTTAAGCGGAGTACACATCAGACTATGTGTACCCAGCCCGACGTCACAGACGATGGGACCTGGCTTGCGACAAGGGCAAACACACTTGTCAATGGCAGGACGGTGGGGGGGATGCAGCATGGCATTGTTAGCGACTTCCCCCATTGGCCTTGCAGTAGGCCCGATGGGGGTTATCACTAACAACCTGCGGGAGCGCGCATATCATGGCTACACACTAGAAGATGTATCTAGTGTGTACCCAGCTTTACTTTGTTAGACACAAGAAAAGGAAAAAATGCAGATGCACACTCTATAATAATTACTGCAACTCAAGTCAAATTGAGATACTTGGCATAATTTTGGCCAAAAATATGGGCCTGCCCACCACGTCCAGGTGACCTCATTGGGCAGGTCCCTAACATTCAAATGGTACAAGTCCAGGGCACAGGACCCCAAAGTCATCTGCATTTTTTTTTCTTGTGTTTAACTTCTACCCAATGTTTGATGTCTCCCTCCTGAAGCCAGTCACCCCCAACCCCTTCCTTGAATGGGTGGGCTTGGAAAGGCTTCGTCCCTAAAGAGGAATCTTAATTCAAGACTACTGACATCTGTAAACCTGCTCTGCAATTTTATGGTTGTGATACCCCTACAAGCATAAACAGTAGGTGCACATAGAAAGGTCCCTCCTAGAGGAGGGCTATAAGAAATCAACGCCATTCCATTGACTATCCACAAGTGGCAGCAGTGTACACACCATAAACACATGCGTCATCAACTTCTGGCATACTGGGATAATTCAACACATTGCAATATTACATATCACTTATCAGCAATTCTGAAACAGCTATCAGTTCTGAGAAGCTTCCCTTGATTACAGCCCTTAAAAATCCTTCATCCCCAGCAAATCTTTGCAGAAATCTATAGTCTAGCCCAGAGGTTCCCAAAATCTGCCATTACAGTCCACGTTTTAGGGATATCCAAGCTTGAGTCCAGATGGTTAAATCAAATGGATTGAGGTACTAATTAAGTCACCTGTGCTCAAGCATGGACATCCCTAAAACATGGCCTGTAATGGCGGACTTTGGGAACCTCTGGTCTAACCTCATCAAGTTTAAAACCATAGCATTGTATTACCTTGTTATTGACCTCTGCTTTTACTTTTTTACTTAACTACTCTACAGTCTCTTGTCCTTTTACATCAATTTGCATTTCCCACTATTCTACAGCAGTTTCTCTTTTTTGACCATTAAATCATTCTTCACCACTTGTACTCCCCTGATAAGCTCCTTGGTCAAAGGTGTTAATGGGCGGGATGGTATAAGTGTCGCATACGCTATGTGGTACATCCCGCCTTTTATCAGGTACATTCCGGGGTTCATTACCCCGTTATGTAGCAGCAGTATACAGTATAATACAATTTTACTAGAGCTGTGGCTACATCATGCAGTATAAGGGATGGAATGGAGCTTCTGCTTCTGAATGGAGCCCAGTGGCAGCACCTTCTTCTACCAAGTCTGCAGCATTTTGAGAATCTCAGCACTCAGTCAGCACACCAGACCAGAGAGCAGCTTCCAACAAGAAGAGCCAGGCATCTTAACATGAGAGGGAGAATGTGTCCTTGGAAAGCTCAGTTCTGTCTCCTACTGGTTATATTATGCATTTTTATGAAGGATGTATGAATACCCCTAATTCTATATACCCAAAATGTCGCTATTTAGCGCTACAAGTCGCATAAGAAATAATTGCTTTCCAATCCAATTGTGGTTCCAACCCACAAAAAGTTATATTGCAATTAAAAAAAAGTTATATGCTTAGATCTAACACAATTACCTCAAAAAGCAAGTAAATACAACCGATACATATGCGTGCGCACTGGCCCAGTATGCAGTATTTCAATCCTGAATCTGCGTTCACCTTCACCCAAGGATATAGAGAAAATGACTGACTACTGCCCCAGCTCACAAGCCTATATTCAGTACAGGTTTCAGAGACAACAAAGGCACAGAATAACAGATGCTCATTGGTTCTTGCTTCAGGTCACTCCGTTCATTGGTTAGTTCATATGGTGTCATCAGAGGTATGGATCAGCTTTCCAACTGCTTCTTTGTGTAGGTTTCCCTCTGAAGAACTAATAAAAAAAGACACTACATACAGAGATACATTCTAACCTATAATTCATATCTTGCGAACGCCTGCTGCGATCTCCTTGCTGATAGAACCGAAGATCTGCAAATAAACAGGGGTTTAGAATGGTACCAAACATGACATGTCTATTAGCTTCTATACCTTAAATATCATATACATACATTTCACAACATAACTATTCGCTAATAAAACCTCTAATATCACGTTTAATGTGAAGGAACCTTTTTATAAGTTATTGTATGTGTAAGTGTGAGAATATTGTGTAGTTTCGCTAGTTTGCGTTGCGCGTATGTGTGGGTTTGTGCGCACTTCAAAGGTGCGTGCGTATGTGTATGCATGTAAGTCTATGTGTTATGTAATTCAGTGTATTTGTGACGGATTAATATATACAGTATATTATCCATTTCTGACATACTTAAGCAAGCTGCCCAAACTACAGTAAAAGGTGTCACAAGCAGCAAGGTTCATTTCCAAGCAGGTGGAGACCCCCAGCTATTTGCCCTTGCCACCTTGTCTGGTAGCTTGCGACAGGCTTTTCTCCACTTAATTAGAGTATAGGTGTCAGGTGCTATGAACCAAAACAGCACCGAACAAAAAGGTATACAATTGTTAATGATCTGCAGGTTCCCGACAATGATTCCCAACTTTGCATTTAGACTGTGTTACAGTATGCCTGTAACAAATAATTAAAAATGTATCAGTATGCGGAGTCTCTCAAAACATATGCAAACACCCACAGACATACACATTAAACCTGTTTTCCAACTAAACATTTGTGCGCATCGGAATTGCGCCGACACGCAGCAGCGTCCAAGCAATTCATCAGACCACAGACGACCAAATCGTCAGATAACAATTGCAAGTGCTCAAATCCAATTATCTGGCTTCGACAGATGTTAAAAAAATCTTAAAATTTATGTTATGTATATGAGATAAAAATGTTTGATACGGAAAGTAAATTTTTTAGATTTTCTTCCCAGCATTCTATACTATAGTATAGTATACTATAGTATAGAATAGTATAGTATAGTATAGTATACTATACTATACTAGACCATATTTAATGTTAGTTATTACTAGTGTTGTGCATACACTAACCAGTGTATAAGGAGATCGAAAGGGAACATATATGTCCAGGTCCAGTGCTACATTCTTTTGCTGCTCCCCAAGATTCCCGGACTTGCTCCAATGCTCCGCAGAGCAGAGACTTTGATTGTGGAATGGTGCCCATATCTGAAAAAAAAATCCTTGCCCTACTACCGAATATAACAACTTATCATGATTGCTGGCCCTGTATATGTCTGAAATATGAAGTACACTGCACTTTGTATAAAGCAGAAAACAGCCTGTTAATTGTGTATTGTACCCTCTTCATGGATTGCCCACACTCACTCACTCTAAAATCAAGCACTTGGAATCCCCCCTCTGGAAATCCTATGTTTAGCCCTGGGAGGTGGGGAGAAGCTAAACAATCATTCACTGTATTATATGTGTATTAAAGCATGATTCTTATATATGAACTAGGTGGATGGGAATCGGTATGAAATACCACTGGCCACATGGTCGATTCCCGGCAGCGGCAGCCCCGACAGATGGACAGATCCCGGGGTGGTGCCTAACCCTAACCCTCCTTCCCCCTAGCCTAACCCTAAGCCTCCCGGGGGGGTGCCTAACCCTAAGTCCCCCCCGGGATCCCTAAACCTAACCCTCCCCCCCGCAGCTGTCCGCTAGCGGCGCCCGGCATCCCTTCGATCGGGATGCCGGGCGCCTGTCTCCCGGCAGGGGGAAAATGACAGGCGTCTAGATATAGATGCCTGTCATTTAACCCACACCGGGATAAAGCAATCGGGAAGCCGGCTGTCGGGATCACGTCAGCCGGTTTCCCGATTGCATCCCGTGTGGATGTACTAGATCTAATTTGTAACCCGTATTTGATTATTTATTTAGAAGTGAATGCATAATTATCCAGGATAAATAAATAAAATAAATAGAATCTCAGCATGTGATTTATGAAAATGTAAAATTTTGAACCACAGTATTAATTTCAAGTACTAGAACTTTGCTATTATGGAATTCTACATCAGCCAAATAAATCAGCCTATAGGCTCACTAAGTTCCACAGCAAGTAACGTACTTTTAAGCATCCTGTAATCAAGAACTTTGACGCAATGGATAAATATATCATAGTGAAGAGAACGGATTTCCCAAAAGAGCCACCAACTACGCAGAGTATAAGAAGAAATTAAGAGGCTGATTGATTGCTTTATTTAGTCTATTAACAATTAGCGAAAGAACATTGGGGTATGTTGTTGTAAAAATTATATTGCATCAGAAGATATCAATGCTTATGTGCTCCAAAAATAACTATAGTGCTTGATAATAATCTAGCGCAGAGATTCTCAAACTCGGTCCTCAGGACCCCAAACAGGTCATGTTTTCCAGAACACTTGTGGATCTTTAAAATATGACAGTTGGTAAAACACCTGTGTACCTGCTGGTTGGTCTCGAAAATGTGAACTGTTAGGGGTCCTTAGAACTGGGGCTTCAAAATACTCATCTAGAGGATCTGTTACAAACTGCTGGATTGTTCGTGCTGAGAGGAAGAGGAATTGCACCGAAAAAACAAGAAACTGAACAAAAGAATATGCTAAAATAATACTAAAAGTCTAGTCCGTAATGGCCACAGAATAAGCTAACAGCCTTGAGGGCTGTTAGGGTCTTGGCAGGTAAGGCTGTTAGGGTCTTGGCTGTGGTGCGTATAGCAGTCTAGAGGGCTGTTAGGGTCTTGGCAGGGATGCAGCCTTGAGGGCTGTTAGGGTACTGGCAGGGATGCGGCCTTTGAGACCGCGTTGCAGCCTAGATGTCCGAAGGTATATATGATAGCTATACTGACTGGTGTACAGCTTGGTGAGCTGTGGTGCAGCCTGGTTAGCCGAGGTATTAACGATGGGTCTGACTGGCTGTGATGCAGCTTGGTTAGCAGAGGTGTGGCCGACAGCCGGAGGGTCTTACTGGCTGAGGTGCAGCTTGGTACGCTGTGGTTCGGCTTGGTTAGCCGAGGTGCGGCTTACAGCCATGGTGTAGTTAACTTGAAAAAGGCCGACCTGGCTGAAATGCGTAGGAGACCTGATGATACAATTAATCACCTAAGGAGGAGATCTTTACCCAAAACACTGCCTTTCAAATGGACATACCAAGCCGCATATTAATCACTACCACATGATCAAACCCGGAAGGAGCAGACGGACTTGCATATTCAGAGGAGAGGACGCGGACACGTGACCCAGTACGGAAGATCACATGGGTAGGAGGAAGAACACGCACCGAAAGAAAGAACAGCCGGCCGGAGGAAGGAGCGGGCAGCGGCGAGATACAGGAAGTCTCCAGTGTGGAGGGTGGTGCACGGTGAACGGCTTCAGCGAGCCTTAACCGTAACATCCCCCCAATGCAGCAGCCACTCCAGCGTGCACTGTTGGCAGACGTCTGGGACCAGACGTACTGCTGGTATATGCACCAGGAGTGAACAGCCTGTTTGAGTTCAAACCCCTCACTTGCCAAGAAGTCCATACTGCCTTCCTCAAGAAGCTCACCCCAGGCATCCCACCACTAGCGCTACATCTGATACTGTCAGGTGCCAGTGGAGCGCCGCTGGTTACCTTCACATCATAATACCATATCCCGCATTCTTCATCCACTAGGAGCAATTTTCCCGATTTGACTTTTCTTATTTGACTTCAACTTAACAGTCACGTCATCACAGGATTTTGTTCTACTTCTCTAATTAGCAGTTTTTTTGCTATCGATCTCTCCTCATTATCTATTACCATTGTTTTGTACCTACATGCTTTTTGCCTTTTTGCCATCTAGTCATTGATTTTTTTTATATTTTTGTTTGTGTAACAGTAAAAAGTTTTTCCTTTATTTACTAACACAGTCCATTCACTCATTATTAATATCAGTTACATTTTTGTAATAGATTCCACGCTTAGAACCAATAAAGCTGAGCACAGTATACAATCTCATTTAGATATTTAACTAGTGTGCAGGTGAGATCTGCACAGAGACAGACAGGCAAGAACACAGGTATGAACTGCATACAGACCAGACAGGATGCAGTGTTCCAGTCACAACTACAGCTGGGAGCTGCCACCAAGATGATCTGTACCGTGGATCCTAATTATGACAAGGCGCAATGGCGACTTTTTAACAGGATCATCATTTGCATGTTGGTAAATGTAGCTGTAAGATGAATACTATTGGCCTATCTCTGCGGTCATCCTCCCAAAAAAAGGAGAGTTATGGAAAAACGTACCCTTGTTAACTCTCTTTCTTCGAAGTCCACAGGGAAACAATGGGGTGTAGGTGGGACCTGGAGGACCGGACACCAACAGCAAAGCTTTTCAATCCCAGGATGCTCTGGTCCTTCCCCCTATACCCCACCCACAGCCTGAGGGCAACTCAGTTTTGTTAACAAGCCCAAGGCAGGAGCAGGATAGGAGAGAAGGAAGACTGGTACACTGAAGAAATACACTCTCACACAGAGAAGGAAACAAGTGACCAAGAGGAGAAGCCAGGTGCATCAGGGCAGGTGCCCTGTGGACCTTATGGATTTTGAAGAGAGAGAGTAGGGTAAGTTTTAACATAACTCTCCTTCTCTTCTTCAGGGTCCATAGGGCTCACATGGAGACAATGGGGATGTCCCAAGGGCGGGAGTGCTCCTGAGCTGAGAGGAGAACCCTACGCCTGAAGGAAGCATCCTGAGAAGCAAATGTATCAAAGGCATTAAACCTAAGAAAGGTGTGGACTGAAGACCACGTGGCCGCCTTGCATAGCTGTTCAGCAGAGGCACCATGCATCTTGAATGTCCAGAGACACCATAAAATCCCCAGGCTCCATACGTAGGATAATAGAGCAGAGGGTTTCCATACGAAACCTGGGCACCCTGGTCAACTTGTTCAGAGATTTGAGGTCGAAGATAGGCCGATGAGACCCGTTGGGCTTCTGACCTAAGAAAAGGGTAGAATAACAGCCCTTGCCTTATTGTGAAAAGGGGACCGGAATTATTACTCCTGAAATCAGTAAGGACTGAATGGCTTTTTGGAGCAGCAAGGCCTTGCTTCGGTCCGATGGAGGTCCTGTGCAAAATAACTGCTGGGGGGGGGGGGTTTCCTCAGGAAGGATAGGGCATATCCGTGTGAGACCACTTCTCTTACCCAGGCATCTGATGTGGTCTGATGCCAAAACTGGGTGAATTGAAGAAGTCGGTCTCCCACATTGGAAGCCCCCAGGGAGAGTCCCGTCCCGTCAAGCTGAAGGCTTGTCCTCAGATTTCGTAGGTGGACGTCTAGTAACCCAGGTCTGTTTAGTCATCTGCTTGGAGGCCTTAGTCGATGCCTGATGCCTTGGAAAGGTCTGACCTTTAACTTTTCCTTGAGGACGAAAGGATGACATCTGAGGCTTCGCATTATATGCAGATGGCAGGAACGCCGTCTTAGAAGCTGCCAAGGTAGTCACAATTCTGGTCCAAACAGGATATCCCCAGAATAAGGCAGAGACTCCAGAGCCCTTTTAGAGTCCGAATCGGTCTTCCATGAGTGGAGCCATGGCAGGCCACTACAGAAATGGCAGATGCCTTGGAGGCTAGGAGAACCATATCCATAGCTGCTTCACCTAAATAGGAGGCTGCCTCTCTAATGTGAGATATATAGGACAGCTGTTCCCTCGAAGCATCAAGGAAAAATGTATTTTCTAGGGCCTCTGCCCAACTCTCAATGGCTTTTCCCACCCAGGCCGTAGCCCTAGCAGGACGAGTAATATCTCCTGTAAGAGAGTATATAGATTTTAGACAAGCTTCCATCCTTCTATACGTAGTTTCCTTCAAGGAGGTTGTAGTGTGGATAGGAAAGGTAGCATTCTTGACCAGACGTGTTACATGGGAATCACTCCTGGGGGAACTTCCCATTTAGTGCAATCAGTAGCCGGAAGAGTTTAAAATGAACTTAAACATTGAGGCAGCTGAAATCTTTTACTGGGCATATTCCATGCGTCGCTCATGTGATCAGATAGCTGGTCAGTGAGGAAACTGGTAAAACTACCTTTTGTTATTGAAAAAGTGGCTGTTTTGACTTAGGAGCGGGTTCTGCCTCTTCTATTTGCAGAATAGATTTTACAGCTATCACCAGTGTAGGTATATTCAATTTAGAGGGGCGCTTCTTGTCTCCCCGAGGGGGAGTCAGAGTGAGAGATGTCGGCGTCTTATGCCTTCCCAGATGATACATCAAAATCTGATACCTGGGTGGACTGGGAAGATAACACAGCATGCTTAGTAGGTTTACTGGGTGAAGGTCTCTCTTTTTCCAGCATTTTCTGAAAAGCTGTAGAGGTATCCACCAAACTCTGTACAGAGGTAGAAAGTACGTCTACCTATAGGGGAGGCAAAGGATTTGCAGGGACCACCTGTTGTGGCCATCCCTTAGAGGGAGCTACCACGGGGGCCTGCAATTTGGTGAGAGGGATTGTTTCCCAAGGGAGGCTGAAGTGACACCTGTGCGTTCTGCATTAGCAGTGGAGGTGTGGAATTCCAGGTTTTCACATTTACACAGACCCAGCTGAAATCATCACTGGAGCACAGGATGGGTTTAAAACTCCCAAACACCTGATGCAGGATCAGCTAGCCAGGCTATAGGCTGGGAGTGGTGGTTAGCATTAGAGTGCCAGGACCTGGAGGGTGCACAGACATTAGCACAAGGAAGGCTGAGACATTTACTTTTATGTTGTTTGCTTTTTTGGTTTGTTATGTGCCTGTGTGTGTCCAGGCCTATGCTTACGTATGCTAAGGTGCATTGTCTGCTAACATTAAAAAGACACTGCTTCACCAAGTACCTGCCTTGTCTGGAGTCCTCATTTTAATACCCCGTATTTATATATGCTGCGTCCAAGATAGTTTTCAGCTCTTGTTTAAATGGACCAGATGGATCTCCCTGCAATTTATGATAAACAGTGATGTCATTTAACTGTTGCATAGCCTCATGTCTGTAATCATCTACGTCCTTTATCTGCAGGCAGTATGATTAAATTAGAATTATTGTATAGGGAGGTTAATGCTGCCCTTTCCTCTGGATTTAAATTAGGATGAATAGACCAAGTGACCTTAACACTGGGGGTCATTCAGACCCGCTCGCGAGCGCAGGACGCTCGCAAGCGGGTCGATGTTACCCCAATGCGCATGCGCACAATGGAGGGAGCTCCGTCGTGCGCATGCGCGAGACCCGGACACCGACAGCCAAGCTGTCACTCCGGGTCTCGCACCAAAGGGGGCGTGCTGTCGATGGTGACTGACAGCACGCCCTCTTTGGTGGGCATGCCGGGGGCGTGGCTGCCAGACGGAGGCGTTCCCATGGGAACGCCTACCGTCTGGGTCCCTCCCCACTTACATCACTAGTGATGTCAGTGGGAGCGATTTTGGCTCTGATAGAGCCAAAATCACTCCAGGGCTTGCGGTCACCGAGACCCTACCGCAGGGTCTCGTCGCAAGCCCGATGGTCTTGACCATCGCGACCATCTTTTTGGCCGCTCGCATCTGCTGTGGGTGGTCACCCACAGCTATGCGAGCGGCCAGGAGGCCGCTCCATTTTCAGGTAGGAGGGCACTGATTCAGAGCGAGCGCTCTGGTCAGAGCATCCGGCTCTGAATCAGGCCCACTGTTCGAAACATCATTATCCAATAAACGAACAAACATTTTAATACTGCCATTTGTTGATATCGGTTCAAACGTAGAGCGTGGTTCTATTTAACGTAACGGTGGTGGATTAGAACTAGGTTTACCAACTGACAAATTTTTAGGTTTCCAAAAAAAACTCTTGATTTTAAGTTGTCTTTGGAGCTGATGCTTTTCAATCTGCCACTGAAGATCATTAAACGGAACACTGGGAATAAATGAAAGACCCTTCATAAGTAAACTGGACTCACTGGATGATAATATATTTGACGATTAGTTAAAAATTATTTCCTTTTGGGTAGCAGGGGTTTTCTTCCACATCTGCATCTTCTGGTTTTGGCGCCCCCTTCTGGTGAATTTACAGTGTTTGCGGTGGTCTTTGAACGTGTCGATGTTCCTAAAGGGACCCCATATTTACTAGTGTTTTCTGTGTCTTGTTTAGTATAATTCTACTTTGTTATTATGTTGTTATTATGTATAACATGTAGTCTTTATGCTGTTGGTTTCAGTTTCCTTGGTGATGGTTCACATGGTGTCAGCACTGTGCACGGTAGCGTCAGTGCACGATGACGTCTTTAGTCGCAGCCGGGTGGGTGTGTGGTCCCGATCCCGGCGCGGTGTGTACACTTTGGTGATGGATAGTATTTAAGGTAAGACATTTTTTATTTTCTGTATCCTGATGATAGTGTCAAGTACATATATATACAAAAATAATGGACGGAACTCCGGGGATAGTAAAGCAAATAATCACAGCCAGCTGTATAGGTAGATGTCAACGTTTCAGAGCACCTATGCTCTTTTACCAAGACAGAATTAAACAATGCCAAAAAAACAACATATAAATATACATACCATAATCACCAGAGTACTCGTGTCACGCTAGCCGTCCGAGTCCCGATGACGTCATGGGCTCGCAATGCGCCGGAGATCGGTGACTCACAGGGGCGCGTGGTCAATCGTGTGTACCGTCACCAGGGGAACTAGAAAATAAAATAAACAACTTGGAAGCCAGTACTTGGTACATGCTAACTGAATAGCAATCTATCTACAACTCCTGAATGGCAGCGGGCCAACGAGGAGAAAATGCACACAATGATATAACATATACAGATAACACAAAAAGTCCTTAGCTGTATAAATGACCGTACATAAACTGATATTTCAATAGCCCAGGGAAGATAAACACACGCACACTTTAGTGCGCTAAATCCAGCTATGCTATAGGGCATATCAAATACGGGATCTCTCCAAGGTACTGAGTAACTAAATCATCTGAAAAGGACAATTGCTGATATAATCATAAGTTGAGATGGTCAGAAGTACAAGAATGAGCGGATGATAGAACAGCAAGGGTACAGAGCAGATAACAGTCCCAATTACTGAGAAGCGAGTGTTACAAAAAACAGCTTAATAATAACATCTCGTTAAGTCCCCATGGTTGCACCGTTTGCAAAGTATGTATCCAATAGGCTTCTTTCTGAAGAAGGGTGCGATCTCTATCGCCTCCCCTCAGATTGGGAGGAACCCAGTCAATCATTTTATATTTGATAGTCAAAACACTGTGGTGGAAATCCCTGAAATGTTTGGCCACAGGTTTATCCGATCCTCTGCCTTCAATGGCCGCCCTGATGTTTGAGCGGTGTAGAGCCATTCTCTCCTTCAACTGTCGGGAAGTTTTGCCCACATAAAGCATGCCGCAAGGGCACCTCACTACATAAACTACATACCGACTAGAACAAGTGAGTGGGTATTTAATAAGGAACTTTTTACCTGATCTGGGATGGTAAAAAGCATTACCCGTTTCTAAAAAGCTGCACGTGATGCACCCTATACATTTGTAATTGCCAGCTGGACGAGTCAGAAAATGGGAAGAGGGTGCCTTGGAATAATGGATCACATCATTATGCACAACAATGTCCTTAATGTTTCTCACCCTCTTGTAAGAAGTTAGAATAGTAGAACCGTGTAAAGCTGGTAATTTAGGGTCGTTGGCAACTATGGGCCATATGTTCTTGGCCGACCGTGTCAGATGTCTACTAGCTGTGGTGAATTGTTGAGTCCAAACGACCTTATTGGAATTCACTTCGGGTCCCGTAGATGTCAAAGCTAAAGCCCTGGGGGTTGCTAATACTTTGTCTTTGGCTTTCTTCAGAATCTTATAGTGATACCCCCATTGTAAAAATTTACTAGACATACTGTCAATTTGTTTAATCACGTCTGCTCTATCACTGCAGATTCTCAAAATTTTCAGGAATTGAGAATACGGGAGTCCCCATTTGAGGGGTGTAGGATGATGACTGTCTGCTTGCAAAGTGGTGTTTGAAGTACATAGTGGTATGGAGTTCATTCGATTCACTCTGATTGATGGTCATATCCAAGAAATGGGCAGAGCTATAGCTGTACTCAAATGTGAATTTAATAGGATGTTGTTTGTTGTTAAGATCAATCATTAACTGTAAAAACAGTTCAAGCGGTCCAGACCACAAAAAGAAAATGTCATCTATATACCTAGAGCACCCTCTGATGTATTTGACAACATTGGGATCCAGCAGGAAGAATTCTTCTTCTACTCCAAACATGTAAATGTTGGCAAAACTGGGTGTCACACATGAACCCATGGCACACCCAGTGCGTTGGGTGTAAATCTTGTTATCAAATAGGAAATAGTTCCTGGTCAAAGTATGTTCCAACAACACAGCAAAAAGATTGGGATCAGGCCCTGTATACAATGGATGATTGCTGATGAAGCTTTGAGTAGCTTGAATACCTTCCTTGTGGGGTATACTGGTGTATAAATTACACACGTCTATGGTGCACATAAAATGACGAGCCAGTGAAGGAGATAAATTCTGTAATCTGCAAATAAATGCTGTAGTGTCTTTGAGATAAGACTGTTTAGAACTGAGTAATGGCTGTAAATAAAAATCCAGAAATTGAGAAATCCCACAATATAATGAGTCCCTGGCAGCTATGATCGGTCTACCCGGGAAGGGGAGATCGCGTCTTTATGTAGCTTGGGAATAGTGTAAAAGACTGGGATCTTGGGAGCCTCCTGTTTGAGAGCATCCCGAATAGTAGATGTAATGACATTATCCACTGCTGCTTGGTCCAAAAGTCCAAATAGTTCAGTTTGAAACTTATTGGTGGGATCTTCTTGTATCAACTCATATACTGCATTGTCAGAAAAATTGCCGGTAGCATTCCTTTTTGTATGATACTGGATACCAGAGAACCCGCACCAGGCATGGGGGTGAATGGGCGAGGAAGGCCAAGAAAGACATTCCCCAGGAAGACTTAGTCTTCAACATGTCCACTAGGATTTTAACTACCGACGAAATCAATGCCCTAAATAAAGGTCTTTCGTTTGTCCCGACCTGCTTACCAGATCCTTTTCAAAATAAGATTGATTTATTCAAGCTGGACAGAAGATTTAAACTTAGAGAATATTTTGGAGCAACCGACAACATCGCCTCACCGGTCCCGGTACGTAAAAAGTCTACTTTTATCCCTCAGTCCTCTAATTTGAGCATCAAATGCTTCACTAATCACATGGACAATGTGATCTCTAAGTACACCTCTCCAGAAACGTCTATCCGACATAATTTAGCCCACAGTGAAATCCAAGCTCTATATCAACTGGGCAGTTATAAAGACATCGTGATTCGCCCTGCAGACAAGGGGGGAGGAATAGTGGTACAGGATCTAGTATCATACAAAAAGGAATGCTACCGGCAATTATCTAACAATGCAGTATATGAGTTGATGCAAGAAGATCCCACCAATAAGTTTCAAACTGAACTATTTGGACTTTTGGACCAAGCAGCAGTGGATAATGTCATTACATCTACTATTCGGGATGCTCTCAAACAGGAAGCTCCCAAGATCCCAGTCTTTTACACTATTCCCAAGCTACATAAAGACGCGATCTCCCCTTCCCGGGTAGACCGATCATAGCTGCCAGGGACTCATTATATTGTGGGATTTCTCAATTTCTGGATTTTTATTTACAGCCATTACTCAGTTCTAAACAGTCTTATCTCAAAGACACTACAGCATTTATTTGCAGATTACAGAATTTATCTCCTTTACCGGCTCGTCATCTTATGTGCACCATAGACGTGTGTAGTTTATACACCAGTATACCCAAGGAGGGTATTCAAGCTACTCAAAGCTTCATCAGCAATCATACATTGTATACACAGCCTGATCCCAATTTTTTTGCTGTGTTGTTGGAACATACTTTGACCAGGAACTATTTCCTATTTGATAACAAGATTTACACCCAACGCACTGGGTGTGCCATGGGTTCATGTGTGGCACCCATTTTTGCCAACATTTACATGTTTGGAGTAGAAGAAGAATTCTTCCTGCTGGATCCCAATGTTGTCAAATACATCAGAGGGTACTCTAGGTATATAGATGACATTTTCTTTTTGTGGTCTGGACCGCTTGAACTGTTTTTACAGTTAATGATTGATCTTAACAACAAACAACATCCTATTAAATTCACATTTGAGTACAGCTATAGCTCTGTCCATTTCTTGGACGTGACCATCAATCAGAGTGAATCGAATGAACTCCATACCACTATGTACTTCAAACGCACTGACCGAAACACCACTTTGCAAGCAGGCAGTCATCATCCTGCACCCCTCAAATGGGAACTCCCGTATTCTCAATTCCTGAAAATTTTGAGAATCTGCAGTGATAGAGCAGACGTGATTAAACTAATTGACAGTATGTCTAGTAAATTTTTACAACGGGGGTATCACTATAAGATTCTGAAGAAAGCCAAAGACAAAGTATTAGCAACCCCCAGGGCTTTAGCTTTGACATCTACGGGACCCAAAGTGAATTCCAATAAGGTCGTTTGGACTCAACAATTCACCACAGCTAGTAGACATCTGACACGGTCGGCCAAGAACATATGGCCCATAGTTGCCAACGACCCTAAATTACCAGCTTTACACGGTTCTACTATTCTAACTTCTTACAAGAGGGTGAGAAACATTAAGGACATTGTTGTGCATAATGATGTGATCCATTATTCCAAGGCACCCTCTTCCCATTTTCTGACTCGTCCAGCTGGCAGTTACAAATGTATAGGGTGCATCACGTGCAGCTTTCTAGAAACGGGTAATGCTTTTTACCATCCCAGATCAGGTAAAAAGTTCCTTATTAAATACCCACTCACTTGTTCTAGTCGGTATGTAGTTTATGTAGTGAGGTGCCCTTGCGGCATGCTTTATGTGGGCAAAACTTCCCGACAGTTGAAGGAGAGAATGGCTCTACACCGCTCAAACATCAGGGCGGCCATTGAAGGCAGAGGATCGGATAAACCTGTGGCCAAACATTTCAGGGATTTCCACCACAGTGTTTTGACTATCAAATATAAAATGATTGACTGGGTTCCTCCCAATCTGAGGGGAGGCGATAGAGATCGCACCCTTCTTCAGAAAGAAGCCTATTGGATACATACTTTGCAAACGGTGCAACCATGGGGACTTAACGAGATGTTATTATTAAGCTGTTTTTTGTAACACTCGCTTCTCAGTAATTGGGACTGTTATCTGCTCTGTACCCTTGCTGTTCTATCATCCGCTCATTCTTGTACTTATGACCATCTCAACTTATGATTATCTCAGCAATTGTCTCTTTCAGATGATTTAGTTACTCAGTACCTTGGAGAGATCCCGTATTTGATATGCCCTATAGCATAGCTGGATTTAGCGCACTAAATGGTGCATGTGTTTATCTTCCCTGGGCTATTGATATATCAGTTTACGTACGGTCATTTATACAGCTAAGGACTTTTTGCGTTATCTGTATATGTTATATTATTGTGTGCATTCTCTCCTCGTTGGCCCGCTGTCATTCAGGAGTTGTAGATAGATTGCTATTCAGTTAGCATGTACCAAGTACTGGCTTCCAAGTTGTTTATTTTATTTTCTAGTTCCCCTGGTGACGGTACACAAGATTGACCACGCGCCCCTGTGAGTCACCGACCTCCGGCGCATTGCGAGCCCATGACGTCATCGGGACTCGGACGAGCTAGCGTGACACGAGCACTCTTGTGATTATGGTATGCATATTTATATGTTGTTTTTTTGGCATTGTTTAATTCGGTCTTGATAAAAGAGCATAGGTGCTCTGAAACGTTGACATCTACCTATACAGCTGGCTGTGATTATTTGCTTTACTAGTCCCGGAGTTCCGTCCATTATTTTTGTTTATCTAGGAGTTCATCTCTGGAGAGGCCCCCGGGCCCGTTGCAGTATGATATTTTCCTGAGTGCCGGTCCTCTGTTGTTTTATATATATATATATATATATATTACACAAACACATTATATATATATATATATATATATAGTTCGCTATGCACTGTATATAGAATTTCTACAGTATGATTACAAATAAAGTGTAAATGGCTGTGCTAGACTCCAAACAGCCCATATCCTGGCAAGTGCAAGCTTACTGTGCTATTATAAAACAACATATGACATCCACAAGCTACCATTTTGCTGTACTCTGTCTCAATCATATCATGGTATCTTCTGCACGAGATGGAATAGTTTTTCCCTAAAATACGACTAAGTTTAGCATTATTTGTGTCTTAAAGTTATCATGAGTGTGACTTCCACCAGAGGGGCAATTCAATACATGTGAGAACCACCAGAGGGCCAATTCAATACATGTGAGAACCACCAGAGGGGCAATTCAATACATGCGAGAACCACCAGAGGGGCAATTCAATGCATACAAGAACCATCAGAGGGGCAATTCAATACATGCGACAACCACCAGAGGGGCAATTCAATACATGCGACAACCACCAGAGGGGCAATTCAATACATGCGAGAACCACCAGAAGTCGATCCAGTGGCTTTGCATAAGTCAATACAGGCTAGGGTCACTCCAAATGTACATTAGCATGGCTCCCAACATTTCTGGTGAGAGGATCAGAACAATGAGCAAGGCCGCATCACAGAGGGGTGACTGCCATGACTGCTCCAGTCCACTCCAACCACTGTTTCACTGCCACATAAACATCTGTGCTAAGACCTCCTTAGGCAGTTACCAATATTTTGATTCAAATAATCTCTATGAAATTGGAATATGCACTATACTATCCTTTTGTCCATGCACTAGTGTTATGATATTTTTGCACTTCTAATGATAAAAAAAAGAGAATTTTCATAAACAAGTAGATTGTTATATTTTTGATAACAGAATAAAATCACAATAACATTTCATATATGAGGGGTGACTGCCATGACTGCTCCAGTCCACTCCAACCACTGTTTCACTGCCACATAAACATCTGTGCTAAGACCTCCTTAGGCAGTTACCAATATTTTGATTCAAATAATCTCTATGAAATTGGTATATGCACTATACTATCCTTTTGTCCATGCACTAGTGTTATGATATTTTTGCACTTCTAAATGATAAAAAAAAGAGAATTTTCATAAACAAGTAGATTGTTGTATTTTTGATAACAGAATAAAATCACAATAACATTTCATATATTTATGTACGCCATTTACTGAAATAAAACATTAAGGAGGGCAGTGGACATCTCGGTCACAGTCTATGTACAGAGGAAACCTGCAAATAAACTATTCCTGTCAAACATAGTGATTGCAGTGAAATAGTTTATGCAATCGGTTATAATACTGCTGTACTGAGAAACTTTTCCTTTCAGAGACGTTTAATTAAGAAAAGTTTATTATGAGTTACCTCAAGTAATGCCTATTTTATAAGGTTCTATAAAAATAGGGATCTGAAACAAAGAAACACAAATCTCATCACCCTGCACACACAAAGACATACAGATTACCCCATATAATCAGTTGTACTTCAGTCAGTAGAAATAGTAACAGAGTTCACCGTCTATATATTTTTATATAAAGAAATAAAACATTAACACATCAATGGGCGGGAAACATTTAAAAGATGAAGAATACCGCAGTGATTGGATATAAGCTCCTAAAGGGGAAATGAAAAATGTTAACAGCTATCATGGGTACATGCATGTTATTGTTGCATAGCATTAACGTTGCACTGCTATTAAAGTGCACTATACCATGTAATGGTATAATCAGTATGTTCAGTGGGTAATTTACATTTATAAAAAAAAATCAGCCAATATATTCCACTGTGAAGTAAAAGTGCTATCTGTTAGATCTCTTGCATCGTCAATCTTCAATTGTAAACTTTCTTAAAGAAAATATGCTGTGCTTATTGGAACACTTGAGTATTGCACTCCCAGTACTAGGTGTCTTGAAAATTTCCATTTTCATAGTGGTAGGAAGTTTGTTCATCCAAGTCCTGGGTCATTCCCTTCTGCCTCCTCCAGCCTGCCTTACGCACCTCATTACTCTGTATGGTAGCACCATAGCTGGACTTTTTACTTGGACTAGTGAATGATTCATTGTTCAGTTCAGTCTCTTCTGCAAGTTCATCATTGTCAATAATACCACACTTGTCTTCACTAAGCTCCTCTGGATCTGCCCAGTCCTGCTTCTCTCCCGAAGCAAAGATACCATAAAATATAACGCCACTGTAGTGGACTATTGCCGCAATCAGAAACACATTTTGCCATTCTTCACGAGTCTAGAATTGAAGAAAAGTTGAGTTTATAAAATGAGAATTAGAACAAAAGGACACCAGAACTAAAACATCATGAATAACTGATATATGTATGCTTTCTGCATTGTCCAGCGTGGTGCATCACTATGGCAACTTACAAATAAACAACAATAATATTAATACCGAAACAGTAAATGATTTATGGTGCTCTCCGGGTTAGCTATGGTATGCCGGCGTTCGGGATCCCAGCGGTCAGAATCCGAACGCCGGCATCCCGACTAGGTTAGCATCCTGACGGCAAGTATACATAACCTAACCCCTCACCCCACCCTAACCGTCCCTCCCCGATGCCTAAACCTAACCCTCCTCCCTTAGTGACTAACCCTTCCCCTAGTGCCAAATCCTAACCCTCCCCCCAACCCCGCTACTTACCTTCAGGATTCCGGCATTCAGGACACCAACGCCGGTATTCCAATTTGTGCCGTGGCTCCGGCGTCGGCATTGTGACCGCCAGAATCCCCGCTGTTGGTATATTAAACATTTCCCTACTCTCCGTCTCAGCATATATTCAGTGGGAAGCTTAGAACCAAGATGTGATCATATAGATAGTTTCATCAATTGATTACTCTAACAATTACAAGGGGATCATGTTGTAAACACAAACAAGTCTTTTCATAGAAACATAGAATTTGACGGCAGATAAGAACCACTTGGCCCATCTAGTCTGCTCCTTTTCATTTATCTTTTTGGCAACTTCAACCCTATTTGCTCCTTAGGTCTCTCTTAAAAACATTGTTATGCTTATCCCAAGCGTGTTTAAATTGTTCGACCATCTTAGCTTCAACCACCTCTGATGGGAGGCTATTCCACTTATCAACTACCCTTTCTGTGAAGTAGTTTTTCCTCAAATTTCCTCTGATCCTCTCTCCATCCAGTTTCAGTGCATGTCCTTGTGTTCTTGTACAGTACTTCTCTTCCTTTGAAGAATGCTTCCCTCCTGTACCTTGTTAAAACCCTTGATGTATTTGAAAGTTTCTATCATGTCCCCTCTTTCCCTTCTCTGCTCCAAACTATACATATTAAGATATTTTAGTCTTTCTGGGTAAGTTCTGTGCTGTAGGCCATGCACCATTTTAGTTGCCCTTCTTTGTACCATCTCTAATGTATCTATGGCCTCCAGAACTAAACATAGTATTCTAGATGAGGCTGTACCAATGACCTACTGTACAGTGGCATTATCACTAATTTTTTCCTGCTGATTCCTCTTCCAATGCAACCAAGCATCTGACTTGCCTTTCTCAATGCTTTGGTGCATTGCTTGCCTGCCTTCAAGTCATCTGAAATGGTGACTCCTAAATCCCTTTCCTCCTCTGTATTTTCCAGTATAGTGTCCTTGATCCTATATTTAGCCTTTAGGTTATTGAGACCCAAGTGCATAATCTTGCATTTTTTGACATTAAACTGTAGTTGCCATGTTCTTGCCCATTCCTCTAGTCTAAACAGATCCTCAGTCATTTGTTTTACCCCTCCTGGTGTGTCTACCCTGTTGCATACTTTTGTGTCATCTGCATACATTCCCTTTAATACCACTTGCAATATCACCAACATAGATTATTAAAAAGCACTGGCCCAAGTACAGATCTCTGGGGTACTCCACTGGTTACATTTCTCTCCTGTGACTACACTCCATTTACTACAACTCTCTGTTTCCTGTCCTGCAACCAAAATCTTCTCCATTCAACAGTCATAGAATCCAGTCTCAAGCTTTCCAGTTTGTTTATCAGTCTGCGATGTGGGACCATATCAAAAGCCTTACTAAAGTCTAGATAAGCTACATCTACGGCCCCCCTTGATCTACAGTATTACTTTTGTCACCCAGTCAAAAAAGTCAATAAGATTTGTTTGGCGTGATCTTCCCTGAGTAAATCCATGCTGTTTGGGATCCTGTAAATTGTTGGATTTGAGATATTCCACCACTCTTTCTTTTAATAGTGTTTCCATTATTTTCCCACTACTATCCCACTACTGATGTAAGGCTTAATGGTCTGTAGTTACTTGCTTCTATTTTGCTTCCACTTTTGTACAGTGGTATTATATTTGCTCTTTTCCAGTCCTCTGCAATCACTCCTGATACTAGTGACTGGTTGAATAATTCTGTTAATGGTGTTACCAGAACCCCTTTAAGCTCTTTTTAGTATCTTTGGATGTATCCCATCTGGTCCCATTGATTTATCCACTTTCAGTTTTGAGAGTTCTGTTAGGATCCTCTTCTCTGTAAATGTATTTTCATGTACCTCATTTGTATGAATTCCTCTGCAACTTAACTGTGGCCCCTTCCCCTCTTTTTCTGTAGTGAATACTGAACAAAAATAATTATTTAGATGATCTGCTATTACATTGTCTTCCTCGATCATGTACTCAGTCTCTGTCTTAAGTCTTATTATTCCTCCATGTTACTTCCTCCTTTCACTTATATATCACGGTGTTAGTGCAGATACACACTATAAACATTGGAACAATGTGACCAAAATCAGCTACTGTACATATTAGTCTTTAGAGCAGGCAATACAATTGGAGAGTGGACAAATTTAAATATTTACCATCAGGATTTTTAACCCTAATGGTGGGTACACACTGGGCGATATTACTGAGCGACTGCACGATTACGACATCGTAATCGTGCAATCACTCAGTAATCGTGCACTTTTATGTCGGAAACGACCAGCGGTGCGCACTCCCGCTGGTCGTTTCCGACATTGTCCATCGCCTAAACATGCAGCACAATCTGACGACCTCGTCAGGTTGCTGCATGTTGGGGAATGGGGGAAGAGAGCCCGGCGCTGAACGATATCGTTAATGATATCGTTCAGCGGCTGTGCTCAATGTCATGAACGACATTGAGCACAGCCTGCCGGGGACACACTACAGGATATCGCTCAGGGAGCATATCGTGTAGTGTGTATGCACCTTAAGCCAGGGGCAGTTTAAGAGAGAAAGAGGCCGTATGCAGCCTCCTTATAGGTTCCCTATCTCTCGCCAACTACTGCACAGGTCTACTACACATGCCCAAACCCCTGGAAACTGGGAATATGGTCTCTCTCTAGAAGAGAGACCAAAAATAGGGGGCATTCCTAATTTCCATAGGCTACGCCTCCTACGTGATGTTATTTGGAGGCGCCTAGAAACATCAGGCTGGGGGGGGGGCTCACTAGTTGGGCTTCCCCAGCCCTCTTCAGTCACTGAATGGATGCTGCGCACATGCGCGCAGCATCCATTCAGACTCGGGGGTCCGGCACCGCTGCACATCTGTGGCAGTGGGGGTCCCCAGCCTCCCGATTTGACCACCCGCGGGCCACTTCGGCCCACGGGTGGAACAGCGGGACAGTACTGTCCCGCTGAAATTGGGGTGTTGGGGAGGGGTGCGCCCTCTATGGGTGGTGCCCCTGTTCGAACACACTGGTGGAACACCCCTAGAGCCGGCCCTGGGCACCTGTTTGGCATGCTGGATCCTGGCTTCTCTTTACTGGATCCGGTAACGCTGATCCTGTGGGCACCTGCCTCCATAGAGTGCCATTCCTGGGGTCTGCTACACTGTACTGTAGGCACGGTCACACAGCTCTCTGCCAGATTTGTACTAACTAACCGTCATGTAACTGCTGATGTCACAATGACATCACGCTGGCAGCAAATTCAAATGACTTAGCCTATTTCAAACTGCTTTGGCAGTGTGTATCACCGCCAGAATATTAGACTCACTCCTGTACTCCGACGTTTGCCTGCTTTCGCCTACTTACTATTTAACTGTATCCAGCTTGTTGACAGTCCTTTTGCCTACTTCTCTGGTAATGCCTTGCATGTCTTCCTGGTTATGACTCTGGCTTCCTCCTGACCTCCTGAAGTCCGCTTCCTGGTGTCACACTGACTGCTTGGTTTCCAGCCTGTACCTGATGACCATTATCCAGCTTGCCTTTGGGCTACCAGCCCTGTCACTCAGTCTGTCTCAACAATCTTCAGAAATCACCAGCCTGTGCACAAGAAACCCAGTCAGAGGGCTGTGACCTGCGTGCCGAGTGAAGTCCAATCTTCCTTGCGTGTCCCTGGTGAAGACCGTGGATACATTAGACTCTGCAACTCTGTTCTGGGTCTTTGCCATCCTTCGTGTACTGAGAGCAGTCACATAATCCTGGTGTAAATTGTGATTTTCCCGTGATTTCTCTACTCTGCATGCACAGGTCTCTGTGAAAATGGTGGCAGTGCCATTTTCACAGGGATTTCACCATATGTCCACAAAATAAGAGGGCCCTACTCTATTTTCCAAGATGCAAAAAACGTCATATTTAATGTTCACCACCTCTCAGTTAACCACACTTTACTGTCCAAATATCCACAAAAGTAAGTTCATGCACAAATGTTCATCAAACTTTTCATATAGTATACTTATAAAGAGGTTGTCTGTCGACTTCGGTCCTCTCACAAGCCGTTCTAGACTCGAGCAATAAACAACTTTGAATCCATTTTCACCGTCACAAAATGACCAACCCCATCCGGGCTCTGTCACACCAGTGTTCAATCCAAGTGTTCCAATAAGTGTGTGCAGCCACCAAATTCCAGCAGACCCCCCCTTAAATAGCCATCAAATGCATTAATTATGTACTTACCATTCAAATCAACCCCACTGCAAAGGCCTCCCCTGTCCACCCCCCCTCCCCTTAACCCTAACTCTCCCTTAGTGGTACCCAACACTAACCTCTCCCTGGGGGTGCCTAACCGTCACCTCCCCACGAGCAGGGCTTAACCCTAATCAGCCCCCACTAAACCTAACCCTCCCCCCCCGCGGCTAACAGGACAGGTGCCCCGGACTTACCTTGTTCGGGCACGCGTTGTCCTGGATTCCGGCGTCGGGATTATGATAGACGTCGGTATTTCGATGCCCATCAAAAACTCCTAGCCGGTATTCTGCTGTCGGGATTGTGACCAGTGGCCTTGCACCCACTGGTCACATAAACTACATCCCGAAGTAACCATAGTCCTGTAATTATTGCTTTCTATAGTACAGGGGATAGCAATAAATAATCACAAATAAACAATAAATCAGCAGAAAAAGTAATTTTAGATTACATTATGGTAGGGGAGAACCATAGCTCTGGCTATTATAAATGTCGGGTGTATGTGTGGAATATCTTTGAAAGCTAAACATATCAACAGTAAATAAAAATTTCATACAAGCACAAGTTGACTGTAGATGAAAATCTATCATATGATATAGTATAGCCTCTGGGGACATAGGTGAATGGATGACTTCTGTCAAAGTTTCCCAGTGTCTGAATCATCTGTCATGTACACTATAGGGGGGCGGGGGGGGGGGGGTTAATGGGAAAACCTGAGCACAGGCAGAGATGTGAAAAAAGGAATGAATCTCACATTAGATAATAATCAAGATGGTCTACTCATTATCAAAAAAAAGGTGTTATATGCTGAAATACTTTGAAAATAAATCACACATATGTGGGTGCACCCCGAAGAGTATATTAACTTGTCAGGAAAAGAAGGAGAAAAGGGTTTTTGGGGGAAACTCGTTAGAAAAAATGTATATGAAATAAAACTTCACTTTCAATAGATATATTAAAATGTTCTATATACTAGATCAAACAGACATACAATACATATAAATGACAAAAAAAGAAGCTAGGGGTGCACACTGTCGAAGTGATACAGTGAAACGGCCGTATGTTGCAGAGGGAAACCGATGTGCACAAGCTGGTCACCCTGAGAACGCAGCGCTGCAAACTATACCGCAGATCATTACATCACTCTTGGTAGTTGGTACACTTGTTACCACGTAGCTACTTTCTTTTTCAGGTGGACTGTAACTCCGGACAGGGGGTTGGCTCTGCTGAACCCTGCAATGCCTTACTCACATCAGTGTCTCCCCACCCTCTGGGATTCTTACATTTCCACCATATATCTCTCTTCTGTTACCACCCAACAAGGGAACAGCACTCACTCTTCACTAGGCATTTGCCTATAGAGAGCAGCAGCGTGCTCCACTGCTAAAGGGTGATTCCGTTACTTACCTGATATACATAATATCTGGGGAACTCATTGCACCGCTGACCAGTGGTCCCTGCGCCGAAATCATTTTCACAGGGCTTATCTGTGTTTGTGGTTCAACAGTAGATACCCATTATACTTATTCACTCCCCAGGACTTACAGAGGGTACGCTCACTCCTTGTAGGAATGCAGGTCACACAAGGAGCAGCAGCTGCCTTAGGTAATTGATAACCAAAGGAGACTATTTTTCATCTCTCCTCCATTCTTTCTTTTTAATACATTTTTGTTAGGAGTTACCATCACTAATTCTGATATCCTATATTTAATCAGCAATTGTGAATCCATTTAGACAGAGAAACTCGATGTTATTGATATTTTATATGAGGTTATCCCTGAAGGGACTCTACATGTAAGAAGTGATACTAATTGCCACAACATTTTGTATAAAGCACTTTAATAAAAGAACCTGATTCCATTGTTGTTTTGCATGTTATCCCTGAAGGGATTTGCTATTTGTACATGCCTGCATAAAGTGATATTATATGTCTAACAGCTGATGTGATTGTGTTAGGGTGTTATTAACGATTTTCATGGATGTTTAGGTCTCATCAGTTTATGTCGTTAAGATCAGTGGTCGAAGTGGGGCGGTATACGGCGGTATGACATACCGCCACTTCCCAGCCCCACTTCATTTTAGCCACAGAAAAGAATGCACTAGTGCTGGGATGCAGTATGGCATCCCAGCACTGGAACAGTGGTGGAAATGTGTAGAGATGTGTCCCGCAGGGGACACATCTCGATCAGTGGCAGCGGAGATGCTGGCATGTAGCCGGGACAAAGCATCCGGTCCCGGTTATAGTCAGCACACCTGGCTGCCAGCCAATTGCAAGTCTCGCAGCCGCCAGCCAATCACAGGGCTAGCGGCTGCCAGCCAATCACAGGGCTCACGGCCACCAGGGGTGAAATTGAGGGAATCAGTGAGAAGGGCAGGGTGTGAGAGAGGGGAGCAGGCAGGGGGAAGTGGGGGGTGAGATGTACAATGTGGTGATATGGAAGCAGGGGCCCAAGGGGGGGAGAGAGATTCATTCTCCATACCCCCACCTCTAAATTCCCACTTCAAGCACTGGTTAAGATCATATATGCGGTTCTTATCAGCACTATCTTTTATCCATTTGTATTGTGCCCGCTAACTAAATTGAACATTGGTATTCAGATAATTTATTTTGTGGTATGTTGACATAGGGCTTATGGAATGGAGCACAGTTGCTCTTAATTGTATGCCATTACCGACCACAGATAGCTTCTTTTTTGTCATAATTTATATATTGTATGTCTATGTTTGATCTAGTATATAGAACATTTTAATATATCTATTAAAAGCGAAGTTTTATTTGATATATTTATAAATAGTCCTTTTTCTCCTTCTTTTCCTCAACTGTCATGTAAACAGATCCTTGCATTCACATTATATAATGGGAACTAGGGGCAAATAGGGTAAAATGAGGTAAAACATGTCCCCCATTATTGCACAGAGACTTTACCTTATGTCTTGTCATTGCACCCACAATGAGTGGACACACCATTCCAGATAAGGTTCCAACTCCATTAGATATCCCCATAAGAATACTTGCGTATCTTGGTGCAATGTCTAAGTGGTTAACATTAAAACCTATAACAAGATGTCAGCCAATAAAGATTAGTAACTCGTCAAGCAATTTTTATCAATTTACATACACACTATATATTTGGAGGATTTGGTGCAGGAAGAAGGGAAGGTAGCAGCACATCATCCTGCATGGTAAATATGTATCTTATTATTAACTTCTCCTCCAACCTCTTCCCAAATGAATAACCATGCATTTATGGAGGAAAGAGTGGGACTGCACCACTATATTATACATAGACCCCAGGTGTGATCTATAATGCCTGCTACACTTTCCAAGTACACTTCTAGGGGAAACATTATTTCTATCTACATTCCAACCAATGGAACAAAAGAAAAACAACAATTCATAAAAATTATACATGTAATAAGAACATGTAATAAGAATATCACTTCATTCCCATGATTAATTTAAAACATAATTCAGGATAAACTGTGCAGTATTTTAGAGGGGGAAAAAAGTTTGACTTAATCCACTATGCACATATACAGTCCTTCCTACAATCCTCCAAAATTAGGCACAGATTGAGACATAGGTATCTATCTAGGTGGCAAGTTTTGCAAATGACCTTTCCTACATTTTACACAACAAGAGTTTTAAAAATTTTCTTCATGTATCATCTGCTAGAGTGTATAATATTTACACAATGTAGTAGTATCTCAGGTAATTATGCAGAGTTTGGCGCATATCAAATAAAGAAGAAGAGAAGAAGCAAATTAGCACCTTGGCAAAACCATTTGCACTACAGCTTGGGCAAATTTAAAATGAGCAGTAGGGGATTAAGAACAGTTGATGGTTAGCTACTGATGGCCGATGGTTTTGCCATCAATGGCTAACTGGGAACCAATGTTTTTTCCTAATTCCAGCAGCACGGAATGCCCACCAGCAGATGTGGCCATCGAGGGGTGCAAACCACTGTAACAACCAAGGGAACCTTCGATGGGCAGCCCACTGATGGCCATCCCCAATGTGCAAAGAGACAGAGTTGGGAAGAATGTTTCCTAGTTTATTTCTAAATCTCAGTGTAAAAACAAAGTTAGCCAGTAATTGTTCGCTACATGCAAAATTAGTCAGTATTATAAAAAGCATTTGCACCCTTGCAACATGGTTCATTCCAGGAGCAAATTGTTACTTTTTGCTCCTAACTCTGTATAAGCCACTCAGTATCAACACCAAACCACATATGTTCTGTCACCTAAGTATTATAGCCTAAAGTTGGATATGTTGGTTACTTGTTCCCTCTAGTCCTCAATGTATAGATGTTTAAATGCCATATTTCTGAATTCCAACCCACTGGAGGTATTACCAGAATACACGGTCTGGTTTTTATTTTACAATCTGCATAGTTTCTTAATATAAGGCAACCTGTACTGTAGGATTAGTCGTCATTTAATTATTAACAATAATAATAATAAAATTCATCCATAACAGGAAAAAGAGTGTACAGAACAGGTCAATAGCAACGATGATAAGTTACCTTATATTAAAGAGCTACTAATATATATATGTTGTAGATATTTGGCAGTAAATGTACTAAAGATCGATTTTAATCCATTTCAAATCAACCTAAATCAATCAACAGCATTGTTGTGTTTCAGGGGCTAAATCACATATTTACTAACACAAAAAATTGTCTGTCAGTAATTTAGCCCCAGAAGCACAACATTAGCGTTGATCAATTTAAATAGATTTTAAATTGATTTTAAATAGACCTTTAGTAAATTTACCCCTTGATGTTCTATCTACATTTGCTGAGCAAGACGATAAGAGACATGTCTCCAAAAGTGAAGAAGCTCCTTGACTTGATCTCCTGGATAAAATCAAACAAATAAGACGAACCTTAACCACAGCCAAAGAGCTGTTCACACTTATCCATTGTTAATGTGCTTGTCAAATGCAGTCATCAAGAAGCACATTAAAGTAGGGTAATTGGTTTCTTATGGGCTCGTTTCCACAATTGTGTTTTTAAAATTTAATGTCCTACTTAAAACCTATTTCTCTTGCACTAACACATGCTAACTGCACAATAGATTGCTGCAGCATGACAAGAGCATGAATAAAAAGAAAAAAAGTTGTGTTCACTGTAATATACGAGAATGAACACTGAAATCTTAAAGTATCGTACACAGCCCTTATATATCCCAATATTGGCTCAAGTCCTAAAACTATTTCAAGTACAACAAAATAATTTGCCTTGTAATGATTTTTTTTATCCCCATGTACTGCAAGTTATTCCTTTCATAAGCTGGGTACACATAAGTCTATCTGTGTACCCAGCCGACGGCAAATGCAACGGACGACATATGGTATCATGTAGTCCGTACACACCACACAATTTGGTGAATGACCGCACAATAAGTCATTCCCCTGCCGCATCCACAAGCTTGGCGGACCTGAAGACGCGACAGACGACACAACGGGAGCGTGCACACACACTTGACGATTTGAATGATTTGTTGTTCCGATCTTTCGGAATTGGGCAAATCATTCAAAATATAATCTAATGCATACCCAGCTTAAGCCTAATGGATGGATTGTAGCCAGGGGTGGACAGACCTGATTCCAACAGATTAGCGGCACATCTCACCCCCCCTTCCCTTTCTAGAGCGGGCCGGTGGCAGGATGCTGGCTGGTTTTCTAGAGGCAGGGAGCACAACGGTGGCAGACAGGGTGGTGTTTTCTTGGCTGTTAGCAGGGGCGGATCTAGACTGTTGTATTAGGGGGGGGGCGAGTTAATGATTAACTCTGCCCCCCCTCGCAGCAAAAGCGGCAAATCGCCTCCCCTCCCCCTCGCTGCCCTTCTTTACTTTCACTTACCTCTGCTGCTCCGTTGAAGTTCTCCCTCTGGGCTTCGGTCAGCTGGTCTCCCGGCTCCTGCATTGTGACCCGGTCAGCTGTTTAATGCAGCAGCTGACTAGGGTCACAGTGCAGGAGATGGGAGACCAGCTGACTGGAGGGAGGACATCACCGGAGCCCTGATCTTCGGTCCCTAGACAGAGGTAAGTTGTTTTTTGGGGGTTTTTTTTTTTTTAGCAGTGATCAGCGTGTGGTCTATTTAGACCACACAGCTGATCACAGGGTGTGAGGAGCCGGCTGTGATCGCTTCCTCCCTGGCTCCCGGGTCAGGTGACAGCCTGTCACTGACACATCCCCCTAACTGGGAGACAGGAGCTCCGATCACAGCACAGCCCAGCCATTATCATCTCTCGCCTCTGAACTTAATGATGCAGAGGCGAGAGAGGATAATGGTCGGACAAACTGTGCTGGGGGGGCGATCGCTCCAATTGACCCCCTCGATCTGCCACTGGCTGTTAGGTGCAAAGAGCAAGGTTGTACCAGGTTGTGCACAGCTCCTACACTTGACATAGTGGTCAATAGATAAATGCAGTGCAAGGTAATGGATCACTAGTTGCTTGTGCTTATAGAAGCTAAAAAGGTCGATTTTAAGGGAAGAACTATAACAGCCACAGGGCCTGATTCATAGATGTACGCTAACACGATGGTTAGTGCACCTCCGATGCTTAGTGGTCTGCGCATGCAATCCCACACACAGTTCCCCCAAGCCTCTGAAGGGGGTGTGGGGACAGCCTGCATTCCTGGAGACGGGGATGTGACGTCCCCGTATTCTGGGAGGGTTGAGACCAGGGTCTGCGTCCATGGACCCAGACTTCCTGGCCTTGCAAGCAGCCAGAAGCCGACCAGTCTGCGTAAGCGGAGGATTATTCAGCTGGCCGAGATGGTGATCCCAGGCTGCGACCTCTGTCTCAGCGCTGGGATTGCAATTGCTGACAGGAGACACCTCCTGCAGCATAGCATTATAGCTGGACGGTATTACCGCTTGTGTGTGGCTGTGCAATTCCGTTCATCTCGGATCGGGCCCATAGTGTTTGTGATGCCTATGGGACCTGGAGGTGAGGCAGGATGCAGGCAGAGAATGTGCAGAAAAGCAGAGGGGGGACCTACGAAAGAGAGGAGGGTATGGAAACACAACTTCATTCCATTCCCCGAAAATTATTGCTAGGGTGGTCAAGCAATTGCTTTCTATACCCCTGTGTGATGGTTGTATATCTCACTGGACAGGAAGCATTGCGACTGTAGGGAAACTATCGTCTCATGACACATCACAAACTACTGAAATGATATATTTATGAAATGGTGTTAAAATGACTAAACCCCACTAAGTTTACATGCCTTCTCCTCCTCAGTAAACGGGAGCCAGGTGCTGCACTGTGATATATTGTGTAGCACACGGCTCCGATAACTAATGAGAAGCTGGCATTGTGGGGAGTCTCTGGGGACAGCCTGGCATGTTCGCGAGTGCTCGGTACGCCCCCAGCAGGGCTTAAAGTGGTCCTGGAGAGGTGGTGGAACTCATCTCTCCCGCCGCCTACACCACACCCCACCCCGCTAGTCTGATAGGCCAAAACAAAGTGTGAAAACTGTTTTTTTACACAAACAAACACACTGTTGTGTACAGGAACTGGTAAAGTGAAAGGCTGGGGGCCGCCTAGGCCCCCAAAAGCTTTGGGGGGCTATGACAGTGTGAAATACATTTTAGATGCTTTTTTAACATTCCTGCCATCAGCTGAGACTACAATGTTAGATCATTTAAAAAGAAAAAAAAAATTCTATATCAGTTATTTTTTTGCCGTGGCTCTAGATTTTTTTATGGGGTCCCCAGAAACTAGTCTATGTCACTTTGATGCCCAATGTTTTTTTGTAACCCCTATGTATTGCCTTCGCTTCATTCTTTCCTTACCTACTGTATATGCTGGTTTCTCTGATGAAATTGAGCCTCCCTAGGCAGACAATGAGTGGCTCTCTGTCTGTAGGACTTCTGTGCAGGGCCTTGGTGGAGGTGGAACTAGTTCCACCTACCATTAGAGGTGACGGAACTCCATTCCACCCCGTTCCTGCCCACTTTAACCCCTGACCCCCAGAGTGATGAAATGAAGGTGTTACACAAGGCCACACCCATGAGACCACATCCCCTTTCAGACAGAGAACCTATTAGCCGCACTGGGCATCACCTACCCAGTGCCGCCACTGTGACCGTGCATTTCCCAATGACTGCACACCTCCAGCGTGACCGAATACCTGAACTACTTCCCACCAGCACATCACTGCACAAGCAAACCACCACTTCAAATCACTACTGATAAACTCCCTCGTTAGTACAGCAATTCTTGGCACTGTAAAGCTGCGTACACACCTATAGATATATCTGTCCAATCTGTCTGGTGGGATGGAAGCAAATAACAATAGAAATTTGTTGCCAAACACTGGAAAATGGACCAGATTTTCCTTCCCACCAGACAGATTGAACAGATATATCTGTAGGTGTGTACACACCTTAAAGCAATAAGCACTTTCTGACACTATAAGTCACTGTTCAACGTGTTTTCTTTTCAAAATGAACCACTCTTAAAGTGACTGTATTCATTAATGTTCAACTGTTTAAACAGCCTACTCTGAATGTTTCCCTGTTTTATTCACGTACACTGTATTCCAGTTACATGTTTATTCACTAAAAATAATTAAAATTAAAAAGCCCATTCTGACTGAGCTATTTTATCTCCTATTCTGTATCTGTGTCACCCTACATCATCTCCACGTAGAACTATTTTGTCACAACATGGTCCATTTTAAAAGATAGCTATATCACTCTTGGGTGTAAGGTCATGCTCTAATATATGCCTTAGATGGTTGAACGCAAGGCGAGCATATATCAGCACTTGACCACACACCCAAGAGTAGTATATCTATTATATATAAAATACAAGTTGGCTTATGTAAAAAAGCTAGTATAAGCCAACTTGTATTTCAGCCATAGTCCTCGGATACAAATATTCGTATCGGCATTGGATGTGTGTCTTTTCTACTCACTGAAATTAACATTATAATCTGTTTGTTTCAGGAGCTGTAATGAGGTTCTATGAGATTATTCATGTATAATGACAGCCTCTGGCATCTTTGTTCAGTGATTTGCTAATCAGCATCAGATTGCAGAGCTAGTAATAAAACAACAAATAGGAAAGTAAATATTATTTACATACTAGACTAGCAGATTCTCCATCTGGCAGACTACCCAGATGTTATCAGAACTCAAAGTTAATTAAAATAATGTTCAAATATTAGTATCATTGTTTGTAGAAATTAATTAGAGAAATAAAAATAGGAGGCATCGTGAAAGGATATTTAATTAAGTAGTGATTACGTATCATTTTTGGCATCAGCGGTAAAGATTAATTAAAAATGCATAAATTGTGGGATGGAAACTTTCGTTCCATAATGGTTTAAAACTGGACAGAAAAAATATACTGAATAAAAAAAAGGATACCATTAAAAAAAACTATATTGTTGCGAGTAACAATATTTGGTAAATGAGATCGTTGTGAAATTTGTAATATGATGGCACTAAAATATATACATTTTAATAATATTATAACACAGTACCATAGCAACCATCATCAGCAATTTACCTTAATTAACAATGTTGAAATAGAAAAAAAGGTTAATATAGATGTCATCTATTTAAGTCTATCCCATTACAACACCAATGCAAGCGTAGGATCTGTTATCCAAAATGCTGGCAGGGTTTTCTGGAGAATATAAAATCCACTGGGCACTCGTACAATCAATCAATTACTTTTATAGTTTTCACCCTTATATCACTACTTACTACTTCTGGTACTGCTTTACTTATAAAATAGTTTAACAGTACTCCTCACAGTGGCTGTAGGGGAAGGCACTTATGGAGCATACACACGGTCAGATTTGTCAGATGAACGTTTTGAACGATTTTACCAAAGTTTTGAACGATTTTTGACTGCATTAAAATTAATGGAATTGTCCAAGTCTGACTGCAAACACATCAGATGTCAGATATGTCAGATTTTCCTTCAGATAGGAACGACTGAACGATTTTTAAATCGTTATCGTTCAGATCTGAAGGAAAAATCTGACCGTGTGTATGCACCATTAGCGAATGTGTCTGTGTATATGATATTATCACCAGGACACAGCAATTGCAGTGTTACAGTCTGTATAGTGGATTGCCACATTATAGAAATAAAATGACATGGTATTAAAACACAGCTTTTTAATTATTATCAGTTGTAGTAGTAATAGATATTAGTAGTACTGGTAGTAGTACCTATAGGTGAGCTGTCCTCTTTATGTAATGTAATTTATTATAGACAGCTGCCATAGGTTCCTAAAATACAAAGATTGAATAATTATACTAAGCCGGCCATAATTTGCTAGCTATATTTAATGCCATAGGAAACTTATTGTAAATCAAATACAGAGATTGTGATATTATAAAGGGAATAATGATAAACAGGAGGGTTATTGTTTAATTTCACTTATATTCTATGTTTATTTCAGTCTGAATAATATTATTATCCCTAACACCTTCTCTAGACTATTTTTGGAATAGAGAGCATATAAATAAATACTCTATCATCATCATCCATCCAGTGTTTGACCCATCATTGTTACCTGCATAAATATGGAGCAACACTACTATAGTCAATAAAAAAAGGCATTATGGGACATGGCAAACATAGTGTACAGGTCTAGAGACCTTACCTGATATAGCAAAGCCACTGAATCCTACAGCAAGGACGAGAAAGGAAATTGCAATGCCTTTTGTATGAGAATAGCCAACCACAAGCAGCAGTGTGGCCTCCATTCCAAACCCTGCACATACACAATTACGGTGAGATGGTTATTATAAATCGGTGACTCGGGCCCCTCATACATCAGATTCGGCAGTGTTCTCAGTACTGTATATGATAGACACAAGAAATTGGTGCTGTACACAGCATTTTAGTTACAATGTTCCTCAAGGTCAGTAGGACATGTATGGCACTGTTCTACCCAGTAAGCATTTATAGATGTGGACAATGGGCTCTCTATCACATCATGATGGAGAGTACAACATTTTTTATTATTTCTATGGGGATTTGTTTTAAATGTACTGCATTTTAGCTGGTACAGCTTTTTGTTAAAGTATTGCATAAATACATTCCGTAATTAAACTTTTACATAACCCCAGCATCTATAGCTCCAGCTATCAACTTCCCAGCTAATAGTCAATTTATCAATAATTTCACTGATTACACATATTTGTTTGTTTGTACTTCCAACAGAATATGCTTAACAATCTGTCCTGTTTGTGGGTACAAAAAAGTAGATCCTATGGATTTGTGTCATTTGCTGCTACTGGCATATTGGAAAAAAACTACTGTATTGTACCAATGATATTCATGAATCAATAATACTGATAATGTAATAAGCACAGGTGTACTGCAGGGGGCTGTTTTAAGCCCAGCGTTGCATTCTGTTTACGTGCGATGGTGCACCTATATCTACTTCTGTTAAAGTGAACAAGTTTGCAAATGCTACTGCTACTATAGGCCTGAAGATATGACGAAGAGACAGCTTATAGAAGTGAAGTCTCTTTGCTAGCAAAATGTAATAAGAATCACATTTTGAACGTGAACAAAATGAAAAAGCTCATAGTAGAAATAGGGGGAGATGCATCAAACCTTGGAAAGCTAAAAAGTGAGAGAAAAAAGTACCAACCAATCAGCTTCTAACTGCCATTTTACAGGCTATGGGGGAGATTTATCAATGCTTGGAGAGAGATTAAGTGGAGAGAGAGAATGCACCAACCAATCAGTTCCTAACTAACATTTTTGCAAGCACAGCCAGAAGCTGATTGGTTGGTGCATTCTCTCTCTCCACTTTTTCTCTCTCCAAGGTTTGATACATATCTCCCTTAAGGAAAATTAGGAAGCAGCCTTTACAACCAGCAGTCTTCGAAGGCCTGATAGTAGAGGTTGTGAATGTTTTTTACATTCTTGGTGATAAAATAAACATTTCTAATGAATTATCCTGGTCTGTCCACACTCCGTATTTGCTCAACAACACTTTTTTTTTTTTGCAAAGTCCGCTGCCAGGAGGTAAGAGTAGGGAGACTCTCATTTTTAGGTGTATAATAGAAAGGGTTTTGACTTATGGCATTGTTGTGTGGAATAGGACACTGCACAGCTATCAAGAAATAGAATAGAGAGGGTGGTCAGGACTGCGGGACGTGGATTGGTCTGAAGTGGCAAGTGTCCAAGAGATTTACGAGAAGAGGATTTTAAGGAATGCTCAATGTATAATCACTACGTCTCATCCTAATAATGTTTTATTTATAAGTTTTATTTCTAAATATGTTTCCCTCAAACAGACCAATATAGGTCGATATTGAGTCGCACTACAAGACAATTTAGCTCAGTGCACAATTGTTGTTCAACCTACTGATAACAGTTGGAAAGAAACTATCTTTATGTAAAATTTGTGTTCTTGTTTTATGATTGAAGATGACTTGCACATATGTTTCGTTGACAACTCATGTATGTGAATCTGTTCAATGACTGAATTGAATTGATATTCTGTTCCACTTATATCATGCCTAGCAATGGGAAGCCAGATACAAAAAAAATTATACTGGGACTCTGAAACCTGTAATTAAATTGCTAATTTATGCAAACTGAGAGCTCCTCATAAATTGGTTCTAGATTAAAATACAGTCACATGGACACTGACTTATCGCAATAATCTTAGTACCTCCACAGTTCATGATTTTTCTTACAGTTGTGGTGCTCAATATCTGCCTGCTCCTTAAGAAATCAGCCAGCTGCCCTCCGATTGGTACAATGATTGTCATTACCATGTGTGGAACTGCAGAGAGTAGGCCAACCTAAGTAGAAAAATATATTATTATTATTGTGATGCTGGTGACGGTGGTGATGATGATTGGTACAGATAGCAGTCTCCTTGACTTGGGGTAGCAAGTCATAATTAATTGGTGATACAGGTGTATCCTTTTCTATGAAAATTCACCTTTCTGCTGATTGTCTCTATCCTTTTTAAGTGTTTTTTAAGTATTTGAAAAGGACATAGTATCATAGACTTAGATCATTGTACCTTGCTTATTGGAAATCCAAACACTTCTTCAAAGTAAGCAGGCTGGCTGATCAGCAATAAATAAAACGTCCAGCTTCTGCAGAAATTTGCTACTATGATTGCATAAACTGGCATGGAGGTAAAGAATTTCTTCCAAGGGGTCTTAAATTTCTAGAAATATAAAGAGAAAATATATTTTTTTTTTTTATAAAAATCAAGGTGTCTATGTACTAAACACTTTGGAGAGAGATAAAGTGGGTGGAGATAAAAGTACCAACCAATCAGCTCCTAAATAATTTTTCAAACAGCCTGTAAAGGGACCATTAGGAGCTGATTGGTTGGTACTTTATCTCCATCCACATTCTCTCAGAGGCTTAGTACATAGGCCCACAATTGTACTGAGTTCATCTGGGGGACACTGAAGACTGTGTAATTAGAGGGAAGGCTGACGTATTGGCACTAAATAGTTAATCTATTGGGGCTGAAACCACTCTAACACCTCCCACCAGTTGCAGCAACTCAGTTATTTATATAACAAAGCCCAAATGAGAACTCATCATGCAACAGGCAAAACCATCAGCAAACAACCAGGGAGAAAATGCAGTGTCCCCAAGAATTGATTTTACAGTGAGAACAAAAAAAATGTTCTTTCCTATTACGTCCTATCTGGGAGACACTGCAGACTTGGAACTTCCCAGCAAGACTCAAAGAGGTAGGACATCCCACACCGGCCGAGCCATGTGCAAAAGCTTACGCCCGAAACTGGCATCTGTGGCCACAAATGTGTGGAACCGACAATGTTCGGATCCTGATGGGATACCTAGATCTACCCCAGAAGACTCAAGACCACTCCAAGGAGTTCTAGACAGAATGTTGATCCAAACCTCAAAAAGAGGAGAAAAACTCCCCAACCAAAAGTTCAGAAAAGACAAACGAGGTAGGATTTTCTAGACCTGGAGAAAGGTGCTAATCACAAAAAGTACTGGAATAATGGTCCCTATAGGCTGGAAAAATTACTCTCTCAGGTTGCATAAAAAGTTAAACATGGCACAAAGGTTGCGCCCAAGAGACCAGAAAATGTAACCATCAGGTAGTAGCACAGAGCTAGGTGCAGGAGCCCTGTACCCACCAGCCACAATGAAGACCAGCTACAACTCATCTCAGACAAGACTGCAGAGCGCCCATTCTGGAACCTTAGCTTCAAAACCGAGGTAGGTGCTGTGAATTTTGAGTCACAATCTCAAGAACACTGAAAAATGCAGGTCAGAGACAGTTCTGGGAATGGCTGCATTCTACTCCTGCCTGCCAATGCTGCATGAGGGGAAAGACTGGTCAAAGAAAAGCAGAAGTGGGTAACGCCCATGGCTAGTGTCCAGCATAGATATGTCAAAAATGCCATCATATCTGCTGGGCACCTGAAATTTGGTGATCTCTACAGTGCTTTTCCCAAACTTGTGTACCACAGAGAGGTCTATTGTTTGGGCAGGTTTGCTGTCATTTTACGGTAATTTTTTGGTCAGTTATAAAACCGACAATTAGTACATCTGCAGTTCCTATTCTTGCCTATGTTAAAAAATAAATTGTTGGTCTGATGTTCTAAAGTCGGGTTTTTTATTATTTTGCCATGGTTTTAACTTTAGTAAATGGTCAGTTTGCAAAATCTACGGAAAAACTTCCAAAAACCCCAAACCGACCTTTAGTAAATTAAGTGTCCTCTCATCACAACTGCCTCTTAACCCAGAATGTTTTGCACTGTACGCTAAATTTCTTCTTGATGAGACACAGCAGGGGCTGATTATAATTGGAGCCCCATAATTTTGTTGCCAATAGCAGGGACCGCCCTCTTTTCTAGGGAAGAGATGCGAAGATGGCGACATCCATGCAGAAACAGCACTAAACCTAAATAATGGAATCAGGATCCAGCATAAGGCGGTGTTCTCCAAAATTGACCTCAGTTAGAAGCAGAGGGGCCGATTCATCAACACTAAAATATCAATGGAGGTAATTAGGTTTAGAATGCGCATGGAGTTCTACCTAATTACCGGAGGAATTCATCATTTCCTCTCCATCAGTATCTATTGCGAAAAGCTGTCATTTTTGTGATGACCCCGACCTCCCACCCGGCTAGCTGAAGATTATTTTTTTTTTAAACTTTGTGTTCTCCCGGCAGAACACAGTAAAGTTAAAAAAAACCAGTGTCAGAGCAGCAGCCGGAGCCATAGGAGGGACCAGGGAGCGACAGAAGGGGCTGAGGAGGACCTGCCCAGCTGAAAGCAGGTAAGTGTAACCCACGCCACCTCACAGTGGCGTATAGTAACACCATCAAATTGCCAAAATACATAATTTTCGGAATTTAATGAATAGCCTAATTTCTACATCCCCATACTAATGTATGGGGAGTGTGGAAATTAACACAGGTGGACTTAACCAGGAGATAGCGGTGATATCTCCTGCGTTAAGTCTAATAATGAATACTAAAATAACGGTAATTAAGGAAAATGTCCTTAAAACTGTAATTTTAGACTTAATGAATAGGCCCCAGAGTCTCTTACCTGTTTGCCGTGTCGTCCTGGACACCCATCGCTATGCTGTGGCAGCTGAATATAAAAGTCACGGCTCCTGGGATGTGGGGTTGCTAATGCAGTTAAGTCAGGGGCTTCTGCTGGTGGAAAACAGAGTCCCAGAGCACCCACATATGCCTGATGACCCTCTTCTGGTGACAGTAACGGGCTGCGGCTGGTAAGACAACAACCGCTCCCTAAAAGGGTTGGGTATGGGATCCCGGCGGTCATAATACTGACAGCGGCATCCTGATAGTCAGAATTCCGATGCCTGAATGCAAGTAACCTTACCCTAGCCCACCTTTCCCACAGCCTAACCCTCTCCCCCACAGCCTAACCCTCCTCCCCCAGTCTAACCCTAACCCTCCCCCTAGTGCCTAACCCCAACCCTCCTCCCCCAGTCTAACCCTAACAATCCCCCTAGTGCCTAACCCCAACCCTCCCCCTAACACTTACCGGCGTGATGCTGGCGGTCGAGATTCTGCCGCCGGGGCCCTGGTGCCTGTATTCTGAGCGCCAGCATCTCGGCCACCGTGATGGTGACTACATCCCCTCTAAAGGCCTGATCCCAGAAGGGGATTCAGGCAACCTACAAAATGAATAATAGAGTATAAAGGAAAAAACACTCCTACAAACAAACTTTGCCCCTCCCCTCAGGCACTGAGTTGCTGAAGGAGGTGGGAGGCTTGGGGGCGGGGGGTTACATCTCCAATAGATTAACTATTTAGTGCCTACTCCTCAGTCTCCCCTCTAAATGGTGTCCCCCAGATAGGGAGCAAGAGGAATACTAATTTTTGTGAATAGCTTATTTCTTATTTTTCTTTTCTGCTTGTAAAGTACAATACATTGTATCAAAGTGTGAGTTTTGTAAACACTATAATAAATAAAATAAAGCTACTAATAGTCCCTTTCACTACAACTCAGCACCCAAACAAGGTTTAGTGAATAATGAATACAGTGTTGTGAGAAGAATCATGGAAGGAGTGACTGTAAATCAAGCATGACCATTATTGTAAAATACACATGCCACAATTCTCAGCCTATAGCTGGCCTATTTTAAAGGGCATTGCTGCAGACACACACATAGGAAACTGCACACACTGTAACTGGTTGGAAGTACCGTATTCTTCATACCTATCATTAGTCCCCTGCCGGGATTTGACAGTCGGGAAGCCGGCGGTCGGCATTTCGACTGTCGGCTTCCTGACTACATCCCATTAGTATCGGTAGTTACACACCCCATGCTGAGTGCAAAAGATCAATCTAATGAAGGTGACCCTTCTCCGTACACACACCTCAAACAAGCACGGAAGTCTGGCTACATGTCCAAGACACTCCTTTGGGTGAGCTCTCCACTCTTGTATCCACCGTGAAGGTGCGTATGGATGGTGCAGCTCATATGCACTCTGTAATTGCTTCTTACAGTTATAATTGCAGTCTGTTTTTGGATTGCATCCAACTCAGCATCAGGCTATAGTATTAACAGAAAAATCTACTAGAAGGCTGCTCCAAAAGGAACTAAGCCCGGAAAAGACCATTCTTATGGGGTCAAGAATGCCTCAAAAAGGACACCCCTAGAAAGCGACAGTTTATTAATCCCCATATACTTACACCAGCTGTAACTAAACTACAGCCTTCTCCTATACTTGTCTCAATGTATGATCTTTCTTCAGCAGTAATAGAAGGATGTGCGGCTGGGCTCTCTGTGGCATGCAGCAGCCAGAACACGTACCAGAACATGCCGAATATTCCTGTATGAAGAAGGGATATGATTGCAGTTTGTAGAACTAAAACTACATCATTACAATTCATGCTAAATTTGTATTATTGCTAAGCATTGTCAAACACAGGGGCTCCTTTGTGCCTACACAAGCAGATATGGCCACTTGGGTACAGTGCCAAGCAATCAGTCCAACTTGGCACCATTGTGTTGGGCCAAATGGGACAGAGCTGAACATTCAGCTCTCTGGCTAAACAATGTATATCCTATTGGGCTTCACAGTTATTTTGGGCTCATGCGATTTGGTACAAAACAAAATTGGTCATCACAATTTCTGCTTTCCCAATCAGACATGACACTGTTGGATGGTAGTGCGCTTTGGATAGACTGTGTGTTACTCATGATACAAAAATATATATATTTCATTGAGATGCCATTATTAAACCTTTTATCAATTTCAGGATCATCTCACATCAATCTTCCTTCTTTGTCTTCCTATAGTGATTTAGACTAGTGGTGCAATATACTGCACTGTATCATTCATTCCCCTGGGCAGTTAGAAAATGCATTGAAGCCTCATTGTAATTCCTCAGGGAACTGTGACATCAGAGGCAGTATGTGATAGTGATACATGTCTAGTTCAGTACAATTAATGGTGGAGAAACAAGTAAGAATACATGCATCTTTAGACTACAATATACAGTAGGTATTGCATAGAGACACATCACAATGGGTGGTTACACCCAGTGCAGCACCTACTGACCCGGACAGGCTATGCCCCCTGAAGTCTGCCATTTTTGGGAGCATGTCCGCATGTCACGCCCCCGTTCTCGTTATGCTGGGAAGCCCCCAGCCTCTCCCAGCACACTGTGGATGACTCACGCATGCATGCATCATCCATCACTGCTGCAGCGCTGTCCGGTGACACCATCCGAGGGGGTGACACCAAAAAAGCACAGCAACTCTGCTATTTTAGTGTCACCACCCTCGGATGGTGTCACCCGGTGCGGTCAGAACTCCCGTAGTGACGCCCCTGGTTGCATACCTGTGCAAAACACAATTGACATGAGTTTAGCCTACATTGCATCTATCAGTCTGCATCATCTTATGGCACCTGCAAAGTGGTTGCAAACAGCTGCAATTATGTGCAGTCTAAGTCAATAAGGAGTAATTCGCTCCCGAAATATTTTACTAGAAATATTTAGACAAAGCAAAAACAACAATAACGTCTTTTTATTTGGTAATTTTTTTTTACCTTTCAACTTCTTGAGCATTTGATGAACCATTGGATGAACACAGCAATAAATTGCCAGGCAATGTCTATGCCATTTCTAATATGTGAAACAATTTGCATATTGAGAAAAACTTACCGTAAATGTAGAAGACAGAGGACCAACCAATGTATTGTACGAGTATCCCTGCTAGTGGCATGGCAACAACTGCACCAGCATACGACCCTAAAAGGAAAAAATAACAGGTAAGATGGTCATAGATCTGGGACATGGAAATACATATTGAGGAGCAGTAATCAGAGGCTAAAGTTATAGGTAATATTACTCTCTCATAAGGGCAAATCCAGTAAATTTGCTGACATTCTGTAACTAAAAGGTATACAGAGGAGTAAAAATATGCCTACAACTAACAATACTAAATTATATTTATAGTAGTAATAACGTATTTGTGCCGGGTGCCCCACGACAACACAGAGATAGAGATGTGGCCTTCAAGTATAGTAGTGCAATATACGCTCAGAGCCGTAACTAGACATTTTGGTGCCCTGTGCCTAAAAGAGCATTGGCGCCCCTCCTCCATATTTTAAAAAGGGACAGTGCGCGCAGGAAGACGGGCAGCCAGATAAGGACATGTTCTCGTAGGGAATGCTTGGGTACCACAGACAATTATAAAGATTCTGTATTAGAAATAAATATGAATGTTACTATAAAACACTAGTCCTGTGCTAGATCAGGCTTCGGCAATCTGTTGCAGCTGAGCAAAAACTGCCTAAGCCTGATCTAGCAGCAGGACTAGATTTTTCCTTTTATTGTTCTTTATTAATTTGACAGTTGATTTCTTAAAAAATTGACAAAAACAGCTATAATCATGTCATTTGGACCTGTTTTTGTTCCTACAGTATCATTAACATTAATTTTCAGTCATGTCCAGTCAATTTTGACTACCTCACAGCTCACAATGATTATTTTCACCAATATTGGCCTGAAGGCCCCCATACATCAGAGATCGATTGCAGCAATCGTGCAATTTGCAATCGATTGTGTATAAAAATCTCTCTCTTTTTTAATCGATTGTGGCAATTCTGCAATCTGCAATCGATTGAAAAAGGGAAAGATTTTTATACACAATCGATTGCAAATTGCACGATTGTTGCAATCAATCTCTGATGTATGGGGGCCTAAAGGCTGCAGCGAGCTGGCTGGCTAAACCAAGCGACAGAGCAGTGACACAAACACATGGGAGCTTAAAAGAATAGCGCACATCTATTAAACATACTGGCACAGTATTGGCAGACAGGATAGCAGTTTAACAAACTATTTTTTTACTGCAGGTTTGAAAATTCTGATACTATTTTTTTGTGCTGGTTCCAATCATACTTTCCATTTGGAGGAACCACCTCTAACTTCGTTATCTGGACCTAGGAGGTTTTTTACCTGGGTTGCAGGTTGGACAGGAGGAGGTGGCTGGGCTGTTCAGAGGGTTGAGGTCCAGGAAGGCACCTGGTTCGGATGGTGTGTCCTGTGCTGAACAGTTGGCCCCCATTTCTACAAGGATCTTTAATAGATCCTTGGAAACGTGTGTGATATTTTCTTTTTTTAAGTGTCCCACAGGGAGGAAGCAGCCAGGTCGGTTTAGCAGGGGGTGGGGCGGTAAAAGGAGCATGGCCGGGGACATTACACGCTGTTTAGGACCAAGGCTAGGGGCGGAACCGCACACTCACGTAATTTTGTCACCACCCCCGCTAAAGAATGCAGTGACTTCTGGCATTGTGAAGAACGATTCAGCATGAATCACGTCATCAGCCCCATCGCTGCAGGTGTTTGGGGATGCATTGCGGCGGGGACTGGAGGGGCAGGTGCGGCATCCAATTTTCGGGAGGCTCTCGGCCAAATCGGGAGAGTAGTCATGTATGCCATACACACTCCTGTGTGAAATGACACCTGATTACAAGGGAGGGACTTTTATATGCAATCCAAATCATGCAAAATCCAGGAAAATTAAGTTTTGCCTCATTTTGAGATCCGAACTTGGTGGGCGAGTTTAATCACAAAATGTATGCAATTTGTTCTGCATCTCTGGATGAAAAATATAAAAACTATCCCCTTAAAAAAGCCTTAGTGACATTTTACACAGTACAGCAGCTAAGGAGCTCTTTTCACAGGACTGGCTCTAGGGGTGTTCAACCAGTGCGGTCGCACAGGGGCACCACTCACAGAGGGCGACCCCTCCACCAACATCCCGATTTCAGGGGGACAGTACTGTACCGCTGTTCCACCTGTGGGCCGAAGTCGGCCATGGGTGGTCAAGTCGGGAGGTTGGGGACCCCCACCGCCGCAGCTGTGCGGCGGTGCTGGACCCCGGAGTCTGAATGGATGCTGGGCGCATGCGCGTGGCATCCATTCAGTGACGGGAGAGGGCTGGGGGAAGCCCAGCTAGTGAGACTCCCCCCAGCTTGACGTTATTTGGAGGCATTCAGTGCCAAATAACGTCACAGGGGTGTGGCCTATGGTTATTAGGCCATGCCCCCATTTTCGGTCGTCCGCTATGTAAGGGCGCCCTGTTAAGATCCGGCACAGGGTGCTCCAACCCCTGGAGCCGGCCCTGCCTTTTCAGATCGGTGAGGATCTGATTCAGAGGTGGAAGCAGTGTCAATGCCACACACAAGCGCCCAAAGTTTTTGGTCTGTGGTCAGCGTCTTCTGGCCCTGGGCAGACAGATAATCTGCATCTACATAGGGCAAATGCAATGTTCAGTGGTGTAACCGGTGGTGAGCCTTAATGCGCACAGCAGCAGATTAGTGCTGCAGCTGGTGGGAGTCTCTACATGAATCTCATCGATCCCATTGGCTGCAGCATTAGCATAAAGACGCAGTTGTATTGCGGCAAAAGATGCAGACGCAGCTGTAATAGTGTGCTCTGAATCAGCCCATAATGTTTGTATAAAAAAATGCGACAGACAGGCAACGTGCAAAAGAAGATGCCCGCCCGAATCTCACCATACAGCAGGACAATCTTCTCAGAGGCTCAAATGCCTTATCATCCTGATAGTCACTGCAGTTAGCAGCCGGGCTAAATGCCGCACAGAGGAGGAGAGAAATACTAGAAGACCAATTGGAGGAACAAGCAACTATCAACCCTGCAAATGATGGGTCCAAAATACTAGTATAAGTCCCAGTGAAGGAAGAGTATGACCAGGTGGCCACTAAGATAAATCTGATGCTTAACAAGTGTGAGCCTCACATTAAACCTATAGCGACATTCCAGAGTAAGCGTAAATTGTATGGATGAGGATCAGCTGTCCAGTTAATCCAATATACAAGTACCGTTATGTTTAGGAGATTTTCCTCTGCCTTAGCAATGCATTAGTGAGAGAACACTGAAAGCCAGATGGATAGTAGGTAACTAGAGATCAGTCTATTTCGGGATCCAGTGTCCTTTGGATATATATTAGAAAGTATTATCTTTCATGTCTGAGAATCCTGGCATCTTTCCGACAGTGACTATCCGATATCAACAGAGATCAGTCTTTTTTGGGACCCAGCATCCATCTGATATAGTGACAAAATATTACCTATTATTAGTTTTCTTTAACTACCAGATAACCATTGTATATTATACTATGATGCCATGATCCGGCATTATACACTTAGGCCCTGATTCAGAGGTGCACGCTATTACAGCTGTGACTGCGTCTTTGTGCTAAAGCCGCAGCCATTGGTATTCATACAGAGACGCCCACCGTTTGCGGTGTTTATCTGCCAATGTGCATATAAAGACACACCATCAGTCGCACCATTGGAGTGCATTAGCTTTATCGAGGCACAATCTCCATCTGAACATGACCGCCACTGCCAGTGCAACTGAATCTTTATACTTGGTCGCTGACCGTGACATGCCCAAATTTGGCTAACCACATCCCGGTTCGTCCACTGAAATCTCCAGCTCTTGCTTCTAAATTAATTCTGTAGCTCCTGGTGGTAACCATCGGTACACATGCGCAGTCCAACTCGGACGCATCTGCAGACTGAAAACATCATCCGCTTGTGTGCGGACTCAACACTACAAACACCTCTGCTTCAGGCCCTTTAGTTGTCTCTATTTTATAGCAAGTAGTTTTCTCTATTTTATTTCAAGAAGTACTGCTTTAGTCACATCATATTTTTAATCCTGGCTGTACATATTGTATAGTATAATATTTTAGTTATGATATGCAGTTAACTATTGACAACCCTATTATTAAATACATATCAGTAGTTTTTGTTAAAAGTACTATTCCCATTGTTCCTGAACTACCCATCCCACCATTCCCTATCCCCTAGACCAGGGGTGGCAACCAGTCAGAGGCAAAGCGATAAAAAAATATCTGTGGTCAAGTTGAAAATCCAATCGAAAGCGGACACAAGGCCACGCCCCATTTTTGTGCACGCACCTTTGGTAAGACAATCACAGGAGCATGACCTTGTGTCACACAGGCCGTTTTTAGTCAGGCTGGCGGCGAGCCCAACACATTGAAAGCAGACAATTTACATACAGTTCCCAATATAATTTCACTGTTGAAGTGAAAGAAAAATCCAGAGCAATATAGAAAACATTGAAATAGCTACGTTCACATAAATTACACAGAAACAAGCCAGATCCACATAAAATACATTTAAAATACACATCTAAATAAAATACATATTGAAATCCAGAACCACATAAAATACATTGAGAAAGCCAGTGCCCATTATGCTGTGCCCCATATGTAGTGCCCCCCTGTAGTTATGCTCATTAAGCAATGTCCCCAGTAGTTGTGGCCCTTTTGCAATGCCCCCTGTAGGTGTGCACATTCTGCAATACCCTCAGTAGTTGTGCCCCTTCTGCAATGCTCCCTGTAGTCGTGTCCCCTAAGGTAGTGCCCCCAGTACTAGCTCCCCCTCCCCGTCCACACCTCTATGAAGAAACTTAGGTGTCTTCATGCTGAAACTGCTCCACGTAGTCAGGGCTCCCGAGTCCCAAGGTCGATGCTGCTGCCTCTGCCTGCTGGATCTAACTGGAGCCAGCAGGCACATGAGCGCCTCTCATTCCTGGGAGCGCTGGTCTCTGAAGCGATCAGGATGCCTGCTGTCAAAATGCCAACAGCAGCATCCCAATACTTAGTATCCTGACAGGGGTCGGGTAAGTATACTAACCCTCCCCCTTTCTCTCCCTAACGTTCCCCACCCAGAACCCTAACCCTCCCCGTTAGTGCCTAAACCTAACCCTTACCCCTTGGTGCCTAACCCTAACCCACCCCCAGTGGTGCATAACCCCCCCAAAGCCTAACCCTAACACCCCACGGCTGACAGCTAAGATGCCACGTATACCTTTGTTCGGGATGACGGCTATCGAGAATCCGGCGTCAGGATATAGACTAGCGTCAGGATTTCAACGCTTATCTTTAGTCCCGGGTCGGGCATCTGACGGCCGGGGTCCCGTTCGCCAGCATACTAACTACATCCCCTATTCAATGTATAGAAACATTGCTGGTTTATCTAAATATTTCAGCTATGTTACCTGCCCAGTGCATTTAGCTTCACCAGAATATGCATCTTCTTAATCCAGTTACCTGCAGTGTCTATTTATCTATTTTAGATCTATTACTTCTACAGCTCATTCACAACCATTGCCAGAGGATCCAGTTACTTCAGCCCAGAGCCGTAACTAGACTTTTTGGTGCTCTGTGCCAGAGAGAGCATTGACGCCTCTCACCCCCCTCTATTTTTTAAATAGGAACATAAGATAGTGCACCTGAAAAAGGGCCATGGCCTCATGGGGAAGGGCCAGGGAAGAGATAGGGGATAAAAGATGAGGAAGCTACAAGTGAGAATGATAATAAACAGGAAAAGTGACAGGCCCAAACAGTGCCCCCTGCCCTCTGGTGCCCTGTGCCATGGCACAGGTTGCACTACCCTAGTTACGGCCCTGTTTCAGCCTTGTTACCTGCACATCCTATTCCTGTCACTACCACTGCCAGAACTGCCTCAGTGCTGTCATTGATACAGCTTATTACAACTATTGTAAGTATATATACCCAGTTAATTCAGCCCCGCATCTGTGCTATTTCATTGCACCAGTGCGGCTTTCTGCTCAGACTGGTTTTTACTACTCGCTTCTACAGTCTGGCTTCAAGCCACTGAGGACTATTATCTGAAGCTGTTTATCGAGCAAATAAAGTATACCAACCTTTGGCTCCGCTTTCCAATTTTGTGCCCCAGGGTAGTGACAATGACTTTAATTTGAAATTAAACAATCAATAAATTATTGGAAAAAAAAAGAGGTTACGTTACCACAGAAGGACGTGGTTGCTAGTCTGCTTCTCTCCAGTGGCGGTGCCCATTTACTCCACATCCCATGGCATGCTGGGTATGTAACACCCTGGTAATGTTTTAAAAGACAAAAACAAAATGTTGATTTCACTTTAAGCATATTGTCTGACTTCCAGAAATTCCCCAGTAGTTCATATGAATATTAGAATTCTGTATTTACCCTATATGATTAGATTTTTTAGCAGTTCCTTTCATGTGGGTGCAAAAGAACCAAAAACTCCTAATAGCTATGTTGCCAATACCTACCTCAACAAGACCTTGCAGAATGCGAACAGACATAACACACCCGTAATGCACTTTTGCTGCAGATGGAATCAGCATATTTAGGACAGATGTTAAAAAAATAGCAGCACCGAATACCCTAGGAGAAATAAAACATACTGTGAGTAATGCTTAATATTACACCACAGTTGGATCCTCATAGTAAAATATATTTAATAAGTGGTGCAAGATCTTTATGTCTTGAGATTATCTAATCTTATTCAACATTTTTCTAACATCAAGTAGACACTATCCTCTCTGGAAGACCAAGACAATGGCATAGTACAAAGCACGGTCCCTCATGTTAGAGTGTATCGCTGCTGGGAAAAATCAGTCACAAGTATGATACAAAATACTATTATTCTTGTGAATGGCAATTATGTCGAAACTGAACAGGACAAAGTTTACTGGGTAAAGTTAGATAAATGTTTCTAAACAGAAGACACAATTTTTGTTATCTTATGGTGCATACAAACGGTCAGACTTCTGGTCGATCAGATAACGATATCGAACATCCAACACATGCACCAACCCCCCATCGACTAGAACGACCCACGATAAACAATCGCGGGTCCTTATAGTAAACAGGCCAACCTGGTCGATATCGAATAACTAATGTATATTAAATAACTTAAATTAGTTAAATTAGTCAAATAACTAATGTATATTAAGTTTAGCTTTCATAACAGATTCAAATTGCTTTACAAGATTGAGGGGCCTATTCATCAACACTAAAAATAACGTTTTTAAGGACATTTTCCTTAAATAACGTTATTTTGGTATTCATGAACAGACTTAACACAGGAGATATCACAGATATCTCCTTGCTAAGTTCCCCTGCGTTAATTTCCACACTCCCCATACATTAGTATGGGGATGTGAAAATTATGGTATTCATCAAATTCCGAAAATTATCAATTTTCGGAATTTGATGCAGTTACTATTCGCCACTGTGAGGTGGCGAATAGCAGAATCCACTTACCTGTATCAGCGTGTGCAGGTCCCCCGACGAGTCCCTCCGGCGCTCTGCTCCGTCCTCAGGCTCCGGAGGCTGGTCTGTCATGTGTGCTCCCCGGCAGAGCACAAGAAAGTTTAGAAAAAGAAAAAAAAAGATTTTTTTTTTTTTCTAATCTGTCATGTGGTCTGCTGGGAAACCACATGACAGACCAGCAGGACGGAGCCGGAGGCTGCTGCGCGGACAGGTAAGTCGGGGGGGGGAAGGTGAGCGGAGGGGGGAGGGGGGTGGGGGGGGTACGAAACTTAACGCATCTGTAGGCAGTGCTGCGCATGCACTGGTTTTACAGATGTAACAGCGCATGCGCAGCACTGTTTCCAGACGCGATAAGGTAGTGTAGGCAGGGAAAAGTATCTATTTCCCGAAAAGCTGTCATCGCAAAAATGACAGCTTTTCGGAATAGATACTTATGGAGAGGTGGAACGATGAATTCCACCTATAATTAGCTAGAACTCCATGAGAGTTCTAAAGCTAATTATCTCCATTGAATTTTTGCGTTTAATGAATAGGCCCCTAAGTCTGTATGTCTTCCACTGACATTTTACTTTTCTTAGAAGTTTTACAAATTCTCGACACCAAGTGACTGTTTCAATTCCCATGATAACCTAGCCTAAAAGCCAGTGGTAGAACTACCTCCATTGTAAGGGTGCACAGCTATGAGGCACAGAGTTTTAGGGGGGGGGGGGGGATCAGTAATGCTGGTCTGCCTGCTATCTAGCACCTTGTTCTTCTCTTATTAGCATGCATGGGGGCTTCACTCTTCCCAAACTCTTATGCTCAGGAGAACATAGTGGGGACCTCTGGAGGGTGAATCAGCAATGCTATGGGACCCAGCGATGGAATGTTGTGCCAATGCTGAAAGCAGAACCAGAGTGAGGTCTGCAGGGGTGTACTGCTGCCCACTGTGTGTGCTTAGTTATCGTCAGTGCTGTATTCTGAGTTAGATATGTACAATGTTATCAAACTTTTTAGGAAACACTAGAGAGAAACTAATTAAAATATGTTTTTATTTGTACACAATTGAACATGCTGTGTATTTCATTTACATAAATAAAAAAATGTCATTAGGCAATAATTTCCAATGAGTGTGTATAAAAAAAAAACCTTTACAGCCTGCAACATAACAAACAGCAGAAACAGCACAGTAATTGTTTTTTCCAAAAATTGCTGTATCCACTTACCTCAAAATATACTGCAATTATATCAGTTTTATTATATATATATATATATATATATATATATATATATGTGGTTAAAGTCCAGTGTCTATTTTTTATGCTTGTAAATTGGTGGCAGGAGTACTGTCAGAAGTGAACAGCAAAGGTCCCAGTACTAATTATCATCATTCCCCAGATGCAGCTGTCTGCCTTTCATTGTGGTGTAATGGAAGAACTGTGATTGGTTACAGGTGCGTCATATGCTAATCTGTGGCACTCACATGTTGCCTGCTATAACATTCAGACTAGTCTGCTCTATTTGTGCTCATTATTGACTCAACTCGTGTTTTACTATTCTACCTGTTATTCTTCTGACCTTAGTTTATAATGACTATGTCCACCATTGTCCTAACCCAGGTTTTTTTATTGACTCTCTTGCATTGAAACCTGCTAGTCCATTTGCTTATACAATGTGATGTTTGCAGCCTGTCCCTAACTGCTTTATTTATTGCTATCCATTGTGCTTCTGTCCCACAGTAGTGTATTCTGTTTCTGCTGCATGTGGAATTGTTGTGTTGCTATCTTTGTTGATTGAACCAACATTCTGTGATCTTATATTATACACATTAAGTCCTTGGGAAACAGTGGCGCTGAGCACATTGCACTCTGTGAAAAAAAGGAGATGCTATATTTAAATATCAGAGACTCCTTCTATAGCAGTGGTTCTCAAAGTGTGTTACCCTGAGGCGCAACAAGGCACTTTGAAGGTGCCATGGATTGGTGGTTCAGTACCAAAACATATTATTTATAGTAAATGTGATTGACTGCCACTAGCTCTGCACTGGATAAACAGAAGAGCAGTCCTGCCTACCACCACATAACTGAACCTATGGGTGACAGGTAGGTACAATTTACTTCATTTAGTATTTTTTGTTGAATGTCTCAATAAGAAACTGGTGTCCTAGGGATGCAGTAAAAAATGCTGATACTGTATGTAACTTCGATTCTAGAAAGCTTTGGAAACTCTGCTCTGTAGGTTTACACAATACTGGGTGCAGACATCAAAATTGTCTACTTTATAAAAGTACTATGAAATGTTAGGGTCTAATAATAAAGTTAAAGATGGTATAATTACCTATTGGCAGAAAGCTTGTTCGCAATAAACCCTCCGGGGATTTGGGTCACAATATATCCCCAGAAAAAAGATCCGTGGATCAAGCCAACTGTTTCTGGATCCCAGCTGAACTGGGCTTTCTGTAAAGACATACATTTCCCATTAAGTGAAGGCACTGTAAACATTAGGGGGGTGATGTATTACGCCTTGGAGAGAGATAAAATGGAAAGAGATTAAGTACCAACCATTCAGCCATTAAAGGGCCGTACACACTGGATGATTTTAATGAACGGTATACCGTTCGTATTATCTTGTGTGTATGCCCTCACGACGAACGATGTGCGCTCAAACGGGTCATTAACGATATCCCCAGTCGCCTGTACATGCAGCCAAATTTGTGGATATCGTTAGCGACGCCATGCTGCCGAATGCAGCATGGTGCAGAAATTAGAGCATGATTTCTTCATGGCTCTGGCATATATTATGCTTGTGTGTGTTTGTTTAACCTTTTTTCACATGAGGTGGAGCCGTTTTACATTAGAGATGGTGTTACAGTTTCAATAATGACGATTAATGATTTGCATGGCTGTTAGTTTATGCGAAGCATGTCTGGTTTATACCAGACACGTGCTATCATTGCCAACTTGTTCCTGTCATCTCATTAAGAAGTGATCTGATATAAAAGCAAACACTAAAATATTTATTGCCACAGGTTTTTTGGTAAAAAAAAAAAAAATAATAAAAAAAAAAAACATTTTGTGTCAAAGTCCATATTATTTGACCTTTAGTACCACCTGAATTATACTTGGTATACATTTTCTTTAATCAAGGTAGTTATGGAGCTAAAGGCAAACATCCCTAATTGTTTCATAACAATCCTAGTCTAGGTTGGTCCAATATCCCTTTCACATTCCCTCTTATGGCTAGTATGTGATCCTAGAGTGGAGTCTCACAAAAGTTGATAGGTGATGGTGTAGAGTGGGAGAGAACTTGTGATTTATACGTTTCCCAAATTGTTGCTGAGAATTTGAAAGTAGGAATAGATCTCACCAGATTACAGCTGGATCTCTAGAGAGAATCCCAAAGATTAGAGACAGAGGAAGGGCCTATATATTTGGCCTCTATATACCCCAGATAAAGTGTGGAGTGGAGTAAAGGAGGCTGTAATTTGGCTCCCATGAGCTGCCCAGTATTAAAGTTTAATATCAGGAAATCCTCCGCCCCCACGTCTAGTGGGTTTTTGAGTAATGATCGCCTAATGAAACTAGTGAGGCACCTTTGAATACTAGCAAATTCTGGGAAGGGGTCTTCGATATGCAGGTTCTGGAAAGCATATAGACTTTTATGGGTATTAATTTTAATTACAATGAGATTGTATAGTCACAACATAATCTGAGATCTCCAGTATAAAGATCTGACTTAATCATGACTAAAAGTTTAGTGAATTTCTTTGTATATAAAAGATAGTGATAAACCTCCAGGTATTTAATCACTATTTTACCATGTAAAATCAAATTTGGGATATAAAGAATCTTTTGGAGAGATTAATTTGTAGTTGGATTAATTTCCATGTTATCACTAATTTTGCTTCAAACAATCTGTGGAACGAACACGGGTGCAACATTTGTCACGTTTGGCTTGGTTCAGTTCCTGAGAACAATTCTTCAAATTTAGATGTGAGAAATACGTTTTCTAAGTATATTTATTAATATTTATAACAAGAATGTTTTTGGCAATTAACCAGCTCTCCCAATTATGTTTAGTAACAGTCCTATGGGGGAGATGTATCAAGCCTTGGAGAGAGATAAAGTGGAGTACTTGCTGAAGCAACAAATCAGCTTCTGCCATTTCAAAGACTGTGCTAGATAAATGACAGCTAGAAGCAGTTTCACTGCTTTGTGCAACTTCTAAAAGCTTTCTCTCTCTCCAAGGCTTGATACATCTCCCCCTAAATATTAGAACTTGCAGTACAATGGTCATTAAATCATGGAACTGTGACTCACCTGAATCTCAGGTTTCCCATTAACATAAACAGTGTTGTTGTTCACCATTTCTACAATGGCAACACCAAGATTACACCTAATTCCAAAGGAAATACAAAAACCTAGCCCACTCATAATGGCAATGATGTAACGTTTGGGGAGTCCACAGCAATAACAGTCAAATCTGGGGGGCATGTGAGTGGGGGCCTGTATTGGCTGTCCATCTTCATTTAGTTCTATGTTGTCCTCATCGACATTTGTTCCATCAATTTTCCTGATTAAAATAAAACATAGTTGTAATCATGTTATGTAATATTTTTCTATTATATATCTATCCACCCAGGTTGCTTTATTGTCACAGTGTTCCCTGTGTGTATAGTCATATTTGAGAGCCAAAGTTTTGCACACACAGATACTAAATGGTGAATAGTTCAGGCATATGAAGGTTATTATTATATCTCATTATTGCATACTATTACAGACTTTGGTCTTTCTTCACTTATAAGAAGCAGTTCACTTTCCAATTCATCTGCACCATTGCCAACTGTCCCGACATGTAAAGACAGTCACAATTTTTTAAGATAGTTGCCATAAACAATTTGCTAGACATATCCTTGAATTTTAATATTCTATATCTATATTTGGGCAGGGACGGACTGGCTCTCTAGATCAGCCCTGGCATTCCCCTCCGTGTGTGCGCCTTAGGTGCGCATTTGCATAAAAGGATGTGGTCTTGCCTCACTGGGGCGTAGTTAAATATCACAGGGATGTGTCGCGAGTAACAGGGGCCTAGCCTCTCGGCACGACCCAGTCTCTCCTGGCTGAGCTGAATGCCGGTAGGCGGGGCTGCACAGCTGCGCTTTCAGACCAGACCACCCCGGCCCATCAGATCATAGGCCCTTCTGGCATTTGCCAGAAGTGCCAGATGGCCAAGTCCAGCCCTGTATATGGGTGACACTTTCTTATAAAAAGCAAACATCCTGACAGTTCCTGTAACATTGACTGTAGGAGGAAGTGCACTGTAACATCACTTATCACCAGTGCTTCCTCCTTCATTTATTGCACAATGGCTGGCAGTTTAGGAAGACGTACATTCAAAATGTCAACAGGGAGTGGAAGCATTTTCTACTTTAACTCCTCTACTCATTGACAATCTCCACACTGCAAATGCAATGACTGCATGCAGTCTATTTTACAGGTCCCTCTTAACAACATTGTAGGCACAGGGTAAATAAATGCACTGGGGCCCCTACGATCGGACATCCACTCTCCCCTCCCCCCCATTAATAAAATCGGACTCCAGATTGAATACCTAATGACCCCCCATTAATAAAATCAGACCATAAAGCAGACACCCACTGCCCCCTCTCCGCAATTAATAAAATCAGACCCCAGATTAAATAATCCTTGCAACAAATTTAAAAAAACAAAAAACAAAACAGACCCCAAATATATTTTAAAAATCATAATTTACCCCTTCTGCGGTTCCACACCGTCTCCCCACAATTTTCCATATAGTGAATGGCTATCAGCACTCTGATTGGGGGATGGCTGGAGCTATCCACCAATCATCAAGCTGACAGCCATTCACTGTCTGCCTGCAGGCTGGGAGGTAGGTAGTGCATTACACAATCAGAGCGACTAGGGATCATCTTTCTCTGCCTCCCTCTTAGCCGACTGCCCAATGCACGGTGCGAGCAGCTGTGCATAGGGCTGGCAGCGGAGAGGCAGCCATGGAAAGACGCTCCCCGGCCGCACTGATTGTGGATTACACACAATCAGAGCGAATGGGTAGCCTTTTCTAACTACCTTCCAAGAAGCTTTGGAGTCACCAGCCCCTGGCTCAAAGGCCCCTAGCATTGTGGGACCCTGGGCAGCTGCCCAGTGTGCCCATACGTTGAGACAGTACTGTCATTTTATCTTCTGTCATGGTATGGAATCCATTACACAGACTTGTAAATGTTTAAAGTGACCACAGGTACAGAGGCATATTAAGAACTGGGGGCATCTGAATGGGCCTACCACCCTTTGTACCAGCTACCTATGCGTCTCCCAGTACACCATCTTTCTAGCTATAAATTCAGAAAGTTGGTGCATGCACAGAAAAGAGCAAAGGCTCTGGCACAGTGCGAGAGTTTTTGCTAGCTCCTGTGCGGCACCATCTTTCTGTATATATATCACTAAATAGATGGTGCCTAAAGAAAAGCGTAGGGAGCCAGCCAGCACACCCCACAGAAGACACAGTGGTCAGCCCTGGGTGCATGGTGTGCAGTGCAGGGCCCCTGTGCACTCCACACCTTGCACCCATGATAGATACACCACTGCATGGGTATCAGGGAAACTGGAAAAAAAAAAAAAAAGAGCATTTCCACTCTGAATGATAATTGTACATTTGTGTTCTAGAGCATGCATACCTTATACATTTCCTTATACATGGTCCAAAAGTGACGGGTGCTGAATGCCTTTAAACAGCTCCTGCCAGTAACTGTATTACTCTTTAAGCACGCTAAACTAGCACATATTGTAATTACATGCAATGTTAATAGACTCTGGAATCAGGATCACCAAAATGGATTGCTCCAATGTCTAAACAGAACTCTTACTGCTATGTACATTGCAACACATACATTGATGTCAGTGACTGAAATAATTCTGCCCTGGAAATTCATGTTAAGCATTGAGTGACACATTTGGTAGTATGAACTTCATGAAACCTATTGGATGTCTGCAGGCTGTTTGAATTTCATGGTGATGTATTAATCATTTATTAGCATTGGTATTAAATGTTGCCTATAGGTTTATTTGCAATTTAACTTATATTTAAGTAGTGCAAACACATACTACATATAAAACATTGGTTTCCAGTTTTATATATCTGAGGACTATATTTTGTGTGTGAATATTTTATATTCTTATCACACATTAAGAACCCAAATAAGACTTATCTAGTGCTGTAAATTACTTCACACTGTACTATGATCCATGCAGTTTTCAGTTCTGCAAGTTTTCCTTATGTAGAAGGTGCAACAAACATCTTATTTCTCATTTAGAGAAATTAAAATGAAGGTCGGTCTTTACTACTTTGTACCTTTCATTAACTAATATTAGATAAAAATTATTATAATTAGATATATTTATAATAATTTGTATTAAATAAGCTGTCTGGGGTTAAAATACCATTATTCTATATTCTATGTGTGCAAATACTGAGTGAGTAAAGACTTATGTTCCAACCTCTCAGAACTACAATACATTAAAATAATACTTGCTGAAACATTGCCTAACATGGTAATGTTATTTCAATATCACCTAAAGAACATATAATTTATTACAAGTTTTAATTTAAGTCCCAACTAAGTATCACTGCTTGGGGAATATTTTATAAATTAATATTAAGCTTTGGAAATAATGCATTTAACAAGCATAAAACAAACGTATCATATAAAAATATCAAGAATAGCTAAATATTATGCAGAAAAAAAATTATTCTAAATTGAAGATCCTGTCTACAGTAAAATGATAAAACTTGATATTACTTATTTCTACATTATTAGTTTACTTACTGCGCCTAAAATATAAATACTCTATCAATTTCTCTGCTTTATAATTTGTCACTTCTTAAAAGACAATTACATTTGTAGGTGTTATTATTGATTTCTTTTCTGTTTTTACCATTATAATTGTGCTTGCCATTCTTTTCAGTACATCAGTACAGTTTCAGATCATGACTATGTATATGATAGAATGTTTTATTTATAAATACAATTCTTTTACATATTTTATATTGTTTTTAAACAGTAGCTAATAAACCATATAATTCCTTATTTATATTGTATTTTAAAAGATAAATTACACATGTATATGTAAGCCATTGAATTTGTAAGATATTATTAGAGATCACTTAGAATCAGTTTTTGTTTAATTGCCAGAAAAGTAAAAAAATGTTTTGTCAAATTAATTGTAAAAAAATATTCTAAAAAGCTTTTACCTTTGCAGGTTCCCCAGTGAGTCCCCAATGCCATGCTTCACCTCCTCTTTTCCTGGATTGAGGATTTTCTCTTTGAACGTACTGAGTGCTTGGAAAGGCATTGTATGTCTTTATCTTTTCAGCTCTACAGCAGACCTCTCATCCTCACTGTAACGTCTCACCCACAGGTATATCTGCCACCTTGATTAAAAATAGCTAAGCTCTATAAACACATTTCAGCAAGAAATAATTTGTAAGCCAAATGGCCTTTTACCTCAGCTTTTAGTAGTATTAAATTAAACAATTATTTATGGAATCAAAATGAGATGTTGAAATAAAGTCTATGAGCAATGCAATTATCCAAGTGGTTGAAGCTCACATCAATGGTAGTCTATCTGGAGGGGAAGCAGACAGCTGTTCAGGATAGAGGCAAAGCCATTCAACCTAGTTTCACATGAGGACTGTTGGGCAATAGTTCCTGATGAAACAAAACTATGGAACAGACTTAGGAAAAACTCCTCATTTAAATATTAAACAAAAGCGCACATGATGCAGTATGGGAAAATAAAGGTAGAAAAGTTCCTTCTATTATTCTGCCCCGTCAGTGTCCCAGGATTCTGAGAAGTGATAATTATCCTCCTAGATTGTCATGTGTCCCTGACACGGGTAGCCATGCTACACTAGTAGATGCTATAGTAACGGAAACGATATGATCCTACCAGTTTAGTTATTAATAGCATCCCATACAAAATGGAGACAAAGGACACATTTATTAAACATTTAAGGGCTTCCTCCCGTCTCCATGACGCATGCAGGTGGTCATGGGCTGCAATTCACATATATTATTACTGAGCCTTTTCTTTTTTTTTCATGAGCAGCAAGTCTCATTACTGCAGCTGTGTCTCCGTGCTTCATCTGCCATGATCTAACGATTAAGAGCAAACACTGAATAAGCTACCGTTATTGTGCAAACTATCCAGATTCCGTTTACACAGGCACACTTGTATAACAATTATAAGAACAATAAATATTACTTATAACCACATAGCTACAATACAATCTAGATAATGCTGAAATTTTTCTGACTATCTACAAAAATTTATATTTCACAATGAAAAGTTATAAAATAAACTTAGGAAACAAACTATGCCGTTACAGAACATCTGTCACTTGTGCATGGTGGAGGCAGACGTTTTGTAGGCCGGGCCCAGAATTATGAGAATACAGTTTATCAATGCACTAAGACCTTCAGTCTTAGGACTATTGATCAGAAAGTGCTCCAGTGATATTCTTGAACATCTTTAGGTCAGAGCAGGTCTCAATGCCTCCGTACAGTCAAGGCAGCCCCAGCCCCACTCACCCACCCACCATCACCTCCCGTACCACTATTTGTCACCCGCAGTCCCCACCAGTTGCAAAATAATAAAATAAGTCTAAATGACAAAAAGAATAAATAAAAAAAAAAAAAAAGGGAATCACTCTCCAGATGGTCCAGTCAGGCCAGCAGTCTACCAGGGCTCTGATGCAGTGGGGACTGCTGTGCCACAGGTCAGCAGCTAGGCACGTCTTACATGCCCAGGACCGTAAGTATAGAGCGGGGCCAGGCAAGGGTACTGTAGGGGAAGGGACCTAATCATTGAGGTGTGGTAACAACCCCTACAATAAAAAAGTATGGCGTGCTGCATTAGGGGGAATGGGGTTGGGATGGGGGGGGTGGGGGAGGGTGGCACCATGCGCAGATACAAGGAAGGGGGGCCATCAAAGTGATATTTCCCAGTGCATAATGTAGGCAGATGAGACTGCAGCGGACCAACAGCTGCTCAGCATACAGCAGTGTGTGCTGGGCAGAGAGGCTCCTGCCGCTGACTGGTAAGGGGAGGAGGGTGGCAGCATACCCAGGCTACATCGGAGTACCCCCTCCCTTCCTCTCTATGCCCCTGTTCGTGCCTACTGGGAAATCTACCACTGGATGGAAGTGAAGGTAAATTGGGCCACAAAAGGTAAATTGGGTCATGAGGTAATCCCTATGCAAAAGGGGGAATTTATTGTGTTAATTTGAGGGACTAGATCAATGTAAAAGGGGGTATACAGTATCTGTACAATACAGTGTATGTTGCCCAGTATTAACAACAGCATCAGACTGATAAGAGTTCAAGTAACATAGGGGGTGGACAGATTTTGCTTTAGACTTCAGAGGCCTCTAACTATACCTCATTACATGGCAACTTTATAGATAGAAAAAATATTAGTTACTTTAATATAAGATTCTGTCAAACACTAAAACCAAATCAGACCTGTAATCAGCTGTTTAAGGTAAAAGCTGTATAGGCCTTAATATTTTATCTGTAATAAATAATAATAGCTCCTGGAAGAGAAAACATTGAGCTTGTAATCGCAGGATGTTCAGGATTCTGACGAATTGTATTATGATTAAGGTGCCTTATTTATCATGCTATTTTTTCATAATATTATGTAGAAACTGCAGTTTCTGTATAATTGTATGCATTGTATGCATTGTATGCATTGTATGCATTGTATGCATTGTAGTTATGTACTAATGGCACAATGCAGGATATTTTACAGAAATCTCCAGCAGATGCTCATTAGCACTGCAGATTGCAGTCCCCATTATTATCTCAGTCCTTTGTACCAAATTCCAAAATGCAAAGTTTTTCGGAGTTTGGCCCAATAATCTACAGATGGTATAAACTGCTTTAAGCCCATGGAGGCTTATGAGCAGTAGAGAGATCTTACGATCCCTCTCCTGCAGCCTCTGGCCGTCGGCGGAAGCTGACACTGTGTGCATGCGCAGTGTCAGCTTCCCCCGGAGAAGTCTTTTACAAACGTGAAGGACTTCAATAAAATGCTGGGAATGTAACTCGCAGTGATAGTGGTTAACACAACCGCTACCCCTGCGATTTCTCCTTTGTACATAGAGGGAATATTTTAACTAAAAATATCCGCCTCGATACGGAACAGACAGTTCCTCGATTATTAATTCATAGGCCCCTAAATCATAAAGAGGTTGCCAAATTCTAATCTTGCAAAAACAGTAGTATCCTGCTAAATGATGAGCTGAATCCTGGATTTGGTGTTAGGTGTATTAAGTAGAAACAGAAAATGTCAAACTGTGAAATCATCAGAATTGCAGTTACAGATTAATTTAGAATATACAGAACACATCATAATTAATTGGCAAGGAAAACAGCTGTTTCATTATGTTAGAGTTAAAGGCAAATTTAGATGAAAGCAATGCTAGAGGAGCCTACAGTCACATGTCAACAGCAGGAGCCTAATTATTGTACAATACTTTGTGCTACACCTCAGATTTTATTATCTGCAATCATATGGTCAAACAACTAAAAGCAGGAAACATCATCTATGATCTAAACACAACATGCATTTCCAATAACAGACAAAAAAAAAGTTATGGTATGTATTTTTTAAATTGTTCTTAAGTATTTGAACATTTAAAATAATCATACTTACATTTACTCCAAACACCTTAGTAAAGAGTAAAGAGTTGGGACAGTAATATATAGCGATAAATTTAATGAATGTAATGTTATTTTTATACCGCTGATTTAAAAAAAAATATATATATACTATTTAAAATATTTTTTTTTCTAAGAAACTAAAAGGGTGAAAAATAAAATGCTTGAGTAAACAAGAATCAAGTCTGTTTTTGAAGGGTTGGGTATATTACTCACAATATTGGGGACCCAACGCTGTGCAGCTCCCTGCTATAGTGTTACCTCCCCATCCCAAGCTGGTATTAGATTTTCAAATAAGCGCTGAACAGAGAGAAACACAATGGACAAGATACAATTAAATTAACCAGCAGCTGTTGTTAGATGGTTGCCACCATCTATAACTAGACAAAAACGCAAGAAAAAAAAAAAACACACAACACAGCACTTAGTATACAACTAAAAAATTATTAATCCCCAGTGGAAAATAAATGCAAATGATAACCACAAAAATATATAAAGAATAAATCAATCACAATTTAATAAATAAACATAGACAAACATATATAAAAATTGCATATAAAAATGTATATTCAAACAGTGGTACCAAGTAATTAAATCTTGGTGCAAATATTATACCTACTGTATATTAAGAATCTTCTGTGTCTACAGCAGATATATTTAATCCCGAATTGTGCAACTTTGTACATTTCTGAGTTCATTTAATCGGTTGCGGCTTATTTTTAAGGGCTCAGGTGGAAACAGCACTTTTAAAGCAGATTGTGTAGATCCCCAAAAAATTCTCAGACAATATTCCTGTAGTTTCGGATGTTAAATTGTGCGCTTATTATTAATTGTGTTGCTAATCATTAGATGGTACAATGACAGGCAAGAAAAGTCACATACAAGTCAGTATTGTGGATTGTATTACACTCACCCGCTGATCCGTCTCGTCGGGGGCACCTGGATTGGCTGCCCTTTGAGAGTTATCGCAAACTCGGAGGTACACGGCAGCTATTTAGCGAGCGATGTCCGGGCGGCAGCTGCACATGACTCACACCGGCCGGTTGTGATCACGGCAAGTGGGCCTGCCTCAGGGAAGACCAAATACCTTTTGAGATGAGGTAAAGTGTATTGAGAGTATCACTCTCAACAGCGAGGAACTGGTCCGCAGTCCCATGTGGATAGACACTCCCCGCTGTTGAAAGTGATCCTCTCAATATAATTGACCTCATCTCAAAAGGTATTTTGTCTCCCCTGAGACAGGCCGCTTGCCGTGATCACAACCGGCCGGTGTGAGTCGTGTGTAGCTGCCGCCCGCTAAACAGCTGATTTGTTCCTCCGAGTTTGCTATAACTCTCAAAGGGCAGCCAATCCAGGTGCCCCCGATGGGACGGATCAGCGGGTGAGTGCAATACAATCCACAATACTGACTTGTATGTGACTTTTCTTGCCTCTCATTGTACCATCTAGTGATTAGCAACACAATTAATAAGCGCACAATTTAACATCCGAGACTACAGGAATATTGTCTGAGGATTTTTTATTGGATGTACAAAATCGGCTTTAAAAGTGCTGTTTCCACCTGAGCCCTTAAAAATAAGCCGCAACCGATTAAAGGAACTCAGAAGTTTACAAAGTTGCACAATTAAGGATTAAATATCTCTGTTGTAGACACAGAAGATTCTTAATATAGGTGCAATATTTCCACCAAGATTTAATTACTTGGTACCACTGTTTGAATATACATTTGAATATACATTTTTATATGCAATTTTTATATATATGTTTGTCTATGTGTATTTATTAAATTGTGATAGAATTATTCTTTATATATTTTTGTGGTTATCATTTGCATTTATTTTCCACTTGGGATTAATAATTTTTTAGTTGTATACTAAGCGCTGTGTTGGATGTTTTTTCTCAAATACCAGTCCAGACTGAAGAGTCCAGGGCTGGTTATGGAATTGGTGGGTGACCCCACGCATTTGGCATCCAAGCCACAGGCCATCTTTTAGCAGCCGCCGCAATATTTTATTATGACGGTCAACATTTTGACCATCAACATTTTTTTATTCATTATCGACATTTTAAACTGTCTATTGTCGACCTTTTGGTTGTCTAATGGTACCTTCACAATTGCCGATGTGCTCACGATCCGAGTGTGTGTCCGATTTCCCCTTGAACTCTCCCCAGCAGCTCCCCGGCAGTCGTGGGCACGATTTGGTGTTAAAAACTGTCCAATGTGACAAAATCTATCGTACCTCCTAACTATTCCAGTGCATCGTGACTGAGATTGTCAGATCTGACCTGGACACTCACGATTTGGGCATATTTTACACGATTTGTCGTCACGATGCGTCGGAATTGGACAAATCGTGTAAAATATTGCTGAGTGTTTAGGCACCTTTAGTTATGATTGTATACATCTTACATAAACTACATCCCTTTTTGGAGGCTTTGGGTTACTCTATGCAGAATTTTGACCTCGGTTTCTATATATTGAAAGTATGCAATATCTCGTTGCAATAGTCATTCACAATTTGACCTCCCCCTACTGCATAACCCTAACCATCAACATTCTAAGAATGTCGACATTTCACATGGTGACAATGCGATTGGATCCCAAAGATGGGTTACACTGAGCAAGGCCTAAAAAGTTCCCTGCTGCACCGCTATCTACAAAAGCCCATATATTCATGGGATGAACATCATACTCTATATTCACAGGGAGTAGGCAAATTTGTTTTGTGGGAAGCACTTGCAAGCCTAAGGGAGTCTTCCTAACTTCACCTAAGCTGTAGAGTTTCATGGCTTCTTAGGGCAATTCTTCTTCTCCGTAAGGTAACGATCAACCGTAATAGGTTGCATTAAGGCTTCCAGGGTGCGGTATACTGCATATTTTCTCAAGACAATTCAAAGCAGTACTGGCTATGTAAAGCTTGATAATTCCAGGCACAGTCAGTTTATCAGAAACTAAATTCAGTACCGTACTTCACTATGTGTAAATGAGTAATGGCAGAACTGAGTTTTTTGGGACCATCAGAAAGCACCCCATAAGCTTCAAATAACACATCCATGCATTCTTACCTGTGCTTGCGTAATGTTATTGCATTATTATTTCATGCTATTGTTCATTATTGTGCTTAACGTGTTTGCTTTTGCAACACTTAACACACAAAATCTTACGTAGAAAATCCAGAAAAGGGGAGAGAAGTTTAACTGTTCAAAAGACCCCCTCCCCCAGGTATGTTGAGGCACACAGATGCACAAGGGGTACATCAGTTTTACAAATCATTAGATATTATGAGCTGCAAGTTTAATAAATTCCGAGCAAATTTCAGTTGTTTTGTGCAGAGTTTATAGAGATCAGCAATGATTGCACGTAGTAATTTACCAAAGTACATTATGTAATGTTTTCATTTTTTACTCCAATTAAACAAAATTGTTCCCCAATGCCATTGATATTGGTTTTTCTACTTTATAGAAAACTCCAATACCATGCCAAATTATGCAGTCCTCTCAAAGATCAATTTTAAAGTTTGTTTGGGGTTAACAGCAACCCATATGCAAACACAGGAAGTTTTATATTGGTGTTGCCAATGTGACTTCCTTAAAGGGTTTCCCTGAAGTCAAGAATTCTTATTTCGTAATCAATTTAGATTAAAGTTTAAGACCACAAATAGGTTTCCCCAGTGGGTTCCTCTGGACATACCAACACAGGTCCTCCGTTTTTGTTAATAATAGACTAGTAATTGTACACAGCATATGTTGGATCACCCCAACCAGTTATACATCCCTCACCACAAACTTGTCTGTCACGCCAGTGGGAGAAGGGGGCTCGCCTTGGCTCCCATTATGCATGTCGTAGACTGGACCAACTTTCTAAGATTAATATATAGATGTGGGTGGGCAGTAATACAAGTATTTAACAGAAATGTAAAAAAGAGAAAAGTGAAACCATAGGTACGGGTTCTAATATGTTCTGTAGGAAAGACCACAGCAGCTTATTGAATGCTTCTTCTGCATCCAAACTGAAAATTGTATTGTGCCCGTGACAAGGCAATACTGCTGTTAATGTGGGCCTAATGCTAAGCTTATTCTTCTTTATTATCATAATTTAATTCTTCTATTTGGGATGGGTCCGTTTTGGAGGTTGTACTTCCTGAAGCAATTTGTAAAGTGGCATGATTAGGGGTAGGGTAGTAGGAGTTAAATGGTTTTGCAATATCATAAATGTCTCATCGGAAGATAAGCTTAAAATTGGGTAAGATACAATATAATAAAAGTTTTTCTTTTTTTCCCTTTGTAGCTTAGCCATATGTGCCAAAATTGTCCAAGCTTTATTGCCACATGTGTAAAATTTATTGGCATTGTAATCAACCCGTGTTTGGCCTGAGGAGTAAATCACTTGTTTACACTTGTTACATCTGTCAAGATTGGTCTCCATGACAGTGATTTTTATAGAGATTAAAATAGTTTGCCATACATAGTTAACTTTTTTTTTTTTTCTTGCTACATGGGCCATGCCTCTAAAAACAATACTGGTTATCAGTGGTCTTAATTATTGTAAACATTTTCTGACCTTTTGTATAACTGAAAATCTATTGGGCTAATTCAGAGATGTATGCTAACCCAATGGTTAACGCACATCTCCGATTGTAGCCAATCTGCGCCGGCGCAAGTTCCATACTGCACATGTGCAATAGAGGTCAGCAATCCCGCACGCAAAGCGGCAGCACACTGTCAGTGATTGACAGACTGCTGCCATTTCTGGCCTGGGAGGGGGCAGTGTTTCCCAAAACGGAGTGTCGCTGCCGTTGGGGAGGGAAGAGGGCAGGATCTCTGTCGGCTGACGGAGATTTCATGGCCTCTTTTTAGCAGCTGCAATCGCCGGTTTCAGTGCGACTCCATGGTCACTCAGCCGGCCGCAGAGATCTCAGATGATCCAATGCTGCGTCCACTGACGCAGCTCGGATCAGTATTGCATGCAGGAGACAGGACGCCTCTTGCTGCATTACCATATTAGTGCTATCGCAGCTGCTACCATGTTATAAGCTGTGATTGCAACTCTGTCCAAACCTGAATCACCCCAATGTTTGAGGATAAATAGAGGAGCAGTAGAGGCCGGCTATGGAAGCTGGATCGATATTAGGTCCTTTATAGCTGCATGATCAGAAATGAGGATGCTTTCAATGCTCATATACAATACCTGACTCTGGGGAGGATAGTATTTAAAGCTAGCAGGTCGTCAATGCTTGACAAAGTAGACACTGGAATACAAGTTGTAAGACCTGTCACTGTGGTTTTAATACTTTTGGCCACTGGAAAAGCAGAGTATGAGTAAGGATAGCAAATACTGAACAGTAACAATATATAAGCTTATCTAGGGTAACATGAACAGTCACACTGACAACATGGGAAAAATGCTTGCATTATAATAGTCAAATAACTAAAACAGAGTTGGGCAAGCATCAATAAAAATAACCTAGACAGGCAAATGTCATGGCAGGCAGCAGGCAAAAGTGGTCTAATCACAATCAGAGAACTGGGTGATGGCAAACATAACAGTCAATATCAATCAGAGGTCAGGCTGATGACATGAGCACGGCGGTGGAATGCCAATAAGACAGGCTGAATACTATCAACAGGTAACATAGGGCCTGATTCAGACCCACTCGCAAGCGGGCGCACGTACGTTAGGCGTACGTACAAAAATATTTAAATTCAAGGGCTCGCTCGTATTTTTGTTCGCATCTAAAAATCCTCCCCAAACTCAGGCGACCCCTCCTCTAACTAACGAGCGTGCGAAATAGCGAGCGTACATCCCCGAAATGGCTTGAAGGGAACGCACGCACAAGTATAAACCGGAAGTGGCCATGTCAGATGTCGATTACCTGCTCCTTTATTCTGCCTACCTCCATCAATCGTATCATGCCAATCAATGTATCAATTAGCTTAATTGTTGTTTTTTTTTCAACACAATGCAAGAAACTTTACTCTTGTCTGTGTTTGTGTTTACCCGCAGAATACGTACGGATGAAACATTCGCTTTTATTGCTCAAAAAACATGTTAGCCACAATGAAACAATTGTTCTATTGCTGTGGATCCCCGCATATTTTCCGGGGTTCATTTCTTTATTTAAATTTGCTTACGCATGTCACTGCATCAAGCCTATCATAACTCTCCAGAGATTTCTGGCCCTGTCGAACACATGACTCATACACTAACCAATAAAATTGCTCCTGTTAATTTCCAAGATACATTAGCCAATCAGAAATTTTTTGCACACTTTATCAAAAATGATTTTTAAGAAAAACACCATTGCCATCATGAGAGCCTCCGCATTCACCAGGCGCGAGCTGCTGGTGCTAACGGAGGTGATGGATCGGCGTATCACCAGCCAGCCTCCACCCATCACCAACCGGCAGAAGCGTTCCGCGTATGCGGAGGCACGGGCCCGCCTGCGCTCCTTCGGCTCACGCCGCAACATCGGCCAGCTGGAGCGCAGGTGGTCTGACCTGCAACGGCGAACGCCCCGCTTGCTGGCATGCTTTCGCATGCAGATAGTGGAAAGTAAGTGTTATGTATTGTGGTTTTCATGTTTGTCTTTGTGGGGCAAACTGCGTGTGCATGTTTTCATGTCTGTCCTATTTTTTCATTCTCCTCATATCTGCGTGTGCATGTTTTCATGTCTGTCCTATTTATACATTCTCATATCTGCATGGCCATGTTTTCCCTCTATTTCTGATATATTCATTCTACTCATATTTGCATGTTTTTTGTTGGTGGTGGGTGATTTTAAAATGTTATTTGGCCAGGATTTGGCCAGAAACTAACCACAATTTGTTTGACATCTTTTAGGGGGACAGCCAAGACTACGCCGTCACCGTCCGGCCAGACGGCGTTCCCGCCCACTCTCACCAACCCCCAGCCAACACTCCACCCCAAATAATTCCCCCCTCCTCCCAAGCCTTCCAAGACCCTCTCCCGGAACTGTCGGGCCTCCTTCCCCTCCGTCCCCCTTCCCCCTCTCCTCCAACCAGCCCTCTTCCAATTACCCCCTCCCCGGAGTCCGTGATAACCCCGCCCCGTTCTTTGGGGAATGAAGGCTCCTCCAAGGATGAAGATGGATGGACTTCCGGATCTGCCGTTTTGGTTACCGGTATGTTTTTCTTTCGCGTTTTTTTTAACCACAAACTGTTTGTATGTAATCATGTGTTGTTCCTTTATTCGTGATTTTTGGGTTGTTTTTTGGTGATTTAGCAGTTTGCCTTTACCTCTTCCTGCTGATTTCAACATACACATATCACACCTGTGGGTATTTCGACATAGGCCTTGTAATTTTTGCAGCACCCCTTTTTTTTTAATTTTTGGTTTTGGAGTGATTTCGTTGTGTTTTTGTTTTTTAAATGTGGATTCCCTATTGTTTTATTAATCCACACACTTTTCTCACCCACAGAGGAACAGAGGCGTCGGCAAGAGGTCGAAGAATGTGTGGCACACATGCGCCAAAATGTAATTGGGGTGCTTGTGGCCCTTGACCGGCTGTCTGGCATCCTTCGGCAGTAGTTTTTTTTTTTTTTTTTATCTTTTTCAAAATAAATTGTTTATTTCTAATATACGTTCTGCCTCATTCGTTTTTTCAAAACCAAAGATAGTTAACCCTGACATAAGTAGACTGTTCCTGCAAGGTTTTGCATTTTTTTTAAATTAGATTGGGTTTTGTATTTGTATGTAAAACACCCTCAAGAAACACATAACAGTAACAATGTCATTTCCCTTTTTGTGTGTAGTGTCAATTAGATATTTCTACATTTTACAGGTTCCTAGTTGGTGGGCAAGCTGCTTAGGCGAATCTTACAAAGCCAAATGATTGGACAGGCTTCCTTTTGGTGTGGGTTGGGAACCTGAAAACATATTTCATTTTTGCTCAACTGGCGTCAGTACTGGATTACCCCTTAGTCAAATGTAAGGTGTGTTAACCGGGTTAAACTTGCTGGTAACGTCCAAAAAAAGGAAGAACATTTAACTCTCCAAACATTTATTCACAACATAACTGAGAAATCAAAGTGGTCACTCACAAAAAAAACACACAGTGATAATCTCAAATACAACACATACCAATAAAAAAAAAAAAATCAACAAATCAAGAACTGGTTGAGGAAGGACCATGCCAAAATGATTCCACAAACATGGCGTTGCGATATGGGTTCCAGAATATATTCCCAAAATGACCAGATCCAGGTTTGGTAAGGGTAGCATGAAGTAGTGAGCGTTGTAGTGCCAAAGATTATGTGAACAAACTGAAGATGGTGAAAAAAAGAAAACAAAATTAGATGTTCGCAAACAAACACAAACACATTAGGTATAAACACTGTTTTGTTAAAACTTACCTAAAAAATCTGGCCACCACATCATCGCGTATGGCCCCCCCACATACTGACCTCTGACCAACCTCGGGGGGGCCATCCTCAGGTAAGGCATCCTCTGGCTGCATTGGGACACCACTCCTTATGGCGATGTTGTGAAATATCCCACACAGGACCACAATTTTCGACACCATATCCGGCAAATACATGAGCTCGCCACCAGAGCGGTGGAGGCATCGGAATCGGCCTTTTAAAAGGCCGATACAGCGCTCCACCACTTGCCTGGTGGCTGTAAGTGCGGAATTAAACGCACTTTGTGGGCCTGGTGTGGGAGCCAAATAAGGAGTGAGCAGCCAGGACATGCAAGGATATCCACTGTCTCCTATGGAAAAGAATTGACAACATCAGGAACACTGTGTATCAAGCTTAACATTGTTATGTACTAAAGGTCTCCACTTACCCAGAAGCCACGCATCACCAGCTTGTAGGTTGGTTAATTTGTGCCATATCCCTGATTGCCGGATGACGAAGGAGTCATGTGCACTTCCGGGTAATTTAGCATTCAGGGACAGGATCTGGAGGGAGGCATCACATACCACCATTACATTCAGGGAGTGATAGTGTTTCCTGTTTCGAAATATGGCCTCCAGCCGTGCTGGAGGCTGAAGTGGTATGTGAGTACCATCCACAACCCCTATGATGTGTGGGAAGCCAGCTATTTGGTAAAAATTGGCCTTGGCCACACTAAGGGCACCCATATCCAAAGGCATTTGAATAAAATGATGGAGGTGCTTGAAAAGTGCCTCCATCACTGCCCTCAGGATCCGGGAAAAGGAGGATTGGGAGATGCCCGCCACTATTCCCACCGTTGTTTGAAACGATCCTGAGGCACAGAAATGTAACACTGCCATAAATTGCGTAAGTGGTGGTATTGCTGTTGGACTGTCAATTTGCCGCTCAAGATCACTTTCTATTAATGAGAGAGTGTCTATGATGATTTTGGGAGGTAGACGGTAGCGTCTTAAAACCTCATCATCGGGCATTCCAAAAAGGGTGACACGTGTTCGAAATATCTGGGGCCTTGCATGCCTACGATGCCTACGCCTGGGACGAGATTGAGGTTGGTCGGCTTCCGGGAGCATGGCCAGAACAATCCGCCCCAGATCAACCTGAAATTCAAAGATTTCAAAGTAAGGCTTTTGACCCACCCCAAAACTATATTAAAACGACTTAGCTTGATGATACCATCCATTGCTGCTTACATGCCGGGGTATTGTCATGATACGTCCAAACTGAAAATAAACACCAAAATTATTTGACACATTTCACTCTGTGCATTTTTGTTTATAAATTTTGTGCTAGACCAAAGTTAAAATACGCCAAACACCCATTTAGCAAAACAGCAAAGCGACATTTAACACAGTACATCAAAATGGGTCGAAATGTTGGCACAAAAAGCGAAAGAGAAACCACCAAAAAGTTAGAATGATTATTAAGCAGTTAAATATGCGCAAATTAGTTCGCTAATACAAGTCACAAGAGTAACTACTAAAAAAGCGCTAATTAGTTCGCTAATACAAGTCACAAGAGTAACTACTAAAAAAGCACTAATTAGTTCGCTAATACAAGTCACAAGAGTAACTACTAAAAATGCGCTAATTAGTTCGCTAATACAAGTCACAAGAGTAACTACTAAAAATGCACTAATTAGTTAGCAAATACAAGATAAAAAATGGACTTACCAAGAGCAAATATATAAGAGTCAAAATCAAAAGGTCTTTTGGGTCGAAAATAATCAAAATCTAAAATAGAAGAAATTATGGATCCAAAAATTACAAAAAATAAGAAACAAAATGAAACAACAATTGAACAAAAGTTAGACTTCACAAAACTTACCAAATCAAGAAACGAGGTCCCAAAAATATAAACCAACAAAGATAACGGAAAATAAAAACGCAAATCTAACCAACAAACGAATCTCCAACCGCCAACTCCTTTCTACGCAATCAATAAACTCCAGCCAAGATAACCTCCAACAATCCAAAAACGCCACCTCGACTTGAGACACACCAAGCCATAGTGTTTTGTTTCCCGCACAAATTAAGGAGGGATCATAGGGCCGCACAATCAATGATGCGGCCGCAAAATAAGGACGCATGTATAAATACGTCACGAAAACACATTCAAATTCTGGTGTATTTCTTGTTTGGACCTCAGACATGGCGACAGACCAGGGAAAAAATGCCCAAGAGTCAGGCGGTACGTCTTTCATGCATTTTGGATCAATAATTAATTTGAAACATAAGATTAGGCAAGTTGTGATTTTGTGAATTCTGTAAATTTACACAAATAGGTGAGGAGGATGACATGGAAGAGGCTGCTGGGCCCAGTATTCCGGCCAAAGCGGCCAAAAAAAAAAGGCAGCCACATTTCACAAGAAAGGAGATGGAGGTTTTGATCCAGAAGTGTGTGGACATCCTGCCACAGGCAGACAGGAATATGAGTCTAAGCCAGAAGTGGAGAATGTGGGAAGAGGTAGCCGTTGCTGTCAATAGGGTGGGTGATTATGTCCGTCTAGCCCAGGATGTCAAACGGCGGTAAGTAAACCCTTGCCCCCCCTAAAAACAAACCCCATTTTAAACCAAAGGATAATGGCTTCCATTTTTCCCCACAGATGGGCCGACTTCAAATATCGCCTAAAGCAAAAACTCGCGGACAGGGCTAGGCATGCAAGGGGGACAGGTGGGGGTCCCACCCCTGTGTCATTGGAGTTGACGGATTTAGAAGAGCTGGCACAGGGGTGTGTGCAGCCTGTGGAGGTGTTTGGCGTGTCCAACATGGATACGGACATGCCAGACTTTGCGGCTCCTCATGTTGTCCCAGGTAAATCTTTGGATGTCATCAACTCTGAAATGTTATTGTGCCAATATGTAGATTGTAATGTGAGGCTTTTCTCTTTTTTCCTAACAGAGACACAGGCGGATGAGTCTGCTCCAGAGGGGAGCCTTGGCCGCCGAATTTCTGCTGGCTCTGCAGGGGAGGAACCAGTACATCCGGCTGAGGACCCTGCAGAAGCCAGTCCAGGACAATCCCCCTCGCAGGCAGTGGCCCTCCTCACAGAACTCAATTTCAAATCGGATTCCCATATGGAGATTCTGCAGAGGATGGACGCCAGTCTGCTACGGGTGGCTGAGGCCCTGGAGCAAAATGCTGCGGCCAACGTGACCATTGGTCAGGCCCTGGCGGAAAATACCAGGGCCAACATCCGCGTCGCCAATGCCCTGCAGCAGCTCGTTCACCAGCACATGGTGGAGCCGACCTCCCTTCCTGCCGGAACATCAGGATCCTCCACCTCTGGCACAACATCAGCCAATCCTCCAAATGTGCCTAGCCCTGTGCCTAGTCCAGAGGCCACAACATCTGCCTCTGGACAGGCCAGCCCGATGACATCCCGGACCCGGTCTGGCGCCCTCCCTCCCCCATCCAAACGGGTGAAAAAACGGTGACAGCAATGGTGACTTTTCCCACAATCCTTCTGTGCTTGGCTCATATTCCTTTCTGGGCCAAACTTCCCTCTCCTTTCTTGTGAAATGTTTTTATTTTTTTGTTGCATGTTTATGTCAACAGTTATGTTGGGCCAATTTGTTTGAGTTTGGAACATATCTTTGGGCAAAAAAGATGTCCCCAAAATTTTAAAATTAAGTTTGTTTGAGCAATAAATTGGAAATTAAAAAATGACATTGGATTGTGAAATTATTGTACAAATGGGTTACATTTAATCCTGGGCCAAAAGGCAAAAACTCGCCCAAAAAAAAAAAGGGCTCTTTAAGGAACTTTAAAAATTCATATAATTAGGCAAATTCAAGAGGCACAAATAAAATGGTGCGAAACTGAAAACATGATGACATTATTGTTACAATAGGCCCTAACCACCAAATTGCTGCCCAAATAAACCCCCACAAATGTACGCAAATTGATTGTGTCATCCTGACATTAGCAGCTCTGAGTTCCACCTGCGTACGGTTTTGTGCTATCCCAAAAAACTGATTTCAAAACACATACCAAGCCGGTTCTCAATCCAACACTAATTGCTTTTCTGCCCTCCCGCGATTAATCGCAACAACATCGTGGAGTCCCGGGACGGAGGAGAAGGCCATCGCCAATGTGGTCGAGTAATCCAGACCCTAAGCTGTGCGAGCATTTGGAAGGGAAAGAGGATCATCCAGTGACGTAGGAGTCGGTCCGTACACATTTTACGCTCGCATCTGCTAATGTACGTACGCCCCAAAAACGCCTCGCCACGCCTGCGTTTTTCCATCTCCACCCTCGTCAACACCCTAAAACGCCCTGTTCTGTCAATCACATTTGACATGTCACTTACTGTACGCTATTTTAGGAACGAGTCCAAAAAAACTCGCAATCTGCAGTACGCACATGCGCAGTGTTACACCGACGCATGCGCGGTTAGTCAACATCGGAACGCAACGAGCGTACTGCTGTTAACAAGCGGCTCTGAATGAGGGCCATAAATTAACCTGATAAGCTTATAAAGCACCTGGACCAATCACAGAACCTCCCTCAGCCATGCAAATATTACACTGAGTGACATACACCTGAGGGGTTTGTGACATCATACTATTTGGTTATAGAAATAATGGAATTATGGAGACTATTGTTCATCTCAAATCAAATCTATTGTCACATCCACATAAAATGCGTCAGAGAAAATGTAATGCAAGATACTCACAAATCAATAAATTACATAAAACAATAAAAAAAAACGAAACTAACTATTGCAGCAGGGAAGAAACTATTCCACATTCTGCTAGTGCGACACCTAAGACATCTAAAACGCTTACCAGAAGGCAAAAGAGAGAACAGAGAATGACATGGGTGGCTATGATCGGCGACAATCTTATTTGCTTTCGAAGCACACCTTTTAATATAAAATGTCTTCTAACCTAGGTAAAGACTGACCAATAATTCTTTCAGCTGCCCTAACCACCCTAGTCAATGATCTGTGATCCAAACACTTGTAATTCCCATAGCAAACAGTGATAGAATAAGCCAAAAGGTTCTCAATTATACCACAATAGACATGCACCAATAATGGCCTAGATAATCCACTTGCTTTTAGTTTCCTAAGAAAATACAGATGTTGCTGAGCCTTTCCCACCACTGAAGAGATATGCGACGACCATGACAAGTCCTCCGAAAACTTAATACCAAGGAACTTACAACCACCAACCCTCCCCACTTCAACACCATTCAAAAATAAGGGACGGGGAGCACTTCTCCTGGACCTCCTAAAATCTACCACCACCTCTAGTTTTCTTACTGTTTAACAGCAGCTTGTTGTCCTCTCCCCACCTAACAAGTTGATCTGCCTCCGCTCTATAACTATCCTCATTAGTGATCAAACCCACAATCGTGGTATCGTCAGCAATTTTCACAATCAGATTTGATTCAGAACTAGAGACACAATCTGATGTATACTAGGAGTATAGGAAGGGAGTTAAAATGCAACCTTGAGGTACTCCTATATTCACAACAATTGGAGACGAAAGCAGATCTCCCAACCTAACCGACTGCGAATGGTCAGTCAGGAAATCCAACAACCAATTACAGATAGGCACATCAAAACCAATTGCTTGGAGTTTAGCAATAAGTAAAGACGGTACTAGTGTTGAAATCTGAACTGTAGTCTACAAACAACAATCTAGCGTAAGAATCCTTGATCTCTAGATGACACAATACCTTGTGAAGAACCATAAGGGCAGCATCTTCAGTAGATCTATTAGATCTATATGCAAATTGATAACTATCAAAGACATCTGGTATGCCACCCTTAAGGCGTGCTAAAACCAATCGCTCAATACACTTCATGATTAATGAAGTAAGAGCAATAGGACGAAAATCGTGTTGAAGCCAGATGATTGGCTGAGGCAGAATCTGTTTACAATCGGAATCTGCAAGACGCCATTTTGCGACTGATCTCCCAGCGCCATTTTAAGTTACAACTCATGAGCTAAGTACAGATGGCAATGATTTTGGTAATCCTTTTAGAAGCCATGATAAGCCCATTCTGGGGACAACCTTGCATAGAAAAATACCAAAACAAACACAGTATCAGTTAGTAACTAGAAAAACAGCTTCCTGAGAAAAGTAATTAGAAAAAACAATACACCAGGAACTGTGGGTGTTTTTGCATGTAAATTAAGAAACCTCACATGTAGGCAGGTATAGCTATGGCAATTGAAATATAACCCAGACAATGATCTGCACAATTTAATTTGTAAATAGGCAGAAGAAAACCTTTAGTTTGACTGTCAGACAGGCTGGCACCAGCAAACAGCTGGGGGTCACCACCTTGTTTTGGTGTGAAACTCATTACTAATAAACACATTGCATTGCAGTTTTAAAATGTTAGTAAGGGATGATGTATGTGTGTGTGTGTGCATGTATATATATATATATATATATATATACACATAATCCATCATAAATAGACTCACATGCATAAACACCGCACATAACGCACAGTTGCGCTGTTTCACTCTACAAATAAACGCACCACGCATATTAGCAACTTTATGCAATATTCTCTTACACAAATTACATGAAAGATTCCCTAATATTAAAGTGTAATATTCAAGGTTTACTCAGTGATTATTAATGTTGTGAAATAAAGATTATTTGATATCTTAGGCTTAGCACATGATAAGCCAACCATGTTTGGTAGCGTACTGATCTACTCTGTCTCAACAGCTTTCCAGTGTCATCAGTGAGAAGATCGCAACATGCATTCCCGGCTTATGGACTGTAGAGAGTTAAAACTCCAAAATGTACTTTGTAATGTTAGCAGTTGCATGCAGGGGGAATAAGGAGACAATAGGCTGTCGGAGGCTGACCTGTGTCCATTTGAATCAACCTGTTAAATATTCTGTAACAGATGCACCCGTACTGGTTACCAATGAAACCATGCCAAACTTTTCTATTGCATTGCTTATCCCTGTAAGGGTATAAATGTGCTTACAGACTCCAATCTGGAGTCTTCATGCTGATGCTGTTGATGGAGGTTTCTTATGGATGCCGGTAACTGGTCCCAGTGCGCGTGCGTATGTATAACGGGAGGCAATCAGGAAGCCTAAATACCGGCAGCCGGCTTCCCTACCGTCTTATCCCGGCATGGGTGAAATGCCGGGCGTCTACATGTAGACGCCCGCATTTCCCCCGACGCCCGGAGACCGGCATCATGATTGTAGCGATGCCGGGCGCCGCGAGCGGACAGCCGTGGGGGGGATGGTTAGGTTTAGGGCTCCCGGGGGGGACTTAGCTTTAGGCACCCCCCGGGAGGGTTAGGCTAGGGGGAGGGAGGATTAGGGTTAGGCACCCCTCCAGGGGACTTGGGTTTAGGTAGCGGGGAAGGGGGTGGTTAGGGTTAGGCACTTGGGGGGGGAAGAAGGAGGGTTAGGGGGGTTAGGTTAGTGGATACTTACCTATCAACGATCGGGATTTCCTGCGCTGTCGGGCTTCCGCTGCGTCGCACTCTGCTCCTGTCGGGCTGTCGATGACGGGAATCGATGCGGCCGGCGGTATTTCATACCAATTCCTGTATAACTGTACCTTGGGTCTGTATAATTTCTTTGCGCTAAATTGTCTTTATATCACAGCGTGTAACCTACTGTTTTTTTATGTTGAATAATATACTTTGTGCTTTGGAAACACATTTTCAAGGTCTGAAGGCTTTTATTTTACTGTATGACTGCGTACGCAAATATAGTCAATTTTAGAAGGTATAGGCAGGACTTAGAAGGTATAGGAAGGATTGTACCAGAGGTTTAAAACAGTTATAACAATCGTTTAGGCCAGAAATGGACGTGGTTTTAGGGACTGGGATAATTGTAGTAGTTTTAACACAAACCGGAACAATACCTTGGGTAAGTGATAGATTAAAAATAATCCTGAGGATACCTGATAATTGATCAGCACACACACGTAAAAACTTGCCTAGAATACAGTCAGGACCGGCAGCTTTCCTAGAACTAGTTTTCTGCAGCCAAGACCTGACGTCAGCCTCAGCCAGGTTCCAGGAATCAACTGATGCAAGATCACTTATCGGCATAGCTTGGGTGTTATCCGCAACCTCAAACCTAGCATAAAAATTATTAAATTCATCAGCCGAATTTTGGTGGTCCCTGCCTTGGGACCACCCAAATTTGAAGCTTTAGAATCGGTTAGATGCTTAATCCCCTTCCACAAGGACCTAGAATCACCAGATTCATTAAAGTGACACTCTATCCTATCAGAATAGGCCAGTTGAATACCCTTCCTCAGATCAGACCAGGCAATGGTATACGCTAAACAATCCTTAGATTTGAAGGCAATGTCTCTAGCTCTCAACAGAGAATGTACATCGCCATTCATCCAAGGTTTGTCATTGGGGAAAACAACATATAGCCTTTCTGTATGTCACACTTTCTATACAGCAATTCAGATACAGTACTAACATTGAGGCCAACAGATCCACATTAATATCAGAACCCACCCTGGCCTGCTCTAAAAACAAATCCCACTCGTTGCAGTCTAAGCAGCCCTGCAGTTCCAATAAGGCCCCCTCAGGCCAAACGGTAATATTCTTACTAACCGGACCAGATCGCCTAATCAGAGAAAAAATATTTATGCACCAAAAAGAGGGATACATGATCAGACTGCCCTATATGAGGACACAAAAGGGTTTTATAAGCGTTTTTAGTATTGGTATAAACATGGTCCAGTGTATTAGAACCACGCGTTGGTAGATCCACATTCTGAATGAATTTTGGAAGAACCAACTTCAAATTAGCCTGATTAAAATCTCCGGCAACAATAAAAACACAATCCAGATATGCAGACAGTTGTTTCGTGAAAGAATTAAAAAAATATCCAAAGCTATAGTGACATTAGCCTGAGGAAGGATATAAACTGTGTGATACTTGGGATTAATTAGCTCGGTAGACTGGGGTCAGTGGTGCAGTAAGTAGGTGCAGAATTAGAGTCCACATGTAGCATTCCAGTTAAATAAACATAAGTGATGCTTTACTTCCAGCATGTGAAATCAGGAAACAGAAAAATAAACAAACCTAGCCCTTGTTTAGGGTACTAGCTCACTTCTTGAACCCTCTCTATAGAAGCAGCTAATCTGCATGAAAGTCTCTCAAAGTCTCTGAGATTTGTGGTCTTTCCTGCCACATGCAGGACTGGACACTGGCCTCCTGGCCTGGTATAGCTTTCTCAGCTTGTTGGCTGCCGCCTCTCACAAGTACAGTGTCAGAGGTATATGGATCTGCCTTCTTCCTTGCAGGTATGATCCTGACCACCTAGTCTGCTTCACTCACACTGCAGCCCCACCTGGACTGTCTGGCTGTGTCCACCAGCAGCCTCACCTAGGCTCTGGTCATACAGCAGCCATTATACATCTTCCCATAATGCTTTTCTAGTCTGTGTGGGTGGATCTCCCTTGCCCCACACAGAATCTGCTGCTCACCAGTGCCACCTCTGGTGATACTGCCACATATCCCCCTCCCCAGCTTGAAACCCCTGGGTTCAGCTACATGGGACGAGGCAGTCTCATGACAATGTCCCTCTTCAATCTCCTCATGAGGAAAATCCACCGCATTCACGGTCATACAAACTCTTGCGATCTCTGGGGGTCTCATCCTCCAGATTGCAGAATTTATTTTCCTCCTAACTTTTTTCCCTCACTTTGTGGTACTTCTTGCTTTCTATATGAAGCACTTGAGATTCATTCTTGAGCATGTCAAGCTTTAAGGATTTCAGGCACATTTTCCCATAGTGCCCTACTTCCTCATAGACAAATTCAGCAGAATTGCAAGTTCCATCCTGCTTGCATGAAGGCATTGTTTCACACACCTGAGTATTATTCTTCACAAGACTCTCAGAATTAACCTTCTTTAAGCACTGCAAAACTGTGATTGCATCACATTCACATCACTCTGAATCCACGGCAGCGAGAGAGTCTCATCCTTTGAAGCCATCACTATCTCTGTAGACTTCTGTACATGCTGTACCTTTGCTTGACAGGTCATGCGATCACCATCTGTATACGTCAGTTCTTTATCCTCAAGTTCAGACACGGTTTTGCCATCTGGACCAGTGTCTCTTTGGGAGGACTTCACACCCTCAGCTATCAGTGTAAGCTGGAAGTCACTGCAAGGACTCTCATCCACTTCTCCAAGACAGACTTTTAGGGAATTTCCCAACTTTGACACAACTATTTCAGATGCTGCCACTTTTAATACACAATGCAACTCCAGTTATTTGGTATTCCTCTCCGCTTGGAAGCTTTGCAACTGGTCCTGTGTACTTAGCAGACACTTTTCAAGGTTCTTTTTCTGTTCTTGCAACTTCCAAGCCCTGCCATGTGCAAGATTAAGCTCTCTCCAAAGATTCACTTTGCTTTGCAGCTTTATGCAAACTTTCCTCCAGGAATTCATTTCTTTCCGTCAGACATTCTGAAACTGCTTTAGCTGCAAGTAAATTGTAATGGAGAGTTTGTACTTGCTCCTTACAGCTGACTTTAATGGAGCATACACACGGTCAGATTTTTCTTCAGATCTGAACGATATCGATTTAAAAAATCATTCAATCGTTCATATCTGAAAGAAAATCTGACATATCTGTCAGATGAACGATGCACGTTCCCGATGGTCAGATAAAGATATCGGACATCTGATGTGTTTGTAGTCAGACTTGGACGATTCCATTCATTTTAATGCTGTCAAAAATCGTTCAAATCTTTGGTAAAATCGTTCAAATCGTTCATCTGACAGATCTGACAACTCTGACCGTGTGTATGCTCCATTCGACGGACCATCCCCATCTCTTTTCCTTCACGGTCAGTTTCCCCTTGAGCGCGTGTCTGCAGCATCTGGAGATACTTCTTTTACTTCACAGAACTCTTCAGCCAGAGAACTTTTCTCCAATTCACAATCTTTAAGTTTCACTTGTGTGGACACAATTCAAGAGTCTTTTCCTTTTAACACCAGAGTCAGATCCGCCACTTTCACTTCTGCGCGCTCTGCATCACTCTGATATCTCTGACACCTCCTTTCAATTCTTCCACTTCCTGCTGAAGTACCACGCACTTTTGCTGTAATTCCACAACATCCTGCTCCAATGTGTCATTCTTTGCTAGGAGCACATCATTCTCATACTTTGTAACACACTGGAACATTTTAACTTCCTCAAGGCGTTCAGACATAGCTGCCAATTTAAGGTCTGTCTCTTTAAGAACTTCACGTTTTTTTATTTCTTGCTTCTCAAATGCCATTTTCAAAGTGGACAATTCACTCCGAAATTTCTTTTCAGCTTGTTCATGAACATTTCTCTCATCAGCTAATTGCTCCATTAAGTCATCAACCTTCCCAGCAAAATATGCATTTCCTTCATTCAAAACTTTATGCATATTGTCAAATTCTTCCAGGCTCATATAGTCCTTTCTGGACGGACCTTGCACCATACCCTGACCACTTTCTTTTTGGGCCTTGAGCTTTGCCCACTGCTGCTTGCTGGCTTGTTGCGGAGCTGCTGTAGCCATCCGCAAGGCCTTCACCATGTCATCCATGTTGTCTGGTGATTTAGAAGTGAGGCAGGGTTCGGCTTGAATAGATGTCAGCACCATGAAGAGCCTAGAACCACAGTCTTTTCTCCCCAAAATAAATTGGGTGTCTGTCCCTTTAAATTTTAAAGACTTTTAGCACAGTTTTTCTTTCACATGTACAACACTTGACTTTCAATTGTATTTACAGCACAATATAACGCAGCACCTGCTTTCACTTCTGTGGAACTACAATGTCCAGCAATCAACATAGCACTTGCTCTTTTCTTTGCAAAAGAATTGTCCAGGCCACATAATTAGACACACCTTGTCTTAATGAGCTTGATTTCAACAGAATAAACCACACAACTTCTTTTAACCTTTTAAAATACTGAAGAAAGTGCACAACTTTTAGCAAACTTTGTAACACGGTTTTCAGACATGCATACAACTTTTCCATGAAATACTTTGCAGGTGCAGTGAGTCTCCTTTTGGCTTTCTAGAAGCGTCCAATTATGCAGTGCAATAAGCATCCATATTTCCATTTGTATTCCACATTTTCTGCAGCATAGATCTTTTTGCGTAGAATCTGTGTGCCTGCATTCTCCACCACATGTGATACTTGGGATTAATTAGCTTGGTAGACTGGGGTCAGTGGTGCAGTGAGTAAGTGCAGAATTAGAGTCCACATGTAGCATTCCAGTTAAATAAACATAAGTGCTGCTTTACTTCCAGCATGTGAAATCAGGAAACGGAAAAATAAACAAACCTAGCCCTTGTTTAGGGCAATAGCTCACTTCTTGAACCCTCTCGAGAGAAGCAACTAATCTGCATGAAAGTCTCTCACAGTCTCTGAGATTTGTGGTCCTTCCTGCCACATGCAGGACTGGACCCTGGCCTTCTGGCCTGGTATAGCTTTCTCAGCTTGTTGGTTGCCGCCTCTCACAAGGACAGTGTCAGAGGTATATGGATCTGCCTTCCTCCTTGCAGGTATGATCCTGACCACCTAGTCTGCTTCACTCACACTGCAGCTCCACCTGGACTGTCTGACTGTGTCCACCAGCAGCCTCACCTGGGCTCTGGTCATACGGCAGCCATTATACATCTGCCCACACAGACTAGAAAAGCATTGTGGGAAGATCTCTCCTGCCCCACAGAATCTGCTGCTCACCAGTGCCACCTCTGGTGATACTGCCACAACTGCTACTAACATAACCACAGAAAATTCCTGGGGCAAATAAAATGGCCTGCATCTAAGTAGCATAAACTCATCAGCTATACACTGTGACTCAATTATAATAGCATCTGTGCCCCATTTATCATGGACATAAAACACAAAGTCCACCACCTCTTTTCTTTCCGGACTCTAGAGTTCTATCTGCCCGGAACAGAGTTCTTTCTGGTAACTGGAAGGGGTAATCCGGATCATTGTCACTTAACCAGGACTCTGTCAATATTAGTAAAGAGCAATTTTTAAGAGACTGATTGTAGTCCAATCTAAAACTAATCTCATCCATTTTATTAGGAAGAGATCTGACATTAGCCAAAAATAAACTAGGGAGAGAGGGATTAAAAGGATGAGACCCGAGTCTCAACTGAATGCCAGCTCTCATACCCCTCTTTTGCCTCTTCTGCCTGCGAGGATGTCTCTGGTACAATCCCTGGTTCCACTGCTAATATTGACTCCACCGCCGACCACCTCGACCTGTTGCTGTTCCAATGTCTCCAGCTCTGCCCCTCCTGGCTGCACGAATGGCTACTGCCTGTCTCTCCGGCATCAGCAGCAGCGGCATTGACACCAGCATCTCCAGTAACAGCTCCACCAGACCTCCCCGGAGCCAATCACCTGCTGTGGAGACCTGTGTAGTAACCCCTGCACTGGCAGCGTCATCAAGCCAGGACAAGGAGAGGAAGGACACGCAGACACCGCACCAGCGTCCATGGACCCCGGACCTCCCAACTCTAGCAAAGCCAGTCGAGGGTAACAAATGTGACCAGAGCCTCCCTGAAGACACGCCAGGAGCAAACGAAAAAGCAGCAACAGCAGCCGACAACCTCCCCGAGCCCCGACTGTGAGTACAGCAGCCGCAGCATACAGACCCGCCACCATTCTCTGAAACACGCCGCCATTCTCTGAATCCTGACAAAGTGGCAAGGTCCTCCAATCTCCAGACCCAAAACCTCCATGGTTCCACCTCCCCCTTGCGTCCGATGACCAGTCAATGACCAAGCTCTACAGTCTTTATGAATTGGACAAGCTTTGCCTAATACTGGACAACAATGTCTCCTTTCATGGTCTGAATAGCCCAACATGTCCAATAACTTTATATATCAAAATTTTCAGCCAGGACAAGGCAGAAGTCTCTTGCGTTTCCCCTGGTCTATTGCTTTTACATTAAAGGATTTTTCCCATGCCTTCTCTGGTAAAGACTAGTCTTTGATTTTCATGGAGTGCTCATAACTAGAAGTTTTACCCGATTCACCATACTACTTGTCCAATTCCTCCTCTAGCGACCACTACTGTATTGGACTCAGGCCCTGATTCAGAGCCGGACGCTCTGACAGAGCGCTCGCTCTGAATCAGGGCCGTCCCTCGTTTTTGGAGCGGCCTCCAAACAGCTATAGCGAGCGGCCAAAATGTTCACGATGGTCAAGACCATCGCGACCATCGGGCTTGCGACTAGACCCTTGCGGTAGGGTCTCGCTGCCGCAAGCCCTGGAGTGCTTTTGGCTCTATCAGAGGCAAAAGCACTCCTACTGACATCACTAGTGATGTCAGTGGGGCCGGCCCCACTCGGTAGGCGTTCCCATGGGAACGCCTCTGTCTGGGCAGCCACGCCCCGGCACGCCCACCAAAGGGGGCGCGCTGTCAATCATCATAGACAGCACGCCCCCTTTACGACGGCTTGGCCGTCGTTATTCGGGTCTTGCGCATGCGCAGGCGGGAGCCGACTCAGTCGTGCGCATGCGCACTTGGGCAACTTCGACCCGCTTGCGAGCACTCAGCGCTCGCAAGCGGGTCTGAATCAGGCCCTCAGTTAGGTCTGGTACAGGCACTGGTGGGTAAATAGAGAGCAAGCATTGTGGACAATGGGCACTGAATACTATAATGGGGCCAGTTTAGGATGTCTTTTAACTGCTTTTAAAACCAATTTTCTACCCTGGCCAATGGGAGTTATTTTAAACATTATGTTTAATTATAGATACAACATGCACCAAAATAGTAATCAACAGTTTAGCCACATGGCAACTACATAATTAGAATAAATTTAAGGGCTGTGGCTGGCCCATTATTAACCTAAGGAGAAAGGGGTTCGGAAGGGGGCATGACCTATATCCTGCATCAGTTTGGGGCAGTAACAAAGATAACAAAAATACCATATTCTGGTATACAGATAATATGAAAAAAAAAAAAAAAAAAATTGTTTTAATCAGAAATTACATGTTCTCAGTATTGTTTTCAGAGTCTTTTCTAGGTCTCAGCGCTCAATGAGCACGTCTTCAACTTGGGAAAACCAGCAACTTTTCTTTTATTCCTTTCTTCCCAAACTCTGTTCAAAAGTGACTAAATAATAATAAAAAAAAAAATTCTAGTACTAATACAGGTTGCTTCTATAAGAAGTGATCTCCTGCATTATTCATATCAGCAGAACAACAAACGGCTGTAACAACATCACAGGCTGCCGCCTCATGTATCTAGTATTAACCCTTGGATTGTAATTTCTGGGCTGAGCACTTTTGTTTTTTAAACAGAAAAGACATTTTCAAGTATACTTATATCCTCCATTAGATATAGCTTCAAATGTTATATAAATTGCAGCCTAACACAGAAAAATCACATAATCTAGCAAACAGAAAGCATGAAATTATCCTTTACAGAGCTCTGTATAAGCCAGACTTCATTTAATAATAGTTTCCTTATAAACATTTTGTTAAAAATAATTACAAACACAAGTTCAACAATATTTTTAACAGAACACACAAACCTCAAAGAGCATGTTAAACAATTTCAATGATTCACAGTTTATATATAAATTAAGGTAGGTTGTCAAGTCTTTAAATATCTTTATGTAACAAATCCATTTACACCATAAGGCCCCGTGGTCTTCAACATTAAGACGATAAACTTAGTATAATGAAAAAAAAATAAGTGATAGGCTTGATATATAGATTCCCTTATTTGATTAGTGAACGCAAGTTACAGAACAGCATATGTTATACAGAGCTGGAAGCTGCAGGTAACCATATTGCTTGATTTGTCCCTCGCACTGTGTAATACCATGCTGGAATGTGCCTGTAAAAGGGAAGGGACCATGTAATATGTTTTATTAGAGAACCATCAACCACTGCAAACAAACAAAATTGATCTTAAAGTATTTTGACAAGGAAATATGGAACCTATAGAATGTACGAGACAAGGGTTTTATTTCAGATTATATATACTAATTATACAAATGAAGTAATTAGGATAACAACACATTAATAATGTATATTGATTTATGTAATCAAGTTTTAGGCTGTTACCATTACTTTTTTTTCTGAAATTCATGTGCGGTGGTTTCTGCAATACTGTGAAATCAATCTTGTTCTAGGTATATACAGTGAATGTAAATAGAACCAAATCTAAAGAGCATAAACAGTTTACAAATACAAAGTAACATTTACAATTCATATGAAAACCATTCCAAGACAAAATTAGAATTCAGAGAATACCAGCAACTGCAAAGCTAATGTTATAGTGCAAGTGGGACAAGCAACATTTACCATTTCCACCATGCCAGATACTGCCCATGTGGATTGTACATATTGCATTTTATTATGTGTAGCAGTTTACTTATACGCTGTTACTTATGTGTGTAACCATGTCATATCTCCTTTTGCACTTTTCAAAGCTCTAAGAAAAACAGTGTTAAATGCAACTAATAAAGATAATAAAATGCACTTTTAAACAAGTACTGTATATATAATCCAATAGTAGTAAAAAAAAACAAAAAAAAAAACTGGATGCGAAAATGAAAATGCTAACGAATAGGAAACTAGTTGAACACATTTAGCTTATAACCATAATCCATCCAATTTTTGTCATTTCAAGGAAAGTTTACATAATTAAAAAATAAAAACTAATTTTCTGGCAACATGTATTCGGGCACATGCTCATATGAGTTAGGAATGTTTTATTCAGTGATCCACTTAATGAAATAGAGAGGTCATTTTTTTATTCAATTAAGGCTGGACAAAGTGCTTCTCATCAATAAAATGAATATGCTTCTCAGTAGTTAAAAAATTAAGTGCACACACATACATACTAATTATATATATATATATATATATATATATATATATATATATACACACACACACACACACACACACACACACACACACACACACACACACACACACACACACACACACACACACACACACACACACACACACACACACACACACACACACACACACACACACACACACACACACACACACACACACCTGCTTTCCAGAAATTAGTATTGCCAGAAGGAATCAGCAGAACAGTAATAATCTTGTATTTGTGGCCAATTAACTCACCAATCCTAGTTCCTAAAATTGTAATGGTCAGTTTAAGATTTAAAATGTACAAAATAAATCACAAAAAAAGTGTACAGCTTTATTATCAGAGAATGGCAATTATCCGTTATTCTGGTGAGCAGATGAAGTAGACTAAACTGAGAAAGTGGATGGAATGTAGGTCTCCTCTAGAGACACAACTGCTGCCTACTTATCTGCATTATAATCATTTCCGGTGATTAATGCTACCCTTTTTCGGTGACATAATGCGTTATAATAGATTAAGGACACCATTACAAAAAGGAAATGGGTTGATTAGAGATGTCAGCTCATCACATACATCCACAGGATCATCACAAAATTAAGGAAGGAGAAAAATAATAAAACAACCTTTTCAGAAACCTTGAAATATCACAATGGCAGAACATAACCAAGAGATTCCAAGCAGATTAACCATGATTATAAAACATACTTTGAATGTTTTTGTTTTATTAGCCAAAAAGGTCTTTTAAATCATTGCTAGCTGAACTGCTACTTTTCATTGTGTTTGCTGGCTGTGCAAAGCTTTGTGGGTTGAAAAACGGGTTGGACTCAGCACCAAAACCTGTTGGTCCCATTATGCCGGTCTGTGTTACTGTGCTGCTCATGGTCTGAGAAGCTTGTGGTGGTACAAATTGGTTGAGCCAGGGGTTCGGTTTCTGCTGGGTCATCTGGTTCATACTCACTTTGGGTTTTTGTGGACCAAACAGACTGTCCAAAGATGACAAGTTAGTGGTGGGTTTGCTGAATGAGTTCTGCTGCAGCATGCCTTGAGGACTGCTAAGTGTGTTAAAGTTCTGCAAGTTAGCAGGGGTTGACATAGCAGTCAATTGGTTCATTCCCATGGGGACTGTACCACTAAAGTAGTTTTGATTGGGACTTACAGTCCCCAAGCTAAACCCAGAAGACTGGAACCCTGTGTTTGAGTTAAGTCCATTTTGTACGTTTCTGTTTAAGCTCATGTTGTCAACTGGTGCTGGGAATCCAATACTTCCAGGCATGCTAGTGCCACTGCCATGAGAAAAGGCACCCACAGCAGGTTTAGCATTGATGCCTGAAAGACTGTTCAAAGGTGACCTGTTTTCCATCAGTGTCTTTGTCAAATCCTTTGTCTGGAAAATTGAGAAAACCACATGAAATCAATGTTATATCTTCTACACTCCTCTCATGAATGTATCATTAAATCTATAATGCATGTGGACTTCATCCATGTCCTAAAAGTCTAAAATGTCAACAATAATATAGTCATCATCATCATTTAAAAACCACTGCAAAACGTCATTTCTAAGACATATCCTAGTTAGAGGAACTTTTTTTTTTTTCTCTGAAAAATCTGTTTATGGATGTTGTTCCAAATACACAGTGTACAAAATTATGTATAAAGTACAACATAAGTGGAATAAGAGCTAATAGAACACGGTCAACCATAAAAGAAACTGGAAAACAGTCCAAAATAGAGAAAGTGACAAACAAAATGAGAGGTATGGGAAAGTAAGTAGCCAAAATGATGGTTGGATATTTCGCCACATTCGCCTGAATGTATCAGAAATCTTATTGGTGACCTAAAACTGAAAAGTAGGTATAGGCAGGGGGTTACAGACATGGAATAGGAAAAGGGCAGGGAGTGGAGATATAGAATGAGAGGGGGGGGAAAGAGGGACAGGGACCAGTTGGTGTGTATTGCCAGTCAAAATATCTGGAACATGTGGTTATAGAGCTATATTGTGTTTAATGGAGGTTCGGCCTCATAGTGAGCCGTCTGTGGGAGTCCAAACCTTAATGAGGTGGCCTGGGGTGTCACACAACACAGAGGTGATCCTTTCCATTCTGTAGATGGGCCAGATCACTTTAATTATACCTGAGAGGGAGGGAGGGAGGGAGGGAGGGAGGGAGGGGAGGGTGATTTCCATTTGGAAGCAATATGGCATTTAGCCACATTCAGAATATGTTTCATTAATTTCTGAAGTGGTTGTGGAGTGAGCTCGGATACCAAGGAATGTAGAGGAGAATTTGGCAGTAGAATACCAGTAATAGACTTTATCAAGTCGTGTTTCCGTCAGAAGGGTTGAATGTGAGGTCAGGACCACCAGATGTGCAACAGGGCTCCATGCTGGCCACATTAGCACCAGCATAATGTGAGGAAGTAGGATAAATCGAGTGTACAAAGTGAAAGTAAAGTTTGTAACAGTTTTCGATTACACGTACAGAGATAGATCTCTTTGCGACCTTCAGCATAATTTCAGACCACACCTTAGGTCAGAGTCTCACCCATGTCTCGCTCCCAGGCCAGCTCATGGGCTTCTTTTTGAGGTTGGTTGTGGGAGAGTAACAGCTGATATATAGTTGCAATAAGACCCTTAGTGGTCTGTGAGCGCCTACATAAAGATTCAGCAGCGAGGACCGTTTTATTACAGTCTCTCTAAAGCCATAGGAATCCAATGGCTTAACTACCATGGTCATAAAAGTCACACGTATCACTGATCCTATTAAATGATGGGAGGAAGCTCCATCGCCACTAGACCTATACTGACTCCCTATGGTATTACGATGCCATAAGCAATGCCAGCTGGTTACTGACCCAGGAGTCTCTGAGCACAGCTTTAATAAGTATATTATGGGCCAGTGCCTCATTGAGCAGAAAGAGGATGGCATTAACAATACAAAATATTCCAGAGCTATAGTTGACATTATGAAAACCCCAGATCAGTCCAAGAGGCTCCTTACGAACCTATATGGAAGGTAAATGGGAGGTAGAGGCTAGGTAGCTGAAGAGGGCCAAGGATCAAGCTTTGCACTGTAACCTATTTACCAACAAATATGCCTCAAGTAGTACCTAGTTCCTTTCATTTTTTTATAATCACAATGGGACTCATGTATAGTTGAACATACGCCTGTTTGCAAAGCTCATCTTGTATGTTTTCACACTGTGCATGGAACTGTGCATATGCCACTACAGGTGATGGCAGAGGTAGTGCATCTACACTAAAGACTGACAAGGTATGACTAGGCTGTAAAGATGCATTCTCAAATACAGTAGGTATAATTCAGTGAGAACTGATGATTAGCAGATAGGGGACGGTGTACTCTGCATATGGATAAATACACAAATTTTTTCCTGTGCAAATCACATACGCCTCAGTTCTATCCAACTCTGTATTAGACACAATGCATTTAAAAACCTTAATAAGCACATTTACCCAATTTTGCGCCAATCATTTAGCAAGTGATGTTTCTAGAAAAGGTGTGCATATGGAATAGCTTACCTAGTCTGTACTGCTTTCTAGATCATTATAAACTGATATCATATACTCAATGCAATTATACTATTTTTACTTTTTCATTCCTCCTCGAAGGAATAGTCTAAAAGGTTTGTTTACTTGTTTAGAGAATAAGAAGAAGAATATGTGCACATAAAGGTGTTCAGCCTAGCATCAACCTTTACCTGTTTCACAGGTGCTGCAGGTGTCACGGTGCTCGGTGTCAGCTGCCCCTGGCTTTTCATCTTCTGTACTTGTTCCTGTTCCTTTGCTAATTTTTGCTTCTCTTCAAGTGTAAGTGATATCTTTTAAAACAAAGTAATTGAATGTAACATATAACAGCAATAACATTATAGTTGGCACTGCGTGAAATTTAAATCCAATAGGATACACTTTAGAACACACCTCATTGTTAACTGTAGAGAATCATACATACGTAAGGATTACTCTTAGCATTACATTTTATGGAGAAAAGAGAAATAACAAAAGTCAAATATTTTCTAAAATTATAAATTTTTCTAGAAATGTATTTAGAGTTCAAACACAGCACTATGAACCATTATCGAGTGGTTTATGGAAAATTTACAACTCAGACTTATAAATGTTTAGACCTTTAAGAATATTTTTACTTTAATTAGATGTACTGAAATATTACTCTCGTCTGCTACGCCATTATATAAAACCGCATATAAAATATTACTTCAGCGGCAGCTACAGCATGTAAAAAGTTTACAATCACCAGTTGTATTATATTAGTAACAGTTACAGTATAGACCACACTATGCTATAGTGCACAAATATACTGACCCTCATTAAGACATGCATACACTTATCTCTAAGCTCAATTTTTTATCATACGCGAATGCATAACATCAGGTCGTCTTAAACACACACATTCCGCAGCACATATCCTAACCCACTTATCCATGCTCCTTCCTCACTATCTACCCCATCTGTGTCACCCCTGTCTGTCTACCCTTCCCCTTTAGAATGTAAGCTCTCACGAGCAGGGCCCTCATCCCTCACGTACTTCTCCTCTCCCTACTTATAGTATAATTTATTCCTAACTCCCCACAATAACACCTAACACCTGGTTGCTCATGTCCTGCTGCTTGTGTTATGCAGTTATGTTTATAAACCATGTCCTTGTCCTGCATTGTTTTGTATTACTATTAACTGTTTTTCTTGTGTGCTCATTTATGTACTGTGTAAGGCGCTGCAGAACCTTTGTGGCGCCATATAAATAAAGGATAATAATAATGCATTATTTTGAGTTGTTTTATGTATCTATAAAATATAAATATGTATTTAGAAGTATAAATTTAATGACGGTAGTACTTAGGGGAAGCAGCAGCCATTGTTGAACTCCTGCTGATAGGGGCAGCTTAGTGTTCCAGTGATGAGGCCAGGAAGCATTATTTTCCGTTTCTAAAACCCAGTAGAAGCAAACACTGTTCCAATCTGAACCTTGCAACCTATGAATTTGTATGAGAGCTGAAGGCAAGGGAACACTATTAGCTTATGCTGATATGGAATAAACAGTAATTGATATTACTTTTAGCTCCAGTTGGCATTGGATTTGTAATTGGAATATTGACTAAAGTACTTCGTGACATTTCAGTTTCCCCCAGATTATTACAAAACATCAAAAAAAAAAAAAAGGTTTAGTTTGCATGCCCACGGCAGGAGCGAGGCAGAGAAAATGGAGAGGGAAGTCATACACACGCACAGAACCATACAACCATGGAAAGTACAGCCTGACAGGTCACCAAGGAAACACACCCCAGCAGTCAGGTGCGTCAGGGTGGGTTCCCTGTGCCCCCTATGGAGTCGAAGAAAGAGACTTAACATGTAAGCAACATAAGTCTCTTTTTCTTCTTCCTTTACTATGGGGCACATCTCAAAGCTGTCCCCCTATGGGCGGGGACGCTCCTGAGCTGCAGTGAGCACAGAACGCCTGAAGGCGGCGTCCGAGGACGCAAAAGTATCAAAAGCGGATGAAGGTATGAGCAGATGACCACGTAGCAGCCTTACAGAGCTGTTCTGCAGAAGCCCCACAGTGCCCTGACCAAGAAGTCCCCACTGACCGCGTGGAATGGAACGTCGCCACGGCAGGAGTAAGAAGGTTCGCCAAGGAGTAAGCCTGGTGAAAGGTGAGGCAGAGCCAGCGGGCCAAGGTCTGCTTAGTAGCCAGCCAGCCCCTCTTATGATCATCATATAAGACAAAAGACAAACAGTGAATCCGACTTGCGAAAATCTCGGGTCCGTCTGACATAAAGCCGGAGAGACATCCAAGGAAGCTTCCGGGTGAGAAGAATCCGAAGTCTGGAAAGCAGATGCCACAATTTCTTGATTTATGTGGAAGCGTAACACCACCTTGGGAATGTAGCCCAGGCGAGTATGCAGCACAGCCCTGTCCAAATGGAAGATAAGGAACGGGGAGCAACATGATATTTTACATGTGAGCCAGTGCAAATCAACAGTTTGTAACAGTTCAAAAGGGGAGCAGATTGGAAAGCTCGGAGAACCAGCGACAAGTTCCAGAGAGCCACAGGAGACACGAATGGTGGCTGAGTGTGGAGAACTCCCTGGAAAAAAGGTTGCACGTCCGGGAGTAGTACACGCTGCCTTTGGAAGAGAACAGACAAGGCTGAAACCTGGACCTTCAAGGGCGAGAGCCGGAGTCCCAAATACACACCTGCCTGCAGAAAAGACGCGCGATAGTTGGAAAGACCTGGGGTTAAACCCCTAGTCGCACAGCAAGCAAAGTAGGTATGCCAAACCCTGTGATAAATATGTGCTGAAGAAGGCTTCCTAGCCTGCAGCATGGTCCGAATGACCCCCCTGGAGAATATACCTTCACTCTTAGGCAGTGGCGGGCTGGGCCGGGGGGCAGGGTGCCATGTGCCCCCCGGGCCGCAGCGTCATACGGGCCGCAGGCAGTCTGTGTCACTGTGACACAGACTGCACCGCACGTGTAGCGCTGACCGGACGGAGTTCGGTCAGCGATACACAGCACAAACACACAGCCGCCGGAGCGGGTAGCTGTGTGTTTGCTGTAATCAGCAGCCGCTGAGAGTCTGTCAGACTCTCATCGGCTGCTGCTGCTCCCACTGCGGGAGCCATCTTCCTGCTCCAGCAGTGGGTAACGGGGGAGACGTCATGAGTAATGACGTCTCTCCCATGCAAAGCGGCCGGAGACCAGGAGTGGGAGTTTCAGGTAAGTGATTTTTTTTTTTTTTTAATTAAGTCTCTCTCTGTGGGGGGGGGGGCACTACCAGGGGGTGGATTACTACTGGGGGCACTACCAGGGGGGTGGATTACTACTGGGGGCACTACAAGGGGGGGGGGACTACTACTAATGGGGGCACTACAAGGGGGGGGACTACTACTACTGGGGGCACTACAAAGGGGGACTACTACTACTACTGGGGGGCACTACAAAGGGGGCGGACTACTACTACTACTGGGGGCACTACAAGGGGGGGGGACTACTACTACTGGGGGCACTACAAAGGGGGACTACTACTGGGGGCACTACAAAGGGGGGGGACTACTACTACTGGGGGCACTACAAAGGGGGGACTACTACTACTGGGGGCACTACAAGGGGATACTACTACTACTGGGGGCACTACAAGGGGGGGCTACTACAAGGGGATACTACTACTACTGGGGACACTACAAGGGGGGGGGACTACTACTAGGGGCACTACAAGGGGAGGGGACTACTACTAGGGGCACTACATAGGGGGAGGGGACTACCACTGGGGGCACTGCATCGAGGGACCACTGCTGGGGGCTCTATATAAAGGGAAATACTGGGGGCACTGCATGGGGGGTGGACTGCTACTGGGGGCACTATATAAGGGGCACTGCATAGGGGGTACCACTATTGGGGACACTATATAAGGGGCTTACTACTGGGGGCACAAGGGGCACTGCACAGGGGGGACCACTACTGGGGGCACTATATAAGGGGCTTACTACTGGGGGCACAAGGGGCACTGCATAGGGGGGGGGGATCACTACTGGAGGCCTGCATAAGGGTGTTCTCTCCTGTGGCACACGGGGGCACTGCATATGGGCACTACGACAGGGGGCTGCCCCTAATCTTTATTTTTACCTTACATTAATCCCATATGGACCCGCCTCCTCCCTGAAACATTTGAGGGGGGGGGCACCGTAGCACGCACGTTCTTCGGGCACCCTGGCTACACGCTACTCTGCCAGGGCCACCTGCATGCATTTGCCCCCCAGGCTAAAAGTTGCCAGCCAGCCCCTGCTCTTAGGACAGATGTCTCAAGAGCCACCCCGTCAAAGTGAAACGGATCAGTTCTGGATGGAAACACGGACCCAATGACAGTTAATCCGGCCGCGGAGGTAGACACAGTGGTGCATCTATGGAGAGGCCCAACAAATCTGCGTACCAAACCCACTGAGGCCAATTCAGCGCCACCAGGATCATCGTGCCTCCCTCCAGCTTAAACTTGTGGAGAACCAGAGGAATCATCGAGACCGGATGGAAAATGTAAAACAGAGGGAAGCTTCAAGAGAAGGCCAAGGCATCTACCGGGAGAGCTTCTGGATCCCTGGTACAGGAGCAGTATCTCAATAGTTGCTGATAGTGACGAGATGCCAACATGTCTATGTCAACAACGGTGGACTAGTAGTTGGAAGACGCCTAGATGCAGTGCACATTCGCCCGCAAGAACGTCCTGACGGCTTAGGAAGTCCGCATCCCAAATCTGGACCCTCAAGATGACAATGTGGACAGCGCTGGAAGATGATGCTCTGTCCAAAGGAGAATGCGGCTGACTTCCAGCATGGCTCCTTGACTGAGTGTGCCGCCCTGGTGGTTTATGTAAGCCACCATGGTTGCATTCTCAGACTGTACCTTTACCGGACGTCCCTGGCACAGAGCCCTGTATACGGCACGAAGTTCCAGGGTGTTGATGAAGAGCTGGCTCTTTAGAAGAATCAAACGACCCTGAAAGCTCTGATGACAGGTCACCGCCCCCCTACCCCGAAGGCTTGCATCGGTGGTGAGCAAAGACCCAGTTCTGGATCCAAAAGGGGCGGCACTTGTTCAGATGTGAGCAATGGAGCTACCACAGTAAAGAGAAACTGACCTCCCAGGGAAGAATGAGAGTCTGTGCCTTGAGGTTCAGGCGCGGGCTTGATCCGTCGTTTCAGAATGACCCCTTGCAGAGACCAGGAATGGAACGGACTCTACTCCCCCATGTCGAACGTTGAGACCAGAGACTCCAGAATCTGCATGCATGAGTGAATGGACAGCCGACGCTGGCCTAGAAAGGAGCAGATTTCTGGCTTGTAAGCTTACGATATTGTCCAGAGGGAGGAAGAAAGAATCTTTGAGCTTGAGTCCAACAAGGCTCCAAAGTTGAGCATTTCCTGGGACAGAGTTAGCGTGGGTTTCCGCCAATTGATTATCCATCCGTGTGACTGCAGCAGCTCTACCTTCAGATGGATGTGGTCTCTGAGAACTGTCGGAGACTGGGCCAGGAAAAGAAAGTCATCCAGGCAGGGTAAGATTCTGCTGCCTCTGCGACAAAGATGTGCTGCCTTTACCGCAACAACAGTGGTTCTGCACTTCCCGAGGCACCAAACAACTGAATCTTATCCAATTAAGCCACCAACGCATGTGTCTACATTGAACATTAATCTTGTTGCCGGGTGCTCATATGCCAAGTGGCAACATCGGCTTCTCTGTGATTAGCTTTGTACATTATCTTACAGAGTGGTATAAACCCACATAGCACTCACCCTGCTTTGCTGCTTTGGCACGTGTCCATTCTCTGTTTTTTCACTTGCACCAGTTAGAAAATCTTGTCCTATGTTAAATACTTTATCCGTCTGTTGATAAATATATAGAACAAACAAGCTATTGATCATTAATGGGCTACATGAAATAGGATTGTTTTAATGATGGTTGTAATTAACTGTGAGCATGTGTGATGACATAAGGTTACACACAAAGTGGCAATCATTTCTAAACATGATTATGAAAATCGATATTTTAAAAATGTTTTACATTTTGGCAGTTTGAATGTATTTCATACACGGAGTTGGATTTATTTTTAAAATTACTTAAGAATATTTTAATTATGAATCTGTTTTAGTATAAAGATCTGACTATGTAAGATCAGTCCAACACTTTTTAAGTGATGTTTAAGTACATTTTAAGATGATGTTGTGATGAAGTACTTCTATTGGACTTATCCCTTATTGCATTTTGGAACAAATTATTGTAATGAAGTGATCAAATCATTTTAAAAGGTGATCTAGTTTCAAAGGTGTGCCTCCTTCACGGTGTATAAATTAGTATATTTACTCTAATCCTCTTGTGTTAATAGGTGGCATAAGGAGAAGATCTACATTATTAAGAGCTTGTGAATGCGAGATAGAATCTTTTTTTAAATATTTATCTTGTCAAAAAGAAGTTGTTATTTCTAGCTGTACTAGCACATGAATTGCTATGTATAATATATAATTGATTTATTGTGGCTGATTTTTACAGCAAGCTCTCGAATCCGAAAGCTCTTTCGGATTTTCATGAAAACAGTATCATTTTGTAGTGGAAACTCCTAGAAATAATCTGCACTTTGTTTCATCTCAATCCATCAAGTCAAAGCTGAGCAATAACAAAAACAAAATGTATTGACATCATCAATGTAAGAGATAGCTGAGGCACCATGTGTGCGGCCGGTAAGGGGTGGGGGAGAGGTGATTTGGGCCCGCAGTCACTTGAATAGGATAGGCTACATAGCAGTCTGTGCACAGGGCGCACAGTGACATTGGTGTGAGTGGTGGGTGAATAGGATAGGCTACATAGCAGTCTGTGCACAGGGCGCACAGTGACATTGGTGTGAGTGGTGGGTGAATAGGATAGGCTACATAGCAGTCTGTGCACAGGGCACACAGTGACAATGGTGTGAGTTATGGATGAATAGGATAGGCTACATAGCAGGCACACAGTGACATTGGTGAGAGTGGTGGGTGAATAGGATAGGCTACATAGCAGTCTGTGCACAGGGCACACAGTGACATTGGGGAGAGTGGTGGGTGAATTGGATAGGCTACATAGCAGTCTGTGCACAGGGCACACAGTGACATTAGTGTGAGTGGTGGGTGAATTGGACAGGCTACATAGCAGTCTGTGCACAGAGCACACAGTGACATTGGTGTGAGTGGTGGGTGAATAGGATGGGCTACATAGCAGTCTGTGCACAGGACACACAGTGACATTGGTGAGTGGTGGGTGAATAGGAGGCTACATAGCAGTCTGTGCACAGGGCACACAGTGACACTGGTGAGAGTGGTGGGTGAAGGTGCTGCTGCCACCAGTCTATATAGCGCTGCTGCTCACGTGGGGCATGCCCCCGACATGGCCCCAATGCAAAGCAATACAACTAGGGCACTTCAAATTAATAAAAAAATGTGGTAATGTGATTTCATCTAGTTGTGTAATATAAATGGAGGAAATCAGTTATTTGCTTTCAATAAAAAAAAAATTACGTATAAATATTGACAGTCTTTTAGCAGTATTACTACCTCATTACTTGTTTTGCTAGTTTGCTGTTCTGCAGATATATTCAACTGGTGTGTTATATCCAGAGACCTAAAAGTGATAGAAAATTCAGATATGATGTACTTAAGAGATCAGTAATGCTTATTATTCAGCAATAGAACAATGTATTTGTGGTACAACAGTCCTGTGGAGGAGGAAATACTGACATCATGCACTGCTAAACAGAATGACAGTTGCATATGTTATGTCAGACAATGTATAAAAAGCATGCAAGGTCCACTTACACAAGAACAGAAGGGCAGTCATACAAGCACACGTATGTCAATGTTTAAAATTATGCAAAAAGAGACCCGCAACCTCTGGTAATAAACAAGTCTCTAATAAAAATGCAAAGTTTTACTGAATATACTAAATCACAAAAAATTCACAAAATAACATCAAAATACATAAGAAGCAACATATCAATTCCTAGCATGAGGGTCTCTAATAGTACGCTGTGATAGAAATAGAGACAGCTCACAGATAAAAAATTGTCAACACCGGATATATCGGTGTATGAAAAACGTGAAAATGAGGTGAATAAGATACAAAAATATATGTAACATAAGCAGTGGTATGACAACTCGGTCATGTCTATATAGAGTTAAAAACTATTAAAATCAAAAAGCTCCTTCCAGCCAGGCCAATATCGCTTATTCACATTGGTTTTGTTTATATATTTCGTGTTATATTTATTTCTAGATCCTATTTTTATTGTCTAAACAAGTCTATTATATTTAGCATATTATGTTTCATATTACATATGTATTTTTTATTCCAAAAGTGAATGACTAAGACCACGTAAGTGCCATTTTAATTAATTAGCAGCACCTTTCTGTAGCAAGAAAACGTCCGCTCCTGCTAATTCCACATCTGCTTGTGACGAAGGTGCCCATCCGGCATTTAAAACATCAACTTCATTCTGTCTCCGGTGCCTGATCTGTACGAGCGCTGTGCTTTCACCAGCTAAACACCACACGGAAGCACTTGACAACTGTGCTGATATTCCGCCAGGAAGCTTACCACAGTTGTCCGCTAACTCACCACTACTCAGGGCCATTGCTACCATTAGGCAGCTGCCCAATGGCTCCAGCCACTGGAGGGTGCCACTGAGTCCACCAAACAAAAAGAAATTAAGGATGTCTCTTTCAAAGACATGCCTCTTTCGCAAGGCGCTGGCAGCAGCCGCAGGTTTAATCATTTACAGCTGCTACTACTCTCAACCCCATCACACATGATCTCACCGGTCACTGCCTCGTCCGGGGTGAATGTGTGTGTGTGTGTGAGACATTTCAAAAAGGTATAGAGTCATTACAATAAGGTATGTGAAACTAGTTACATAGAAGGTATACTGTTCTGATTAATTTTAAGTTATCCAATATGCTGCATATTTCCTATTATTATAACAACATACTTCTGAACAATTAAATATTATGTTTTAGGTCTATATAATTGTGAGGGATTTAATGGGTGCTGACTTATATTGGGGCACAGATGTGTGACATATATATTGGGGCACCGATGTATGGCATAATGTATTGGGGGCACAGCTGTATGGCATATAAAGAATTTTGGGCACGTGTGGCATAAGTATTTGGGCATTGTGTGGCAGAATTATGAATCTGTGGCACAGAGCTGTGGCATATTATGAACTAGGGGCAGTGTTATGAGGCACATTATGATTTAGAAGCTCTGATGTGTGGCATAGGAGTTGGGGCATTTCTATATAGTACATTATAAATTGGGACACTGCTGTGTGGCTTATTATAAATTGGGGACACTGATGCATAGCAGATTATGATTTGGAGGGAGGAGGGACGGTAGGTGAAATGTTAACTAGGGTGCACAGAAACCTTGCACCAGCAAGTGGACCACGAACACGAGGGCCAGCATGCATCAGTCCTATGGTGCAGAGTCATCTGTGGATTTACAAATATAAAGAGCTGCGACCATCCAATATTAATCAATATCTCAGTTATCTTTCGTGCATACAGTATAACAGCTTTCTAGCTCCTGGATTGTACTCAATTAATATGAGACTCATTTATACCTACGGAAGCACAATGATGTCAATTGAGCATTTTATATATTATTACTGGGACATTTTTAATTTGGTGTTGACGATTTTCGTTATCTAGGAGCTGTCTCTATTTCTATTACAGTGGTCTATAAGAGAAGCTCATGTTAGAAGTTGTATATATTACTGCTTATATATTTTTAGATGTTATTTTGTGAATTTTATGTTATGTTTAGTATATTAATTAAAACTTTGCATTTTTATAAGAGACTTGTTTATTACCAGAAGTTGCACATCCCTTTTCTTTTGCATATCTCTACAGTTTGGAGGATTTGAACAAACCTTCTATTCCATGGGAAGCTACATCTCGGTATTACATTTAGCCCCAAGAGTGGCAAATTTTTGTTCAAATTTATCAATGTATAAAAATCATGCAAGGTCCACTTACACAACCACAGGGCAGTTGTACAAGCTCATAGCACATGTATGTCAGACAATGTATAAAATGCATAGAAAGTCCACTTACACAAGCACAGGGCAGTCATACAAGCTCACAGCACATATATGTCAGACAATGTATAAAAAGCATGGTAGCCCCACTTACAGCAGCACAGAAGGGTAGTCATACAAAGCACACGTATGTCAGACAATCCATAAAAAGCATGGAAGGCCCTTACACAAGCACTGAAGGGCAGTCAAACAAGCTCACAGCACACGTATGTTAGACAATGCATAAAAAGCATGGAAGTCCCACTTACAGCAGCACTGAAGGGTAGTCATACAAGCTCACAGCACACGTATGTCATACAATCCATAAAAAGCATGGAAGCCCCACTACAGCAGCACAGAAGGGCAGTCATACAAGCTCACAGCACACGTATGTCATACAATCCATAAAAAGCATGGAAGCCCCACTACAGCAGCACAGAAGGGCAGTCATACAAGCTCACAGCACACGTATGTCATACAATCCATAAAAAGCATGGAAGCCCCACTACAGCAGCACAGAAGGGCAGTCATACAAGCTCACAGCACACGTATGTCAGAAAATGAATAAAAAGCATGGAAGTCCCACTACAGCAGCACAGAAGGGCAGTCATACAAGCTCACAGCACACGTATGTCAGAAAATGAATAAAAAGCATGGAAGCCCCACTACAGCAGCACAGAAGGGCAGTCATACAAGCTCACAGCACACGTATGTCAGAAAATGAATAAAAAGCATGGAAGCCCCACTACAGCAGCACAGAAGGGCAGTCATACAAGCTCACAGCACACGTATGTCAGAAAATGAATAAAAAGCATGGAAGCCCCACTACAGCAGCACAGAAGGGCAGTCATACAAGCTCACAGCACACGTATGTCAGAAAATGAATAAAAAGCATGGAAGCCCCACTACAGCAGCACAGAAGGGCAGTCATACAAGCTCACAGCACACGTATGTCAGAAAATGAATAAAAAGCATGGAAGCCCCACTACAGCAGCACAGAAGGGCAGTCATACAAGCTCACAGCACACGTATGTCAGAAAATGAATAAAAAGCATGGAAGCCCCACTACAGCAGCACAGAAGGGCAGTCATACAAGCTCACAGCACACGTATGTCAGAAAATGAATAAAAAGCATGGAAGCCCCACTACAGCAGCACAGAAGGGCAGTCATACAAGCTCACAGCACACGTATGTCAGAAAATGAATAAAAAGCATGGAAGCCCCACTACAGCAGCACAGAAGGGCAGTCATACAAGCTCACAGCACACGTATGTCAGAAAATGAATAAAAAGCATGGAAGCCCCACTACAGCAGCACAGAAGGGCAGTCATACAAGCTCACAGCACACGTATGTCAGAAAATGAATAAAAAGCATGGAAGCCCCACTACAGCAGCACAGAAGGGCAGTCATACAAGCTCACAGCACACGTATGTCAGAAAATGAATAAAAAGCATGGAAGCCCCACTACAGCAGCACAGAAGGGCAGTCATACAAGCTCACAGCACACGTATGTCAGAAAATGAATAAAAAGCATGGAAGCCCCACTACAGCAGCACAGAAGGGCAGTCATACAAGCTCACAGCACACGTATGTCAGAAAATGAATAAAAAGCATGGAAGCCCCACTACAGCAGCACAGAAGGGCAGTCATACAAGCTCACAGCACACGTATGTCAGAAAATGAATAAAAAGCATGGAAGCCCCACTACAGCAGCACAGAAGGGCAGTCATACAAGCTCACAGCACACGTATGTCAGAAAATGAATAAAAAGCATGGAAGCCCCACTACAGCAGCACAGAAGGGCAGTCATACAAGCTCACAGCACACGTATGTCAGAAAATGAATAAAAAGCATGGAAGCCCCACTACAGCAGCACAGAAGGGCAGTCATACAAGCTCACAGCACACGTATGTCAGAAAATGAATAAAAAGCATGGAAGCCCCACTACAGCAGCACAGAAGGGCAGTCATACAAGCTCACAGCACACGTATGTCAGAAAATGAATAAAAAGCATGGAAGCCCCACTACAGCAGCACAGAAGGGCAGTCATACAAGCTCACAGCACACGTATGTCAGAAAATGAATAAAAAGCATGGAAGCCCCACTACAGCAGCACAGAAGGGCAGTCATACAAGCTCACAGCACACGTATGTCAGAAAATGAATAAAAAGCATGGAAGCCCCACTACAGCAGCACAGAAGGGCAGTCATACAAGCTCACAGCACACGTATGTCAGAAAATGAATAAAAAGCATGGAAGCCCCACTACAGCAGCACAGAAGGGCAGTCATACAAGCTCACAGCACACGTATGTCAGAAAATGAATAAAAAGCATGGAAGCCCCACTACAGCAGCACAGAAGGGCAGTCATACAAGCTCACAGCACACGTATGTCAGAAAATGAATAAAAAGCATGGAAGCCCCACTACAGCAGCACAGAAGGGCAGTCATACAAGCTCACAGCACACGTATGTCAGAAAATGAATAAAAAGCATGGAAGCCCCACTACAGCAGCACAGAAGGGCAGTCATACAAGCTCACAGCACACGTATGTCAGAAAATGAATAAAAAGCATGGAAGCCCCACTACAGCAGCACAGAAGGGCAGTCATACAAGCTCACAGCACACGTATGTCAGAAAATGAATAAAAAGCATGGAAGCCCCACTACAGCAGCACAGAAGGGCAGTCATACAAGCTCACAGCACACGTATGTCAGAAAATGAATAAAAAGCATGGAAGCCCCACTACAGCAGCACAGAAGGGCAGTCATACAAGCTCACAGCACACGTATGTCAGAAAATGAATAAAAAGCATGGAAGCCCCACTACAGCAGCACAGAAGGGCAGTCATACAAGCTCACAGCACACGTATGTCAGAAAATGAATAAAAAGCATGGAAGCCCCACTACAGCAGCACAGAAGGGCAGTCATACAAGCTCACAGCACACGTATGTCAGAAAATGAATAAAAAGCATGGAAGCCCCACTACAGCAGCACAGAAGGGCAGTCATACAAGCTCACAGCACACGTATGTCAGAAAATGAATAAAAAGCATGGAAGCCCCACTACAGCAGCACAGAAGGGCAGTCATACAAGCTCACAGCACACGTATGTCAGAAAATGAATAAAAAGCATGGAAGCCCCACTACAGCAGCACAGAAGGGCAGTCATACAAGCTCACAGCACACGTATGTCAGAAAATGAATAAAAAGCATGGAAGCCCCACTACAGCAGCACAGAAGGGCAGTCATACAAGCTCACAGCACACGTATGTCAGAAAATGAATAAAAAGCATGGAAGCCCCACTACAGCAGCACAGAAGGGCAGTCATACAAGCTCACAGCACACGTATGTCAGAAAATGAATAAAAAGCATGGAAGCCCCACTACAGCAGCACAGAAGGGCAGTCATACAAGCTCACAGCACACGTATGTCAGAAAATGAATAAAAAGCATGGAAGCCCCACTACAGCAGCACAGAAGGGCAGTCATACAAGCTCACAGCACACGTATGTCAGAAAATGAATAAAAAGCATGGAAGCCCCACTACAGCAGCACAGAAGGGCAGTCATACAAGCTCACAGCACACGTATGTCAGAAAATGAATAAAAAGCATGGAAGCCCCACTACAGCAGCACAGAAGGGCAGTCATACAAGCTCACAGCACACGTATGTCAGAAAATGAATAAAAAGCATGGAAGCCCCACTACAGCAGCACAGAAGGGCAGTCATACAAGCTCACAGCACACGTATGTCAGAAAATGAATAAAAAGCATGGAAGCCCCACTACAGCAGCACAGAAGGGCAGTCATACAAGCTCACAGCACACGTATGTCAGAAAATGAATAAAAAGCATGGAAGCCCCACTACAGCAGCACAGAAGGGCAGTCATACAAGCTCACAGCACACGTATGTCAGAAAATGAATAAAAAGCATGGAAGCCCCACTACAGCAGCACAGAAGGGCAGTCATACAAGCTCACAGCACACGTATGTCAGAAAATGAATAAAAAGCATGGAAGCCCCACTACAGCAGCACAGAAGGGCAGTCATACAAGCTCACAGCACACGTATGTCAGAAAATGAATAAAAAGCATGGAAGCCCCACTACAGCAGCACAGAAGGGCAGTCATACAAGCTCACAGCACACGTATGTCAGAAAATGAATAAAAAGCATGGAAGCCCCACTACAGCAGCACAGAAGGGCAGTCATACAAGCTCACAGCACACGTATGTCAGAAAATGAATAAAAAGCATGGAAGCCCCACTACAGCAGCACAGAAGGGCAGTCATACAAGCTCACAGCACACGTATGTCAGAAAATGAATAAAAAGCATGGAAGCCCCACTACAGCAGCACAGAAGGGCAGTCATACAAGCTCACAGCACACGTATGTCAGAAAATGAATAAAAAGCATGGAAGCCCCACTACAGCAGCACAGAAGGGCAGTCATACAAGCTCACAGCACACGTATGTCAGAAAATGAATAAAAAGCATGGAAGCCCCACTACAGCAGCACAGAAGGGCAGTCATACAAGCTCACAGCACACGTATGTCAGAAAATGAATAAAAAGCATGGAAGCCCCACTACAGCAGCACAGAAGGGCAGTCATACAAGCTCACAGCACACGTATGTCAGAAAATGAATAAAAAGCATGGAAGCCCCACTACAGCAGCACAGAAGGGCAGTCATACAAGCTCACAGCACACGTATGTCAGAAAATGAATAAAAAGCATGGAAGCCCCACTACAGCAGCACAGAAGGGCAGTCATACAAGCTCACAGCACACGTATGTCAGAAAATGAATAAAAAGCATGGAAGCCCCACTACAGCAGCACAGAAGGGCAGTCATACAAGCTCACAGCACACGTATGTCAGAAAATGAATAAAAAGCATGGAAGCCCCACTACAGCAGCACAGAAGGGCAGTCATACAAGCTCACAGCACACGTATGTCAGAAAATGAATAAAAAGCATGGAAGCCCCACTACAGCAGCACAGAAGGGCAGTCATACAAGCTCACAGCACACGTATGTCAGAAAATGAATAAAAAGCATGGAAGCCCCACTACAGCAGCACAGAAGGGCAGTCATACAAGCTCACAGCACACGTATGTCAGAAAATGAATAAAAAGCATGGAAGCCCCACTACAGCAGCACAGAAGGGCAGTCATACAAGCTCACAGCACACGTATGTCAGAAAATGAATAAAAAGCATGGAAGCCCCACTACAGCAGCACAGAAGGGCAGTCATACAAGCTCACAGCACACGTATGTCAGAAAATGAATAAAAAGCATGGAAGCCCCACTACAGCAGCACAGAAGGGCAGTCATACAAGCTCACAGCACACGTATGTCAGAAAATGAATAAAAAGCATGGAAGCCCCACTACAGCAGCACAGAAGGGCAGTCATACAAGCTCACAGCACACGTATGTCAGAAAATGAATAAAAAGCATGGAAGCCCCACTACAGCAGCACAGAAGGGCAGTCATACAAGCTCACAGCACACGTATGTCAGAAAATGAATAAAAAGCATGGAAGCCCCACTACAGCAGCACAGAAGGGCAGTCATACAAGCTCACAGCACACGTATGTCAGAAAATGAATAAAAAGCATGGAAGCCCCACTACAGCAGCACAGAAGGGCAGTCATACAAGCTCACAGCACACGTATGTCAGAAAATGAATAAAAAGCATGGAAGCCCCACTACAGCAGCACAGAAGGGCAGTCATACAAGCTCACAGCACACGTATGTCAGAAAATGAATAAAAAGCATGGAAGCCCCACTACAGCAGCACAGAAGGGCAGTCATACAAGCTCACAGCACACGTATGTCAGAAAATGAATAAAAAGCATGGAAGCCCCACTACAGCAGCACAGAAGGGCAGTCATACAAGCTCACAGCACACGTATGTCAGAAAATGAATAAAAAGCATGGAAGCCCCACTACAGCAGCACAGAAGGGCAGTCATACAAGCTCACAGCACACGTATGTCAGAAAATGAATAAAAAGCATGGAAGCCCCACTACAGCAGCACAGAAGGGCAGTCATACAAGCTCACAGCACACGTATGTCAGAAAATGAATAAAAAGCATGGAAGCCCCACTACAGCAGCACAGAAGGGCAGTCATACAAGCTCACAGCACACGTATGTCAGAAAATGAATAAAAAGCATGGAAGCCCCACTACAGCAGCACAGAAGGGCAGTCATACAAGCTCACAGCACACGTATGTCAGAAAATGAATAAAAAGCATGGAAGCCCCACTACAGCAGCACAGAAGGGCAGTCATACAAGCTCACAGCACACGTATGTCAGAAAATGAATAAAAAGCATGGAAGCCCCACTACAGCAGCACAGAAGGGCAGTCATACAAGCTCACAGCACACGTATGTCAGAAAATGAATAAAAAGCATGGAAGCCCCACTACAGCAGCACAGAAGGGCAGTCATACAAGCTCACAGCACACGTATGTCAGAAAATGAATAAAAAGCATGGAAGCCCCACTACAGCAGCACAGAAGGGCAGTCATACAAGCTCACAGCACACGTATGTCAGAAAATGAATAAAAAGCATGGAAGCCCCACTACAGCAGCACAGAAGGGCAGTCATACAAGCTCACAGCACACGTATGTCAGAAAATGAATAAAAAGCATGGAAGCCCCACTACAGCAGCACAGAAGGGCAGTCATACAAGCTCACAGCACACGTATGTCAGAAAATGAATAAAAAGCATGGAAGCCCCACTACAGCAGCACAGAAGGGCAGTCATACAAGCTCACAGCACACGTATGTCAGAAAATGAATAAAAAGCATGGAAGCCCCACTACAGCAGCACAGAAGGGCAGTCATACAAGCTCACAGCACACGTATGTCAGAAAATGAATAAAAAGCATGGAAGCCCCACTACAGCAGCACAGAAGGGCAGTCATACAAGCTCACAGCACACGTATGTCAGAAAATGAATAAAAAGCATGGAAGCCCCACTACAGCAGCACAGAAGGGCAGTCATACAAGCTCACAGCACACGTATGTCAGAAAATGAATAAAAAGCATGGAAGCCCCACTACAGCAGCACAGAAGGGCAGTCATACAAGCTCACAGCACACGTATGTCAGAAAATGAATAAAAAGCATGGAAGCCCCACTACAGCAGCACAGAAGGGCAGTCATACAAGCTCACAGCACACGTATGTCAGAAAATGAATAAAAAGCATGGAAGCCCCCACTACAGCAGCACAGAAGGGCAGTCATACAAGCTCACAGCACACGTATGTCAGAAAATGAATAAAAAGCATGGAAGCCCCACTACAGCAGCACAGAAGGGCAGTCATACAAGCTCACAGCACACGTATGTCAGAAAATGAATAAAAAGCATGGAAGCCCCACTACAGCAGCACAGAAGGGCAGTCATACAAGCTCACAGCACACGTATGTCAGAAAATGAATAAAAAGCATGGAAGCCCCACTACAGCAGCACAGAAGGGCAGTCATACAAGCTCACAGCACACGTATGTCAGAAAATGAATAAAAAGCATGGAAGCCCCACTACAGCAGCACAGAAGGGCAGTCATACAAGCTCACAGCACACGTATGTCAGAAAATGAATAAAAAGCATGGAAGCCCCACTACAGCAGCACAGAAGGGCAGTCATACAAGCTCACAGCACACGTATGTCAGAAAATGAATAAAAAGCATGGAAGCCCCACTACAGCAGCACAGAAGGGCAGTCATACAAGCTCACAGCACACGTATGTCAGAAAATGAATAAAAAGCATGGAAGCCCCACTACAGCAGCACAGAAGGGCAGTCATACAAGCTCACAGCACACGTATGTCAGAAAATGCATAAAAAGCATGGAAGCCCCACTACAGCAGCACAGAAGGGCAGTCATACAAGCTCACAGCACACGTATGTCAGAAAATGAATAAAAAGCATGGAAGCCCCACTACAGCAGCACAGAAGGGCAGTCATACAAGCTCACAGCACACGTATGTCATACAATCCATAAAAAGCATGGAAGCCCCACTACAGCAGCACAGAAGGGCAGTCATACAAGCTCACAGCACACGTATGTCAGAAAATGAATAAAAAGCATGGAAGCCCCACTACAGCAGCACAGAAGGGCAGTCATACAAGCTCACAGCACACGTATGTCAGAAAATGAATAAAAAGCATGGAAGCCCCACTACAGCAGCACAGAAGGGCAGTCATACAAGCTCACAGCACACGTATGTCAGAAAATGAATAAAAAGCATGGAAGCCCCACTACAGCAGCACAGAAGGGCAGTCATACAAGCTCACAGCACACGTATGTCATACAATCCATAAAAAGCATGGAAGCCCCACTACAGCAGCACAGAAGGGCAGTCATACAAGCTCACAGCACACGTATGTCAGAAAATGAATAAAAAGCATGGAAGCCCCACTACAGCAGCACAGAAGGGCAGTCATACAAGCTCACAGCACACGTATGTCAGAAAATGAATAAAAAGCATGGAAGCCCCACTACAGCAGCACAGAAGGGCAGTCATACAAGCTCACAGCACACGTATGTCAGAAAATGAATAAAAAGCATGGAAGCCCCACTACAGCAGCACAGAAGGGCAGTCATACAAGCTCACAGCACACGTATGTCAGAAAATGAATAAAAAGCATGGAAGCCCCACTACAGCAGCACAGAAGGGCAGTCATACAAGCTCACAGCACACGTATGTCAGAAAATGAATAAAAAGCATGGAAGCCCCACTACAGCAGCACAGAAGGGCAGTCATACAAGCTCACAGCACACGTATGTCAGAAAATGAATAAAAAGCATGGAAGCCCCACTACAGCAGCACAGAAGGGCAGTCATACAAGCTCACAGCACACGTATGTCAGAAAATGAATAAAAAGCATGGAAGCCCCACTACAGCAGCACAGAAGGGCAGTCATACAAGCTCACAGCACACGTATGTCAGAAAATGAATAAAAAGCATGGAAGCCCCACTACAGCAGCACAGAAGGGCAGTCATACAAGCTCACAGCACACGTATGTCAGAAAATGAATAAAAAGCATGGAAGCCCCACTACAGCAGCACAGAAGGGCAGTCATACAAGCTCACAGCACACGTATGTCAGAAAATGAATAAAAAGCATGGAAGCCCCACTACAGCAGCACAGAAGGGCAGTCATACAAGCTCACAGCACACGTATGTCAGAAAATGAATAAAAAGCATGGAAGCCCCACTACAGCAGCACAGAAGGGCAGTCATACAAGCTCACAGCACACGTATGTCAGAAAATGAATAAAAAGCATGGAAGCCCCACTACAGCAGCACAGAAGGGCAGTCATACAAGCTCACAGCACACGTATGTCAGAAAATGAATAAAAAGCATGGAAGCCCCACTACAGCAGCACAGAAGGGCAGTCATACAAGCTCACAGCACACGTATGTCAGAAAATGAATAAAAAGCATGGAAGCCCCACTACAGCAGCACAGAAGGGCAGTCATACAAGCTCACAGCACACGTATGTCAGAAAATGAATAAAAAGCATGGAAGCCCCACTACAGCAGCACAGAAGGGCAGTCATACAAGCTCACAGCACACGTATGTCAGAAAATGAATAAAAAGCATGGAAGCCCCACTACAGCAGCACAGAAGGGCAGTCATACAAGCTCACAGCACACGTATGTCAGAAAATGAATAAAAAGCATGGAAGCCCCACTACAGCAGCACAGAAGGGCAGTCATACAAGCTCACAGCACACGTATGTCAGAAAATGAATAAAAAGCATGGAAGCCCCACTACAGCAGCACAGAAGGGCAGTCATACAAGCTCACAGCACACGTATGTCAGAAAATGAATAAAAAGCATGGAAGCCCCACTACAGCAGCACAGAAGGGCAGTCATACAAGCTCACAGCACACGTATGTCAGAAAATGAATAAAAAGCATGGAAGCCCCACTACAGCAGCACAGAAGGGCAGTCATACAAGCTCACAGCACACGTATGTCAGAAAATGAATAAAAAGCATGGAAGCCCCACTACAGCAGCACAGAAGGGCAGTCATACAAGCTCACAGCACACGTATGTCAGAAAATGAATAAAAAGCATGGAAGCCCCACTACAGCAGCACAGAAGGGCAGTCATACAAGCTCACAGCACACGTATGTCAGAAAATGAATAAAAAGCATGGAAGCCCCACTACAGCAGCACAGAAGGGCAGTCATACAAGCTCACAGCACACGTATGTCAGAAAATGAATAAAAAGCATGGAAGCCCCACTACAGCAGCACAGAAGGGCAGTCATACAAGCTCACAGCACACGTATGTCAGAAAATGAATAAAAAGCATGGAAGCCCCACTACAGCAGCACAGAAGGGCAGTCATACAAGCTCACAGCACACGTATGTCAGAAAATGAATAAAAAGCATGGAAGCCCCACTACAGCAGCACAGAAGGGCAGTCATACAAGCTCACAGCACACGTATGTCAGAAAATGAATAAAAAGCATGGAAGCCCCACTACAGCAGCACAGAAGGGCAGTCATACAAGCTCACAGCACACGTATGTCAGAAAATGAATAAAAAGCATGGAAGCCCCACTACAGCAGCACAGAAGGGCAGTCATACAAGCTCACAGCACACGTATGTCAGAAAATGAATAAAAAGCATGGAAGCCCCACTACAGCAGCACAGAAGGGCAGTCATACAAGCTCACAGCACACGTATGTCAGAAAATGAATAAAAAGCATGGAAGCCCCACTACAGCAGCACAGAAGGGCAGTCATACAAGCTCACAGCACACGTATGTCAGAAAATGAATAAAAAGCATGGAAGCCCCACTACAGCAGCACAGAAGGGCAGTCATACAAGCTCACAGCACACGTATGTCAGAAAATGAATAAAAAGCATGGAAGCCCCACTACAGCAGCACAGAAGGGCAGTCATACAAGCTCACAGCACACGTATGTCAGAAAATGAATAAAAAGCATGGAAGCCCCACTACAGCAGCACAGAAGGGCAGTCATACAAGCTCACAGCACACGTATGTCAGAAAATGAATAAAAAGCATGGAAGCCCCACTACAGCAGCACAGAAGGGCAGTCATACAAGCTCACAGCACACGTATGTCAGAAAATGAATAAAAAGCATGGAAGCCCCACTACAGCAGCACAGAAGGGCAGTCATACAAGCTCACAGCACACGTATGTCAGAAAATGAATAAAAAGCATGGAAGCCCCACTACAGCAGCACAGAAGGGCAGTCATACAAGCTCACAGCACACGTATGTCAGAAAATGAATAAAAAGCATGGAAGCCCCACTACAGCAGCACAGAAGGGCAGTCATACAAGCTCACAGCACACGTATGTCAGAAAATGAATAAAAAGCATGGAAGCCCCACTACAGCAGCACAGAAGGGCAGTCATACAAGCTCACAGCACACGTATGTCAGAAAATGAATAAAAAGCATGGAAGCCCCACTACAGCAGCACAGAAGGGCAGTCATACAAGCTCACAGCACACGTATGTCAGAAAATGAATAAAAAGCATGGAAGCCCCACTACAGCAGCACAGAAGGGCAGTCATACAAGCTCACAGCACACGTATGTCAGAAAATGAATAAAAAGCATGGAAGCCCCACTACAGCAGCACAGAAGGGCAGTCATACAAGCTCACAGCACACGTATGTCAGAAAATGAATAAAAAGCATGGAAGCCCCACTACAGCAGCACAGAAGGGCAGTCATACAAGCTCACAGCACACGTATGTCAGAAAATGAATAAAAAGCATGGAAGCCCCACTACAGCAGCACAGAAGGGCAGTCATACAAGCTCACAGCACACGTATGTCAGAAAATGAATAAAAAGCATGGAAGCCCCACTACAGCAGCACAGAAGGGCAGTCATACAAGCTCACAGCACACGTATGTCAGAAAATGAATAAAAAGCATGGAAGCCCCACTACAGCAGCACAGAAGGGCAGTCATACAAGCTCACAGCACACGTATGTCAGAAAATGAATAAAAAGCATGGAAGCCCCACTACAGCAGCACAGAAGGGCAGTCATACAAGCTCACAGCACACGTATGTCAGAAAATGAATAAAAAGCATGGAAGCCCCACTACAGCAGCACAGAAGGGCAGTCATACAAGCTCACAGCACAAACAGATCACTTACTTCTGCTGCTCTTGCATCATATGAAGCTGTTCAAGCTTAGTCTTATGCTCAGTCTCTAATTTGTTCATCATATCTTTAATCACAGACATGAAAGCATTAAACTGCATGAGAACAACAATACAAAAAAAGTCAGAAAACATTTTTATATTCATAGTGATCTTGCAAATAAACTCATTATGAATTAGCAAAATAAACCAAATGAATGCAGCCAATTCTTTACTTAAAAACAGTAAAGTGCACAGATTCATCATCTACTTTAGCATTGTGGGGCAGCACCCTAACATATAGTTACAAATACATATAAACAAGCCTAGAATTACCATGTCGCAATGAGAAATGTATTCATTATAAACACAGTGGTAGAAAAACTAAGCTATTAAAAAACATAGAAAATGTCTGAACAAATAACTTGTTTATTTGAAGACACTTACGAGATAGTTATAAGCATACCAAAATAACAAGACACGCTTCAACTTGTGGTCTTATAATTTTTATATAATACTAATAATTTATCTTATGCACAAGAAAGGAAGAATATGAATACAACATTTTATAAAGATTCAGCAGTGATGCATAGGGCAGGATAAACTGGTACAACACATTATTATTATTATTAACAGCATGGTAATACATATAAATCAATTATTCAGAAACATTAAGCAGCATAACAAACACAATGTGTCAGTTGCATAAAATAAATATAAACAGTAGACCAGTGTCGTATGTTTTTAAAGGAGGCACGATCAGCAACCCAAGCCAAAAGTCTGCAAAGGCATATTCAAGCAGTGACTATACATTTATAATGATGACAACATGCTTTATTATATGCGCACTGTGCATTTCTAAGTTTATTTCGGCCAAGTCTAAGCTTCTTTATAGATTATTTCTTGTGGAGAGACGACGGACATGAGGATATGATTAGTATACCTGACTTACAAAAGGAGCACTGACAAACTGTTGCTTTAAATGAAATCCCTTGTAATATTGTTTTCTGGTTATTTTTAATCTACTCATTTACTACACTTTTTGTATCATTTTAAGCCCAGACTCATTCTCCTACAGAACTTATTCAAAACATTAGCGAAATAAAAAAAATAAAAAAAGAAGAAAATCTTTAGCACCAGAACTCAAACACAATAAGTCAGGGAATAACGGTACAGAAGAGGGGATTCCCACCACACAAAATAGTTCAGACTCGGGCACACCAGGGAACAATGCATGTAAACAGCAACAAAAATAACTACTAATCTGTAATAATGTTTAAACTAGAATTTGTTACACTACAATTATGTGTTTAGGGAAATCATCCATTTTAATGCCTAGCCAATTTAAGAGTTACTGCAAATTGCAGACTGTGAAAGGCTGGTCAGACAGATGTGTCCACAAACATCTTACCAACGCACACTACAAATCGCGTTAAACATTACGCATGAGCTCCGCGCGACTCAGTAGCATCAATCGTATTTTCGGGCGACTGTTTACATTCAAATGAATCTTATTCGCAAAGCAATGCGAATAGCACGCACAAAGAAGCTTCTGCTGATTAAAATGATATGCAGCACGCCTATATTCTGTGTGCGACTGTGTCTGTATCTGCATGCGAAATGCTACGTCACAGTGTCAGTGCCTGTGACACATAGCATTTGGCATGCAGATATAACCGTAGTCACACACATAATATAGGCATGCCACATAACATTTTAATCAGCAGAAGCTGCTTGTGCGTCCTATTCGCATCACTTTGCAAATAAGACACTATAAGGAAATAAGTCGCACGAAAAGAAGCTGGGTGCTACAGTGTCACACCACGGCATGGCGCAACTAGAAGGGCTGTTTAACGCGAAAGGAAGTAAGATGTAAGTGGACACACCTGTAAATGACACAGGCAACTAACATCCTTCATGGATGTTCAGAAACCAGGACTCCACAATCCATACCATACTGTTAATGCAGAAACATACCATATAAAGCACCTGAGAAATAAATGGTTACACTGTACTAGCAGAGAGGTGCCATGTTACTTGCACTACTCCCTAACCACCTCAACTTGCTGTCTATACCAAACTCACCTGGTTAAGATTGAGGTTATTGTCGATACTGAGAGGAATTAAATGAGGCAACACTTTTCCAGCCAGCTGCTCTTTGGTAACACCAAGTTTCTTATGTGTAAAAGTACATTTGTATATACCTACAGGAATACAAGACATATGGGTTATATATTTTCATTAGCGATGAATCTTGTATTTAACCAGAAGATCTCTATATTAGAAATAGCTCTCTCTCCATAAAAAGAGATTCTTGGCACTTATGTAGATAATAAACATATTTGCTTAGAATTATTATTACTAAAAAAAAAAAATTATAAAAAGCTGAAAGTATGATGCAACAAAAACTTATAATGGCCTACGTACTCCATATTTCATTACATCAGCGCTCTAATAAACCACATATCAAACAGCTTTCACTTAACCCCTTCACTGCTGAGCCTATTTTGGCAATTTTTAGGCTGGTCTCATTCCAACATCAGTAATTATTTATAGATTACCCACACACATTATACATTATACGGTTGTTGTTGTTTTTTTGTACCAAAAAACTTTCTGAAAATAGCATTAGATTTTTTCTCTCTATACATGGCAAAAACAAACAACCTAAAATGGACAAAAAACACTTGAAACTGCAAGAAAGTAAACCTTACATCCCCAGAGGTAGGCTGAACAGCCGAAACGGTGTTGGTAACGACCCCCCACATCCCTAATCCCCAACAATTACACCCAGCAAAACAGGCACGGATAGCGAGCAGCCGCGGTCACGTTAACACGACCTCCTGGCAGCCACAGGCAAGTGAACGAGACCCGGAAGTAAACAGAAGCAGGTCGGGTGGCAGCAGCGCTCAGGCTGGAGGAAGGAGACTCGCAGCGGGCCCAAGGGAGCTACGACCTCCAGAGCCAGGCACCTCCCCAGACGGACAACTCCATGGAAAACCGGAAAAAGGCACACCGGAGGAGGTGTCCCATGGTAGGAGAAGACAGCCATTTGAGCCACAGAAACCCGATCATCCCTAAGGTCCCCAGCACCAGGACGAAGAAGTGCACCTACAACTCTCCAGCTCCCTGGACTGACTCCTGTTATTATACTTACCTGTGGACTCTATCCTGGTGCCTGACTGTGTCCTGCGGGATCCGGTGTGTGTCTCCTGCCAGCTCTTGTCTGTATCGGTTGGGGAGTATTGGAAGCGGACGTCAGCCATCCTGTCTTCTTGGGCGGTGGCTGCGAGTCTCCCTGCGCACCAACATCTCTGCTGCTGCGGCTGATCTACCCTGTTGTTCCTGACTTCAGCGGTCATCTGAGGATTTCTCCTTTATACCTGCTGTCTGATACTGTACCTCCTCAGCTGTTGACCTCCTTGTGGCTATGTGCTGGTAAGCTCTGGTGGTGTACTAGCCACCATCACCATGCCACTGATTTCCCTCCTGGCTGCTGCTCAGGTTATCATGTCTTGCTGAGACTACTACACCGGTGGCTACGTACCTCAAAGATGGCTAGTTCTATGCAGCAAATTATCCAGGCTATTAATGCCTTTACTGTGAGGCTGCTTACCAAGCTTGAGGATGTGATGATCGTGTCTGTGAGTTCTGCAGCTGCTGTCCGTATGTCTCCTGCAACAGTGCAACATTTGGATATATCCTGTCCGAGGTCTGTGTTTACCTCTGATTCCGATGCTCTCTCGGCTTATGGATGTTTCAAATTTGGTTTTTACAGAGATCTGTTCTTCACTTCCAACAGACAAGTTAAAGTTCCAGGACTTAACCTTGCAGTACTCTATGACACTTTTTATCTACTCTCTGCTGGCAGAAAGTTTGCAGTATTTATTGCTTCCATGCTCCATAGTGTGTTCTTGGGGAGATGGGGACGGGACTATTTATATAATCCTACAAGAGGCCTGGCCAGATTAAGATTAATATTTTAAAACCTAATATTTTGCTCTAAGGTCTTTGGATATTTTATTTTTGTGTATTATTATTTATCCAGTTGTTTGAATTACTTAATTACTCTGCTAAATTTGTTTTTCATATATAGAAGTATAATGCTACGTATTTTATATGGAAGAAACACCATTTCTTTAAAATGTGGGAGAGCTGGGCAGAACCTATTTTAGGGTCATTAGTTTATTGCTCTCATCAGATACATGGGTTTCTGTTATCCTGTATTTCCGGATGGAGAGAGGGGGGGGGGGTAGGTAGTTAGTGTGGCTTAGTGTGTTTGGGGGGTATTTAGGGATCCAAGTATGCCTGAGTTGGGGTTAGGTTATACAGGGTGGGGGGTCCAGGAAGGGGTTGTTTTAATAATTATTTTTATTTTTTAGGGATATAGGTTTTATTTTGATATTTGGGTAGATGTGGATGTTTTATTATTTTGATCTTACTCGGTATTTTGATATGCAATTTTATGTTTAAGCTAGTTGCGGTAGGTTGTATGTATCACTTTATTTTAAATACTGTATTTCTCTTATCTCCGGATTTATGTGCTCGAATGACGCCTTCAAGTCCCTTTTGTTCTAAACATATATGATAAGGAGTATTCCATATATCCTGTTATTCTATACTAGGGGTGAGCGGGTTCGGATTTCTGAAATCCGAACCCCCCCGAGCCCCCCCGATCCGAGTCAGGCTCGACTTTTCCCGCCTGACTCGGATCTGAAATCGAGGCAAAACGTCATCATCCCGCCTTCTGGGTCTCGCGGGTTTTGGATCCTATATAAGGTACCCGCGTCGGCGCCATTTTCTCACTCGGCTGTGGACAGTGAAGAGGGAGGGTGGGAGTTAGGGCTGGCTGGGCTGTGTAGTGTAGTGTAGTGCAGAGTAGTGTTGTGCTGTGCTGTGCTGCGCACTACTTCAAAGTCCATAGGGGCTGGCTGTGCTGTGCTGTGCTGCTGTTGTTAATAGGGGCTGTGTCCACTACTTCAAAGTCCATAGGGGCTGGCTGGACTGTGTTGTGCAGTCAGTTCTCCATAGGGGCTGTGTCCACTCCAAAGTCCTGTGCAGTGTCCCAGTCCTAAAGGGGTGCTGTAGTGTTGTCCAGGGGGTGCTCTGTCCATCAGGGGTGCTCCCCCCACGTGCTAAAAAAATAATATTTTTTCTGTGTTTGTGAATTGTGTGCGCAGTAGCCGCACGTGCATCAACAAAGAAGTAAAGGGCCGGCTGGCTTGACCGTTAAAGGGTGCTGTAACCCCCAAAGTACACTCTAAACCAAATAACAAAATATTTTCTGTGTTTGTGAATTGTGTGCGCAGTAGCCGCACGTGCATCAACAAAGTAGTGCCAAGCGTGCGCCTGTGTCATAAGTAAAGGGCCGGCTGGCTTGACCGTTAAAGGGTGCTGTAACCCCCAAAGTACACTCCAGTCCAAACCAAAAAAAAAAATATTTTCTGTGTTTGTGAATTGTGTGCACTGTGGCTGCACGTGCATCAACAAAGGAGCAGCGCCAAGCGTGCGCCTGTGTCCCATAAGTAAAGAGCCGGCTGTAACCCACAAAGTGCACTACTCTCCAGCAAAAATAAAAAAATATTTTCTGTGTTTGTGTGCGCTTTAGCCGCACGTATATATCAATATAACATAAATGGAGGACCAAACTTTCTCTGATAAAAATAAAATAGGGAAAGATCAAGAACCACTTCCTCCTAGTGCTGTTGCTGCTGCTGGGAGTTGTTCATCATCAGGAAGTAGGAACACCACCACTTTTACTAAACAATTGACCCTCCAACAGTCCCTAGCGATGAGGATGAAGTACGACATCAGTCATCTTGAAGCAAAATGTATAACTGAGGCCTTGACTGCTATGTTGGTGTTAAACGTGGGTCCGGTATCTGCCATTAGTGCAGTGGGATTTAGACAATTGATGGAGGTAGTGTGTCCCCGGTTCCAAATCCCGTCTAGATTCCACCTGCATCCTCAAAGCAGCAGCGACAAGCGTGCGTCTGTCTGTTAAAGGGTGGTGTAACCCTCAAAGTGCGCTCCACAAACAATTAAAAAATTCTTCTTTTTTTTTCTGTCTTTGTGAAATGTGTGGGCTGTAGCCGCACCTGCATCCTTAAAGCAGCAGCGACAAGCGTGCGTCTTTCTGTTAAAGGATTACATCGGTGACAGCATCCAAGTAGGCATGTCAGACAGTCCGCACCTGTACTGGCAGGAAAAAGAAGCAATTTGGAGGTCCCTGTACAAACTGGCTCTATTTTACCTGAGTTGCCCCCCCTCCAGTGTGTACTCCGAAAGAGTGTTTAGTGCAGCCGGGAACCTTGTCAGCAAAAGGCGTAGGAGGTTGCTTCCACAAAATGTGGAGAAGATGATGTTCATAAAATGAATTATCAACTCTTCCAGGGAGACCAGCCTCCAGAACGTACAGAGGGACCTGTGGTTGTGGATTCCAGCGGGGACGAATTAATACTCTGTGAGGATGAGGATGTACACAACACTGAAGAGGGTGAGGAATCGGAGGATGAGGACGACATCTTGCCTCCGTAGAGCCAGTTTGTGCAGGGACAGATTAATTGCCAGCTTGTTTTGTGGGGGCCCAAACGAACCAATCATTTCAGCCACAGTCGTGTGGCAGACCCTGGCGCTGAAATGTTTGGTTTGTTAAAGTGTGCATGTCCTGTTTATACAACATAAGGGTGGGTGGGAGGACAATTCCATCTTGCACCTCTTTTTTTTCTTTGAATTATGTACTGTTTGGGGCCTAGTTTTTCAAACTGCCATCCTGTCTGCCACTGCAGTGTCACTCCTAGATGGACCACGTGTTTGTGCCGCCCACTCGTATCTCTTAGCATAGTCATCCAGCTACCTTGGTGCAACCTTATGGATATAAAAACACTATTGTGAGGTGTGAGGTGTTCAGAATAGACTGAAAATGAGTGGAAATTAAGGTTATTGAGGTTAATAATAGCATAGGAGCAGAAAAACACACAAATTCTGTGATTTTAGCTGTTTTTATGCTTTTTTAAAAAAAAATACAGATCCAAAACCCAGAACCTAAAACACGGAAGGGTGGTTTTGGCAAAACCAATCCAGATCCAAAACACGAAGAAAGTTCCAGATCCAAAACAAAAACACAAAACACGAAAAGTGGCCGGTGCACACCCCTATTCTATACCATAATATACTATTATGTGCAATATTACACACTTACTCACTGTATGCTATATTTATTTTCCATATTTAATCCTGCTTAAGTGCTGTATATTCTGTTTTTGTTTTGTATGTATGTTAAAAAATTTCAATAAAAAATTATTGAATTAAAAAAAAAAATTATTGCATGCAGGAAGAGACCTTAACACTTCGCAGGTGTTGAAGCAACCCCCCCTACCCACGACACTGATTATACGCTAAGACACTAGGCTACGTGTCACAGCACAATCAGCATTCCAGTGACTGTAACATTGACCATTTGCTTACACTGTATAAGAACTGCACTTATCACATAGGACCCACTGGTGTTCTATAAATACAACATTTATGTTATTGATGTAAATTGATATTACATTAAAGGCTTTCCAGATAACGTCTCATAGTCATGTCTGAGTAGCGCAGGTATAGAGACATCCAGCATCTTACACATTAGTTTCCTGTATAATGACATATACCAATCCACCAAGGGAAGTGCGCAGTGAATAAACCTTATTGTTATTTTTTACCTATACTATACCCCCAGGTCAGGGCGACCTGTATCTTACTGCAGCACTACCAGAACCACCTACAAAGATCCAGTGCGCAGAGCCGACCCATTGTCCTAGAAGCAAAAGGTGTGTATTGTTTTTTCTAACCACCTCCAAACAATACTATACTTTGGGGTTCTTGCTTCAGCATTAGTCCAGCTTTTCACAACCACAAAAAGCCTGATTCTAGACCAGTGATTCCCAACGCACACTAACAGTCCTGGTTTTAGTGATATCCATGCTTACGCACAGATGGTTAAATCAAAACAATTGAGGTACTAATTAAGTCACGTGTTCAAGTATACTTAAAACCTGGACTGTTAGTGTGCCTTGAAGACCATGGTTGGGAAACCCTGTTCTAGACGTAGGTTTTCATAATGAAAGCTGGAAAATTATAATTATTTATATATTTAGTTATTTATATCAGGGTGTCGCGGAGGGTGTAATTACCAGAATTGGCAATTAAGTGCCTTCCATACTGTTATATTAGTATTTCTGCAGTGCAGGCTGATATTGTCTGATGATTACAGGTAATCACCAGACAATAACCACTGGGTGAATGTGAAAGATAGAACTCCTCTTTCAAATAAAATTGCCCCTTAGTTTATTGAAGTCAGGATGGGGAGAATACAGTATTACCCATCCCTGGACTTCATTATGATTTATGCAGTGCATAGGGTGTTTTTGGTGATCATGTGTGATAACTTCTTTAGGTTTATATTGTTTGAAAGGGGGAATTTTCTTCTTTCAATTATGAGTACCCCTGAGTCTGGGAGTGCCAGGATGGGGGAGATAGAACTCTTTTAATGCCCTCTACACATTTCCCAGCTTATAAACAAAAATTTGCCTAGAAGGCGCGGGGCATAATTCCAACACAGTACCAGCATGACGACATCATCAAGCTCCACCCCTTCCTGTGTCAAAGGGTTAAAAACATATGCATATACTAGTATTACAGACTTGTCATTTGCCAGGTCGGTAGTTGTGCCTGGCGTTGTCTGTTTTTTTTTTTTTTTCTTCCCTTTCCCCCCTTTTTCCCTGTCTCTCTTCCCCTCTCACCTATCTGCCCCGTTTCACTGTCTCTGTCCCCTACTACCTCTTTGAGGTTCCAGGTGTCCAGTATGGAGCTGAATGCAAGGGGTGTGTGTGGTGTAGGCGTGCACCACTGTCCACATTCACTGCCCATGTCCTAGACAGACAGACAACCAAAGTTCTATTATATATGCATTGATAAATACCTAGAATCCCCATAAGAACTGCAGGCTCTCTTGAAGGTATTTGTTGCAAAAATGGGAGGATTTCATCCAGTACAAACCACTTGTCCAGGTACTCCAAAATCTTTCCCAAGCACACCAGAGAGTTTACCCGCACCTACACAAAGAAAACAAAGAAGTAATAGGCTTGTAAACGGAGGTGGTACACTTAGCTATCCTATGAGGAAATCTAATCACACCTCCATCTGTAATTTGCAACGTTTTTTTTCGGATAGTAAGTAATTACTTGTAAAAATAAATGTGGATACTCCAAGCAACAATATAACTCGTTAAAAAGTATGTTTCCATATATTAACTAGAAATATAAAGAAGGCACAATGCCAAACTGCTACAAGGCTAAGGAGTGTTTTACAAAAGGCAGATGCCGCTGTTTCTCGATTTGTACAATAAGAGTCATACAAAAGTTTACAGGCTCACGGTTATTTCTGTGTTGTTTCACATTTTCTCTTCTACTCTGACGGCAGAAATATGCAAAATATTCTATTATACACCACACATCCATGAAAGAGGAACTGCAGATATAAGCTTGAAAGAGAAATAGGAATACACAAAAAATAAAACTGTAGTCTGTACTTACAGCAAGAGATGAGGTTTGTAAACAAGCAGTTTTAATCCTTGGAATCAATGAATTTTTCATGGATGGATAATCTATTAGGTTTGCAAATGTAGGGATTATGTTTAGGCACAACTCCTAACAAAAAAAAAACAAAAACAATAAACTTTTTAAATGTAAATCAAACAAGAAGCCAGTTACACATACACTTTCAGATAATCAGCCAAATCCTATAAGCTAATCACACAGGACCATATCCTGCCAATCAGACTGCAGGTCAAAAAGCAGGGTTATTCACTCTACATCTATAATTATAAACAGAATTTCCAAGATGTAAACAGTTACTTATGTCTACACAAATATGTCGACATGATAAACTGTCGACAAACCGTCCCTGGTGGTCCAGAGGTGTTTTATATTCTCCTTGCATCTTTTTCCGGGGTTGGCAGTCACGTGCAGTGCGGCGGCTCATCAGCAGTGTTAAGGCTTAGGTCTAATCCCTATCTCTCCCCCTAGTGCCTAACCCTAACCTCCCCCCCCTCCTCACGCAGCATAACCCTAACCTCCCCCCACCCAGCCTAACCATAACAGTCGGCATCCTCAGAATGTTTACATTTGAATGTCTACAAGGTACAACATGTGAAATGTTAACATTGTGGTGCCCATAATATGAATGAACAGAAGATAAAACCAAATCAAATCAATATTTGGTGTGACCACACTTCCTTCAAAACAGCATCAATTCTTCTAGGTACACTTGCACAAAGTCAGGGACTTTGATGAACCAACCATACCAAACAGGTGATAATGATCATCATTTTCAAATAGCGTTCCCGCTAGGCTGTTTCAGAGCCCCACTGAAACAGCATGCGGGTTCTGTCCCCTCCTGCGGGCCGCAGTGTCCCGCGGTGGGGAAAACGGCGGTGCAGCGGTCACCGCCGGCGACTGTATGCTGGGCGCATACACCCGGCATCCATTCACAGTGACCGCTGCACTTGGGGGCAGCCCGGCATGTCCGTAAGTGCTGGGCACGCCCCCTAGAGTGACGAAAAGGGGACGCATCATAAAGACACGCCCCTTTTCATTGGCCATGCCCCCTTTTCAGGAGTGCGCGCAGACGTGCCCTTTCTCTAGATCCGGCGCTCTGCCTTGCGCCGAACCTAGAGTGAACACTATTCATATGTAGGTTGAAGCACAATTAGTAACCAAAACAGCTGTGTAGGAGGCTTAAAACTGCTACAAAGCTGAGATTGTGGAAGGCATTTTCATGTCACAGGTCACACACCATAGCAAGACTGAGCACAGCAACAAGACATAAGGTAGTTCTACTGCATCAGCAAGGTTTCTCCCAGGCAAAGATTTCAAAGCAGAATGGGGTTTCAAGATGTGCTGTTCAAGCTCTTTTGAAGAAGCACAAAGAAACGGGCAACGTTGAGGACTGTAAACGCAGTGGTCGGCCAAGGAAACTCAGATGAAAGACACATCATACATACTTCTCTTTGAAATCGGAGGATGTCCAGCAGTGCCATCAGCTCAGAACTGGCAAAAACCAGTGGGACCCTGGCACACCCATCTACTGTTTGGAGAAGTCTGGCCAGAAATGGTCTTCATTAAAGAATTACTGCCAAAAAGCAATACCTTCAACGTGGAAACAAGGCCAAGCGACTCAACTATGCACAAAAACATAGGAACTGGGGCGCAGAGAAATGTCAGAAGATGCTCTGTACTGATGAAATATTTGGCTGTAACAGAAGGCAGATTGTTCGCCGAAGGGCTGGAGAGCGGTACAATAATGAGTGTCTCCAGGTAACAGTGAAGTATGGTGGAGGTTCCTTGAAAGTTTGAGGCTGCATTTCAGCAAATGGAGTTGGGGATTTGGTCAGGATTAACTTGTCCTAAATGCTGAGAAATACAGGCAGGTACTTATCCATCATGCAATACCATAAGGGTATGATTGGCTCCAAATTTATTCTGTAGTAGGACAACGAACCTAAACATACAGCCAATGTCATTAAGAACTACCTTCAGCGTAAAGAAGAACATGGAGTCTTGGAAGTGATGATATGGCTCCAACAGAGCCCTGATCTCAACATCATCGAGTCTGTCTGGGATTACATGAAGAGACAGAAGGATTTGAGCAAGCCTACATCCACAAAAGATCTGTGATTAGTTCTCCAAGATGTCTGGAACAACCTCCCTGCTGAGTTCCTTCAAAAACTGTGTGCAAGTGTACCTAGAAGAAATTATGCTGTTTCGAAGGGTGGTCACACCAAATATTGATTTGATTTAGATTTCTCTTCTGTTCATTCACTTGTTAAATAATAGTTTATTTTTATTAACACTTCTATTTTTGAAAGCATTCTTACTTGCAGCATTTTTCCCACACCTTCCTAAAACTTTTGCACAGTACTGTATATACAGTCAGATGCATAAATATTGGGACATTGATAGAATTTTCATATTTTAGCCTCTATTCACCACCACAATTGCTTTGAAATGAAACAAAATGTGCTTTAACTGCAGGCTTTCAGATTTAATTTGAGGGTAATTACATCCAAATCAGGTGAACGGTGTAGGAATTACAACAGTTTCTATATGTGCCTCCCACTTTTTAAGGGGCCAAAAGTAATGGGACAAACTAAACAATCCTAAATCTAACTTTCACTTTTTAATACTTTGTTGCAAATCCTTTGCAGGCAATTACAGCCTGAAGTCTGGAACGTATAGACATCACCAGATGCTGGGTTTCATCCCTGGTGATGCTCTGCCAGGCCTCTACTGCAAATGTGTTCAGTTCCTGCTTGTTCTTGGGGCATTTTCCCTTCAATTTTGTCTTCATCAAGTGAAATGCATGCTCAATCGTATTCAGGTCAGGGAATTGACTTGGCCATTGCATGCTCTACAGAGCATGTTTAATCATTAGCATCAGTCCCTACCCCAGTGGGCCTTACAGATTAACTATTTATCACAAACATAATAAGTAAGTTTTTCTAGTGAGGGAACCTACACAGACACAGGGGAACATACAAACTCCACACATATAGTGACTGAGGTTATTTTGCTGTGAAATTGCTCTCTTTACTCTTGTCGGATTACAAACAAGAGCACAGCCAACAATGTATATATAAGCCAGTTAACTCCTTCCTACAAAATGATTTTATGTTGCACAAACTGACTCAATACCTGTAGCCAAGTAAATGTGTGCATTTGGACAGTAATAGACGTATGAATAAAAGCTAAAGATATATTTGTTAAGCATTTAATTGCACTCCAAGCAATATTAATTAGTATGTTGCTCTGACAGTTTACATTTATAATATGAAAGAAATACCAGACAGAAAGATACAGCTAAATGCTACCATATGATAAGGTACAGTTGAAATGTAACGTGTGCAGAAAGCCCCCTGCCTTCTCACTAAGGCAGTGGTTCTCAAACTCGGTCCTCAGGATCCCACACAGGTCACGTTTTCCAGGTCACCCAGCAGGTGCACAGGTGTATTCATTACTCACTGACACATTTTAAAAGATTCACAGGTGGAGCTCATTTTTAACTTGTTATTCTGTGAGGAGACCTGGAAAACATGCACTGTTTGGGATCCTGAGGACAGAGTTTAAAAACCTGTGCACTAAGGCATTACAGTAATCAGGGGGAAAGGCAGACGGAGGAAGGTACAGCAGTACTGCAGCCAGTAATGGGGCAGATGGTACCTGAATCTGGATTGACGGAGCCTCCAGAGCCCTGTACACCATGGGGAGAACACTATTCTTGATCTCATCTGCTGGGGTCTTGGTGAGAAGAAGATCCATTTTTTGCAGAAATATCAGAAGAATCTAAAAAATAGAAAAATCATGAAATGAAGCCAATGAATGTGTGCTTTCCCTTTAGATTGTAAAAAAAAAAGAACATTATAATCAAAAACATTAACTCACCATATTGCTAGCCTGATGGCATGAAAAATGAAAAACAATTTGAATTATTGTAATTAAAATATATACACTCCTGAAACAGATGACAATGTGTTCCAATTCCACACAGGCACAATACACAACATATACTAATTCAAACTCTATGGGCAATTACAGTCTCTCTCTTGTAGGTGATCTCAGAATATGTTGTGTGACGTCTATAGTTAGTTCTCCAGAAAGCAGTTATGCGAAAGTATAAATTTCTATACATGATTGCTTAAGCCTTATATGTAATGTATTTAATGTGCAATGCATGTTGAGCATTTAAAATTTGTAGAGGACTTATTTTCAGAAGTAATAGGTTTTATGTGAAATCCAACATTTAAGAACTTCATACACTCAATGCCCACCGGCACTCAATGCCTGGCTGTACAACCCTGTCTCCATACATCACCACCACCCACATCTTTGATGAGGAGGTGACGCAGGACGTGTAACATATGCACAAATTATGTATACAGAACAGAGTTGTTTGACAAAAAGTAAAATAAATAAATAAATATTGGACATAAGAAATGGGAGATTCCTCCATATATATTGTTTAGGACATATCAAAACTGAACACAATTATTATTTATGTACCCAAATTGGTAACATATGTAAATTATTGATAACATTTTATTTCTGCCATCTCCATTTAGAAATATATTAAAGTTTAAAAAAAAAATGCTTCTGTTCCAGAAGTCTTCCTAACCTATATCAATGCAGTGTGACATATACTAACATACATCTCCACATTCCACATCCTTCCTTATTTGCCATCATATATATTAAAAGGCAGTGGACTAGTTTTATTTATACTTGGAAAACCATTAATACATAATGTTGCAGAGAAAAGTATAGGTGTATATGTTGTTTTCCATTTATAAGGCAGTAGACAAATGCCAGCTGTCTGCGGGACAGGAAGAGAAAGGCATGAAAACCCCTAACTGCTGCGAGGAACGTAGAAAATGTCAAGCTAACTGGAACAATGCATGGTATATTTGTAGTAAACAATGCCTGACACCCTCTAACATTCTAGAACAAGGATGGGGAACCTCAGGTCCGAGGGCCGTATAAGGCCCCCGGGATCATTTGGTCTGGTCTAGCAGTTTTCTGCTAGCCTCATCTGGTTATCAGGGTACCTAGAATGGCACCCTGCAGCCAGAATACATGCAGCAGTGCCACCTGGAGCATCCTTAGGACACTTCATATGGTCACACAGCTGCCCTTACAGCTCCCCGGAGCATCCGCAGTATACTCAGGGCATTGCTGTAATCACTGGCAATTGTGGCCCCACCCAATGTGACATCACACGGAGGGGGCGTGGTCTGCACCAGGCCCGCTAATAATTTTATATGTATTAAAATGGCCCTCGGCAGAAAAAAGATTCCCCACCCCTGTTCTAGAAGTACTCCTGTATTACCTGTGAGTTTCTGACTTCTCTAACTAGATAGCAGTGATTTTACCATGAGCACATACATTGGGTGAATGGAGATCATATGGTCTCCTACACACAAATATCAATTTGTTTATGCAGCAGTAAGCCCTCTATGCACATAGCAAATTCTGTGTCAGTCTTACAATAGTAAATGTGGTAAGGAACAAAGTAATAAGAGACAGAAGGCCACAATGATGTAATACTTTTTTTTTTTTTTAACATTTCATTAACTTTCACTTTTAAACGACAGATAGAATTCTCGTGTGAAAATTAGGCAATCAAATATACATTAGATACGGTTTACTTTTTGCTTTGCAGGAAGTAGATCCGGCTTAAACAAGCACATAAAGCATTAACAACAAACCTGAATAGGTTCCTGTTGCCGGAACACAGGCCCCAGGTCTGGCAGGATGAGCTTCGCATACTCCTCCTTAGTGCATTCCTCTGCTACTAGCAGAACATTAGGCAGCACAAATGGCACCATATCCGGGTTCACAAACTCTGAAGTCAATGCCGGCAATATACGCTGTACAACAACCCGCTGAAGATAAAATGAATATTAGTTAACACAGTAGTAATTTTCTTTTAAGTTTGAATAATTAATATTATATGCATTTCATACTTGAAGATACAGTTTTGAGCCAAGCATCATTTACATATGGTCAGTCGTTTTAAAATAGCTTATAAGAAAGTAGCAATTGAAACATTCTCTGCATTTTCAAGGAGCACCTGATTAAATTTAAGGATACATGTCACCAAAACTACAACACCCACATGCAAGTTACTTATCTTTGGAAAAGACATATTGCTTGTTATCCAGCGGTGATAAAGTGTGGTGCCATCGCACCTCTTTATAGTTTAATCCAAAAGTTACCCAAACTCTGTCCTCAAGACACAAAAACGCTCGCGGTTTAAAGGATAACCATGATTTGGCACAGGTGACTTAATTAATACCTCAGTCAATTTGATATAACCATCTATGCTTAAACATTGATATCCTTAAAACCTGGACTGCTAGGATGACTTGAGGACAGAGTTTGGGAACCACTGACCATTACATTTCTCTTCTGATCCCAATCCTCAAGGGTAAAGCCGGGTACACACTAGATGAAATGTCGTCTGATCGGGGACATTGCCTAGTGTGTACCCACTATGCACGCTCCCGCGAGTCATTCTTCGAGGTCGATCCATCGGCCTGCATGCACGGCCAAGGGAGTGACCCAGTTACCAAAGCCGGCAAGGTCAATGACGCCAGTGAACAATATATATCAGACTTTCGTTCATCAGATCCTGCCTGCATTGTGTACCGACTGCCTGATATATCGTTCATCGGCACCATCAAGCGTTGCTTAGTGTGTACCCAGCCTAAGGGAGATGCTTCTTTTAGGATTTACTTCCACAATTTGAAGGAAAATTGTAACATTCCTAATTATGGCTTTTCCAAATATCTTCATGGAAGATCTGAACGGCCTGGCCAATGTGGCTGACTAAATATGTGGTCTCCAACCCGTAGCTCGCGAGCTACCAGTAACTCGCGGTCTTAATTTTGGTAGCTCACCTAGCTGCAGTACTGCCGAGTCAACTAGGAGGAATTGACCTCTGACGCGTGTTCCCGTGGCGTCGACGCCATGGGTGAAGCCACAGGGAAGCAGGTCAGGTGATTTACAGTAGAGGCTGTGACAATCACCTGACATGCTTCCCCGTGGTTCCACCTTCCCCATGGTACTTGCAATAGAGACAAAGGAGTAGCGTGGAACCATGGTGCCTGGAGAAAGTGCATGTCATAGCTCCCCCCCCTCCCTGTACTGAGCCAGTGGGGTATGGCCAGCCTGCAGGGGGAATACTGAAGTGAAGAGAAAAACAGCAAACAGTGGCAATATCACGCTGGGAACTGAGGTCCCATTGAGGGAATGGAATGCTTCGGTTATGCACTATCTGACATTGAGGTAGATGTATGAAGCAGTGAAAAGAGTGGAGAAGTATGCCAGTGGTTGCCATGGGCAACTTCTCCAATCAGCTTTGAGGTTGCATCATCAAGTACAGTCTATAAAATGATAGGTAGAAGCTGATTGGTTGCCATGGGTAACTTCTCCACTGGCACACTTCTCCACTCTTTTCACTGCTTCATATATCTACCCCATTAAGTGGTAGCTGCTTTGTCACTGCTTTATTTATGTATAGCACCTAGGATCTGACTTTTATCTTTTTTGAATCATTATTAGTCAATAGAGGAGATTGTATTATATATTCTTATCATTTAACTTAAATTGACAGAATACATGTGCTAGAGTGAGATTCCACAGGGTGCACAACTTATTACTGCCCCAAGCAGCTTTCACTGGAAGTGGGAACACCTATAGAAGCATAGCTGAGAAGGGAGCTTCCTACTTTGCAAATATACATTACACCTATATTAATGTGAGTACTACTAATCATGTCCTGATTTACCACCATTATTATTATTTCAGGTATCCTAATATTTTTTTAAAAGACCTTTAAATAACAAAAGCAGTGACTTTTTTTAATCTCATACCTTATAATTGAAGTTTAGGACTTTACCTCAGATGTGTCACTTTTAAGTCCTTTGAAGCACAATGAATGAATGAGGAAAGAAAGAGGTAGGGGACCAAAGAGGAGAGGGGAGAGGAAAGTGCCGATCAGAGGGGGTGACAGAGGCCAATAAGAAAGGAGAGGGGAAGAGCAAAGCCAATCAATCAGAGAGGGCCAGTGAGAGAAGCCAATAAGAAAAGGAGAGGAGTGGTGACAGAAGCCATTAAGAAAGGAGTGGACAGGGGCAAAGAGCCTATCACAAGGTAGAGAGGGGAGGGAATTAAAGAGGTGAGAAGTAAATGTAATCAATCTGACAGGAAGGGGGAGGTGACAGAAGATGATCACAGAGGAGGGAGGGCCAGAGGGGAGGCAATCTGGGCAGCTTGAGGGAGCATGAAATGTAGAAACAGATCTCAGATCCGTAACTTATTTAGGACATAGAGCAAACAAACAGAGATAAAACTAACAGGCGGCCGTCATACTGTGCAGTGTCCCATGAATTCGGGAACCGTGGATGGCGCCCTCTGTCCATTTTGGCGCCTGGAGCTCATGCTCCACTGGAACCAACCTCGCTACACCCCTGCATAGAGAGACTGATTCTTATGAAGACCAAGCTTTCATCTGTTTTGATGTGGTTCTTAGAAATTAGTTTTGGTCAGAGGAAGTGGCATTTACCTGACTTACTGCCCATGACAGAAGAACAATTTTTATAAAAAGTTAGATTGGACGAATGCATAAATAGAACGACTTTCATTCCTGTCCTCCATGCTGGCCGCCCCCACTCTCGCAAGCGCATGTGCCATATAGACTGTGTAAAATAAATGAAATGGAAAAAAGTGGGGCAAAGCCATCAAATTATAGTTAGAGGAGACGATTCATCTGTTCATCTGGCGGTTTTTTTTTTTTGTACGGCGCCCAATAGAGCAATTCAATTGTTGCTCCATCTGAGCAAGATAGCAGACAGCGACGGCATTTCTGCTCGCACCCACAGGAGGGTGTGAGCAAAAATGTGCGATAAACCCCTGGTTAGGGTGCCATAACCAGGACTTTAGACAGTTTTAGCAGTGTTACATGGCTAAGCCCGATCTAATAGGATGTGAAGACATCAATAATTAATGGGTGCCAAGAATTGCAACACTGGGCACTCATTAATTATCGCTGCCCACACAACAACTGAATCGCCCCCAGTGACACAAAAGACATCTGCAGCAGTGGTATTCACAATTCTCTAGTTAGATATGCCAGGATAATGAGTCGGCTGGAGGAGTGAGTGGGTGTCTTCCTGGCAGGTATATCATACATTGGATCCCTATTGTCCTTCTAGTTCAGCACGGAGGGGTGGGGCGGCAGATGGACAATTTAATCTTTCGTATAAGTGGAAACCTTTTTAATAGACTAGTAATATGTATAGAACTGCATTATAAGTATAAACATATTGTACCGGTCAGACCAGCACAGTATGCCAGTTGCATATATTGCAATGAAAAGAAAAAATACTTATAAAATATAAAAGTCTTCTTGAAATGACACGAATAGCTCTTAAATCACACATTGTTTATTGTACACAAACCTTTGGCAGTTTTGGAAGAACTTTTGGTAACCCCTTGAAAAACTGGGACTTCTGGAGATTATCTCGTTGAAAAAGGGAATCAAAATATTGTAGAGTTACGGCACCAACATCATCAAAAAACGGTATCTGTAAAAGAAATAGCAAAGGAGGGATATATATATATATATATATATATATATATATATATAAAAAAAATGAAAAGGCATTCAATTTAGACATAGGATTTTTACCCTATAGCCCAACACCAGTGACACCATACTAACATGTGGTAGAAAGGAGTGCGGGGGTAAATGTATACATATACACGTAGATGACCCCCATGCTTTTGGTTACTGGGAAGGCAAATAAATGGGAGCATATTGTGTCCATAAAATAGTAGCGCAAGTAAAATGCAGAAACAGATGTATTGCTTAGGGCAGTGATTTTCAACCGGTGTGCCGCGGCACACTACCTAAGTGTGCCGCGAGAGAGTCGCCACCCGGAGATGCTCCTCCCAGCTTAACTATCGCCGTCGGAGATGCCCCCCCCGCAGCTTAACTATCGCCGCCTGGAGATGCCCCCCCCCCGCAGCTTAACTTTTAACTTCATGCCCAGGCAACGCTGAGCTATTCCAGGTGGCTCAGCCGCTGCCCGGGTCGTACCAATGGAGACGCGGCGGCGTGACATCATAGGTCACGCACGCCACGTTGCTGTCCCGCCTGCACAGTACTGCTCACTGCTGATGAGCAGTAGAGGCAGTAAATGTGACAGGCTGCTGCAAGCCTGCACCAACCGCTGCTGAAGGTGTTAGATCTAGTAAAAGGGCATCGAGGGACAGGGAGCTCCAGGTAGGGGGGCAATGTTTATTATTTGCTGTCTGTGGGGGCCAATGTAATTGTGTTTTTTTTATGTGGGGGCAATGTATATTATTTTCTGTCTGAGGGGGGATAGTGTGATTTTTTTTTTTAATCATTTGTGGGCCAGTGTGTTTTACTTTGCTGTATGGGGGACCAGTGTATTATTTTGCCTTCTGTTGGGGCCAGTGTGATTGTTTTTTTTAATAGGGGCCAATGTGCTTAATTGTGTTTTCTGGGGAGGCCAATGAATGTGTTTTTCCCCCGTGGGGACCAATTTGAGTGTTTTTCTCCATGGGGACAGATGGTGTGCCTTGGCAAGTTTAAAATCTTGTTCGGTGTGCCGCGAGTTCAAAAAGGTTGAAAATCACTGGCTTCGGGCAACAGGCATATGCATATATTTACATGTTTTGATAATTTTATATATAGAATACAAAAGCAGGCGCCGATTTACAGTGTGAATGTCGAAATATTCTGTGTAAAGCGCTGCATAATTTGTGTGAGCTATATAAATAACTGGTAATAAATAAATAAACAAACTACTTTACTACAGAGGTGATGATTTCTGGAAGTTGTTAAATAGCTGATAAAACCATTTAATTGCTTCCATGTGAGATGCTACAATAACAAGAAGTAACTCAACTCATGGCTCTGAAATAGTACTTTGTGTTACTTAATGTGGGCATGCATTTGCGACAATATTTAAGCACATGGTTAATATTGAAAACAATGCAGGTTGTATGGTTTCTGGTCTAATCAAACCCACCTTTGTCAGCTGATCTGCATCTGGTCTGACAGCAGGAGTTACATTCAGAAGAAGTTTTACATGGTCGCGCACCTCTTCTGGGATGTTTGTAAGAATATTTGGGTTTAAACGACTCAGCTGCATAGAATGAAAGACAATTGTGAAAAAATTTTAATTATACACTACTTATCTTAGTTCAAAATGCAATTCTTACATTACCATATTTGTACACAATAATCTAAAAAAAAAAAGGGTTTTATGCATAGTACAGTCTTAACAGTATTAATAAATGTGAAAGATAAAGTTACCATATAAAATATAAAGAAGCATATATTTACAGTAATTAAAAAAATCAAATGGGAATGTTCTTTCCTACAGCAGTTTAAATTGAAATAATAGTGACATTGTATAATATAACAGCCACACCAATATTAATAGTTACATTGTATAATATAGCAGCCACACTAATATTAATAGTGATATTGTATAATATAGCAGCCACACCAATATTAATAGTGACATTGTATAATATAGCAGCCACACTAATATTAATAGTGACATTGTATAATATAGCAGCCACACTAATATTAATAGTGATATTGTATAATATAGCAGCCACACCAATATTAATAGTGACATTGTATAATATAACAGCCACACCAATATTAATAGTGACATTGTATAATATAGCACCCACACTAATATTAATAGTGATATTGTATAATATAGCAGCCACACCAATATTAATAGTGACATTGTATAATATAGCAGCCACACCAATATTAATAGTGACATTGTATAATATAGCAGCCACACTAATATTAATAGTGATATTGTATAATGTAGCAGCCACACGAATACTAATAGTGACATTGTATAATATAACAGCCACACCAATATTAATAGTGACATTGTATAATATAGCACCCACACTAATATTAATAGTGATATTGTATAATATAGCAGCCACACCAATATTAATAGTGATATTGTATAATATAGCAGCCACACCAATATTAATAGTGACATTGTATAATATAGCAGCCACACTAATATTAATAGTGATATTGTATAATGTAGCAGCCACACGAATACTAATAGTGACATTGTATAATATAGCAGCCACACTAATATTAATAGTGATATTGTATAATATAGCAGCCACACTAATGAGTTAAGTTTTACGTATTAGTATTTAGGTACTAGAGGTCAATCCAGTGTTCTCCCCACGCAATATACATCTGGACTTTTAAGAAGGCCACACATGACAGACCCGCCCCCGCCAGAAGGAGAATGCTGGCCGCCCTTCCACCTTGAACCCAGTCCCACCATGACAGAGCTGCCCCCGCTGAAAGGAAGTTGCCGGCTACTCCTCCACCTCGACTCTGGCCGACCCTGCACTGAAGGCAAGAATTGCAGCCTCACAGCCTCCCCTTCTCCTACCTGGTGCCCGCCAAACAGTAAGCGAGATGCCGGATGAGAGAGTGCATGATGGGCTGCTGCTCACCTGTTGTGATAGGGTTTGGTCCATCCTGGTCCGCACAACAAACCCCTCCTTCCAGAACAGATCTGCGCCAGAACTGCTGCACACATGACTGCTAGGACCCAGAAGCAGCTGCTGCTGCCGCCTGGTTCAGCTAAGTCACCGCTTGACCACCAGGGAAAGTTTGTTGAAATTTCAGCAGTGTGTCGACATGATGAATGTTGACCTTATATACCAAACCCCTCCTAACAGGTGCCTGCATCTAGGTTTGGTTACAATAAGGAGTCTATGCCCTTACTGTATTTGCCTATGCTTGCCTGATCCTTCCCTCTCCCATTCCGCCTCTATATTCATAAGGAGTTCTCAGTGTAAGATGTGTCAATATGGATATATACATACTTAACATATTAGAACAGCCTTCATTCTTTAAATAACATTTTTCTCCATTGAAGTGCAATCAGAATGAGCAAAATGCCATGTATTAGAAGAACAAAAGTCTAATGATCACCACTTCAGAGCTGGCACAAAAATGACGTGCTTCTGTAGAGTGGAAATCAACATCCCTAAAATTACCCGTCTCATTCCTTTATCTACCCTCAATAATCTCATTCCGCAACATTTTTTTCATTGTTACAAAAAACTAGGCACAAATCACTCTGCCCAACTCTTTCCATTGAGGATATCCAAAATGTCCATGCTTCCACACAGATAGAAGTCGAGTAGGATATTACGCTGTGCCCAACTGAAGCTCCTTACGTTGTTCTGTACTTATGTGTAACTTTCTATTTAATTACGTGGTGTGTTCAACATCTCTAGTTATCCAACTATCTGCATACATGGCAGATGGAGCAATGCCAGGAAGGTGAATAGTGCAGGTGAACGATGTGTCGAGCGGTCGAACGCCGGCTCATACACTGTGTACCGACCATTCGATATATCATTCCATCGGGCTGTGGATTGACGGGTCTTCTAGTGTGTACCCAGCTTAACTCGAAAAGAAAGTGCTTAGCATCTTAATCACTCTACAATGTAGCACTGCAAAATAGGTAATGTATACATTTCAATTGTTTCAGTGAAAGGCTCTCCTCTCCAGGCTAAACCCGCTGTCATCCCTGTGCCCCCTAGTGGAGGAAGAAGAAATATTGTTAATAAAAATAAAAGCATACAATGTAGTGAGTTCTCCAAGCCCGAGAATTGTAAATGAGAAGATGGGGAAGCGGTTGCCAATTTGTCCGTACAAAAAAACTTCTCTTTAGGGCAAGTTTAAATGTAATTATTGGAGGGCCTAGATCAGGGGTTCCCAACCACAGTCCTCAAGGCACACTAACAGTCCAAGTTTTAAGGATAGCCACACATGAGCACAGGTGATTTAATTAGTACCTTAGTTATTCTTATTTAATCACATGTATTCAAGCATGGATATCACTACAACCAGGACTGTTGGTGTGCCTTGAGGACCGAGGTTGGGAATCACTGGCCTAGATTAAGCAGCTATATCCAACCATGTTGACCACAGGGAAGGCAATATAAATGTATATATACTTATAGTAATAACTCCTCGTTAGCCGCATCCGATGTTACACAGAAGCTCCAATGTTATGCCGGGTACACACTAGAGGATATCTCGTCCGATCCGGACGGATGAGATATCAGGCACATCGTCTAGTGTGTACCCTCAAAGTCACTGATGATGCCGCTCCCGTTAGCGAGGGCCGTGCTGCCAAATGCAACATGGCCCCGCCGTTGCAGCTGATATTGGCAAGTGTGCATGCACTTGCCGATGCCGGCACCCACTGGATCCCATCGCGCACAATCTCGGTACACAGGTATTACGTAGCTGTGAGCGGGGAATACCGGCAGGGATGTATCAGCGTCGTAGGGGGGCCTTTGTTATTGCGGTGAATTAGGCAGTGATAGAAGTTTGAAGACCCAATAAGTAGGATCGCAGCAGTTAGTTAGAAGGACATGAACTAAATAGCAGTCAATTCCTCCTAACGAACCGCTGCCACTGAATGCCGAACGGCACCTCCTATATATCCTGCTTTACACCGACTACCGCTTACTGAAATCAGTATAGCTTTCAAAACCACTTGAGTGTCAGAAATCACTGAAGAACAGAGGGGGTAATTTATGTATTGCAGCTGTGGCGATAGCTGTAATATGGTAATGCAGTAGGAGTTACGGCTCCTGCGTGCATACTGATCTGAGCTGCTTCCAAAGAAGCAGCATCGGATCGTCTGTGATCCCTTCGGCCGGCTGAGTGACCATGGGGTCAAGCAAGCCGGCCGCCGTCGCAGAGGAGTAAAAGAGGCCAGGAAATCTCCATCAGCGGACTGAGATCCTGGCCTCTCCACTCCCCCCCAATGGCAGCAACACGCCTCTGTTTTCGGAAAACAGAGACCGTCACCACCCCCATCCTGCACAGAAAAGGCAGCAAATTGTCAATCACTGACAGTCTGCTCCCAGACTGGGTGCGAGATCGCAGACCCGTACTGCACATACGCAGATTCCCGATAACTGGGAATCTGTGTGATCAGTCACTGCGTCCGTAGCTGAATCCCACAGAAGTCACTCTGCAGACCATTTCTAGCAGGGCCGCCATCAGGGGGGGAATGCCGGGACTGGAGTCTGGTCAAACTACACCACCATGCTAAATTTGGTAGCTAGGTAGAAATCTAAGAACAAACAGACACAGACAGACAGACACACACTTTCATGCTCATTATATAGATTATAGTGCTGGAGGACTCACTACATTGTAGGCTTTATTATTAACAATATATTTCTTTCACCTGTATAACTGAAATGTATACATTTTATCTATTTTGCAATGCTACATTGTAGAGTGGTTAAGCTACTAAACACTTTATTTTGGAGTAATAGCACTAGCAAGTGAAGGTCTGTTTTTATGATATACTCCCAGGACCAATTAGCCTTTTAAATTTGTTTACCTTGAATTAACAGACATCTTGTTGTTATATAAATTGTATATTCTGTCTGTGTAATGTTCTAAGCACCACATATTTTGTTCTATCGGCTCTTACGGTTAGGATTGGCATACCTCACTTCTTGTTTTTTAGCTGTTGGTACATTCCCTAATTACAAACAGTAGGGTCCTATAGCGCCAGGGTTTTGAAGTGTGCAGGATAGCGTTCTCCTCCCATTCATTCTCACTAAATTTGTAATTTGCCGAAGGTAATTAGCTCTAGAAGTATATGTAGGATTATAGTTTCATTTTGGAGTAAAAGTACTATCCAAACACTGCACAAACCAGAAATACTACAACCTGTCTATTACCAGCAAACATAGAGGACTTACCTGATCCAGTTGTCTGCTAAAGCTTTTATAAATGTCATGTTTGTTGATTTCAAAGATGGTTTTCCCTTTATTATAAACGGCATGTATGATGACACCGAGTGAGTACATGTCACTGGCTGGGTCACAGCTTACTGACAGTATGTATTCAGGTGCCAAGTATTCCGGATTCGGTAAACACAGCGGAGGTAAGTTAGGATCCCATTCTTTACACGAGAACTTTGTCTGGAAAAAGAGGGGTGTGTGTAGTTAGTGTTAGTGTCCCATGATAACACAGAACCGCCTGCTTGTGGCCAAAATACATACACACAAAGTACAAGATACATTTTGACTTTTAAGAAGGCCACACACAGGACCATCCTGCAAACTACTGTCCAAATTGGCCACATGTATGACTGGTTGTTCAGTCCCTTAGGCTGAGTGGCAAGATCACCACTGTTAATACCCTCATAAGATGTCCACACTTAGGCAGATACTGATCATGTCCTGACTGCATTTATGAACAAGTACAATACATAACAGTACCATTTCCATCTGAATATTATCGGGCACCGAGGATATTTTCACGTCACAGGCTGAAATGTCAGATATCGGAAGTTACATCACTGCATGTGTGGCCAGCACTAGAGATCTTGCTGGTCTAGCAAACTGATTTTTGTGTTATATTCTAGCTTGGTAAACACTGGTATTGGTGTTCTGAAAATGTCTGGTCACATTGGTAGCAGGGCTGTGGAGTAGGTGCACAAAAATACTTTTACTGCCATACCCTTCTTTGGACAGAAATAGTCCTTAAAACTTTAAGGGGGAGATTTAATAAAGCTTGGAGAGAGATAAAATTGGAGATAAATAGCACCAACCAATCAGCTCCTAACTGTCATTTTGCAAACACCGCCTGTAAAGTGACATTTAGGAGCTGATTGGTTGGTGCTATTTATCTCCAATTTTATATCTCTCCAAGCTTTATTAAATCTCCCCCAGTGAGGGATAATTTAATTCCTTCAAAGAAAATGTAGAGTGACCACTTCTGCCAGGGATAACTTACATATTAGTTACTATACATGTAGAGAATATGACAGAAGAGGAATTAAATAAATGCAATGCATAACTACACTGTCATGTATTCTCCAGTAACAAATGCAGAAGGCTGCTAATCCCCATCCCTGCTGTACCAACATTAGCTTTGTACTCCTCATCTATCCCTGGCATGTAATATACCACTACCAACATTATGGCTATTGTATTATGTGTTACTTACACTCACACAGATCAGCTTTCAGAAAGAACTTCACTATGCAGCTAGTTTTTTCCTGTTTTGAACAAAACGTCATGGTTTTCTGTGTTGGCCTGTCTTTTTTTTGTCTTGGTTAACACCACATTTATTATGTATAGGGCATATTTGCCTCTGGCATATATAGCAATATTTGGGGGTAGCCATGTTTCATGCTGCCCAAAATGTGGAGGGGAGTTGGGTACCTTCTAGCATCTTTTGCACCAATGCCTGGAACTTCTGAGCTCTTGGGATGCAGTAGTATCAGCCGGCATCAGAAGGACTAGTGCTGGGTACACAGGTCAGCTCTGCCTGTGTGTGTGTGTGTGTGTTTGGACTTCATCTTGACAATATGGTTGATAAGTCCACATAACAATACATTTATTTATGTTGGCTATGGTATGTATTGCTAGGTTGTGAATGGCTGACAAGGGAACATTGATAGTGGATTAAATTGGTTAATAGTAATGCAGCACATGAGAGATTTGTGCATCTGGTAGATATTTTGGTGCAGAAATTTGGAGAAATTTGGAGATATTTGGTAAAAGTAGCTGGACTCTTGCTTTACAACTGGGGTATGGGGTTCCACAAAGAACAATGGTGACTGAGGACCCCCCCCTCCGGCAGCCTGCAGAATATAGGGGAGAAAGCACAACGGACGTGCAGCAATGTGCCGTTAGGGAACTTCGTAATAACAAAGTGAAATAAAAATAAATAGAGAACGTTAAAAAAAAAAAAATACAGTTCAGGGAATAAGTGCCCACGCCTGTGAGGCAGAGAGGTAAAACTTATATCCTATATGCCCAGATAGGATCTATGGGGAGAGGAGGAAATATTCACACAAGTTTAGATTGAATTTTGTGCCTGCTCCTCGTATGGTGCTTTCTACACCCCCAGGTATACTAGTGTCCTCCAGATCAAATGAACGGATAAAAAAAAAAAAGACTTTGTATTGACTGTCTGAAGGAGAGCTTAAAGGGCCCGCTAACAAGCTTGCTAATTTATATGGAAAAGAGAGTTTGATATATGAGATACAATACCACTTATTGCATACTGGGAATTGGGCAGAAAAGACTAGGGAGCTCCAATGCAGCAGGGACTAATGTAAAAGATTTTATATTCTCTGTACAGAGCTGCTTATATGACTGGTGCTGTATAAACAAGTATTATAATGTATTATTAATAATTAAAAAAAAAAAAAAGCTTTGAGTTATTAGAAGATTTTAAAATTAAGCTTCAATATCTTATAAAAGGCGAACAAAGATATTTAGTGAAATTGTTAGTTCTGCCCATCAAATATTTCTTCAAAATTACCTCTTGTTCTGATGGATTGATTGATGGATTGAAGAAGTCAAAACCCATTATTTTCCAAGCTCCACTTTTATTTAATATTATATTTTCTGTTGTGAGGTTAGAATGGATCATCTTTACGCTGCTATGTAAAAATGACAAGCCTTCAGAAACCTAGGAATAAACAGAAATATCAGTAGGTTATGAAACGTGTTTAAGTACCAGGAATAGCCCTTATCGCAGCATACTACTAGCAGTGACAAACTCATACAGAATCCACATTTATATGAGACTGAAATAAAAAGTGTATGCAAGACAAACATGGGTCAATAATAGAGAATTAATAAAAAAAAAAATATGGCTCTCATGGGATCCAGGAAACAAGCACAGCAGCCAAAAAATGTCTCATTTTTAACATATGGTTTCTCCAAACGATATCTTCTGATTCCTACAAATGTTCAGGGTTGTTAAAAATCCACACCTTCACCGAATAGGAACATATGAAGGAGTCAGACCAAAACACTTAGATATTTAACCCAGTTGTCTGAATTTTGCTAAATTGACCACACATATCAGTCCTGATTTATTTAATGAATAACTGTTAAGGCTCACATCCACTAGCAGATATTAATGGACGACTGAACGATAACGACATAGTTATCATTCGGTCGTCCATTAAACATGCGTAAATCGAGCACTAAAGTGTCAAAAACGACCAGCGGTGCATGCTCCCGCTGGTCGTTTCCGACATCAATCATTGCCCGAACATGCCAGTCAATCTGCTGTTAATGACAGATTGACCATGGTCGGGGATGTAGGAGGGTGTATGTATACACTGAACGACTAATCATTCAGTGTAGGCACTGCAGGGGATAGGGAACGACGGTACGATTACGATGTCTGTCCCAGGTCGCCTAGTGTTGGCTATAAAACATATTTGCCCCATGACATGTATCACATATAAATTTTATTGCATCATTGTAACAAACAAGTTTTCTCCAAAATTTAAAAACAGACAACAGATTATATCAGCATACTCCTTCCTCATACACTTAATAAAAGCATCTTTAGCTGCAATTACTACCATGAGTCTACCAGGGTATCTACTAGCTTTCTCCATTAGAAGGCTGTCATTGGTTTTCCCCAAAAATGCAATATACACTAAAAACGTATAAAAGAAAAAAAACAACAAAAAAAAAAACACTGAGCTGGCTTTAAGCTGCATACACACGGAAATATTTTCTGTCCAACCATCCGACTAGTTGATTGGTTGGAATGAAAATCTGGTAACGTATGGGAGTAACTGATGATCAGCAATTTTCTCCCAGACGCCGGAAAATGGACAAAAACGGTTGTTTGAACAAATTGTTTAGATCAAACATTTAACAAACTTGTCTGACGACCATTTTCATCTGTTTTCTGGCATTTAGGAGCAAATTGCTGATCATCATTTACTGCCATACGTTACCAGATTTTCATTCCAACCAATCAACTAGTTGGATGGTTGGACAGAAAATCTTTACGTGTGTATGCAGGCTTACAGGGACGATGCAAATTGGACACACAAATATTTTTACCTTTGTATTCTTGCAATCACTGTCAGTTGGGTAAACTCACAATGAGAGAGAAAGCACGTCATTACTACAAGTCAAAATCATGTAGACACAAATTGGTGGGTGCCGAATGAAAGACTCCAATAGATCAACAGATTTAAACAGCTATCTACCGGCCTATATTTTTACACACATACATATATATGCATACATACATATACACACACACATATATATCACTGAGCTTGCTCTCCCTGAGTGCTTACAATGTGACAAGATGGAAATCAGTACTTGCTGCCATAGTCTAAGGGTGGCCAATAAGCCACTGCCATAGCCTGTATAAGATAGTCTTCATCTTGCTAATGTTGCAGTGGTAGACTTCTATCTTCTGGAGTGATAGGTCTGCTGTCTGTTGTGAAGCTCCATCTCCTCGTTTCATTCAGCACCCTCCAATTTATGCGTAGTCATGTGAATAATCATGCTCCCAAATACCAGCTGTTCTCAATTTGTAATTAACTGAGAAAAAATTAAGTGTGTTTGTTTTAAATGGACAATAGGAGTACTCTATGCTGAACATTTTGTTTCCATGATGTAAGAAATATAAAGTAAAATGCCATAGGGTTGAATACTCCTTTATAACCACTGTATCAAGAGCATCTGCTTTAGAAGAAATAAGAGTAAAAGTATGTGTGAAAATATATATATTTTAAAAGAAGATAATCCAGCTGGCAATCTGTGAATGGAATAATGTATTACATCATAAATTTGCATAGGATGGAAGAAAGGGACCAGGTTTTTATCTTGTTACTATTTTTTACAAGAAAAAGATGTACTGGAAATTGCTGCTGTATAAGCAAAGAAAGCTTCAAACAATAATGTTATATTTATATTCTGAGTAAACACTTGTTATATAAAATATGTCTAATATGGGAATGCTGTTACTAAAAACCAATAATATTACAGAGAAAGATGGACAGAGCAGTAGCGGTTTAATCGTAGTGTACTTGTAAAAAAAAAAAAAAAATTTACAAAATGTAAATAAAAAAAAAAAAAAACACTTGTAAAATATTTATTCTAACATCATTGAAATCATTCGTAAAATATAGTAACAGAGTGCTAAATTTTTGTTAATATTGACTTATCTACCATGTGGGTGTGATATAGATATAGGAAAGGTTAGGTCCGCGCTAATGTGTGTGTCCCTTATGTTACACCATAACAAAACACAGTATGTATAATGAATTAGGGTATGTGTTTTTATTAATGTTTACTATAAACGGAGTCACAGTGCTCCTATTATGGATCCAGTTTCTCCAAACTGTTGATAGGAAATGCTGCCATGTAGCTACACACACACACACACACACACACACACACACACACGCTACTTGTCAAAAGTCGGAGCACACAGGTATATTTTCAATTTAACTACACAGTAACGAAATAAAACCGGTTTTATTGGCTTTGTTTACAAAATAAACAACTGTTTGAACAATAAGGAAAAACAAAAAAAATACTTGTTTTGACTCTTAGGCAAGTTTATTTAGGTAGTTTTAAGTAGTCTACTTTCATTGAAGTGACGACCCTTAGCTTTGATAAGCGCTTTGCATTTCCTTGGCATCCTATTTACTAATTTTTCCAGCTTTTGGCGATCCATTCGACTCCAGCAGCTTTTGAAGAGCCTCCCAGAGGCCCTCAGTGTTGGTAGGCATCTGTTTTCGGACTTCCCTGTCTAGCTCTTCCCACAAAAGCTCGATGGGAGAAACATCTGGTGATTGAGATGGCAATTCCATTTTTGTTACGACTTGAGCATCTTTTTCTTTTGCAAATAATTAGTACACAACTTGGACGTATGTTTTGGATTGTTATCTTCTTGGAAAACGAGGTTTTGACCCACAAGTCGCCTTCCGGGAAGCGCATAACACACATATGTTATGGTACACCTTTTGATCCATTATTCCGTCGATTCTAACTAACTCATCAACTTGGTTGCCCGTGAATCATCCCCAAACCATCACATTGCCTCCTCCATACTTAACTGTTGGCGCTACACAGTCTGGGAAAAAGCGCTCACCTGGACGATGACGCACAAAAGCCCGGTGATGCGAGACAAAAAGTAAAAATTTCGATTAGTCGGTCCAAAGCAGCCTCTTTTACTGTTCCTCAGTCCAATTCTTATGCTTCTTAGCCCATGCGTACCTTTTTGCTACATTTGTAGCACGTACAGTGTTCTCCAGATAAACTTTTTCAAGCCGGGTGGCATCCAAAAGTAGCCGGGTGGGGGTCTTCGCAATTATGCTCGCGCCGGGAAAAGAGGTATCTCCCAGACCAATCCAGCCCGACATGTCTCAGGCTGCTCCCCCACTGACTCTCAGTCAGAAGTGCCCTTTATACAGTACCCCCTGTAGTTTTCCCCTTTATACATTGCCCCCTGTCGTTTAGCTTTGCCCTTTACCCTGGCTGAAGTAGTGCCCGCAGACTGGTCCCTTATGTAGCGCTCCCAGGCTTAAATAGTGCCCCCAGACTGGCCCCTTATGCAGTGCCCCCAGGCTGGCCCCTTTATGCAGTGCCCCCAGGCTGGCCCCTTTATGCAGTGCCCCCAGGCTGGCCCCTTTATGCAGTGCCCCCAGGCTGGCCCCTTGATGCAGTGTCCCCAGGCTGGCCCCTTGATGCAGTGTCCCCAGGCTGGCCCCTTGATGCAGTGTCCCCAGGCTGGCCCCTTGATGCAGTGTCCCCAGGCTGGCCCCTTGATGCAGTGTCCCCAGGCTGGCCCCTTGATGCAGTGCCCCCAAGCTGGTCCTGGTCCTGGCACTTACCTTTTCTCTGCTGGCCGCTCGCCCGCTCGCCGCTGCCTCGCGTTGACTGGATCTAACTAGATCCAGCAGGCGTGCGAGGCAGGCTCCTCACGTCGCGGGTAACGTCACCCGCGCAGTGCATCACTGGGAATGCTGGCCTCTGAAGTGATCGGAGGCTTCTTTAGCCTCCGGTCACTTCAGAGGCCAGCGTTCTACAGCGGGAGTCGGCGGTGAAAAGAGCCGGGTGGCAGGCTGTTTCTGCCGGGCGATGCGCCCGCAGAAAACAGCCTGGGGAGAATATTGATGTAGAAGTGGTTTTCTTACTGAAACCCTAACACTAAAGGCCATATTCCTGCAAGCGCCTGGCCACCGTCCTATTGGACACAGGCTGGGAACGACTCTTCTGCAGCTCCCTTCCTATTTCCTAACGTCTGTTATGCTTGCTAGTAGTCACAGTGAAGTTGTCCTCACGAACAGTTGTTGTTTTTGGACGACTAGTTCATTTTCTTGTAACATTTTGACTGGTTTTTGACTTTCGTTCAATAGCCAGACGCACGGCCCCAATGGATACCTTCAACAGTTTGAGGATTTGCAGCAAATAACAACCTTCTTCCCTCAAAACAATGATTTGAGCACGTGTTTCCACACTTAACTCACAGTTCTTTTTGGGCATTTTTGACTAACTGGAGTTTTCAGGAAACTTGTTGACAATTTGGAATGTAAGAAAGCAGCACAATCACACGTTGATAATGTTGGATTATTTCCGATCACTTCGCGCTCATACCAGGGCCGGATTAACAATGGGACAGATGGAGCTGCAGCTCCAGGTTTTGACAGGTAAAATACGTTTTCCTGTCACAGACTGCCAGCAGCCGTCCTCCGGCTCCAGCACTCTCACCTGAGTCCTGATCTCCCTTGCAGATCCGTGCAGGCAGTGCCACCTCCCTTCAGCTCTCTCCATATCCAGCGGGCCTGACTGAGCCTGTCACTCACATTCACAAGCTCCGCCCCCAGACTACACGAGGAGCTGCTGGCTCATAAAGCCGGGTACTGTGTAAAGTGTTCTATAATGACTACTTGATAAGTAGCATCTATTAATTTGTGTATACAGTACTGTATGAATGGTGTGTGTGTATGTGGTGGTATGTATGTGTACTGCATGGGTGTAGCATTATGTGTATAAGCAAAAGGAGGGAGAGAGGGAGAGAGGGAGAGAGATGCTTTCCAGAATTTGGTATTTCCAGAAGGTATCAGTAGCGTAGTAATAATCTTGTATTTGTAGCCAATTAACTCGCCAATCCTAATTCCTAAAATTGTTATGGCCATTTTAAGATTTAAAGTGTATAAAATAGTAAATGCGATATACTATAGCTGGTTGGATATGAAATCCCGGCAGCTCAACAGCCTCTGGGATGAAATGCAGACGCCGGAAGCCTGACAGAGGACAATCCCGATGGAGTATGTACAGTAAGGACCCAAAACCTACCCTCCCCCCCGCAAGTGCTAAGTACGGTGAGACTTCCCTCAATCGGTCCGGCGTCCTTCCGCATTCCGGCGTCGGGATTAAGATAAGCGTTGGTTTTCGACGCCTATTTTAAAAGGCCCTTGTCGGGTTTCTGCTGTCGGGATATAGACCGGCGGCATTTAGGCCGTCGGTCTATAAACGACATCCCACAATAGCCACGTAACAGATTTTAACATATTATTTATAATAGTCTCGGATTTTTGTACAACAAACAATAAGCAACTACTGTTTTGTATAGAATATATAACAGCCAGTCTAGAATGGAGATGGTTATACTACAGCTTTCTCACAATAGCCACTTGCAGTTAAAGGGATTGCTTGCAAATAAAGTCTTGTCTCTAAAGTAGAAAATGAGAACATATCTATTATAACTAATGTAATGTACTTCTGTATTGAATGAGGTTATTATATTACACAAAGCAAACACCTCATTTGTATATCTGCATTCTACAGTTCAGGGAGGACATCATTACACTGCAGTAATTAAACATTACTCTGATAGTAACCGTCTGCAGTTACCTGAACTATAGTCGGCAGCTATACAAATAATATGAGATATGGTAAGAACTTACCCTTGTTATCTCTATTTCTACGAAGTCCATAGGGTTCCACAGGATACCTTGGGGTATAGGTGTGACGTCAGTCGCAGGGCACCAAAGAGTTAAGCTTTCAGCCTCCCAGGATGCACTAGGTCCCCCTCCTATACCCCGCCCCCGGGCCAAGGCACCTCAGTTAGTTACCAAGCCATAGGCCGGAGGAGGAGAAGGAAGAGAGAGAACAAAGATCTGGACACATACAAGAATCACATTCTCACCAGAGGGAGACGGAAAACCGGTGACCAGAGCAAAGCCCATCTGCAGCACAGGTGCGACAGGGCGGGAGTCCTGTGGAACCCTATGGACTTCGTAGAAATAGAGATAACAAGGGTAAGTTCTTACCATATCTCATATTTTCTACTTCAGGGTCCATAGGGTATCCACAGGATACCTTGGGGATGTCCCAAAGCAGTATCCTTTAAGGGTGGAGAAAGGAGAATCCGCTGCCCGAAGGAAGCATCCTGAGAGGCGAAGGTGTCAAACCTGTAATACCTCACGAAGGTATGGACAGAAGACCACGTAGCAGCCTTGCAGATCTGAACTGCCGAGGCACCACGTCGAGCTGCCCACGAAGGACCCACAGACCTAGTGGAATGAGCCTTCAGAGAAGGAGGGACCGGTAGGCCTTCATGAAGATAAGCTTCAGAAATAGCCATACGGATCCAGGCTGCCAAAGTTTGCTTTGAAGCAGGCCAACCCTTTTTACGGAAGCCATAGAGGACAAACAAAGCGTCCGACTTCCTAAACGAAGAAGTGCGGTCAACATAAGTCCTTAAGGCCCGCACAACATCCAAAGAGGCCTCACCCACGGAAAGACCCGGTGAGTTAAAGGCCGGAACAACTATTTCCTCGTTAACATGAAACTGGGAAACAACTTTGGGAAGAAACTCGGGCCGAGTGCGGAGTACTGCCCTGTTCCCATAAAAAACCAAGAAAGGGGGTCTACAAGAAAGAGCCCCTAACTCAGAAACACGTCTGGCCGAAGCAATGGCCAGAAGGAAAACAGTCTTAGCTGTTAGCCATTTAAGATCCACTGAGCCCAGTGGTTCAAACGGCGGTCCTTGGAGAGCCCTCAGGACCACAGCCAAATCCCAAGGCGCCACAGGTGGAACAAAGGGCGGCTGAATGCGGAGAACACCCTGCATAAAGGTGCGCACATCCGGGATTGTAGCAATCCTACGGTGAAACCAGACAGATAGGGCCGAAACCTGTACCTTCAAAGAAGCAAGGCGAAGCCCATGATCTAGTCCCGCTTGCAGGAAGGCGAGAATCCGAGACAGACGAAACTCCCGCGGTGCATAACCTCTCGGTCGACACCACTGGAAGAACGTATGCCACACGCGATGGTATATCCTCGCGGAAGATGGTTTCCGAGCTCGTAACATGGTACGCACCACAGAGCTGGAAAACCCCCGGGACCTCAGCATGGCCGTCTCAACAGCCACGCCGTCAAAGACAGCCGAGTCAGGTCCGGGTGAAGGCAAGGACCCTGAGACAGAAGGTCCGGTCGTAGCGGCAACCGCAGAGGACTGTCCACGGACAGACCCTGAAGGTCTGAGAACCAGTGCCGTCTGGGCCACGCGGGAGCTATCAACAGGAGCGTCCCTCCTTCCTGTTTGAATTTCCGGATTACCCGTGGAAGAAGGGAGACCGGAGGGAACAGGTATGCGAACCGGAACGTCCACCGGACGGACAGAGCATCCACCAGAGACGCCCCTTCGTCTCTTGTGCGAGACCCGTACACCGGCAACTTGTTGTTGTGCCGGGACGCCATGAGGTAGATTTCTGGAAGACCCCACCTGTCCACCAGTAGTTGAAAAACGTCCGGGTGCAGGGACCATTCCCCCGGATGAACGTCCTGGCGACTTAGAAAGTCCGCCTCCCAATTTAGCACTCCCGGGATGAAGACCGCTGATATGGCCGGAAGATTGCGCTCCGCCCAAACCAGGATCCGAGAGACCTCTACGAGAGCCGCCCGACTGCGAGTTCCTCCTTGCCTGTTTATGTAGGCCACGGTGGTAGCGTTGTCCGACTGGACCTGCACCGGGCGACCCTGGAGAAACCGCTGTGCCTGCTGGAGAGCATTGAAGACCGCACGGAGTTCCAAGATATTTATTGGAAGCTCCGCTTCTGTCGGCGTCCACCTGCCCTGGAACAAGTGTGGACCCGAAACTGCTCCCCAGCCCCGAAGACTGGCGTCCGTTGTCAACAGGACCCAATTTGGAACCCAGAACGGACGTCCCTTGTTGAGGTGGGTCGTCTGTAACCACCACGCAAGGGACAGGCGAACCTCCTGGGTGAGCACAATCGTCTGGGACTTCAGAGACTGAGTCAGCCCGTTCCACTTGGACAGGATCAGGTGCTGCAGAGGTCTGGAGTGAAACTGGGCGTATTCCACCATGTCGAACACCGACACCATGGAGCCCAGTAACCTCATCGCCGAGTGTAAGGACACCCGGCGGCTGTGCAGGCAACTGCGCACCCTTGACTGTAAAGCAGAGATCTTGTCCTCCGTCACGAAGATCCTTTGCTGTCCCGAGTCCAATAAGGCTCCAAGATGCAGAATCCTCCGAGACGGGATTAGAGTGGACTTCTGCCAGTTGATTAGCCAGCCGTGCCGTTGCAGCAGTGCAATGGTCAGGTCCAAGTGGCGTAACAGGAGCTCTGGAGATCCTGCCACCAATAACAGGTCGTCCAAATACGGCAACATGCGGACTCCCTGCAGCCGCAGAGAAGCCGCCATGACCGCCATCACCTTGGTGAAAACACGTGGTGCTGTTGCCAGGCCAAAAGGTAACTCCCGAAACTGGAAGTGGTCGCTGCGGATTGCAAACCTGAGGAACTGTTGATGGCGCAAAAGAATAGGGACATGCAGGTAAGCGTCCTGTATGTCTAATGACACCAAGTAGTCCCCAGGTTCCAGCGCCAGAATGATGGACCGTAGGGTCTCCATCCGAAACTTCGGGACCCGCAAAGACTTGTTGAGTGCTTTGAGGTTGAGAATCGGACGATATGACCCATTGGGTTTCTGTACCAAAAATAGATTTGAATAGAAACCCTGGCCCCTCTGGGAGAATGGAACAGCCACTATAACTCCAGCCTGGAGCATAGTGTGCAATACCTTCCGCAGCTCCGTAGCCTTGTTCCGGTCTGATGGGAGACCCGTGGTGAAGAAGCGAGCCGGGGGTCTGTGCCGGAAGGAGAGGGCGTATCCGTGGGAAACCACCTCCAGAACCCAAGTGTCTGTCGTAGTGGTCGACCAACACTGGGCGAACTGTAGCAGGCGGCCTCCCACCCTGGGATCCCCCAAAGGGAGGCCCGGACCGTCAGGCCGCAGGCTTGTCATCTGGCTTGGGGGCCGGACGTCTGGTACTCCATGCCTGCTTCCGGGGCTTGACCGATTTCTTAGGGCCAGCCTGACGAGGAAACGACTGTGGTTTGGGCCTGCCCTGGGCCCTAGATGACCGAAAGGACGATGGTCCCGAACCAGAAGGAGCAGCGGCCGACGGGAGACAAGCAGATTTGGCTGCCGCCAGCGTGGCCACAATCTTATCCAGATCCGGACCGAAGAGAACTTCTCCGGTAAACGGCAACGCTTCCAGACCTTTCTTGGAATCTGCGTCCGCCTTCCAGGATCGCAGCCACAAGGTGCGACGAGCAGCCACCGCTGCTGAAGAAATTCTAGACACCAGAGTACTAATGTCTAGAGCCGCCTCGTTGATGTAGGTGGCCGAATCACGGAGATTGCCAATCAACTCCGCCTGTTCGGCCGGACAGTCGGATTCAAAAGATGCCTCTAATGAATCCGCCCAGCGCTCCATCGCTCTGGCAACCCAGCAAATGGCCATAGCCGGCCGTGCTGCCCCCCCTGCAAGGGAATAAGCGGACTTCAGGCAGATTTCTACCTTGCGGTCCGTAGCATCCTTAAGGGAGGACATGGATGGCATCGGCAATGTGGCACTACGGACAAGACGGGTCACGTGAGAATCCACCTGTGGAGGGGATTCCCACTTAGCAAAATAATTATCCGCGAACGGATAAGCCACCGCCAGGCGTCTCTGCGGCTGGTATCTTTTGCCAGGTTGTTTCCACGCCTCCTCTAAATGGTCCACCAACTGACCCGAAAGAGGAAAGACTGTGGCATCGCCCTTCACATCTTTGAAAAAGGCATACTTAGATTTAGCCGCTGGGGGAACTTCGTCCTCAATCACCAAGGCTGTGCGGACCGCCCGAATAAGTCCAGGAATATATACTTTGGACTTAGCATCAGCGTCCTTAGTATGGAGAGGTTCCTGATCGTAAGGATCTAGAATCTCCCCATCATCAGACGTCCCTTCGTCATCCTCATAAGGAGCGGACAGAGACGCCACCGGCCTTTTATGAGGCCGCATCACAGACTCCCCTTGCAACACATCCGACAAGTGCTGTACAGAACTCGTCAGGGAGTTAACCCACGCTGGCTCCTGAGAACCCGGGAGCGGGGAAATAGGGAGACTGTGGGGTACCACCAATTGTCGTGGGAACCCCTGCATGGGTGACGACACCACAGACTGCTGGGACAAACCCATCGGAGTAAACGCGGGCTGCGGAGCTAACTGGCCCACTAAAGCTGTTAACGCCTGAGCGAAACAAGCCCAGGGCGGCTCCTGTACCGGTGCTGTAACCGTAATAGGCCGCGCCATGGACAAACACTGCCGGCAAAGGCCCTCCGCGCTACCCTCCCCCTCCGCTAACGGTACTTTGCACGTGGTACACTGTAGCCGGAGGGGAAAATCACTTTCAGACATGATGGCACCACGTATGTGACCTCTCTCACCAATTAAGTATTAAATAGGCGAGAGACCACCCTGCAGCACCGCACCGCAAGGGCTTTAGCAGAAGAACAGGGACAGTAATAAAGCTGACAGTTTAGAGAAGAAAAGTTACAGGCAGCGCTAGCACAGTCACATACAATGCAGAGAAATAACAATTCCTGCACTAACAGCGCTGATTACTCAACTACACAGACACAGGGCCTGGTAGGACACAGCGCTGCATACACAGACCTGAGCCACAGCGGAGGAGAGGTATGCGGGGGGACCCAGACCACGATGCTTCCGTCCAGCGCTTCCAGCAGCGTTCACCATGCGTTCTGGAGAAGATGGCCGCCGAGGAGCAGAGAGGAGGCTGGCCTGGGGGAGGAGCGCTGCCACAGGACCAGTCGGCAGCATGCAGAGAGGGCTGTGTGCAGCGGGGGAGGCGCCGGCTGTGAGACAGGGAAGGCGCGCTCCCCTGGCATGCATTTAACCCCTGGGACGCCGCAGCGCTACCGCTCTGCTGCGGTCCGCTGTCCCAGGGGGTAGTGGAAGCGCAGGTTGGTCGCCTGGCTCCACGCTGCAGCCAGTCCCCAGGGAGCCCCCTGCCTGGGGACTTAGGACCATGTGATCAGCGGGGACCCACCGCGGGACCCCGCTGCTTACCTCTGTCCCCCTTGAATCCGGCCATGGTCCGGAGCATCTGGGGTCACCGCTAGCTGTGACCCCAGACGCCCACCAGCATCCCCGGATCAGTACCGGCGTTCTGGTACCGGCGGGGTGTAGGGAAGACAGCATGGACGTCAGGACTGACAGTCCATGCTGTTCATCCAGATGTGCAGCCACAGCTGCATGAAGAAAAAGCTTCAGGGGCTCTTCTAGCCCCCACTCCAACAGGTGCACCCGACTCCGGCCGGGCACCAAACTAAACTGAGGTGCCTTGGCCCGGGGGCGGGGTATAGGAGGGGGACCTAGTGCATCCTGGGAGGCTGAAAGCTTAACTCTTTGGTGCCCTGCGACTGACGTCACACCTATACCCCAAGGTATCCTGTGGATACCCTATGGACCCTGAAGTAGAAAAGCTCTTTGCTCCTCTCTCATCCACATTTTCCTGCACACACTGAATACGTGTATCCAAACAAAGAATAAATGGGGTTACGGTCTGTGTTATGTTAAAAGAGTCCTTACCTGAAGCAGCCCATATTTTGTTTCCACGTCATAGAGTTTATGATCCTTAATATCAGCAGGAAGTGGAGATGGAAGATTGTCCCAGCTACCAAGAACATTAGCCAAGCTGGCAAAAACAGGTTCTGTGCAAAATGCAAGACAATCCCTGTGTGAAACATAAAAAACATTAACTGATATTACCTGTACTTTCTTAACTTAATTGTTATGTTCCTCTGCATTTTTCTCTTATGTGACAATGCTATAAAATTAGCAGAAATTAATTTTTTTACACTAAGGAAATGTTACTTTCCCAAAGACACATCTCAATCACTAACACAGGTTGCATAATTGGGACGGTTAAACTGATCACATGAGCGGATTGGTTGTCGAATTCAGACCTCATTGGGTAGAAGTTGCCATTCTTGTGGGCTGACACTAATTATCAGTAAGTCCGACACCAGGAATTCATATAAAGTCAGTGTGGCTATACAGATCTGGTCACTCAGCTATAAGACCAATGAAACGTTATTATTAATTACCATTTATTTATTATTTATATAGCGCACACATATTCCGCAGCGCTTTACAGAGAATATTTGGCCATTCACATCAGTCCCTGCCCCAGTGGAGCTTACAATCTAATATTCCCTATCACATGCGCACACACATACACACTAGGGTTAATTTGTGTTGGGAGCCAATTAACCTACCAGTATATTTTTGGAGTGTGGGAGAAAACTGGAGTACCAGGAGGAAACCCACGCAAGCACAGGGAGAATATACAAACTCCACACAGTTAGGGCCGTGGTGGGAATTGAACCCGTGACCTCGGTGCTGTGAGGCAGTAATGGGAACCATTACACCGTCTGTGTAGAGCTTGCAACACATGGGCCGATACTTCAGCTTTGCATAGGTGTGAGAGTCACTGTCCAAATATACCCAGTGCAAGATGAATAGAGGCACATGTTGGCTTTAAAGTGGCAAAGCAAAAACCCTGCAAGTCATCTTACTCAACGTTTCTAAATGATATCTGATAGTGTAATACTCTCCATTGCTGCCATCCTCTTCGATTCATTCACAGTGCTAATGTATATGTAAGAAAAGAGAGTTATAGTGCATTCAATGTACTATGGCAGTGAGTGTGTGCTATATTTCAGTAATGGAGAGCTCCAATATAGAGAAGGGGGAAGCAAAGGATAAAGCAAAGATGGTGTCAGCACAAATCAGAAGCTCAAAGTCAAGTGATCTGCTTATCGAACACACTATATAGCAGGAATTCATCTGGAAATGGTGGGGACCAGGCAGACAAACGACAACACTACAAAGGCAATTGTAACCTTACATTATTCTATCAAGTAAACTATTTGATCACACAAAGCATTGAAGTTTCAGTAAAAGCCCCAATCTGATAGTTTGTTTCATACAAACTTTTCTGCCTATCTGCACACACTTTACCTGAAGAAGCCTGCTGGCAAATGTAACACTGGCACCTCAATGACCTGCTCACTATTATTTGTGTATACAGACATTCCTCACTTAGCGACCTCCCTGTTTAGCCACCGTTCGGACTTACAACCGGCGCTCTGACCATCTAAATGTGACCTGCAGTGATAAAAAAAAAAAAAAAGAGTCTCTGCCGCAAGAGGAAGCCCTGGCTGTGGCGCGAGATACACAGGACACCTTGCAAGGACAACGGCGTGCTCTCAGAGTAGGTGGGGCACACACAGGCACATGTCACCCTCATCCTGGGACCTGCTACTTCCCGGCCACTATATGTCCTGGCTTAACGACAGATTTGTTTAACGACCAAGGGCCGTATTCAATTAGAAGCAAAGAGTCAGCTTCTGCGATACTTTTTCACCGATGACGTCTTTTTTCGCCGGTTTTCAACTTATCGCTGTATTCCATATGTCCGACTTTTTGCTGTGCAAAAAGTTCAACCCTTGTAACCAGCGGAAAAGATTCGCCAATGGATACCTGGCGGATAACAGTGCAGAATTGGAGTTTTGGGGTACAAATTTGCGGAAACCACCCTAATGCTCTTCTTCACTACTGTCCCAAAAACGCTAAATAGCGCCTGTTGAGACCATTCAAAGACCCCAAATACCTTCAGCAGGGTTAATCGGGGATACCCATAGTAAACCCCCATTTCAGATCATCTCTTGGGGGTGTCAGGCTGATTTCCCCAAATACTCTTCGCCTGTTTGCGTTTCGCTGGGTCCAGTTTTCGCCAATTTGGAATGGAATACGGGGATGCGTGCGATACTTTCTCGCACCCAAAACCTCAGATGACGACAAAAAGTCCGGCCTCAAACTTTTCGCTTCTAATTGAATACGGCCCCAAGTCGTAGGAACGGAACTCGGTCGTTAAGTGAGGAATGTCTGTATTATTACAACCTTTCCCTTAAAATACTTCCTCAAACATCATGTATGTCTTAGTGAAGCTTGAACAATAAGAAGACATTGGGACTGATTTATTTAATGTGTCCTATTAGTGCTTCATAATGTCTTTATTTTACAGTGATCGACCTGGAGCATCTTAAGGAAATAAATGATACGCCCAGCTTCTTTAAACAGAAGGAGCAACATCTTGCAGCTCTGCTGTCAGCACCACTGTATTACTGCACAACATGGCACAGACATAAGGTGATGTAGAGACATTACAAAATAGTGAAGTGCTGAAGCTCAGTGCAAATTCAATTCAGGCACAAGAAAAGCAGTGTTACCTTGAATCTTCAAGTGGATGTTGTACAGTAAGTAACCGTGGATGCCGGAGTCGTGTTAACTGCTGAACTCCTCTCTTCAGAGAATCAATAATTTGATCTTTTTCATACTTTTGATATTTATCAATCAACTTTTTGTCAAACACAAAAACCGCAACTTCCTGTGAAAAATAAACATATACTACAATAATTGTTTTCTAGGCATTCTGCAATAAATTAAATATTTTAAAATCACTTAACATGGAACTATAAGCTGGTATTGTAGTATTGGAGGAATGGAGTTTGTCTGGGAGAGATAATTGTATTCAGTGTTTGATGAAGAGCTAAGCTCTCTCCCAGGCATGCTACCAGCAAATCACATAGCAGAGAACTGTGATGCATAAAGAAAGTAGGTCTGGGAATGAGCATAGTGCAATCAGATTGCTTAACTGGGAGTGTAGAGAGATTGGCAGACGGACATCTTCCGTTATACATCAGAGCTGTCTGCTATGCAGTATGTTCAGGAGAGAACATGGCACATCAACAGTGCGTGCAGTGATCATTGTCTACCATTTCCATGCAAGTTAGTGTCTAAAAAAGCCCTGTAATAGATAGTATTACTGTAATGTTGCTTGCTTGGTCATGTAAACAGGGCCCTAATATCACATCAGCTAATGTCAGGTGCATGTTTTAAGCAAAGGACTGAATAAGAATGAGGACATTGGTAGGTTTGCTAAATCGGGATGGGTATGGGATGCCGGTGGTCAGAATACAGACGCCGGCATCCCGACAGGGTTAGGATACCGACACCTGCCGGTAGGTATCCTAACCCTCTCCCTACCCTAACATTCCCTCCCCGGTGCCTGAACCTAACCTCCCCCCCTAGTGCCTATAGCTAACATCCCCCTCCCTCGCACCCTAAAGCTATCCCTCCCCCCTTAGTGCCTAACCCTAACCCTCCCCTCTAACCCTGCTACTTACCTTCAGCATTCTGGCAGTCGGGATGCCGGCGCCAAGATTGTGCATTGTGTCGATATTCCGGCTCCGGCTTTCTGAGAGTGGTCAGGATATTGACAACATCCCTGCTAAATTACCCATGTAATGTGGACACATGAAATACATACTACTAATTATATTTTTTGTTTGTTTCAAATATAACTCATATTGAAGGATAATAATAACAGTCCTCCTTTTGAAGTCTGCCAATACAGACTCCCTTACAAAGGTGAGAACTATTACTAAAGAGGGTTAGGCAAAACAAATAACCTTAATGAAATATTGTCTAAGACCTCCAATGTTATGGTATTCAAGGTCCGTGGAAAAATTAACTGCAGAATACCTGCTGGGTGTTACTAAGTAAGAATGTTTGCACACAGCCTGTCTCAGGGTTAGTCCAGTGTCAGCCCACCAGTTCTATGATTGGCTATATTACAGCCTCGGGTCATCGATCTATAGATCTGTTGCAAATAAATGACAACTTTCATAAAGAAAGACATACCTGTTTTGTAGATTTCTTTGTGCCATTAAAGATTTTCCAAGCCAGGCCATTTCCACCACTGGCTATATGTTTCCCTACATCAAATTCCCTTGTAACAGGGTTTCCCATAACGGCGCTGGTAACATCCGCGGTCACCTTTGTGACTGTGCTTTTCAGCTTGTTTAGCATTGACTCCATTTTGGTTTACTTGGCTGACCTTGTTCATGAAAGAAACAAAACAAAAAAAAAGTGTAAAATTATTTAACGACATAAAAATGTCCCAAACACATCTATCACCATTCCCCACACATTATTATGTAGAAGCAGTGGGTCCATCACCAAACGTATCTGTATAATTTGTGAAATGTACCAGAAAAATGTTCAACTGAATGGTATATGAATATGTACTGTACTTTTTCTTTAACTTTGTATAAATGGATGCAAAAACGTTCCCCCAGAGGAAATAAACACATTAATGGTAGTTGCACAAGAAATAAATGCTCACCATCGATTTTTTGAGAATTAAATACATTTTTTGGGGAAATCCCAAAAATCAGAATTGGCAAACCATCATACTTATATATACCATTTCCAGTAAAACATTAAAATGATTGTTACAGATAACGATGATAATATTAAACATATATGCCCATTGCTATTTTTAGCCTCATTTTTGATATGTGACCTAAGTGAGTAAGGACCATTTGAACACATTCACCAATTTTACATTTATGACATTTGGCCCCACTTCTATGTAAAGTAATGACATTTAATACTGCAGAAAATAAATAGTAGTGCCTCGTTTTTATTTATTTATTTTTTTCTTTTAAATACATTTTTATTATTTTTTAATATGGAAAACAATCAATGATACAGTGATAAGGAGCATGTACAGAAGAATACAGTACAGGTCATAAATATTTCACGTGTCTGACAACACTAGTCAGGTAAGTAGCAAACACAGACCAAAAGATTTATCAGAAAGCAACAAGCAAAGAATATTTGTCAACAAAGAATAAATGTAAATACGTGTTGTTATCTAGTATTTGGATGAGGATAAAACAAAACGTCAATACATAAAGCAAAATTCCTATATATATCCGAGTGGAGGTGGAAAACAAGAGGAAACACATGATTGAGACAGGAAATCGGAGAGAGAAGTAGTAGTACATTTGTAATGGTGGTAATAAAAGGTGCGACAATAGTAGAAGTAAATAAATCATAGATATATCAATCCTCATTATAAATGTATCAGAGGATTTTAACTGTTCATTCTAATGAACAGCCTTGACTGTCATGTTATGCACGATGTGTACCCAGCCACAGCACGATGCGACAGCGATATACGTTGCGCTGTCCGTACACACTGCACGATGCAGTGGACGCAACACAATGTGTAGTTCCATGCTGCATTTAGCAGCATGGCAGTGTTCATCGCATCTTGCCATCAGATGGGACGATGCAATGATCGACCTGCGGGCACAGACAATCGGGCGTACACTCTATGAGATCCACCCGATATATCGTGCAATGGAGCGCGTAGTGTGTACCCAGCTTAACAGGAAGGTGAAGATATGTCAAGATTCTATTAACAATTTGCAAAATAAATACTAATCTGTTGGCAAGAACATTTTTCAAATACGATTCTGCATTGAGAGGTCTAACTTATCTGTACAGAGCCCCACTTCTTATAGAACTTTTGATGATATTAGTAAGGGTGGAATGTCTATCAATGTAGAAAAGCTACAACATGCTTAATTTCATAGGTGAAGGAGCGGATTTGGAAGCCCAATGCACAAGAAATACTTTTTTAACCAGCGTTATGAGAAGGGGTAATATTATTTTTGTCAGGGCCTAAATTCCAATCTTCCATAGACAAGCAAATGGGTCAGGTTGTAGGTGAAGGGAGAATACATTGTTCATAAAACTAATCACTTTGTTCCAAATTTTTTAGCTGCCGCATTCCCACATACAATGCATAAACTTAGCAGTAGAAAGTTTACATTTTAAACAAGCTCCGGAGTCAGTGGGTATCATATGTCTCCATTGAGCAGGTGAGATATATGTCCTATGGATAGTGCAAATGTATACTTCCTGAAGGTAAGTGAACTGCAATTTTTTCAGTGTATTATCAAAATGGGCAACTAACTGTGAGACTGAAAGCAGGTCTGGTATGTCAGATTGCCAAATTTTAAACAATGTCTCCCAACGTGCTTTAGCAGAATCAGCTATCAAATGAGGGTATAAATACCTAGTTCTAAAAGGCTTAGCCCCAATCAATCTTAGGAGGGAACATAAAGGATCTTGAGATAATGGGTTGCATGTTGCAGTAGAAACATATATAAGTGTCGTTTAGGAAGCGGATCTCTCTATTGCAGATCTATGAATGACAGCAAGTTGCCTCCAGGGTCAAAAAACTTTGAAAATGCATGATAGTCCTTTAGCAGTCCAACAGAAAAAAATTTGAGAGTTATGCCGGGTACACACTAGCTAATATATCGGCCATTCAACTGAATGGCCGATATATCGTGGACGCATCAGCAGGGTGTGTACCACCAATATGTCTATGAGCAACATAGTTCAGAGACATCATCAGCTGTACAGCACAGCCGATGGCCAATAAATCTGCAGCTAAATGGGCACATTATGCTGTGGGGGGCAGCACAGATGGTGTAATGGTTAGCATTACTGCCTCACAACACTGAGGTTGTGGGTTTGATTCCCACCACGGCCCTACCTGTGTGGAGTTTGTATATTCTCCCTGTGCTTGCATGCGTTTCCTCTGGGTAATCCGGGTAAATATACTGGTAGGTTAATTGGCTCCCAACAAAAATTAACCCTAGTGTGTATGTGTGTGCATGCGTTTGGGAACATAGACTGTAAGCACCACTGAGGCAGGGACTGATGTGAATGGCCAAATATTCAATGTAAAGCGCTGCGGAATATGTGTGCGCTATATAAATAACTGATAAAAATACGGGTGGTCAGGAGAAGTAGGTAGTATAGGTGAAGAGACCTCTGAGGGGGGAATTAAGAGATTCATAAAAAATGTTCAGAACCTCCGTGATTTGACTATTAGGAGGTAGTGAGGGAGCCATCAAGAAGTTTGAGAGGGTGCACCACCACTGGTGAGCGGGACCCATTCAGCAATTTACCCATTTTATTCTCAAATCTAAGAAAGCGGTAATTTACTAAGAATAGATATAGGTCACCCATGGATTGTAGAAATTCCTCAAGAGGTATACATGTTTATTAGAGGGAGTAGGATGTGAATTATAATTCTGGTAAGCATCCGTTAAAACCCGTTGGTGGCTGAAACATAGAAGATAATGGCTCACCATAGCACCGATTTAGCAGTTTTAAAAAAAAAAAAAGGAGGGGATCGGTTTCAGCTTCAGATAAGTTATAAACTCTAGATTTCTTCCATGCGGTTTCCAATTTATTGCAAAATTTAATAGATTGAAAAAAGGCGGAACAAGTCCTTGCCAACAGAGGTTTGCTTACTAAACCAAACTAAGGTATGTTCTGAAAGTGAAATTGTCTCTATAGTATATATTCACCTTTGGGAAAACAGGGTTTCCCAAACTCTGTCCTCAAGGCACCCTAACAGCCCATAGTGTTCCCTCTAGCTCCGGCGGCAGGCAGAGCGCCGGAGCTAGAGAGGGCAATCTTGTGCGCGCGCCTTCAGCGCGCCCGAAGAGGGGGCGTGGTTATGAAAAGGGGGCGTGTCTATAAGACACGTCCCCTTTTCGTCATACTTGGGGGCGTGCCCGGCGCTTACGGACATGCCGGGCAGCCCCCAAGCGCTGCAGAAAGGGAGAGGGTCAGGGTGCTTTTTGCCCTCCAGAAGGAGGGCAGGGCGCCGCACCCCGCTAAAACAGCCTAGCGGGAACGCTAGTCCAGGTTTTAAGGATAACCATGCTTGTGTACAGATGGTATAATCACACTGACTGAAGCACTAATTAAATCACCTGTGCTTAAACATGAATATCCTTGGACCATTAGGGTGCCTTGAGAACAGTTTGGGAACCACTGGTTTATGGGAAAGTGTAGTCAATTCTGGAGAGGGTGTTGTGAGCCGTATATAAGCAGGTATACTCTTAAGCTGCATACACACACAACCATTTTGTTACCAACGATTTTCTGTCAGATTTTTTACAGTGTAATGAATGATTTTTTTTAACTACAAACGATTTTTGTAACTTCCCTTAATGATAATCGTTCAGTTGGTCAATCAGAATTAACTACAAACGGGAACGCACATGAACGATAATCGTTCATCGTTATAACTCAGAAACTGAACGATTTTTTTCAACGATTGAATGACAATGACATCGTTATAGTTAAATCGTTCAAAAAATCGTTACGTGTCTATGCACCTTTAGTGGTAATATACAGTGATCTCTGAGGAACACCAATATCATGCATGTTTAATTCTCACAGGACCATAACAATGGCTTGCAGAGCGAGTAGAATATAATGAAATGACTGGATCCTAAATACAGCTGAATCAGGGGGAGATGAGAAAGTGATTGACATACAGTGCCTTGCAAAAGTATTCACCCCCATTGGCTTTTTACCTTTTTTGTTACATTACAACCTGTAATTTATTTATTTTTTTAATCTGAATTTTATGTGATGGATTTGCATAAAAGTCTAATTTGGTGAAGTGAAATTAGAAAAATATATGTAAAAAAAAGAATCTTTATAAATAAAATTCTGTAAATTGGCATGTGCATATGTAATCACCCCCTTTGCTTTGAAGCCCCTCAAAAGTTCTGGTGCAACCAATTACCTTCAGAAGTCACATAATTAGTGAAATGAAGTCCACCTGTGTGAAATCTAAGTGTCACATGATCTGTCAGTATAAACACACCTTTTCTGAAAGGCCCCAGAGGCTGCAACACCACTAAGCAAGAAGCATCACACCATGAAGACCAAGGAGCTCTCCAAACAAGTCAGGTACAAAGTTGTTGAGAAGTACAATTCTGGGTTGGGTTATAAAAAAAAATATCCAAATCTTTGATGATCCCCCGAAGCACCATCAAATCCATCATCATCAAATGGAAAGAACATGGTACCACAACAAACCTGCCAAGAGGGTCACCCACCAAAACTCACAGACAGGGCAAGGAGGGCATTAATCAGAGAGGCAGCACAGAGACCAAAGGCAACCCTGAAGGAGCTGCAGAGTTCCACAGCAGAGATTGGTGTATCTGTGCATGTGACCACAATAAGCAGTACACTCCATAGAGCTGGGCTTTATGGAAGAGTGGACAGAAAAAAGCCATTACTTAGTAATAAAAATAAGAAGACACAATTTGAGTTTGCCAAAAGGCATGTGGGCAACTCCCCAAATGTATGGAGGAAGGTGCTCTTGTCAGATGAGACTAAAATTTAACTTTTCGACCACCAAGGAAAACGCTATGTCTGGCACAAACCCAACACATTCCATCATCCCAAGAACACCATCCCCACAGTGAAACATGGTAGTGGCAGCATCATGCTGTGGGACGGTACGGAATCAGAAGCTGCTTTAGGTACCTTGGGCCATGGTCATGTAGGGCTTTGTAAGTTAGTAATCCAATCTTGAAAACAATTCGCCATCTGACAGGCAGCCAGTGAAGGGAGTAGAGAGTGGGTGTTATGTGGCTGGAACGGGGCTGGTTGGTTAATAGCCTGGCAGCTGCGTTTTGTACCATCTGCAAGTGGTGCAATTCTTTTGCTGGGAGACCAAGGTAGAGGGCGTTGCAGTAGTCTAGGTGTGATGATATAAATGCATGTATGACTTTAGGCAGATCTTCTGAGGGAATTAAGTGCTTGATTGCAATGTTCCTCAGATGAAAGAATGAGGATTTGATTGTGGCTGATACCTGATTCCGCACATGTTCAGTGTTCTGAAGCTCAGCTAGGCAGCCATTTAGGGTTGTTATGGGGTCCTTTGTACCTGGAGAAAAGGACAGGTACAGTTGTGTATCATCTGCATAGCAGTGGTACACCAGGCCATGACGTCTGATTATTTCACCCAATGGTAGCATGTATACTGCAGAAAGCATGGGAGATAGTATAGAACCCTGTGGGACACCGCATGGAAGTGGCACTGGAGATGAAGAGTTTACTCCAGAAGAAACTCTCTGTGACCTGCCGTCAGAAATTATTTGAACCAGCTAAGGACTGTGCCATCCAGTCCACAGAAATGTTTCAGGCGCTCAATTAGAATCCCATGGTCCACAGTATCAAATGCTGCTGAGAGATCCGGAAGGATTAAGATTGATCAATCACCTCTGTCTCTTGCCATCAGAAGATCATTAAGCACAAATACCAGAGCTGTTTCAGTGCTATGTCTTCTCCTGAATCCTGACTGGAATGGATCATAAATATCATGGGTAGACAGGCGGGTTTCCAGTTGCATTGCCACTACTTTCTCAGTGACCTTTCCTAGAAAAGGAAGGTTTGATACTGGTCTATAGTTGGTCATGCAGTTGGAGTCTAAATTAACTCTCTAGTGGTTTAAGGGGAAACATTTAAATGTGTTGGAATGGCCTAGTCAAAGCCCAGATCTCAATCCAATTGAGAATCTGTGGTCAGACTTGAAGACTGGTGTTCACAAGCGGAAACCATCCAACATGAAGGATCTGGAGCAGTTTTGCGGAATGGGCAAAATCCCAGGGGCAAGATGTGGCAAGCTCATGGAGACTCATCCAAAGCGACTTGCAGCTGTAATTGCCGCAGAAGGTGGCTTGACAAAGTAATGACTTTAGGGGGGTGGATAGTGATGCACGCTGAAGTTTTCTGTTATGTTGTCCTAAATGGTTTTTGATTCACAATATTAAAAAAAAAAAAAACACAGAACTTCACAGTTGTAGACATGTTCTGTGAATGAAATGATGCACACCTTCAAAAAATCCATTTTAATACCAGGCTGTGAGGCAACAAAAGATGAAAAATGCAAAGGGAGGTGAATACATTTGCAAGGCACTGTATCCTGTTCTGCAGCGTTGCTTTCTTCCCGTAGATAGGCAGGGTTCCGGACTACAGACAGTAATAAGGTCGTCAATGTCTAGATAGACACCAAATATTAGACAGTCAAAAGGTCGACAGTGTCAGAAGGCCGGCACATGACTATTTGTTTTTTTGGGTTAGGTTTAGGCACTTACCGAAGGGTTAAGGGTAGGCACTAACCTCGACGGTTAGGGTTAGACACCTACCCCGACGGATAGGCACAAGATTAGGGCTAAAAACAACAAAATCATGTTGACCATTTTTGTGTCGATCTTTTGTCCCAGTCGATCTATTGATGGTCTAACATCTGGTGTCTATCTAGACACTGTTGACCTTTTTACTGTCTGTTAATTCACACCCAGATAGGCAGATTCATCATCTGGGTTAGCAAAGTCTTTATAAAGTGAGCCCTCAAATAGATATAGAGGTATATTTACTAATGTTTGATTTTGAGTTTTGTGTGATTTCACATTCAATTTGCATTTGGTGTTCATCCGATTTTGCCTTTGGAGATTTACTAAAGGCAAAATCGAATGTCAAATCGAACATAAACCAGAGTCCCGCTCAATATCGGACATCGGCTACACATTGGTACTTTTACATAGACCAGCATACAAATCCCTGATTTACTAATATTCGATTTAAAAGGGACTTCAAATCCCCTAAATAATAGACCTGCTTCATGCTGGCATTTTAGCAGGAGCAGGTATGAATTACATAGATGCATTCACAGATCAGCGAGATCTGTACATGTTTTTGTGTGTAAAAAGGTTGTAAAGTGTTAAAATTTAGAAGAAAAAAAAAAAGAACATGAAGCAACCAGCACCAAGCTTTTCTGATCCGATCCTGGTTGTGAAAATACAGGGGACAAAAAACCCCATAGGGATCCCCCGTATTTTGCACAACCAGCAACGGACTCTTTCTAGCGGGGGTGTAATGCCACAGCTGGGGTACCCTTTCACTGGTTTCCGTGACCAAAGAATTATACCTGACCGACAGTCAGCCCGCCGGTGGGTGCTGGGTTGATTGTGTATAAAAATAGATGAAATAACATTGTATTTTACAGGAGAACTAGAGGCCCCAGCAAGCGTCTCCGACATGCTGGTACTTGGAGAACCATAAGTACCAGCACGTGGGCAGTAAGGGCCCGCTGGTACCTCTAGTTCACCTGCAAAATAAATATTTAAAAAAAACACAAAACACTCCCACTCATACATACTAAACTACAATCCCTGTACACATCCTCTTCTCCATGTAGGCATCCACATCTTCCTAAAACAAAAGAAAAAAAAAACGCGAAGCCCGAGCCACGGACATAAATACCATCTTCTAAGGACAGTACTTCCCGAATGACAGCTCATCCGTGGCATTTCACTTAGAAATGCATGGGCTGAGCGTTTATTGGCTGAGACAGGCAAGCCTTCGCCTCTCTCAGCCAATGAATGGTTCCCACCATTGACTTCAATGGGGAGAACTGCTAGGTAACTTTTAGTAACATCTTTTGTCCCCCGTATTTTCACAACCAGGACTAGCTCAACAAAGCCTGGTGCTGGTTGTGCATGCAACTGTGTAATTCACACCTGCTAATGCTAAAAATTCCAGCATGAATCAGGTCTATTATTTTGGGGATTTGAAGTTTGATTTGGTATTCGATTTGGACATGGGCATGCAAACATTGAACAAGAAATTACTATTCAAAATCGAATTCGATTGAGAACAGGTTTCCAAAATCAAATTTTAGTAAATGTGGGATTTTGACAGGGATTTCTACATTCGAGTCAATTTCAGATTAGCTAAATTGATCATAAAATCGAATGCAAATTTTGATTAATATACACCATAGTCTGGCTGGGTAAGTTAGAGCAAATTTTAGATTTTCTTTAATAAGCTTGGAGCATATTGGGGCAAACAGGCTCTATTAAGTTCAACCGAGTAGTCATGGAAAATGAAGTTTATTTCCCTCCCAGGATATAGATTGCAGCTCCCGAGAAGCATTCCAGAATGCTAATTTATGTAGGTAATTAAGGCAACAGAATAGGACGGGAGGTGAGTTAATATGGCACCTTAAGTACTCAATGGACTCTTTCAATCACAAGATCACAGCAGATTCAATACCCAGTATGGCATACAAAATGCACCAAAGCTGTGCATTTCACAGATTCAGGGAGACCACCAGCCATATATTATTTCTATGTGATCGGTTCTCCAGAATATAAATTTTAAACGACAGTTGGAAATTCTCCTTTTCCAATTTGTTAACAGTGGGCCTGATTCAGAGCCGAACGCTCTGACCAGAGTGCTCGCTCTGAATCAGGGCCCTCCTCCATGAAAATGGAGCGTCCTCCTGGACGCTCGCATAGCTGTGGGTGACCACCCACAACTTATGCGAGCGTCCATGATGATGGTCGCGATGGTCAAGACCATCGCGATCATCGGGCTTGCGACGAGACCCTGCGGTAGGGTCTCGCTGCCGCAAGCCCTGGAGTGATTTTGGCTCTATCATGGGAACGCCTCCGTCTGGCAGCCACGCCCCCGGTACGCCCACCAAAGGGGGCGTGCTGTCAATCAACATCGACAGCACGCCCCCTTTGGTGCGAGACCCGGAGCGACGGAGAGCCCATCGCTATCCGGGTCTCGCGCATGCGCACGACGGAGCTCCCTCCTCTGACAGGTTAGCCAACCTAGTAGTCACAGTGGCTGTCATTCTGTGGTCTTTCGAGATCACACTCCCTTACTGTGGTACCACACCCCCTCACGATGAAGCCACGACCACTCCACAATATTACTGCTTCGAGGGGGGGGGGGGCGCATTTTGACTGCTCGCACTGGGAGCCTCAAACCCTAGAAACTGCCCTGTCTATAAACACTGGAGGAGGGGTTGCAGAACTTCTGTAAATATCTTAGGTTTATATGTCACACTAAATGAAATGCTTTGCTCTCATTGTCTAATTTATTTGTCACTAAATATCTGTTTGAACAGAAAATATACCAGGCGCCTCTATACACTAACAACAAAGCAAAAAGGAACCTAACAAGAAACAACTGCTGCCACTTACAAAGAAGGGGGTTGCTAATCCCCTTTAAAATGGAAATTTACAAACAAATAGCAAGGCCCTGGGGTCTCACACAGAAATCTCACAAAAGTATATAAGAGATATTACTTATTAAAATGTAATATACAGTCACATAGAAATGTTCCCAAAAATGCAATGAATAGAAATACAGACAATATTAAACGTTACCAAATTGTATACAATTTGATCACATTTAATATTAACTTTATTTCTATTTTTGGGAACATTTGTATCTGACTATGATACATTTTAATAAATACTGTAATATCTAATTTCTAATATATCTGTTTGCTCTCACTATATAAACATCACTTGGAGAAACATCATTATGGCACCAAATAATTAAAATCAGGGATGGCAGACTGAATAGTAGCAAGCATACAGTGCATGACTAGTTCCTACAGGATCTACACATTCAATTACTTTTAAATTGTTCCAGTTTAATTCAATTCGATATTTAAGTTGACACGCACACAATAACCCAGCTCTTAGCACAAACAGCCTCTGCCATATCCAGGGGGAAAGCAAGACAAAATGCTGTAACAGCTTAGGGGCTTGTATACACAAGCATTGAAACACTAGTGAAAGCATGAACAACACCTTGCACGATTTAGGCCAGAATCCGAGATTTATACTAATGTAATGACAACTGCAATCTCTTAAGGATCGCAGTTGCTAAAATATGCCAATGCCTTCCTAAGCACAGCCGAGCATAGGGACGCCCACTGCTGCCTTCTCATATCCGTCCAACGATGTACAACAGCGTAATCATCAATAACATTGGGCAGTCACGCAGCTTGTAAGTCAAGTGTGACCAGACTAAGGCTCAAACACTACAGCTCTCCTGACATGATGAGTGTTCATGCTGCGAAGGTGATCGCAGTGGCTAACTTATGCACGCCCATGAAACTGTATCTATGTATCTAAACAGCCAGACACTCCTGCATTTTTATAACCACCCCCCCCCCGTTACCTCCAAAACAAAGCTGACTACCTGTCACTCAGTTTGCGAGTGAATCCTCCGTATGAGCGTTATCGCAATACAATCGCTGCTCGTGCACAGTGAGACTTTCACACATGCACAATGGCACACAATTGCTCGATCTGCGTATATATAGGCCTTGCTAAATCATGCCCTTTGTCCTCACTGTAGAAGAGCATTAGAAGCGCATTTCATAAGGAAAAAGTACCTTGTAATGAACCACTTTACTGACGTGGTTGGATGGGTTGCAAATGCTGCCAACTGTGGTTCAGCTCACAAGGTGCAACCACACCACCCCACTGTGTTTTTGAAGAGGAAATCAGTTCTACACATGTGCAGAATGGATCTCCTCTGACTCTCCTGCAGACCCTTTCTGACTGGTTTTACTAGAAAAAGTCATCAGTTAAGTGGTTAAACTAACGTGAATTTATATTCTCAAAGTCTATAAATTAACTGATTTAAAATAATACCTGTGTTTCAAAGGTCTTAAGGCTATGGAGCACAGCATCCAATACCCCTTTTCCACTGCCTAAAACCCCCAGGTAATTGCCGTGTCTACCTGGGACTCGGCTCAGTGGAAACAACTCCAAGGAAAAAATCCTGAGTCTACTGACCCAGGACTTCTTCCCGGGTATCGAGCAGGGGTTTGAGCGGGTAAAACCCAGTAACACTGCAGTGGAAACAGCTATTACCCGGGTTTTTTGACCCAGGTAATTGCAAAAGCCACTGATTGGTCCTTCCCAGGGTGCTAGCTGCTGATGTAATCACCCAGAGACCAGAGGAGACGCCTGAATAAAGGATGTCATTAAATAAAATAAATAATACTAATTAAATAAATAAATAAAAATGACCTGAATAAAAGCCATTTTTAATGACATCCACAGGTTTTGCTGGGCTTACCCGGGTTCAGTGGAAACAGAGGCGACCTGGGAAAAACCTGGGACGAGGGTGCAGTGGAAACGGGGTCTAAGCAGAGTACAATCCGGGAAAATGCTTTGTAAAAAATCCAGAGTCAGATTCGGGATTTTGGTGGAAAAGGGGTATAAGTAAAACATGAACAAATCAGGGGCAAATCTTTCAAGGTGAAGCGGTGTAGCAAAAAGCTAGGCAGCCACAGCATCACTGATAGGAACTAGCTATTGGGGGCATCTGCAGTGTGTGCGGAGCATAAATTCTACAGTCATTTATCAGCCGTTCATTTATTTAGTATCTAATCTAGATCACACTGAGTAAACACACACATACAATATGGAGAAAATAAAAACAATTGAGCCCATAATGATAAACACGGTCTTACATAATTAATCAGTTATTCTTTTGTTTAACTGCACAAATAACTAAATGGGGATTTGGATAAACAAACCAAAGGAGGGTATAAATGTAATAATAATCCTCATGAGGCTCACATTTCATCAACCTGTAAGACACCTTCTGAGCAAGGTTTTAGCATAACACAGTGTGCCCCTCATGCCTGCCACATAGCCTAGCCTCTGCCTCCCCAGTGCAGTCACCGCTGCTATGTATTGCCTGATGATGAATGGATGATCAACCTGCCCTGCAGCTGAGGCTATGACAGTGACAGCTGAGGCTAGGAAGGTGATTTGAACCCCCCATTGCCCTAATTTAGCACCCACAAGGAATCATGCGGGGCGGCCGTACCTGTCCCAGGCTAGGTGTACACAGGAGGCAGAGACGGGACATACGAGGCTGCGCTCCTGCTGTCAGGCCGCCGCTCCACTTCTTCCTGCTTTCAGGTGCTCCACATCTTCCCGCAGCTGACCACACACAGCCCTGATAGCTAGAGGCTCAGTAAGCAACTTCGCCTGGCTCCAAAACAGGCCCCAGCCTTATCTACGGGCAGGTGTGCGGAGATGGCCATTTTCCTGAAGTACAACAATGCACGAAGCTATACCAATAGGCCCCAACAAGATGTCTCCTGTGCTGGGGATACATAGGTCGTGTACAGTTTGGTCTCTAGAAAGCAAATCTCTGTGATGTGGACAAACAATGAGGGTGACTTCATTTCCCCTCTGACGACAATGGCAGTACGTAAAGAAAGCTGTAATATGCAGGAGCGCAGCAATACAGTTGTTGCTAGGGCTGTGTATGCTAGATTCAAGTTGAAGGAAGGACCTCTGACGTCACCACAACGTGGAGATGCTGACAAGTGCACATGGCCGGGAATAGCGGATAATTACAATTTAACTCCTAGATGTTAAGTGAATCCCAATTGTTTAGAGAAATACCATGACAAGAGGGCTGCTCGTATAAAAGAATAACCTAAAAGCGATAATGAATAAAGCGTCTCAGTATTTATTCCACGCGGTGGCGCTGTACGCAGTGCTGATTACAGGGAGCGGACTGTTTTCTGTGTGGCCGGGCGGTCTGTTATTTTAATATTTTACTGGTGGTAAATCACGTTCACGCTCAAAGGTTTGCCAGGGTTAAAAATGGCCGCGGTTGGGCTACAGACAACATTGGTGACGTATCATGGACGGGCACGTCCAGCAGGGTGCAAGATGGTCACGTGACGTCACCCCCGCTAGTGCTACAGGTGACGCCGGCAGCAGCAGGTGCAATGGCGGCAGATTTGACTCCCCGGTTCCGCAGGATACGCAGTATGGGCGAGCTCAGGGCGCGGAGGAGAGGTAAGTAGACGGCTCATGCCCACTGCAACTTGCGGCAATATGAGACACGCAGTTCTTTGACAGAGTTTTATTGTCATGGGATATTAGAATAGTAATCTGGTGTCCTACCTTGTTATGGCTGAAATTTAAACATATCACCCCAGCCCCCCCATTTCCACTCCTTTACTGACATTTTGGAAAGTTATACCTAAATTTAATAGCTTGTTTTTATCAGCAGTCTATGGATGCCAAATACATGTACTGGTTGGCACAGTGACTTATACCCCTTTTCCACTGCCCAAGTACCTTGGGCTATTGCTGGGTCTACCAAGGTCACACAGCTTGCTGTAAAAGGGTCCTTTAAAAAATAACCTGGGTTGAGTGATCTGGGAATCCGACCCTGGTAGATACCAGGGTCGAAATCTAGAAAGACCTGGGTCATGGTCCTGTATAAATGTCATGACCCAGATCATAATTCAAATGAGCAGATTGGCTGATTTCAGTAGCACTTGGAGATGACATCATCTCCAAGTGTCCACTGTAACACCAGAATATCCTGGTCAGGTAATACCTGAGTTTAGTGTGAATGGCTGGACCAGGTTATAACCTGGGTCCAGCCACAGGTGTAAAACTCTGCTCTGACTTGTGCTCAGTGTCCCGGGTTGGTGTCGTGTTTTTAGTGGAAAAGGGGTAACATTGCTGACTCAAAGCACTGAGGTCATAGGATTTATTCCAACCAAGGCCCTATCTGTGTGGAGTTTATATGTTCCCTTGTGTTTGTGTGATTTTTTTTTCCCTTGGGAGCTATGGTTTCCACCCCACACTCCAGACATAATGGTAGGTTAATTGGCTGCTGATTAAATTAATCCTAGTGTGAATATAGATTGGAAATTCAACTGCGACAGGGACATATAATTGATTGAATACCCACTGTGAAGAGCTTTGTAATATGTAGTTGTGAGTTGGGTCCCGAAGCCGTCATCCCGAAAGGGTTAGGATAACCACACATATAGGAAAGTATCCTAACCCCCCCCCCCCCCCCCCGCAGCCTAAACCCAATACTTACCGTTGGGTTCCCGACAGTCGGGATTCTGACTGGTGTTGGGGTTCCGACCCCCAGGGTATACACTACATCCCGTAGCTGTTATATAACTAGCTTTGTAAATAAATACTTTGCTTATCAAAAAATTTGGGGGGTTTAATTTGTTCCGTGGTTTTCCTAAGTAACATAACAGGAAATGTGCTTGTTGTATAATGAACAAACATCATTTATCTTTTCATGCTGTTTGCAATAACTGGGGTGTACATAATCATGATAAAGGTTCCTGACCTCATCTCTAGGTGTCTGTTAATTGAAACCAACTAATAGAAATGCTACCTTTTAGCTTTGTTTATAAACATGTTGCACAGTATTATAAACCACCACATTTTTTTTATTCCATATTATTCGTGCTTTCATAACTTTGGCTACTTTTTTATAAGTTACACTACTTAATGTGGGGAGTCATACAGCACAGTCTCCAATGTCAGCCGTTTAGTACTGAAATTTTTCTATTGAAAAATAGCGTAGACTGCATCCTGGGCATATTTAGTATAGATATTTGACTAATTTCTTATATATTATTTTGACACGTAATACAGGGTTCTTGTGTATATACAACCTTTTATAATACAAGCTCTTGTATAATAATGCTTATGAGCCAGGGGTCGACAAATTTTTGGAAAGTTTAGGAGCCAGACTATCGCCCCCCAGACATCCCCACATGCAATCAGACCACCACACATGCCATTTCAATGTCCATCATACCCTGTCCCTTAATTCATAGTATAACCCACAGTAGTTCTTTCAATCAATAATATTATGATATGGAGAAGATGTTAAAAATGAAGTCAAATAGGGGAGTATGGCTTGGTGGTCAAATAGTCTGGTTTGAGTGTGAGAGTGCTTTATTCCACACTGTGTGTAATCTATACACATTGCTGGCTAATCACAAAATCTTGTTATAGGGCTAACTGCACAAGGTTCCCAACCCTGTGAGCTTCCAGTTTTGCCTTTTGATTGAGTTTGAGAACTCCTTGTACAATCCTCTGACTACCATAGCATCCACAGGGGAGCATTGTGTCACCTACTTACTTTGGGCAAGGCAAAGGATTGCTAACTGGTGCTGCACCTGACAGACTGGGAACACCGCTATTGAATGGCATCCCGTTCCATCCCAGGGCACATCTGGTAATACCAGATGCGAAGTGCAAACTTGTGGATATCCGCAATTAAGTTAAATTTTCAGGCCATGGCCCTGCCCTCCCCAACACAGGCAATTTACCTGACTATGTACTGTATACCGTGCAGCTTACATCTCCTGGCCGCTCACCAGCTGTGAACTGGGATGGTCTTCCAGTGTGATTGGTCAGACCAGGCAACTGGATCTTCTGCTCTTGCAGCCTCTTCACATAACCGGGATCAGGCAACCATGGTACCAAGACCAGGTTTAGCAGAGCTGAGTTGTAGGTGATTTGGAATTAGCCAATCAGACAGTGTGCTCTCAAATCTCCTCCTATACAGAAATGGGGGTGGGTAAGCATTCAGCATGACTGTCTATTGCTGCGTGGAATCTTTTTTTTTTTTTTTTCTTTCATCACTCACAGGGTCTAAACACAGTCAATTGGTATTAAATTATAGAGTAGACCACAGCAAAATCTGGTCGTCTGGACTGAAATGTTAATCGACATGGCGACTGGTATTGTAGAGCCCTGTCATTAGCACAGGCCATTTACCTGTTGCATCTGTGTAGGGGCACACCTCTGTGGCTAGCGGTCAGCAAAAGTAATGTCTCCAGGCAAGTTGTCATCCACTGCGGGCACCAAGCAATAGAGCCACACTTGTAAAGGAACAAACAGCGTGTCTCTAACTGGTTTCGCTCCGTTTTCTGGGAGCTTTTTAAAAGAGTGGAAAAAGCTCCCAGAAAATGGAGCGAAACCGGTTTAAACACCCTGTTTGTTGGGATTCCCTGGAGGCCACACTCCCTGATGTGACACCACGCTCCTTTTTTGGGCGCGCAGGAATAAGTCCCTATCGCTGGTATGCATTGAGATATTAACTGCATAAAGTTCAATAAAAACTGGAAATATGGGGTATTCTAAAACTTTTGAATGGTAGTGTATGTGCCCTATTAAAGAGGGTAAGTGGTAGTAATGTTGAGACGTTGGCAGTACTTTTTAGGAGGCCAATCTTGACTCTCCTTATTGGATGGCCAGACATACACCTACTAGCTACAAGACCATGATATATAACATTATACAGCAATATGTGGTAATTTCAGTATTGCCCATTTATTATTTCCTGCATGCTCTGAAGCTCAGGGTTTTTTTTTTTTTGTTTTTTTTTATTTGATTTTGTTTACCTTATTTTTACACTTGTCATGCTTACAGATTGTATTGATTTATAATTCTTTTGTTGATTAGGCTACAAAGGACCTTTCCAGGCCACCCATTTGTGGAACAGTATCATAAAAGCCCTGAAAACACAAGTGGAAGTAAAGAACAGACGGCAGCATCTTCGTACTTACCCAAACTGCTTTGCAGGATCTGATGCTGTGGATGTTGTGCTTTGCCATCTCATGCAGAATATGTATTTAAGCAGCTATGATATTTCACGCACGAAAGGGGTACAGCTGTGCCAAGCACTCATGGACCACAAAATATTCAAACCTGTTGGTGCAAAACTTTTCAAGGCTGAAGTTGTTGAACTTATCTTTGAGGACAGTAATAATCATTTCTACAGGTTTCTAGAGTCCAGTGGAGCTGCTGACTGCTCACCCAGTGGCAAGAACTATGGAAAAGAGAAGAGGCTATCCAGGTTGGCCTTTACTTGTTTATGAGTTCAATGTTTTTTATCACAAAAATTCCTTTTTTTTTTTAACATTATGGGCTGTATTCAATTAGGGGCGAAAGGCCGTTTTCAGCAATAAAGTTTCGCGAGTGACCTCATTTCGCCATGCGAAAAGTTTGCTCCGTATTCAATTCTGGAGACTTTTCGCCGGTGTGGAAACTCAATGCAATGGAACCTGCGAAAAAGTTTCGCCTATAAATAGGTGTCGAAAAAATGTGCAGAATTGGGGTTATGGTGGTGCAAACCATGGAAACCGCATGGAAAACCAGCGATGACGGCTAAAAAAAAGTCTGGCATGCGAAAAGTACAGGACTTTTTGCTCCAAATTGAATATGACTATATAATGCCTCTAAAATATTATTTGTGTGCTAGTAGGGTGGTTGCATTCTTTGGGTACCCAATCACATTGGTTAGAAGGGTAATAATCTACATAACTGCACAATGTGATTCTTCCAGATTAACTTGACTATTGCTCCCTAACCCGGTGACTACTTTGTTTAAAATATATATATTTTTTAATATTTTCTCTTTATATACCTCATTCAAAGAAGGAACTTCAGTTCTAAGCTTTGTTCTCTGAATGCTGGCAGAACAGTCTGGCGTCAGCACGAATATCTTTGCTCATTTTCGTACAAAACCTAAATGAGATGCGAGGTAAAATTAGCAAAGATTACTTACCATATTGAACGATGTACACAGCCAGGCATCTGATGTCTGACCATACATCATTACAATTGAATTCGACCCAAGGAGACTTTGGCAGAATAATAAATGACTGCAATGCTTAAAAGATTCACACATTTTTCTAAATTTCCCTAATCTAGAAGTGGGCGTGTTGTAACAATATGTAACCCAGCGGCCCTGGATTCGGCCAATGAGAAGCTGAGCCAGCTCTTGCACTGTATCTGTGACCATCCTAATGCACAGCTGAATTCTGAACTCTCCAAACAAACCAGCGCTCCTTCACAAAAAGGTAATTGGCAAGCAACTGGAAACTGTAATGGCTACCTTGTGACATACATACTGTATCCTTGCAATGCTATAAACAAATAATATACCAGTTTTTATATACATTCCTCAACTATCACTACTTATGTAATCCTAATGTTGTTTTTTCTTGGTTTTTAAGATATTGAAAATGTGTGGAAACAGCAGGTTATGGTGCGGCTTCTGCAGCTGATTCACATTCCTGTCTTGGAAGAAATCTTAGCTTCCCCAACTAAAGCAGACTACAAGAAGCATTTTACTGATTTTATTGTTTCGAATACATTTCTGGACAGAGAAATTTTGCAGACACTAAACTTGCCTCAGTAAGTGCTGTTTCACTTATTTAAAAATGTTATGTGGAACAAAACTATGGTCTAATTACATGACCAGTGCTCAATGTAAAGGTGCCCATACACTGTGCGATGCACTGTGTAGGGCGACTGCCGATCCGTCAGCAGATGGATCGTGCTGTCACTGTCGGCAATCGTGCGGTCCCCGCTGACCGCACGATATGCCAGCTCCCCCCTCCTCCATCTGAATGGGATCGTACATCGCATCCCAGATCATATGAACCTGCGGGAAAATCTGGGGATGTGATGTACGATCCCGCGGGAGCGCGCAGCACGATACCAAATAAGATATCGTGCCCATACACAGCACGATATAGCACCTATATCGTGCCTATCCGTCGGATCGTCACCTATATCGTGCCGTGTATGGCCACCTTGAGGTTTGTGGACAAGCGGTGCACACTAGCCGACTTCTCCTTTTTAAATGGCACCTGTGCCTCTGAGCGGGGAGGTCACTGTTGAGCTCCTGACAATATGTTAATCTGTTGAGGGATGGAAAAAAAACCTTTAATCCACCTTTAATAGAAATTGCTTGACTGGTTTATTTTTCAGTAAATAATGGTATCAGTGTTTATTAATCTCTGGATAGATAATCATTTGTGTGTCTGTACCAATTTATATGCTAGCTTGTGCAAAAGGACAAGCATGATTTAGTGTAAGGACGCCCTCAAATTATATAACTCCCATTTGGTGAACCCACTTGCATAAGTTACTTTCCAAGTTAGGAAGCATGCAGCCCATGCAGTTGTCCTAGGTGGGGGAATTGGGTATGGTAGTAGTAGTAGTAATGGGTGGAATTATCCTTTTAAGTGTAACATATGTAGATGATCAATGAGTGAAGGGAACGAAAACTTTTCTGTCAATAGACTTATGAATTTCTAAAGACAGTTTTACAATCTGTGCAAAGGACAATAGCTTCAACATGCGCTTGTTTACTATATATATAGGAAATCTGATTAAAATGATACAAAACATATGCAATATAAAAAGTGTAGTTCTGTTTATTTTTTGTTGCATTCTAAATTCTACCATGTTCAGCCAGATTTTCCTGCTCTGTTTGTAAAGTCGGTTGATTTACTAGCAGAGGGCAAGTGTAAGTAAGGAGAGGCCCAGTGGTAAGGACAATACAAGTGAGACAGAAAAGTCACAGCTATTCAACACTCCCTGGAAATGTATATCCCGTCATTGCTATGCAATGTCACGTCTTATGTTAGCAAGGAAGCATTGTTGGTTCTTTTATGAAGTGCAGTACAACTTGCTGTGCAGTATGCTAATTTATGAATAAAGTGCAACTTGTTTGTCTGTAATAAACTGTCTGTAATGTACCATATCTTTTTAAAATTACTTTTTACAAAGTCTGCACTGCTTTATTTCACTGCAAATAGACTATTTATCTTGGACCCTGCAATAAAGTTTTCTGTAAAGAAATGCATAAAAATAAAAAAAAAGTCTGAGGAAAGTAATAAAAATGTATTTACACAGCTATGGATGATCGATTTTGCTGTACTGGTTTAAACTGAGCGATCTGCAATGGTCTTTTTGTTTTTTTAGATAAATATCTAAATTTTTTTATTTATTTTTTTGCTTCATCCTTTTTTACTCCTTAGCAGCCTCCCAACTAAAGTCATATGTAAGAAATATAAAAGACACCCAAGTCTCTTTGTTGGGCAGGTATTGCAGATTAACTCCCATGATTGCCAACATCACACAAACCAGGCTCTATATTTTCTGATGTTTTTTCGTTTTGTTTTCTTTCCATAATAGTGTTTACTGTTTTGTGATGAATATTATGTATTTATTTTGATGGCTCTAATGGTGCGTACACACGGTACGATAAAAATGAACGATATTGATCATATCGTTATCGTGCATTTTTCGGTGCCTCCAACCCACCAACAACCTGAGATGCGTGGGCACATATGGACGATAAAGATATCGTGCATGCAGGCCCACCTGGTCGATATCGACCAAGTTACTATAGGGACCAGAAATCGTTGATCGCGGGTTGCTGGCCGTCGGTGGTATGCTAGATGATCGAACATCCGGGAAGGTGCAGGTCGATCAGTCAGCGATATTGTCACATATGGGCGGGCATTTACATGCGCCCGCCCAGGTGAGCTGTCAATCACCGCCGTAAACACAGCACGATGCCCCAATATATCTGCAGATCTATTGGGCATCGGCTGTGCAGCACAGCCGATGCGATAGGTCTGTGAACTACGTCGTTCAGACATTGCTGGTGCACACTGGCCGATCCACACAAGATATATCTGCCGTTCAATTGAACGGCCTATATGTCGGCCAGTGTGTACCCAACATTAGTGAAAGAAACCTCATCTACCCTCAGTAATTCTTTAATGATGGGGGTGTCTTATTTTTGTTTTTTTGTGACATATTTAGCCTACTCTAGCATATCGCATACAAGAGCATAGTGAATTTAGTGCAGGTAGAGCAGTAATGAACAATAGAAGTATGAATAGGAAATCCCTAACACCTAGTTGTTGTATGTTCCTTACTGATCTTGTGCATGGGAAGCCAGTTGTTTCATGTAACAGCATCACTTAATGTGTCCTTGTGCAGAATTCCAATTTCACATGATGGTGACACTTTGTTCATACAGTAGATGGACAGGTAACTGAGCAGGTGAATGTTTCCTTTGGTTTATAGTACTTGTATTGTATTTGTAGGTTGGACAGATGGCTTGCTGAGGCAGTTGAGTGCTTGGAGTATTTTCCAGATGAACATATCATGATGCTAAGTCAGCAGTTATCGCATAGTAACGGAAATGATGAAAATCGGGACTTGTGCAAGAAGATACTGTTTGAAGTCATTGCAAAATATTACGCTCATGAAAGAGGTCCTTTTTTGGACAGCCGAATGGTTGAAATTCTAATGGGAATTGTTGAGCTCTTGGGTGAGAGCAATCAGTTTATACTGTTCAATACCATAGGGGAAATAAATTGAAATCCTTTTGCAGAAATTACTGTTACCCACAAAAGCTGCTGCAGGATGAGCATACTTTGCAACCTTATCACGGGTTTACAAACTGTTTGGATAGTCGCTTACAGTGAGTAGACTGCCATTGCTGATTACTCTTACAGATGCTACTTGGCAAAACAAGCCACTAGCCAACAGTAAGGATCAACTACACATCAACGTATTGCACCTAATTATAGGAGAATAAATTCTCCCACCACCAGAGTTCTGTTACCGGCACCTAAAATTTTTATGGCTCTGGGTGATTAATTTAACCTCTGTACTGGCTACTCTGGCTTGGATCATCCTGGCCAGTTACTTTGTATCAGGAATGCTAGATAGTCAATCCTAGGGTGTGATGTAAGCAAGATGGCCAATCTGGGATAGGGGAATAAACGGTGAAGAATATAATGGGCCAAAAAGCAGAGACTTTCAACTGTAAACAGGAAAGCTTTCCACACAGCAGTATAATTAGCAGGTGGCATCTTGGTATACATCTGAACACAAAGACCAAATGGGTTTCTAAAATATCATAAAGCATTCTAAGAGTCCCCAATAACCGCATATGCCGAAGCAGGTATGTTTTGTCATCACTCTGATTTCCACCTCTAACCTTCGCAGACACAGGAATACCTTTTGTTTTTGCCAGTACCTTTAGCAAAAGATGGTAGTAACATCCTTCTCTTGCACATTGTCCAAAGAGCAAATCATGATGTTGCTACCTATGAAAAGTGTATCCAAAACCATGCTGACACACAGGAAAAGTCACTGCACCTGAATGGTACTTGTGTAAAAAATACAATATTCTAAAATGCTATCACCACAAATTACTAGTCCTTGTTAATATCTGAATAGACATGTGGTAGTTTGAGGCAACCTTCGGGTCTACCAGGGACAGTAGGAGTTTCCTTGAGAATCCACAGCAAAACGTGCATCTGTCAGCCTGATAGGGGTGCCTGAGCGAGCACTATGGACCCCCACACCACGAACCTATATCCTATGGGAGATCCAGCTTCAAGTATCTTTTATCTTTTTACTGCTCTCTCATTAGATGTTTGTCGCCTGCTTTCCTGCGCTGCCTTGTGCATCACGGACTCAGAGTGCCTGGGCACTAACCGTAGAAGCAGCCTATGGGCTAAATGTAATCGCGTCGCCACTGCGGGAATACATGCGAGTATGCCCGTATATTTAAAGCAGCAAGCATGTTAACGGCTAAACCAAGCTGGTTTAGCCTTTTCTGGTCATCTGCAAATATTATATGTAGATCTGTCTCTGCTCATGCACCGCGATTTTCCCCTTTACAGTGTGCATGATCTGTGTCTCCCATACACACTTATTAATTGATCCTAATCACAATTACAGGTCCCTTTTTTTTTATTTTTTTTTTCAGGCTGCACCCAGTCAATGGAATGCTTTTCCTCGCACTGATACTTTCATCTAACCTCCAAACCTTAAAGCGTTCTGTGAAAACTCACTGCATCAGACAAGCTTATAAAATTCCAGAACCACCCACATAACCTCCATAAGCTTTCCTACCCAATCATCTATCTACAAAGTCCACACAATTTTACATATGTTCTCTTTCTACACTCTCACATCCCACAGACCCCAGGCCAACATTGCGGTGTGACTGGGTCATATATCCACAGTAGCAAATCTGTCAGAAAGCCAAGATCTGATTAGGTGACATGTTGCATCACCCATTTTGCCCTACTCCGTTCTTTATAAATGCCCTCATCTGTCTACAGTTTTCAAATATGTTTTAATGTTTACACAATCACATTCCACTGTATCCAACAAAGCAAAATTATTGTGTCATCCAGTGGCGCTGGATATAAAATGTTGCAAAACACAAAGTATTGGGATAGTACTTAATCCTTATCAGAAATTTGAAATCCTGCTGGTCATCCTTTTGTATCTGGAGTTCTCAAAATCTTCATACTTTGTCCATATGATACATGTAACAAAAATAGTAAAGGAATGTCTTAATAGTCTGATGTAATTTTCCTATTAATGTTCATATGCAGAATGACGTTGTTCTTATCAAATGGGCACGTATGGTTGATGCGTACCCCACTCACATTAGAAAGTGTGGTTTAACTCCTAAAAAGGTTTCTTTACTCTTTCTTCCTAATTGTTATTCCAAACAAGTCTTTTTATATCGTGACACACAAATGTTTATGAGGGGTGAAGTGATGCGTACCCTACTCACATGGTGTAAATGCTGTAACCTGCATATAATGGTTTCTTTTCGGATATCCTCCTGGAGTATCCTCGGGGTTAATTCCCATATGATGTTTCCTCATAAAGAAGGAAATGGTATATGTTTGCTAAAAGCTTTTAATAACATATAAAATAAACTCAAACATACATAAAAGTGAAAAATAAAAAATAAGTATATGTTGACCTGATAGTAGCAAAATAATCCTCCGTCTCGTCAGAGAGGAAACAGCCAAAGTTGTCCAATAGTTAAAAAATCCCTGTAGCCAACGCGTTTCGACCTATTTTTCACTTTTATGTATGTTTGAGTTTATTTTATATGTTATTAAAAGCTTTTAGCAAACATATACCATTTCCTTCTTTATGAGGAAACATCATATGGGAATTAACCCCGAGGATACTCCAGGAGGATATCCGAAAAGAAACCATTATATGCAGGTTACAGCATTTACACCATGTGAGTAGGGTACGCATCACTTCACCCCACATAAACATTTGTGTGTCACGATATAAAAAGACTTGTTTGGAATAACAATTAGGAAGAAAGAGTAAAGAAACCTTTTTAGGAGTTAAACCACACTTTCTAATGTGAGTGGGGTACGCATCAACCATACGTGCCCATTTGATAAGAACAACGTCATTCTGCATATGAACATTAATAGGAAAATTACATCAGACTATTAAGACATTCCTTTACTATTTTTGTTACATGTATCATATGGACAAAGTATGAAGATTTTGAGAACTCTAGATACAAAAGGATGACCAGCAGGATTTCAAATTTCTGATAAGGATTAAGTACTATCCCAATACTTTGTGTTTTGCAACATTTTATATCCAGCGCCACTGGATGACACAATAATTTTGCTTTGTTGGATTATATGTATTGGAGTCGGGTGAGCCTCCATTTGTTGTGTTGAACTGGGGGCAGCAGGTTTTGCGCACCATACCTTATAGTCACTTTTTAATAGACTACATTCCACTGTATGTTTAAGTTAGATGAGACTATTTATCCTACATGCAATATGTACTAAAACGTATTTACGCAAGCTTGACTTGGGATTATGCAGTAGTGTTTTTTGACCTGTCTGTGAAATCACGCTTATATCCTCTATCATTTTACAAAGAGGGATTCAATTACAAATTGTGACAAGGTGTAAAAATTCCTAACCATGGCTCATCCTTGAAATGTGTATGTGAATGCATGGGTAGCTTCGCTCTTTCAGAATGAGCTGCCTCAATACCTTAAGTCAGTGGTTCTCAAACTCGTCCTCAGGACCCCACACTGTTTGTTTCCCAAGTCACCTAGTTGGAGCACAGGTGTATTCATTAACACATTTTAAAAGATACACAGGTATAGCTAATTATTTAACTTGAGATTCTGTGATGAGACCTGGAAAAACATAAACTGCTTGGGGTGCTGATGACATCAGCAATCGATTGTGGCAATTTGCAATCGATTGTGTATAAAAATCTGCAATGTATGGGCATCACAGTAAACTGCTAGTGTATGGACATGATCAGCAGATTTGCAGACCGTTACTAGTAAAATGATGGGCCTTTCAAGATTGGCAGATCTGTGTTTGCTGAAAATGATCTGTAGTATATGGGCGCAGATTGCTAGATTGGGAAATCCTAAAATCGGGCAATACATCTTCAAATTGTTCATTTGTGGTTTTCAGATTGCTGATGTATGGTGGGCCTTTAGAACCTGTGCTATAAGTAATGCTGTTAGGAACTGAACATATATGCTGCACTAATTAAATGCCATTTTATAAAACATCATATATAAAAGTATTTAGTCTTTATTTTGAGATGTATAGTTAAATGTGTAAAACTTTGATGTTTTAGAATATTTTTACATGACCGTAAATATTTTTGTTACAGAAAATGGAAAAAGAAGCCAAGCTTTAGAAGCTGTCCAGCTTTACTTAAGGTTGCTAATGCCAAAAGCAAGAGAGGAGCTCCGTCGGTTACTAATGTTTATGGCAACCGCATCTGAATCTGATGCCTACCGAATACAGAAGCAGGTATGAAAGGCAAAGAACACTAGTTCGGGATGCTGGCATTTGTAACACTGATGGATAGCCTCAAACCATTGCGTTGTGCAAGTTCAGGTTTACTTTTAAAAAAAAAAATAATCTAAAATAATATGGAGGAGAAAGTAGTGAAAAAACTAGTTCTATCTGTGGCACGGGTGCTTAATGATCGTGACCAGCGGCGTCTGACCAGATTTGTTCGTGGTAGCAGACAAGCGACACTGGCTCAAATTACATCCTCATTCAATGCAGGAGGTATCAGACGCATATTCAGCAGGTCAGTACAGCGTTCTTTAGCTTCCATGGGATATGTGAGCAGAAGACCCACCAGACTCTCAACACTACGACACTGGACACAACGCCTCACCTGGGCTTGTGACATCACTAATTGAACCCTATAGGACTGGCAACATGTGGTGTGGGCTTATGAGTCACGGTTCCAGTTGTTTTGGGCGATGAGAGGGTTCAGGTGTGACGCTGACCCCATGAGGACATGGACCCACTTGTCAACAAGGCACCGTTCAGGCTGGTGGTGGTGGTTGGTGTGGGGTGTGTTCATGTGGCATGAGTTGGGTCTGTTGGTCCACCTGAACACTTTATTGACCGGTATCGGCTACGATGCATTGCTAGATAACCATTTGCAGCCCTTCATGGACTTTATGTACCACCTACAATGGTGGAATATTCCAGCAGGATAATGCACTGTCATCGGTCCCAAGTTGTCCAGAATTGGTTTGAGGAGCAGTCTGGAGAGTTCTGAAAAATGGTGTGGCCACTATGATCCCCTGACATGAACCCAATTGAGCATTTATTGGACATTTTGGAGCGATTCATTCACACCCAAGATCCCGCACCTACAAATATTCATGGAGCTGTGGGAAGCTGTCCAGTCTGCATGGGTCAACATCTCTCCAGAGTTCCTCCAGTCACTTGTTAAATCGATGCCACGTTGAGTTGCTGCACTTCGCAGGGCTAGAGGGGTACCTACACGATACTGAGCATCTATCCATGACCTTTGCCAAACCAGTGTAGATTTTAATGTAATACTTTTTGCTAACTACAATAATATCCACATGTTGTGAAAGCGTAAAAGTTAATAAGGTGTATAGAACACATGTTTTTTTCTATCCAGAAAGTTACAAAAAAAATTTTGCAGTTAACTGAAAAACTCTCTACACTGCACAGTCCAATCCCAACAAGTTCTGGTGAGCGCCTGTTTCATAATGTAGCCAAGTCAGAAAAATAAACAAATTGTAAAAGGTCTTCACTTAATTTTTCTAAGAACACATCTACTTGTAATACAGATTAGGCTGGCAATTAGTGAAGCTGTACAGTTACTAATGTTTATGACCACAGCATCTGAATCTGCCTGCCAGCTGTAGAAGCCGGTATGAAACTCAAAGTAAATGTGGCCAGGGCTACTGGCATTTGTAATTAAGATAGATGGCATCAAGACATTTACTTGTGCGAGTTCAGCGCTATGCAGTTAACGGGATCTGGGTGCATCGACCAGGGTCACCCTGCATTGTGAACCGGGTTGAAACTGGCCTTTCACACTGCACAGTAATCCCGGTTGCTACTCATTTACGTACAATAACCCGGGTTATTGCAGCAAGTGTGGAAGGGGTATGACTCTACACACTGCTTAGCTTTATAATCCATGGACTGTTTCTACAAATCGGATATACAGTTTTGTTTTTCAATACACAACTGCCATGTTGTTGAATTACCAGCTTTTAGTCATGATTTTCATTATTACTAGTTCTTTATTTTTAATTGTATCATGTTTAACCATTCTTTTTTTGTTTTGTTTTCTCAGTTTGATAACAAAGTGATGGTGTTAAAAACATTTGCAAAGGTTATTGTTAATAACCCCACAGTATCTAAAGCCCAAAGTGAAGAATTTACCATGTTTTTGCTGCACAATTCCAGTGACCTATTTAAGGTAAATATGATGGGTCAGAACGGCATTGGATCATGTTATATGTAATTGAGCTGGGATATCCTGGATTTTTGCCTTTTTTTTTTTTTTTTTTCGGTTACTTTGTTGCTCCATCATGTATATTAATTTCTGTATACCAGACCAATTTCATTTGAGCCCCTTAAATCTGTGACTTGCTGACCTTGTTCTTGCATTAATGTGCTTTTTTTTTTTTTTTTTACATTTTGTATCATTTTACCAGCCATTGTCAAAAAAGAGGCACAGGTGCGCTGATATGAAGACAGATAAGTGTTATTAATAGCAGCTGACAGCAATAGGGGCCCAGCTGATCCCCCATTTAAAAATCAAAACAAAAGAAAGCTATGTTGGCACTTAAAATAATTCTGAAAAATAAATTTCTACTTCAGGGTCCATAGGGTATCCACAGGATACCTTGGGGTATAGGTGTGACGTCAGTCGCAGGGCACCAAAGAGTTAAGCTTTCAGCCTCCCAGGATGCACTAAGTCCCCCTCCTATACCCCGCCCCCGGGCCAAGGCACCTCAGTTTAGTTTGGTGCCCGGCCGGAGTCGGGTGCACCTGTTGGAGTGGGGGCTAGAAGAGCCCCTGAAGCTTTTTCTTCATGCAGCTGTGGCTGCACATCTGGATGAACAGCATGGACTGTCAGTCCTGACGTCCATGCTGTCTTCCCTACACCCCGCCGGTACCAGAACGCCGGTACTGATCCGGGGATGCTGGTGGGCGTCTGGGGTCACAGCTAGCGGTGACCCCAGATGCTCCGGACCATGGCCGGATTCAAGGGGGACAGAGGTAAGCAGCGGGGTCCCGCGGTGGGTCCCCGCTGATCACATGGTCCTAAGTCCCCAGGCAGGGGGCTCCCTGGGGACTGGCTGCAGCGTGGAGCCAGGCGACCAACCTGCGCTTCCACTACCCCCTGGGACAGCGGACCGCAGCAGAGCGGTAGCGCTGCGGCGTCCCAGGGGTTAAATGCATGCCAGGGGAGCGCGCCTTCCCTGTCTCACAGCCGGCGCCTCCCCCGCTGCACACAGCCCTCTCTGCATGCTGCCGACTGGTCCTGTGGCAGCGCTCCTCCCCCAGGCCAGCCTCCTCTCTGCTCCTCGGCGGCCATCTTCTCCAGAACGCATAGTGAACGCTGCTGGAAGCGCTGGACGGAAGCATCGTGGTCTGGGTCCCCCCGCATACCTCTCCTCCGCTGTGGCTCAGGTCTGTGTATGCAGCGCTGTGTCCTACCAGGCCCTGTGTCTGTGTAGTTGAGTAATCAGCGCTGTTAGTGCAGGAATTGTTATTTCTCTGCATTGTATGTGACTGTGCTAGCGCTGCCTGTAACTTTTCTTCTCTAAACTGTCAGCTTTATTACTGTCCCTGTTCTTCTGCTAAAGCCCTTGCGGTGCGGTGCTGCAGGGTGGTCTCTCGCCTATTTAATACTTAATTGGTGAGAGAGGTCACATACGTGGTGCCATCATGTCTGAAAGTGATTTTCCCCTCCGGCTACAGTGTACCACGTGCAAAGTACCGTTAGCGGAGGGGGAGGGTAGCGCGGAGGGCCTTTGCCGGCAGTGTTTGTCCATGGCGCAGCCTATTACGGTTACAGCACCGGTACAGGAGCCACCCTGGGCTTGTTTCGCTCAGGCGTTAACAGCTTTAGTGGGCCAGTTAGCTCCGCAGCCCGCGTTTACTCCGATGGGTTTGTCCCAGCAGTCTGTGGTGTCGTCACCCATGCAGGGGTTCCCACGACAATTGGTGGTACCCCACAGTCTCCCTATTTCCCCGCTCCCGGGTTCTCAGGAGCCAGCGTGGGTTAACTCCCTGACAAGTTCTGTACAGCACTTGTCGGATGTGTTGCAAGGGGAGTCTGTGATGCGGCCTCATAAAAGGCCGGTGGCGTCTCTGTCCGCTCCTTATGAGGATGACGAAGGGACGTCTGATGATGGGGAGATTCTGGATCCTTACGATCAGGAACCTCTCCATACTAAGGACGCTGATGCTAAGTCCAAAGTATATATTCCTGGACTTATTCGGGCGGTCCGCACAGCCTTGGTGATTGAGGACGAAGTTCCCCCAGAGGCTAAATCTAAGTATGCCTTTTTCAAAGATGTGAAGGGCGATGCCACAGTCTTTCCTCTTTCGGGTCAGTTGGTGGACCATTTAGAGGAGGCGTGGAAACAACCTGGCAAAAGATACCAGCCGCAGAGACGCCTGGCGGTGGCTTATCCGTTCGCGGATAATTATTTTGCTAAGTGGGAATCTGCTCCACAGGTGGATTCTCACGTGACCCGTCTTGTCCGTAGTGCCACATTGCCGATGCCATCCATGTCCTCCCTTAAGGATGCTACGGACCGCAAGGTAGAAATCTGCCTGAAGTCCGCTTATTCCCTTGCAGGGGGGGCAGCACGGCCGGTTATGGCCATTTGCTGGGTTGCCAGAGCGATGGAGCGCTGGGCGGATTCATTAGAGGCTTCTTTTGAATCCGACTGTCCGGCTGAACAGGCGGAGTTGATTGGCAATCTCCGTGATTCGGCCACCTACATCAACGAGGCGGCTCTAGACATTAGTACTCTGGTGTCTAGAATTTCTTCAGTAGCGGTAGCTGCTCGTCGCACCTTGTGGCTGCGATCCTGGAAGGCGGACGCAGATTCCAAGAAAGGTCTGGAAGCGTTGCCGTTTACCGGAGAAGTTCTTTTCGGTCCGGATCTGGATAAGATTGTGGCCACGCTGGCGGCAGCCAAATCTGCTTGTCTCCCGTCGGCCGCTGCTCCTTCTGGTTCGGGACCATCGTCCTTTCGGTCATCTAGGGCCCAGGGCAGGCCCAAACCACAGTCGTTTCCTCGACAGGCTGGCCCTAAGAAATCGGTCAAGCCCCGGAAGCAGGCATGGAGTACCAGACGTCCGGCCCCCAAGCCAGATGACAAGCCTGCGGCCTGACGGTCCGGGCCTCCCTTTGGGGGATCCCAGGGTGGGAGGCCGCCTGCTACAGTTCGCCCAGTGTTGGTCGACCACTACGACAGACACTTGGGTTCTGGAGGTGGTTTCCCACGGATACGCCCTCTCCTTCCGGCACAGACCCCCGGCTCGCTTCTTCACCACGGGTCTCCCATCAGACCGGAACAAGGCTACGGAGCTGCGGAAGGTATTGCACACTATGCTCCAGGCTGGAGTTATAGTGCCTGTTCCATTCTCCCAGAGGGGCCAGGGTTTCTATTCAAATCTATTTTTGGTACAGAAACCCAATGGGTCATATCGTCCGATTCTCAACCTCAAAGCACTCAACAAGTCTTTGCGGGTCCCGAAGTTTCGGATGGAGACCCTACGGTCCATCATTCTGGCGCTGGAACCTGGGGACTACTTGGTGTCATTGGACATACAGGACGCTTACCTGCATGTCCCTATTCTTTTGCGCCATCAACAGTTCCTCAGGTTTGCAATCCGCAGCGACCACTTCCAGTTTCGGGCGTTACCTTTTGGCCTGGCAACAGCACCACGTGTTTTCACCAAGGTGATGGCGGTCATGGCGGCTTCTCTGCGGCTGCAGGGAGTCCGCATGTTACCGTATTTGGACGACCTGTTATTGGTGGCAGGATCTCCAGAGCTCCTGTTACGCCACTTGGACCTGACCATTGCACTGCTGCAACGGCACGGCTGGCTAATCAACTGGCAGAAGTCCACTCTAATCCCGTCTCGGAGGATTCTGCATCTTGGAGCCTTATTGGACTCGGGACAGCAAAGGATCTTCGTGACGGAGGACAAGATCTCTGCTTTACAGTCAAGGGTACGCAGTTGCCTGCACAGCCGCCGGGTGTCCTTACACTCGGCGATGAGGTTACTGGGCTCCATGGTGTCGGTGTTCGACATGGTGGAATACGCCCAGTTTCACTCCAGACCTCTGCAGCACCTGATCCTGTCCAAGTGGAACGGGCTGCCTCAGTCTCTGAAGTCCCAGACGATTGTGCTCACCCAGGAGGTTCGCCTGTCCCTTACGTGGTGGTTACAGACGACCCACCTCAACAAGGGACGTCCGTTCTGGGTTCCAAATTGGGTCCTGTTGACAACGGACGCCAGTCTTCGGGGCTGGGGAGCAGTTTCGGGTCCACACTTGTTCCAGGGCAGGTGGACGCCGACAGAAGCGGAGCTTCCAATAAATATCTTGGAACTCCGTGCGGTCTTCAATGCTCTCCAGCAGGCACAGCGGTTTCTCCAGGGTCGCCCGGTGCAGGTCCAGTCGGACAACGCTACCACCGTGGCCTACATAAACAGGCAAGGAGGAACTCGCAGTCGGGCGGCTCTCGTAGAGGTCTCTCGGATCCTGGTTTGGGCGGAGCGCAATCTTCCGGCCATATCAGCGGTCTTCATCCCGGGAGTGCTAAATTGGGAGGCGGACTTTCTAAGTCGCCAGGACGTTCATCCGGGGGAATGGTCCCTGCACCCGGACGTTTTTCAACTACTGGTGGACAGGTGGGGTCTTCCAGAAATCGACCTCATGGCGTCCCGGCACAACAACAAGTTGCCGGTGTACGGGTCTCGCACAAGAGACGAAGGGGCGTCTCTGGTGGATGCTCTGTCCGTCCGGTGGACATTCCGGTTCGCATACCTGTTCCCTCCGGTCTCCCTTCTTCCACGGGTAATCCGGAAATTCAAACAGGAAGGAGGGACGCTCCTGTTGATAGCTCCCGCGTGGCCCAGACGGCACTGGTTCTCAGACCTTCAGGGTCTGTCCGTGGACAGTCCTCTGCGGTTGCCGCTACGACCGGACCTTCTGTCTCAGGGTCCTTGCCTTCACCCGGATCTGACTCGGCTGTCTTTGACGGCGTGGCTGTTGAGACGGCCATGCTGAGGTCCCGGGGGTTTTCCAGCTCTGTGGTGCGTACCATGTTACGAGCTCGGAAACAGTCTTCCGCGAGGATATACCATCGCGTGTGGCATACGTTCTTCCAGTGGTGTCGACCGAGAGGTTATGCACCGCGGGAGTTTCGTCTGTCTCGGATTCTCGCCTTCCTGCAAGCGGGACTAGATCATGGGCTTCGCCTTGCTTCTTTGAAGGTACAGGTTTCGGCCCTATCTGTCTGGTTTCACCGTAGGATTGCTACAATCCCGGACGTGCGCACCTTTATGCAGGGTGTTCTCCGCCTTCAGCCGCCCTTTGTTCCACCTGTGGCGCCTTGGGATTTGGCTGTGGTCCTGAGGGCTCTCCAAGGACCGCCGTTTGAACCACTGGGCTCAGTGGATCTTAAATGGCTAACAGCTAAGACTGTTTTCCTTCTGGCCATTGCTTCGGCCAGACGTGTTTCTGAGTTAGGGGCTCTTTCTTGTAGACCCCCTTTCTTGGTTTTTTATGGGAACAGGGCAGTACTCCGCACTCGGCCCGAGTTTCTTCCCAAAGTTGTTTCCCAGTTTCATGTTAACGAGGAAATAGTTGTTCCGGCCTTTAACTCACCGGGTCTTTCCGTGGGTGAGGCCTCTTTGGATGTTGTGCGGGCCTTAAGGACTTATGTTGACCGCACTTCTTCGTTTAGGAAGTCGGACGCTTTGTTTGTCCTCTATGGCTTCCGTAAAAAGGGTTGGCCTGCTTCAAAGCAAACTTTGGCAGCCTGGATCCGTATGGCTATTTCTGAAGCTTATCTTCATGAAGGCCTACCGGTCCCTCCTTCTCTGAAGGCTCATTCCACTAGGTCTGTGGGTCCTTCGTGGGCAGCTCGACGTGGTGCCTCGGCAGTTCAGATCTGCAAGGCTGCTACGTGGTCTTCTGTCCATACCTTCGTGAGGTACTACAGGTTTGACACCTTCGCCTCTCAGGATGCTTCCTTCGGGCGGCGGATTCTCCTTTCTGCACAGGAGCGTCCCCACCCTTAAAGGATACTGCTTTGGGACATCCCCAAGGTATCCTGTGGATACCCTATGGACCCTGAAGTAGAAAATATGAGATATGGTAAGAACTTACCCTTGTTATCTCTATTTCTACGAAGTCCATAGGGTTCCACAGGACTCCCGCCCTGTCGCACCTGTGCTGCAGATGGGCTTTGCTCTGGTCACCGGTTTTCCGTCTCCCTCTGGTGAGAATGTGATTCTTGTATGTGTCCAGATCTTTGTTCTCTCTCTTCCTTCTCCTCCTCCGGCCTATGGCTTGGTAACTAACTGAGGTGCCTTGGCCCGGGGGCGGGGTATAGGAGGGGGACCTAGTGCATCCTGGGAGGCTGAAAGCTTAACTCTTTGGTGCCCTGCGACTGACGTCACACCTATACCCCAAGGTATCCTGTGGAACCCTATGGACTTCGTAGAAATAGAGATAACAAGGGTAAGTTCTTACCATATCTCATATTATCCTAATATCTACCATACACGTAAATTTATTAAACATGTAAAATGATTAAAACATTGACTGCAGTCAAGAATACGTTTGTAGGTATACCATAACTTAAAGATTCTGACTAAATTAGTGGCTGAATAGGGCAGATACGAAAACAACACACTGGCACTGAAATAGTGGCTAATTATGTAACTTGAGTCCGCCATACCAATAGTGAATCATTAGGATACCTTATGTCAATTATGACAACGTATATTTCAAATCAACACCGTGCTCCCATACGGATTAAGTCTAAAAGGGTCCCTTGGCTATCCAAGCACTAGTACAAAGATCCTCCTTAATATCTTCCTATGTAACGGGTCATATTGCTGTTAGAAATAACAAGGAAATAATTCACAGGAAGCTGATTAGCAGCAGTAATATCCACAACAACTTGGTTGTTACCTGGTCCCTGTCAGAAGAAGTGTTGCCGCTGAATTAGCTAGAGGCAATTCTTCACTCACTGAATCTGCTCTGAGAAAGTGCAGCAGCTGAGTTTCTGAATTGCCGCTGGTAGGGCATGCTTGCTCAGTTTGGGTATCCCACGGATTTGGTTCACAGCCAATTGCAGTGTGGGTTACAAAGTCTGCTTGATGGAGACAAATTGATGTGAATAAATAGAAAATTGGCAGAGCATTCAGATATATTTCCCACTCAAATAACTATAAATGCAGCCAGCTTACCGTCCAACCCCTTGACTCGTTTCTCCCATTTAACAGGGGTTTTCTCAAAAGGAAAACACCTGTTAACGCATCAAGGCGTTTGCTGAAAAATCCAAACTGTCCAGATAATCTGTGCCTGTACGTGTACATATTACACAATTATTGATTTGATCCTACAGATATTGGCTGATCAGTCTGATAACTGTATAGTGTGTACAAAGCTTTATTCTAGGTAGACACTGCAATAATTCGGCTGATCAGTAAATTCTTGGCTGGTTGGTCCAATTATTGCACAGTGTGTACACCGCACACAGAGCCGACTGTTATTCAGAAACCCGACAGATCGGCTTCTGACATTAGGAGTGATGCACAATGTTCGTCGGTCCTGATGAGCCAATATCGTGGAGTATGTACAGACCTCAGCTGACAAAGTGCATGTAAAAACCTCACCTCAACAATCTACAGGGAAATAGCTCATTCATATGGGAACAATTGTGTGATGTCTATTCAGGAAATCTGATGTTTTCTAGATCATTTCAGCTGTCAGAAAAAAAATGTGATTGCAATGGGAAATTACAGTATGTTACAGCTGAATGTCATTACATTAAGGATGGGGTTGTTTTAAAGATCTAATGTAGTGTTTCTCAAACTCTGTCCTGGAAATTCTAACTGCATGTTTTCAAGGTATCATCAGGAAGAATTGATACCATCTGTAGATCTATTGCGTTAGTCAATTAACAGTCCTTTCCTCAATACAGCCGTGTCAGCAGCTGGGCAGCATTTTTTGCCTGTCTGAGTCTGTAGTGGTGGTCGGTCCTTTTAAAGGGTACACAATGCTAATTGCTATAACTTGCTAATTGGTAGCAGTCTGCTCTCTCCCTACTCTGGTGTGCTACATAACCGCACTGTGCTGTGACAGCTGTAGGCAGGAGGAAATTTTAGGTGGCCCGATATGTGGTAGAATATGACTTAAAAGTGTATAGATAAGGAACTGCGCTATACCAGTCACAATAGTCAAAAGATTAGAGTGTAAAAAATATACAATTTAATCAAACATATAATATAATAATATCAATGCATAGGTCCCAGCATCATAAAAAAAACATTTAAAAAGTAAGCAATATGATAATCATATCAAACATAATTGTAAAAATGCAATCCTTTCTAATAAGGAAAAAACATTTGCTGTAATGCTCAAAGTCCCAATGACACAGATGAATAATCCAAAAAAGAAATCCTCTAATATGGATATGTTGACCCAAAGTTCCAAACTTGTAGCAAAGAGAGAGAATGATGTAATATTGTGAATAACTTTTCTAAGAATGTGCAACAATGTCTCTGCTGATATGCAGTGGTAGTGTTATATAGCATATGACTTGCCTCATCCACCATCAAACACCTTTGGGATAAATTGGAATGCCAAATGTGTGCCAGGCCTGATCTCCCAACATCAGTGCCCAACCCTACATATGCTTTTGTGGCTGAATGATTGCCAATCCTTGCAGCCATGTTCCAAAACTAACAAGCTTTTCCCAGAAGAGCGGAGGCTGCAAAAGCAGCAACTGTGGGATCAACTACATATTCATGTACATAATTTTGGAATGAGATATTCAACCAAGCACATATGGGTGTGATATCTGGGTATTTTTGGCCATGCAGACTACCATACGAGAGCTCAGGCAGTGCAAAGGCAAAAGACTACTCCAGAACTAGAACAGGATGGAAAATCAGTTGCCTTTTGTATCACAATAATGCTAGTTGAGCTGGTGACATGCTATGATATTAGGCATTTCTACTTCAGGGTCCATAGGGGGTCCACAGGGTTGACCTTGGGGGTATAGCTGGATCTGGATCCACGGGCAGTTAAAGCTTTGCTGCTCCCAGGATGCACTTGGGTCCGTCCTCCTCTATACCCCGCCCCGGCCACAGGCACCTCAGTTTTAGTTGGTGCCCGGCCGGAGTCGGGTCACCCTGTCGCAGTGGGGCTGCAGGAGCAGCCCCTAAGCTTTATTTTAAAAGAGAAATTTTTTATTTTTTTCTTCTTTTTTTACACTTTTAGAGCGGCAGCATCAGACTGTCCTTTAGGACGTCCACGCTGCCGCTCCTTCTCCCCGCTGGCGCCGCGACGCCAGTACAGCTCTGGGGATCGCGGCGGGACCCCAGAGCCTGTACTAGCCGGGCTCTGGGGACTCCCTTGACTGCTGCCGGACGCGACGGGGATCAGGTAAGCCGCGGGTCGCCGCGTGCGGCGGCCCGCGGATACTTTAATGCAGTCAGGAGCCTCCGGTCTCTGGGGACAGACCGGAGGAGCTAGCGGCGGCGGCGGGCTCCCCCTCAATTGAGGAATACCCCGCGTGTCCGCTAGACCACCAGGGTATCAGGCTGGTAGCGGGACCGGCAACCCGGGGGTTAATTGCTAGCCAGGGGAGGCAGCCTTCCCTGTCTAGCGGCTCCTCCCCTCAGCTCAGCCCGCCTTTCAACTAGCAGTCTGGCGTCGCTGAGCTGCTCTTATCTCTCGGCCACTCCTCCTCTGAGGTCTCCGGCGGCCATCTTTACTGGCACATCGCAGACTCCCAGGCGGTATCAAGTGGACCGGTCCCCCTGTGTACCTCTCCCCTGCTAAAGGACAGTGTACACAGCGCTATAGCCCTCCCAGACACTGAATCTGGGCGGTTGATTGTAGCGGAAGGTGCAGTGAGTATAACTTTTCTGCATTGTATGTGGCTATTGCTAGTGCTGCCTGTCTGTGACTTATTCTCCTTACTGTCAGCTTATAACTATCCCTTTCCTTCTCCTACGGCCCGGCAGGTGTGTGGGGGAAGGGCGTTTTTCTGAGACCCTCACATATATAAAACACGTATTTGTGGGGTCAGTCACATACTGTTGTGTGCTACACAGTACCATTTCTGGGCTGTTGTTTCGCATACTGGTGAGTGCGCGGGTGTTAAAACCGTAATTCCTCTGGTGATACCTATTTCTTGTGTATTTACGGTATCATGTCGGATGAGGAGACTGAGCGCTCTGTGGCTCCTGTGTTATTTTCCTGCAGACGCTGTGCTGCTGGAGTTGATGGGGAGGACTTATCTCAGGATGGTCTGTGCGGGCGGTGCCAGCTGGTACCGGGCCCCTCCAACCCCCCTGTATCACAGGACCCTCCTTGGGCGATGTTTTCACAGGTGCTGGCGTCTATTGCGGACCGGTTATCGGTCCCATCAGCGGTCCCTTCTAGGGCGTTACCGCAGCCCACCATCTCCCATTCCCCGAGGGTTCCACAAATGTTGCGGTCTTCCCCCGGGGCCCAGACTGTGGGTCCTTACTCGGGACTGCCTGTGTATGTGCAGTCTTCCCCAGGGACGTGTCAGTCTGTAGTGCCTTTGCAGAGTGTTGCTCCGACGGCTCCTCCGCCTTGGGTGGATGTTCTATCCAGCTCCGTACAGAGTCTGGCGGCTTCATCCTCGGCGTTTCAGTCTATGTTGCAAGGGGATGTGCCACCAAGGGTGTCTAAACGTCCGGTTGTGAGTTCACTAGCTGCGCAGTTGTCTGACTCGGAAGTGTCCTCAGATGATGGAGAAATCCATGAGGACTCTGACTCTGATGTCATGGGGCAGGAGGTGGAAGCTAAGTCCTCCATTAATGTTCCAGCCTTAGTTAGGGCGGTGCGGGCTATCCTACATGTTGAGGATGATGCGCCGGCTCCTAGGTCGAAGTTTCCTAATTTTAAAAAGGCCAAGGTGACCTCAACTGTGTTCCCCCTGTCTGATCAATTATCGGATCATATGGCGGCGGCCTGGCAATTACCTAGTAAGAGGTTCCATCCACAGAAAAGGTTGGCGGCGAACTATCCTTTTCCTGAAGCTCATTGCAGGAAATGGGAAACTCCGCCGGCGGTGGATTCCCACGTTACCCGCTTGATCAAAAGCGCGACGTTGCCATTGCCCTCTATCTCCTCTTTGAAGGATCCCACGGACAGGAAGGTGGAGACTTGTTTAAAGTCCATTTATTCTCTTTCCGGGGCGGTGGCTCGCCCGTCCATGGCTATCTCCTGGGTGGCTAAAGCCATTGAGGCATGGGCCAATGCCTTGGAGGATACCTTTCCTGATGAGGCTCCGGATATCCAGAGAGCGTTAGTGGGACAGATGCGGGATGCAGCTTCCTATATTGGGGAAGCGTCTTTGGATGCCAGCCTGCTCACTTCTAGGGTGTCGGCTGCAGCGGTATCTGCTCGGCGCTCCCTGTGGCTGAGGTCCTGGAGGGCTGATGCAGATTCAAAAAAGGGTCTGGAGGCTTTGCCTTTTAATGGTGATTTACTATTTGGTCCGGATTTGGACAGAATAGTGGATACTTTGGCTAAGTCCAAGTCGGCTTTTCTCCCTTCGGCCTCTGCGCCGGCTAAGGTGAGGAGCTCTGCCTTTCGGTCCTTTCGGGTTCAGGGTAAGGCCAAGGGCCAGTCCTTCCCGAGACATTCGGCGACCAAGGCCGCACCCAAGCCCAAGAAGCAGGCATGGAGTGCTCGGCGCCCTTCTTCCAAGCAGGAGGATAAGCCTGCTGCCTGATGGGACGGGCCTCTCTCTGGGGGACCCCAGAGTGGGAGGCCGACTTCTCCAATTCGCCCAGTGTTGGCACAATACCACCACGGATGCCTGGGTTCGAGAAGTAGTCTCTCAGGGGTACGCCCTGTCTTTTCGGTTCAGGCCGCCCCACCAGTTTTTCTGTACGAGTCCTTCTCTGGACAAGACCAAAGCTGGTCAGATTCAGGTAGCTATAGAATCCTTGCTACAAGCAGGGGTCATTGTTCCCGTTCCGCAGTCTCAGCGCGGGACGGGGTACTATTCTACTCTGTTTCTGGTACAGAAACCCAATGGTTCTCATCGCCCTATCCTGAATTTGAAGTCTCTGAACAGATACCTCAGAGTTCCCAGGTTCAGGATGGAAACGTTACGTTCCATCATTCTGGCGATGGAACCCGGGGATTATATGGTCTCCCTCGATATCCAGGACGCATATCTCCATGTGCCCATAGCACCGGCACATCAGCGGTATCTGAGGTTTGCTATCCTGAAACATCACTACCAATTTCGGGCGTTGCCTTTTGGCCTTTCCACGGCTCCGAGGGTGTTCACCAAGGTGATGGCGGTTATGGCTGCCCACCTTCGGGGTCAGGGTCTACGTCTGTTGCCGTACCTGGACGATCTTCTGCTGCTGGCGAGCTCCCCGGAGGTGCTTCTTCGACATCTCCACCTGACCATTGCTTGTCTTCAAGCACACGGGTGGTTGATAAACTGGAAGAAGTCCTCCCTGATTCCATCACAGCGGATGGTTCATTTGGGAGCCCTGCTGGATTCTCGTCAGCAGCGGATTTTCCTGACTCCAGAGAAGGTCTCCTCCCTGCAGCTGCGGATACACAGTTGCCTGAGCAGTTGCCGCCTGTCGGTCCATTCAGCTATGAGAGTTCTGGGGTCCATGGTGTCGACATTCGACATGGTGGAATTTGCCCAGTTCCATTCCCGGCCCCTGCAGGGGCTGATTCTATCGGAATGGAACGGGTTACCTCACCGGATCCGCTCTCAGATGCTGGTGTTGTCCGCGGAGGTTCGGCAGTCTTTGGCTTGGTGGCTTCAGACGGTGCATCTGGTCGAGGGGCGCCCCTTTTGGATCCCGGACTGGGTCCTGCTCACGACGGATGCCAGTCTTCGGGGTTGGGGGGCAGTGACCGGCTCATTATCGCTTCAAGGTCGTTGGTCCGCGGAAGAAGCACTTCTCCCCATCAACATCCTGGAACTGCGGGCTGTGTACAGGGCCCTGCAGTCGTCCGGCCCCGCTCTTCACGGAAGGGCGGTTCAGGTGCAGTCCGACAACGCCACCACGGTGGCGTACATCAACCACCAAGGGGGAACTCGCAGTCGGGCAGCAATGTCGGAGGTGTCTCGCATTCTTGCTTGGGCGGAGTGTCATGTTCCAGCGATCTCGGCAGTCTTCATTCCCGGAGTCCTCAATTGGGAGGCGGACTTCCTCAGCCGTCACGATGTGCATCCCGGGGAATGGTCGCTTCACCCAGAGGTGTTTCAGCTACTCGTGGACAGGTGGGGGCTGCCGGAGCTGGACTTGATGGCCTCCCGTCACAATCACAAGTTGCCCGTTTACGGGTCAAGGACAAGAGACGCAGGCGCCTGTCTGGTAGACTCTCTGTCGGTGAAATGGACGTTTCACCTGGCGTATCTGTTTCCTCCGATATCCTTACTTCCTCGGGTTCTGCGGAAATTCAAGCAGGACGGCGGCACGCTCGTGCTGGTGGCTCCGGCGTGGCCCAGACGTCCTTGGTACTCCGATCTGAGGTGCCTCTCCATCGACGCTCCGTACCTTCTTCCTCAGCGTCGGGACCTGTTGTCTCAGGGGCCCTGCCTTTACCCGGATCTGGGTCGGCTGTCTTTGACGGCGTGGCTCTTGAGACAGCCGTCTTGAGGTCTAGGGGTTTCTCCAGTTCAGTGATTGGTACCATGCTTAGGGCACGCAAGCCTGCCTCCGCGCGGATTTACCACAGGGTGTGGCGCACTTATTTTCAATGGTGTGAATCCAGAAACTATGATCCGCAGGTGTTCCGGGTTTCCAGAATCTTGGAATTTCTTCAATCGGGTTTGGACCTCGGCTTACGCCTGGCCTCTCTGAAGGTTCATGTGTCTGCTTTGTCCGTGTGGTTTCAGCGACGGATTGCTACACTGCCAGACGTTCACACCTTTTTCCAAGGTGTTCTCAGGATCCAGCCTCCCTTCGTGCCTCCGGTGGCTCCGTGGGACTTGACGGTGGTACTGAGGGTCTTGCAGGGTCCTCCTTTTGAGCCGCTTGAGTCGGTGGAGCTCAAGTGGCTGACGTTTAAGACCATTTTTCTCCTGGCAATTGCTTCGGCCAGGAGGGTTTCAGAATTGGGGGCGCTTTCCTGTCGCCCTCCTTTTCTGATTTTTCACCAGGACAGGGCAGTGCTCCGCACGCGTCCTGAGTTTTTGCCCAAAGTGGTTTCAAAGTTCCACATTAATCAGGAACTTGTTGTGCCAGCTTTTCAGTCACCTGATCTTTCGGCTGGTGAGGCTTCCTTGGATGTGGTCCGGGCACTTAGAATCTATGTGGACCGGACTGCTTCGGTTAGGAAGTCGGATTCTTTGTTTGTCCTCTTTGGTTTTCACAAGAGGGGTTGGCCTGCCAACAAGCAAACGATAGCCCGTTGGCTTCGTTCAGTTATTTGTGAGGCTTATGCACAAGAGGGTTTACCTGTGCCAGCCTCTGTTAAGGCTCATTCCACTCGTTCTGTGGGTCCCTCTTGGGCTGCTAGACGTGGCGCCTCCGCTGTTCAGCTGTGTAAGGCGGCTACTTGGTCTTCAATTCAGACGTTTTTGAGGTTTTATGCGTTTGACACCTTCGCCTCTCAGGATGCATCCTTTGGGCGCCGGGTACTCCTTTCAGCACAGGAGCGTCCCCGCCCTTAGTTGAACTGCTTTGGGACATCCCCAAGGTCAACCCTGTGGACCCCCTATGGACCCTGAAGTAGAAAACAAGAGATATGGTAAGAACTTACCTTTGTTATCTCTGTTTCTACGAAGTCCATAGGGTCCACAGGGCGCCCGCCCTGACGCACCTGGCTTCAAATGGGCTGTGTGGCTGGTCACCGGTTTTCCGTCTCCCATTTCTGTGAGTATGGTTTCTTGTGTGTTCCAGTCTTCCTTCTCTCTGTTTAGTCTCCTCCTCCGGCCTTAGCTGCTTACCAACTGAGGTGCCTGTGGCCGGGGCGGGGTATAGAGGAGGACGGACCCAAGTGCATCCTGGGAGCAGCAAAGCTTTAACTGCGTGGTGCCCGTGGATCCAGATCCAGCTATACCCCCAAGGTCAACCCTGTGGACCCTATGGACTTCGTAGAAACAGAGATAACAAAGGTAAGTTCTTACCATATCTCTTGTTTTAGCCCAAAACCTAAGCATGTTTGGCTCCGAAGCCAACTAGATTATATAATATTAAAATTAGGGCTTTTATGCTGTTTGTGCGTTCTTCACACCTCAAGGAATCGCTTTAAACCTTGATTTATTTTGACCCACTTGGTGAACAGCTGTGATTTCTAAATAATTATTAAAACTAAATTTCCCCATACAATGACAGAACTTTTTTATGTTATTAGCCATATGAGGTGGGCGAGAAGCTGGATGCAGTGTCTTCCAGTTGTATTGCAGGATTCGTGTACAAATTTACAATCTGCACTCTCTTAAATATCTTCACTTCTCAAAGTCTGTGTAGGATTGTTTTATTCATATACATATAAAAATGTTTTGTTTATTATTATTATGCAGACACCTATGGAATTACTGGATCTTGTTAGTACGAAATTAAGATGCCTGCAGAATGGAGCAGATCCGGATGACCTTTCAGGTAGCTACTTATGGTGCTTGATTTATTTTTATTTAAAGGGTCTATTTTCAATCTAGACCACCAGTCGGGCAATTTAGCAATTCTATGGGAGTGCACTGTAAAAGGCCCTGTATTATGATCCTATATGGTATGTATGTATGTATGTAATAACCATGGCACAAGGACACTTCATGTGATTGTTTATTTATTGGCTGTTGACCCTGTAAAACCAGATGTATAAATCAGATTTTTTTTATTTATTTTTTTAAATAACTTTCTGTATTCCTAGTCAATTCATATAATTAGAATTCACTTATACCCTTTTACACTGGCCAAATAACCTGGGTTATTGCAGTCTAAATCCAGGTCGCGAAAGGGTCTCTGAAAAGTAACCCGAGTCCAGTGACCCGGCAATCCAACTTAAGTAGCAAGCAGGGTTGGACCTAGGTTACGGGGCTGTGTAAACGGGTGACCTGGTCCTGTTTACAGCATAGGAACAGCTGGCTCCCCAGCACTTGGAGATGTCATCAAGCGCCAGCAGAATACTTAACACTGCACCCATCTGCAGTGTAAACCCCGCGACCTGGAAAAAACCTGGGTCTGAGACGCAATGTGAACGGGATCTGTCCCAGGTTAGAACCTTGTTCCAAATCCTGGATCAGACCTGGGATTTTGGTGAAATAGAGGTATTCAAGTACATATTTATAACTAAATTCTCAAAACTTAAGCTGGGCATCCACTATACAGTTTTCTGTCAGATATCTGTCCTATCTGGCTGGTTGGAATGAAAATCTGGTAATGTATGGAATCAAATGACAGATGATCATATGGTTTTAAACACTTAAAAAAGGACAAAAAAAATTGTTCAAATTGGTTGAAACACACAAATTTAACAATTTGTCTGGACATCCATTTTCGGCTATTATCCAGCGTTTGTGAGCAAATGGACAATTGTCATTGGCTCCCATACATTACCAGCTTTTCATTCCAACCAGCCAAACTGGACAGATATCTGACAGAAAATTGTATAGTGGATGCCCAGCTTTAGAGAGAGTCTAGTGTTTCTCAAATCTAGCAAATTTGGTGTTTTCTAAGCAGTTTTACGCTCTCCTTCCTTTTTTAAAGCTATAGTCACTACAAAAGTGTCACTGTGTCTGCTATTGGGGCTTGGAGCCTGTGGAGACCAGTTTCTCAGGTCTCCCACTCATATAGAAAGATTTATGAAATGAATGTAGGGACAGGGACAGCCATGACATTCATTTGGATTGCCCAGGCTGATATTGCATCAGCACAGACCCTGCTTGACACCAGGTGGGAGTGGATATATAGATATATATATTTTTATACAATATATTCTGTATTGTCATATGGCAGAAATGCCACGTGAGTGACTTAAGAATCTATTTCTGCAACGGTTTGCATTCAGAATGAACTGTAGAAAAAATCCTGGTAAAAATGATGTACAAAAATGTGGAAGTGTTACATATGAGCTATACATTAGTCTTATTTTACTAAAATCTTCTCTGCGTATAATTCATTTTTGCAAAGCATTTGATTTAATAAAAAACTGAAATGCCATGTTCATATGTTCCTTTGTGACAGGCTTTACATTTTGTCAGCGTTTAACTGCTGAAGAGTATGATACACAGCGGTGCTCCAACACCAAAATGGAGGTAAAACAGCTGATGGAGCTGGTGGACAGGAGCTGTGCAATTCCTGAGAAGAAGAAGAAAAAAATGATGAAAGAATTCCAGAAGTGTCACCCATTAGCCTGCAGCAACCAGGTTCCCACCTGACTGGTTTCCATCAGGAGCCCATATGCACCTTGCCAACTTCTGTCTGATAGTTTAAGCTTATGTATACTTTGAGAAGATAAGGAAATGAGCAAAGAGTGGTTTTCTTTATCTGCTCTTTGACACAGATTTCTAAGGGTATGTATAGGTGATTTATATGGTATGGACTTTGCTTTCCTCTGGAACGGTTTGCTAGTAAGTACTATGTGTAACTACTGATGTAAGGTGTATACACTTTGAACCAGTGCCCTCCGTGTAATGCTCATTGATTCATAGTGTAATATGAGCCTGCTTACCATCAGCGATTGCTTCAGCCCCCGTAATTGCTGCTTCCACTGTGTGAAGGCAACAGGCAAAATAACAGCTGTAATTGCTGCTGATGGGGGTAGTTGGAGCAACGGCACCATTTTAGATTTTTAGCATGAAAATATGAAGTACCGTAGATGTGAATTTTTTTTTTGTTTGTTTTTAACATGAATCCACTAATTTATTTTTGCTATGTTCTGAAAGAAAACATAATTGCAATATGTGCAAATAATTTAAGGGATTAAGTGCAATTAATTGTATGTGAGTAGGAATTCTAACTGTGAATATAGGCTAAAGCTTTTAAATTCAATCAGTGAAACCGAGCGCTGCATTATAAATCAAATTTTTTACTGTGCGTATACAATGTTTTTTTTTTCCCTGGTCTTTAATAACAAGCTTCTTCATGTGCTTCCACAACACAACCACAGGTCAATGATTAGTATTAAGAAGTATATCAGAACCTCACTCTACATAGGAAGAGAAGTATTAGGACAGGATGATATGCAGGAGAACTACATGGAACCAGGATTAGAGGACATAGAGGAAGAATTACATTACTGAAAGAATAGTAGATGAGTGGAACAGCCTTTCGACAGATGTGGCAAAGGTTAATACTGTAGGATAATTTAAACATGCTTAGGATAAGACATAAGGCTTATCTAAATCTGAAGAAAAAAAATACAGTTCTCGCTAGTTTATCTCTCACCCTAAAGGTGTACATATGGGCCATTATAGTATTTTACAGCAGTTAGAACCCAGTCTGCCCTTCTTTTTACACTCAAACCGTAAATATTGTTTTCTTCCAAGGTTATATGGCCTTTTTACAGTAGTAGTAGTTTGTTTTGGGTTTTTTTCTCCAGGAAAAAATGTTTTTCCCTGCTCTGGATCTTTCTTCTTTTTTTTTTTTATTTAGTGCCTGTGGAACAAGACACATTGATGTTTTGTGTAGGATGGATAGAGATATAAAAAAATATATATATATATATATTATATTATATTATATTATTTTTTATTGCTCTTCGGTCCTGTCTAAACGAGTCGGTGCACTAACGAACTGTCTCAGTTGCAGTTCCGCCCCTGCAGTTGTCACCAGGTCATTACTGGTGGGTGTCTTGTGACTCGGAAATCTTCCAATTGGCCGCATCGCGCTCCAGAATGCTACTGAAAAACTAAGTCCCAGTTCGTGCTGCTCATGTGAAAACAGCCTTTTGTGCTTCCCTCATATCATATTTTTGAAGCAAATATTTTTTTATTTTTTTTTAGCATTTACTAATTTATCCTATATCTTTTAAATAACTTGCAAGATTATACCCAGGAAATATACCTTTAAATCATTAGGATAATTATTTTCAAGAAAGATTGCACACACAATGTAGTAACATTAAGTGTGTTTTCTTAACACTTGATTATTCAATAATATTCACATATATTATAAACCTATATTATCATATTGTCAATTACAGTCCAATATTTCAATATGTTGTAACTGTATGAGAAAGCGAGAGACTCTTTAGGGACACTGGTGCGGGGGAGGGGAGAAGGCCGCATGGCATGTGGCATCCATTTTGTTTAAGCTACATGACCTGTAGAGACACAGATTCACCTTGATTAGCACCCCTCTCACCTGTTCCTAGGTGTTTTTAATTAGCAAGGAATACTTGCACTCCAAGACTGCACATCTTATGAGGCACACTGTGGGTAAGACCTATTATACATATGCTGTGTGTCAGTTTTGGGACTGGTATTGGGGTGCAGGGCCCTCTGGGCTGGTGTGGCTGGACTGCTTCATGGCATCATAATGTACACTTTTTCACTTCTTTAGTTTGTTTTTGTATATGTAGCTCTTTATATACTTTTTATTATAACCTCCTACTTATGTAGGACTTAACACATAGGCTTTCTTCTTTATTATTCTTTAACCCTCACTTTAAATCTCACACTATTGTGATGCCATGGGACGATTCTGCTGGGTTGGCCTGGGGGGTCCCGTGCTCTGTATTTGCTCCATAAGAGTGTTAGGGACCTGCCTGATAGGTCACCTGGACGTGGTGGGCAGGCCCATAATTATGGCCATTATTATGCTAAGAACCTCTTGGATGCAATTTAGCAGTATAATTATTAGGTTCAGCTTAGATAGAGTGTGCACTTGCAAGTTGAGTGCCATAGCGGGGGGCGGAGCCTAACTCCTGAGTCCTGCTTCTTCCTCCCAGCAGCCCCAGCACTTCTCTGAGCACAGGCTGGCGGCCATTACACGGAGGAGACACTGTATGCTGCAGAAAACTTGCGTTGCTGTGCTGAGACTGAGAGCCTAACCTAACCTGTAAGTGAACAGTGGGGTTTAGGCTTGTCAGGAGAGCATTTTAGGCAGACCGTAACTACTTTTCATTTGTTAGTTACTTGATTTCAGTGCCAAGCATTTCTTAGCACTGCTAGGAGCGCTTTATAGGCAAAGTGTGACCGATCTGCCCTTCTCTCCTGCCTCTCTACATATCTCAGTCTTTACCTGTTAAACCTTTTCACTACACTTTACTGTTGTCTGTGTGGGGTGTTTGGTACCATGGCTGGAAGGGACTCTAAGGCTTCTCAGAAGTCATTTACCTGCACTAAATGTGCAGAAAAGTTTACACAGGGGCAGTCTTCTAGCTCCCTTTTGTGTGACCATTGTGATCCAGGGCATCGGGCTCAAGAATCTCCACGGGTGACAGAACCGCCGTCGTGGGTGGTGCAATTTTCATCTGTTATGTCGCAGATGTCTGCTGAACTGGAGGCTTCTCACAAAGAGAGAGAAGCTTCCAGGTCGGCTACTCTAGAAGAACCAGAATGGGCACAGTCCTTAGCTAATCAATGGAGGGGATCACAAAAGCCATGGCTCTGTCCCGTGCCATGCCAATGGGACACTCTCCGCAGATCTCAAAAAAGAGACTGTTGCCCTCAGTTCTCCAGTCGGAGGAGGATATGCCTACTCTAGAAGAGGGTAAGAGGAGGCAGAGGAGCTCCAAGAGGAGTCTGAGCCTGTGGCCCAAGGGATAGAGGCATTTATTTCTGCAATCTGCCAGGTATAGCAAATAGAGGAGGAGGACAAGGGTCCTGCACGGCCATCATTCTTTTTCAAAAAAAAAAAACAGGCTACCTCTTTTCCAATTTCAGAAGAACTAGATTCTCTTCTGGTTTCAGCTTGGGAACATCCAGATAAAAAATTTCAGATGTCTCGGCAGTTATTATCTTCCTTTCTTTTCCTGCAGATAGCAGAAAATCTTGTGAGATGACTTCTATTGTAGATCCTTCAGTCTCTCGTCTGTCTAAGAAGACTACCGGTTCCTGGAGCCACGTCCTTGAAGGAGACATCGGACAGGAGTTTGGAGAGCACTCTCAAGTCCATTTATACAGCAGCGGGTGTGACTCTGCGTCCTGTGATTGTGAGCTGCTGGACTAACTAGGCAATTGAAGTTTGGACAAGACAGATGATGGGATGAGAGAGCAACTCCCTGTGAAGGAACTTATTCCTTTAGCAGAACATGTTGGGGAAGCCGCAACCTACCTTGGAGAGGCGTCCAAGGATGTTTGTAATCTTGCAGCCCTGGCAGTATCGGCGCGCAAAGCGCTTTTTCGTCAGCAGTGGCAGGCGGATGCGGAAATGAAAAAAGCTGTGAAAACTCTTCCCTTCATGGGAAGTGTCTTATTTGGGGCAGAACTAGATAAATGGATTTCTCAGTCTACTGGGGGTAAATCCGCTTATTTTCCATCTGCTTCCCTGCCTCCTAGAAAGCCCTACTCTGGACCCTCGTTTCGTGCCCCAAGAAGTTTACGTGGTCGTTCAAGAGGAGGACCTACATTTTTCCCTTGGTTCCAGAGGTAGTGGCAGGGACATCGCACAATCTGCTCAACAGGAAGTTAAGTGCGCTACCAAACCTAGTGCATGACGGCCTTCCCTCTCACCTGGGGGACCCCAGGGTGGGAGCGCATCTTTGGGACTTCAGAGAAGTAACAGAATCTTGTACAGATGCTTGGGTCCGGGACCTCAGCACCCAAGGATACAAGCTTGATTTTCAGTTTCAACTTCCCCCTCTGTTTTTCAGCACAGGTTTGCCAGTTTCAAATGACAGGAGTGTCGTATTACAAGAAGCGATAGACAAGCTAGGGTATTCACGAAGGTCATGGCAGTGATGATGGATCTCCTTCAGAAACAAGGGATCACAATTATCCCTTACCTGGACGATCTCCTTCTGAAGGCTCATTCCAGGGACCAATTACTGCAGAACATCACAGTGACTTACAAGCTCTTCATATGTCACGGGTGGATCCTGAATTTTTCCAAGTCTCTTCTGCAACCCACGCAGAGGCTCCAGTTTCTATCAGCAATGCAGGTCCTGTAGTCAATAGTATGCACCTTCGACATGGTGGCATATGCTCCGTTCCACTACAGGCCTCTGCAGAAATTGATTCTTTACCGGTGGAATGGACAGTATCATCTAATAAAGTCCCAGAGGCTCCTCATGGCACAGGACCTGCTCCAGGGCAGGCCGGTCCAGATCCAGTCCAAAAACGCAACCACGGTAGTCTGTCTCAATCAGCAGGGAGCAACGCGAAGTCATGCAGCCATGAGGGAAGTGACAAACATTCTGGTTTGGGCAGAACATCATCTTCTGGCTATCCCTGCAATATTCATCCCGGGGGTTCTCAATTGGGTTGCGGATTTCTTAAGCAGTCAGGACATACACGCCGGAGAGTGGACTGTCCATCCGGGGGTTTTTCAACTCCTTGTGAACAAATGGGGCCTACCGGACATATGACCTGATTCAGAGCCGCTCGCACCCATCATATGCAAATTCGGCTAAGTGACGGCGAGTGATCGCTTTGTGTATGTAGAGACACCCACTAGTGCACGTCATCTCCAGGAAGTGTATTAAAACATTGGTACAGCGCGGAGCATCTGAAGCGAACGCAGCGCTTGTGGTTGCCTTACCCTACCGCAAGCACTGCGAGGACTTCAGTGTAAAAAACAGGCATGTGACGTATACTATGACGCTGCCTGTTAATTATGCACGCCTTACAAATGGCGTTGCAACGCTCAAGCATGTTTGTGTTCGCACCTCCACTCCCCCGTTGCCTTTGGTTCTCAAGGGGCTACAAGCTTCCCTGTTTGAACCTCCAGACTCTGTAGATTTGAAATGGTTGACAGCGAAGACACTTTTTCTCCTCGCCATCTCTTCTGCACGCAAAGTCTCTGATTTGGCAGCGTTCTCTTGTCTCCCTATTTTTGATTTTTCACCAGGATAGAGGCGTTCTCCACACAAGGGAGGATTATTTTCCTAAGGTAGGGTCTCGTGTACATGTGAATGAAGAGATTGTGGTTCCAAGTTTTCTGTCTTCAGACCTTTCTGTAGGTGAAGCCTCCCTGGATGTGGTTTGTGCTTTCCGTATCTATGTGGAGTGTATGATCTCTGTTAGAAAATCACATGCTCTTTTTGTGCTATATCGCTTTCATAAACTAATGCTGCCCATCAACTAGACGATTAAACCTAGCGATGGAGCGATAACGACGGTCATTATCGCTCCATCGCTTGGTAATCGCCCTCAAATCGGGCAGTAAAAGGTTAAAAACGCCCAGCGATGCGTGCGCCCGCTGGTCGTTTTTAACATCAATCATCGCCCGAACATGACTGTCAACCTGACGACCGTCGTTAGGTTGCTATGTTCGGGGATGATTGATCTGCATACACTGAACGTTCAGTGACTGCAGTTCACCTCGCGGGAGACTATGACGGCATCGTAATTGTGCTGTCGTCCCCCCGCATCGCCTAGTGGATGGGCAGCTTTAGAGGGCCAGCTAACAAACAGACTCTGGCTCCATGGTAAAGTATGACTAATGCTCAGGTATACACACAGGCTGATCTCCTGTCTTTTTTTTATTTTTTGAGGTCATATGACTTTTCCTTTTATTAGTAAATCTACTTATTTAAAATCCTCCAGTAAGTCCAGCATCCATACATTGGACGTCAGTCGAAATCTTTTTGCAATGCTTGATTATTTCTAGTGCTTAGAAAACAAATGCTGAAAAGCAAACCAGACTATAGCAGGTCCTTGGACAGAGGACCTACAAAATAATTTGGTCCCCAGTTCAGAAAACGTGTACCCCTACATTATGTGGTGTGTCTATAGTGGGTGCAGGGTGTATATGGGTCAACTATTCACCCTACACCCAGAACTGTGGGCTGTGCAAAGGGCCTGTCCTATCGGGTATGATACAGAAGGACAGCATGGAAAAAAAAAAAGGTAGACAGTACAAAAGGCCGACATGAGAATTGTTGACACATTTTTTTCCTAACCCTCTGGTATCTCCTCTGTATGTAGGGAGCCATAGGGCTCCGTAGTAGTAGTAGTAGTACGGCATCAAGATTGACATTACTGGAGTGCAGCTGTGGCTCCAAATGGAAATTCTTTGGAGTGATCTGCAGTGAGGACAACTGGAGCACTCTGTACAGAGTCCTCATTTTCAGTCATGCTCTCTGTGTTGGAGATCCACCTTGCTTTGGACTCTGCAATCTTGTTTGTGGATGCCAAATGTGATACCCTAAAGTAGTAAGGGTGATAATTGTGTGGTGCACATACAGATCAGAGTTACCTTGGTGGGGAAGTCTTCTTTAAGAGCCAAAACATACTTGAGCTGCATACATACACACACACACACAACGATTTAGTAAATGAACGATTTTAGTAAACTTTTTTTTCAACGGAAAAATTAACGAAAATAGTTGACTAAAATCGTTCATTTACAAAATGTAATGAACGATTTTTGTAACTTTCCCTTAATGAAAATCTTTAAGTTGTTCAGTCAGAATGGATGAACGCGCATGAATGATAATCGTTCAGGCTAAAAAATATGATTTTTTTTAAAGTGATTGAACGATAACGTTATAGTTAAATCGTGTGTGTACACACCTTTAGTATTGAGTAGATGAATAAAGCTTTAGCCAATGGCAAAATGGGGTTTTGCAAGGAAGTAGACTGCTTTTGGGGCACACTTGGATATAACTTTTAAAATATATTTGTAATTAAAACTTAACTTTTATAATCGACCCTTAAGATATAAATAAAGAAGAAAATTGGTGATATGTAATTCAGTTCTTATATATATGATATGTAAAAGATAATGTAATGGTGACACTGATAAATTAAATTTTCTAAAGGACAAAAAGTCCTGGCTAAATATCCAATATAAATAAATCGAGGTGTCCTCTGGATCATGTGAGGTAAAAGGGGTGAACATTAAATCCTCGTCTCCGTAAACAGTATAATTTTGATAAATAGCAACAGTTTGCCATTAATGGGACTGAGATTTGATTCAAGCAAAATATGGAGTAAATTCAAGGCAATTTATATCACAAGGTTATGCAAGAACCATCGTAAAAAGAGTGATCAAGTAAATGCACAAATAATTTTTTTAATAAAAAATTTATAGGGCACCACAAGTGGTCCGCAATGGCGTACAGCGGGCAAAAGAATAAGACCGTACAGGGTAAAACAGTACTACAACTCTCAACACAACACTGATGCAAGGGGTGCAATGGAAATATGCAGCGTAAGTTATTAGCATGGGTGCAGATAACGGATCTATGTCATGTGAAGAAACAAAAACAGGAGTGGGGTCCAGGGGCAGAGAGCCCAAGAAGGATGTGTAGAGTAGCTGCTGTGCAAGAGAAGTAGGTAATGATGACAGGAGGGCCCTGTTCATGGAGCTTAACAATAGAAAGGGAAGATAAATACAAATGTGATGCTGTATTTGTGTGTTCTCTTAAAGCTTCTTTAGTTGAAACATCTGCTTACAAAACAGTTGTGAGGCACATATTAACTGAACTTATATAGTGTTCACTTTGTAGCAAGAAGTCATATTCACTTGTGAAACACATCTATTCAGCATGAGCTGATGGAATAACGCAATTAGATAATCACCATGAGAAAGTATGCAATAATTATACCTGTTGCATAGAATACAAGGTAACTCTAGCACAACATGTCATGCAGTAAATAGGCACCAGGTTATGATACCCCACAGTAACCATATAAATACATGTACGGACCTATAAACAGCTGATCATTACATATTGCAGTAAACATATAATTCTTTCTTAGTGCTTCACCGTAATATACACAAATGAGCTACAATTAATAGAAGTTCATATTTTGTAAGAACTGACCACAACTGCAATAAATGCCCGCTGTGGTTTATGTGGATAGAAAACTAATACCCCTTTTACACCAGAGCAAAAACCTGGGTTTTTGCTGGGTCTACCCGGGTCGCAGCTCAGTGTAAAAGGGTCCCTGAAAAATAACCCAGGTCAAGTGACCCAGCAATCCAACCCAGGTAGCTACCAGGGTTGGACCCAGGATGGACCCGGGTAATGGTGCAGTGTAAACGGTGCAACCAGGGTTATCTGACCTGGGTTATGTCTAAAATTAGCTGATTGGTGGTTGTGGAGCATTCACCTCCTACTTTTTATGACCTCAGAGGTTTAGCAGGGCAGACTTGAGTTCAGTGTGAACAGGACTGACCTGGGAGTAACCCAGATCGAAGGTGCAGTGTAAATGGGTCTGACCAGGGTTGGAACCATGGCCCTGATTCAGAGCCGGACGCTCTGACCAGAGCGCTCGCTCTGAATCAGGGCCCACCTCCATAAATATGGAGCGTCCTCCTGGACGCTCGTATAGCTGTGGGTCACCACCCACAGCATATACGAGCGTGCAGGATGATGGTCGCGATGGTCTTGACCATCGCCACTGCGAGCAGAAGCCTGCAGTTGAGTTTCTCAACCGCAAGGCCAGGAGTGATTTTGGCTCTATCAGAGCCAAAATCACCCCCACTGACATCACTAGTGATGTCAGTGGGGCCGGCTTCTGACGGTAGGCGTTCCCTTGGGAACGCCTCCGTCTGGCAGGCACGCCCACCAAAGGGGGCGTGCTGTCAATCAACATTGACAGCACGCCCCCTTTGATCAGACACTACGAGCGAAGGAAAGTCCTTCGCTAGTCGCGTCTCACGCATGCGCACAACGGAGCTCCCTCCGTCGTGCGCATGCGCAGTGCAGACCATCGACCCACTTGCGAGCGGACAGCCGCTCGCGAGTGGGTCTGAATCAGGGCCCATGTCCAAAAACCCAGGTCGGACCTGGGTTTTTGGTGGAAAAGAGGTATAAAACACACTTGTTCTCACCTGCTTCTGCTGTCAACTGTTCTGCAGTGATTGAACAGTCAATGTAAGCGCAGCAGAAGTAGGCGGGTGTTTATAGAAAATATAGAAGAGAGGACGTTTTTACTATCCGTATTGGAATAATGTGACCCCTGATACCGGAGGGAGTGCAAGGGGCAGATGTTCTTTGACCTGGAGCACCACTGAAAATTAGCATGTGTACCTTGTATGGTGTGTAGGTAGATCAAACGGCGATACTGAGGTGCAATCACTTGGGACCTGTACCCAGAAGTACTGTACCTTGACAAGAGACTAAAACTGGTAACCTGGCAGAGGTGACGTCACAATGCTTAACACATTCCATTGCAATGGTTAGTCAGATAACCCATAGTGCATATCACATAATGTATGTATCAAGCTTAAATGTAATATCTACAACACATTCACAATGTGATATAGAGCTGCTAATCTATACCAATATAATAAGAATGTTGTATCTGCCTGCTTGTTCCAAGTTAGAGCAAAAACTACTGAACCGATTTTTATGAAAACAGCATAATTTTGTAGTGGAAAATCCTAGAAATAACCTGCACTTTGTTTCATCTTGATCGGTCAAGTTAAAGCTGAGCAATAACAAAAACAAAATTTATTGACATCAAAGCAAGAGATAGGTGAGGCACCATGCAAGCGACCTGTAAGGGTGGGGAGAGGTGATTTGGGCTCATGGTCACTTGAATAGGATAGGCTACATAGCAGTCTGTGCACAGGACACACACTGACATTGGTATGAGTGGTGGGTGAATAGGATAGGCTACATAGTCTGTGCACAGGGCACACTGTGACATTGGTGTGAGTGATGGGTGAATAGGATAGGCTACATAGCAGTCTGTGCACAGGGCACACAGTGACATTGGTGAGAGTGGTGGATGAATAGAATAGGCTACATAGCAGCCTGTGCACAGGGCACACAGTGACATTGGTGTGAGTGGTGGGTGAATAGGATAGGCTACATAGCAGTCTGTGCACAGGGCACACAGTGACATTGGTGTGAGTGGTGGGTGAATAGGATAGGCTACATAGCAGTCTGTGCACAGGGCACACAGTGACATTGGTGTGAGTGGTGGGTGAATAGGATAGGCTACATAGCAGTCTGTGCACAGGGCACACAGTGACATTGGTGTGAGTGGTGGGTGAAGGCACTGCTGCTACGTGGGCCACTCCCATGACAGGGCTCCTATGCAAAGCAATACAACTAGAACACCTCAAATAAAAAAATGTTGGCAGAAGTGATTTCATCATGGGCAAAGCCACAAGCAACAGCTAGTTCCATTATAAAACCACAATAATATCCACTGTAAAACTAATTTAGGACACTTTTTGTTTTGACTTAGGAAAGCACATAGTAAACTCAATGAAGCAATATTAACCAAAATTAAATAGTTCTACAACTTATATAGTCTATAATTTGATGATCAGTAAATTTATATAGGCACAAAACTAAAAAATATAATTCATTTTCAACAATTTTATTTCATTTCATATAAAGTTATGTCAGTATGCAATAGTTTTTGTTGGAAAGTTTCTAAATGAAGTAAGGTCAAAACAAGCCTAAAACGTTGATTAAAACGTTATTGGGGCAATCACATAGACCAAGGAACGGTTTAAATAGTCTCCATTCACATATGGCACGGAGAATGGCTGTAATCAACATATACATCCTTGCTTAATTTGTGTACTGTGGCGATTTTCAGAGCCAGGGTTAGTTCAAACAATAGTTTCTACAGCTCTCCTCCAACAGGTAAGCTATTTTGGACACTGCTGTAACACCACAGACACAGGTGCTCCATCCATACTCTCCACATAGTCTGACCCTTCCTTGTTATCCCTCTCCTTCCCAATGTAGTGGACTGTGCCACCTGGCTCTCTGCCCTTTGTAAAAACACTGTTGGGAGGACCTGCCTCCTGTAAACATCCATATTCTCCAGACAATTCTGTCTTTGCAAAAGGTTGATCATATCAGCTAGCAGCAGATATAAACATGTCCTATCGGTTGAGGCACCAAATGTTATTTAAATATGGCCCAAAATACTAAAATTTTACTGCCAAAATTGGTTGTTTTTAAGCTAAATCTTCTGATATTGTAGAATGTGATCTTGTTCAACATAACCAAGATCTGAACATTAGCATCTGTACTGACATAATGGAAAGTCTGCCAATCAACACGTACATTCATCAACTTACCATATTACAGGGGCTAATCTCTACTGAAGCTGTAAAATTTGTCCCACTAAAATACAGAACTAGTCAGACGCAATCATGTCTTACGTCAGATGGCTGCGCGGCCTAACCAAACATTGCTGTAGCTCCATATGCTACCGGCTATTAGGATAATGAACACATACATAGATGTTACATTCCAAAGAATAATATAGCGAGGGTGTTGGGAACAGGTGTCGTTTATTTCACCGCTATTAAACATTGCCACGCAAACTTTGGAAATGAGATACCTCATTCTTGATCATTATCATGAAGATAGCATGTGTGTGCAGCTGAATCAACCATCTTCTGCAAGGCATTACAATTACACCCATGCTGATAAGGATGTCATAGTAATTATTGTACTCAATTTAAAAATAAAAAACTTAAATGAAAACAGTATTGCCATGATCATGTCAAACACCTTTTCTTTCAACACAATTTTTGCATATGGACAAAAATAGAAAGAAAATTTACACTTCTTGCAAAATATTTAATACTGCAAACTTTAATGCACACATACAATGCCCCAATACTGACATAACAAATTAATCTAATAAATAATTTACATGGCCTATTTACATGAATAAAAAAATGTATAAAAAGTAGTTCATGACAGCTTCAATATGAATTAATTAAATATCAAATTTCTCTTCACAAATCTCATGCCCATTTTCTTCATAGTCCTCTCTGGTCACCAGCATGTCCTCAAAGTCATCATTTTCCGATATTAGCTTTCCGCCTTCCCAAGAGTAAGTGATGGGGCTGGAAAAATATAAAGCATATTTAAAAAAAATAATAATAATAAACAAAAAAGTTTTGCTTGTTTTTGTTGACATATGAGCAGACTTGGACCCACACACACAATAGGCCAGGAGAACTTTTAGTACAATATATTCCCCCCACTTCCTGTGAGCTAGGTTACACCCCCAGTGGCGCACACAGTGGTAGGCTTCTGAGTACCCAGAAATATCCCCCTAATGGGCCAAATTCTTATTTTCGGAGATGAAGACAGTTGTGGCTCCATCTTAACACAGACCACTACTGCTGTCGCAACAGAGAGCTCTGATCGGCAGAGCTCCTCATACAGAATGTCAGGAGGAGCTGGCGAGTTGCTACACATGCTTAGGCACAACTGCTCCCTCTCCGTCCTCACATTCCACAGTGCCGTAGTCGCCAATCTCCTCCTCAGGTATGTGATTGTGTTTGTTTGCCTATGTTGTTTGTATGTACAGTATGTGTCCATGTATGTGTGTGTGGCGTCCTATGTATGTACTTTGTAAAATATTTACTATATAAAAATGGGATTGCAGAGAACTCTGGGCATTTTATATTATTTCATGTGGTGAAAGGACTAAATTAGGTAAGATTTTATAAAGGTAAAGTGCGAGTTGATTTAGAATCAATCAATGAACAGTGTATGGAAATAGTGACACTAGTCACCCTCTGATACTCTGTTTCATTATAGATGGTTAGGGGAGGTGCAAATTAATGTTTGCCGAAGTGGAGTAAAGCTTAGGAATTCCGAAAATATACTTGAAGTTTCTACTTAAGAATTTACCTATAGCCTTGCCATTAGTAACCGTCACCACTGCTGCCTATTTTAGTGGTGTATTTTGCACCATAATTTACTATTCAAATGTTCACAAACTCTATGATGCAAATGAATATCCCTTCTGGTTCAAATTAGAATGCTCTAAATACCTCTTATTAAAGAATTAGCAGGTACACGGGATAAGGGGGGGTTGTTACCAGAACGTGTGATGCTGTATGGAATCATGTATCGGTCTACTGATATGTACAAGACATATTACTTACTTCTCTGGCAATATAACAGACACATCATAGTCTGTAGGAGTGAGCTTGCGCACCTCGGAGTACACCCGCTCCTTGAATCCTGGAAAGAGTGAGTTTCCTCCAGTGAGAACAATGTTCTTGAAGAAATGAGGCTGCATTTCTAAAGGAATGGAGAAAAGAACTGATTTCTGTATCATGCCGTCTGTATAACAGCTCATACAGTAATAAAAGTAACAACATAAAAACTTCACTAAAATGTAATGCCAAGCTATGCCTGTTATTAAAGGCATGCTAAACCTATTTTTCATTGTATAGCTTTGAAGGCAAATGTTAATAAGTAATAATCTGCTGTGTTACATCCTATATAAAGAAGTGTTTCTAACTTGCCTTTTAGTGTCATTGTTTTTGTCTGTGGGGGTGATTCAGCCTATGATGCAATTGCTGCGATAGCACTATTATGGTAATGCAGCAGGAGGCATTCCACCTCCTGAATGCATTACTGTTCTGAGCTGTGTCCATAGACGCAGCATCGGAACATCTGAGTGATCCTCGGCCAGCTGAGTGACTATGCGTTCACTCTAGCCGAGCCAACCGCCGCAGATACAGGTAACGGAGGCCGTCTCCTCCCGGCCTGGAAATGGCAGCAGACTGTCGATCACTGCTGCCGCTCTGTGTGCGGGATCGCAGTACGTATCATGCACCGGCGCACACAAGCCGAGATGTGTGCTAACCATCGGGTTGGTGTACATCTCTGAATCAGCCCTTATGTCTCATAATCCCTTTATTTCCTCCTAAACTTTAGTTGTTAATTCATACCCACAAAGATATAGTAGAGCGCTGTAAGAAGTGGAAAATTGCCCGTTAACAAAACGAAAAGTTACACAGGTCAATTTAGCAAATTTTATTTTATTATCTTAAAATGGCCGCTGCCTCCTGCTTATTGGTTAGGCAGTCTGTCCCTCAATATGACAGACTGATCTGTGTATGGGGGGCGGGGTTGCAGTTCCAGTCCAGCCGGGCATCTGCACCACAGTACTGCTCACTTCCCTGCTGCTGCTGGCACTGTGCCAATGTTGCTGCCTACAAGGGGCCTGATTCAGAGCCGCTCGTAAGCGGCAGTACGCTCGTTCCGAGCGATGTTCGCCCATCTGCGCATGCGTACGGTTTTTAATATGCATGCGCGAACCAGTCAGTGCGGCCGAAAATTATTTGTTCGCTATATAGCGAAGGCCTGCTATTTTGAGTGACAGAATGAGGCGTATGTGGGTGGTAACAGGGGAAGGTGCTTGAAAACGGGGAGTGGAGATCCGTACGCAGGCGTGCTTAAAGGTCAAAGCGGGCGTTTTATGGGTGTGCACAATTAAAACAGCAGCGTCATCAACCACGTCAGTTGGGTGTCTTTTAGCCAAAACTGCTCGCAAGATTGCGGTAGGAAAAACCAACCACAAGAATAGCGAGCAGTTCATACGCTGTTTGATGTACTCGATTAATCTAATAAATAGCGGACTATGACGTATGATGCGAGCGGCCAGGGGGCGTTTTTAACAAATAAACAAGCGTATGTTTTACTCGCTCGTTCAGACATGGAGGCGTCAACAGACCGCAAGGAGCGTACGGTTCATTTGAATAGCCACCCCCTTTTACTGAACGAGCGAGCGCTAATTGCGAGTGGCTCTGAATCAGGCCCAAGGTCCCTAACACCTCAGAGGAAGGAGGTTTCTCACATCTGGTAATGGGGAGGGGGACATTGCACTCCTGGCAGGCTACTACCCTTCATTATTCCAGGGGACACTGATTTTTCTCATAGAATTATTTCCCTAACATTGCATGAAAATTAGGCTGAAAACAGTACTCACTTATACAGATGGTAATCACATTGCATCTGTACACAATAGAAGTAGCTAGCCTACTGTATTTCTTATGGGTTATAGCAGATGATGAGACTGCAGCCCATATATTCACTAGGAAGTAATTACATTAATCAGGCATGAAGCACTTTGTGCTGCCGGATGCCTCATTAGTTACTGGTGAGTGTATGAGCTGTTTGTAAGGGACTGAGGGGTCTATTTACTAAGCCTTGGATGGAGATAAAGTCCCAACCAATCAGTACCTAACCTCCATGTCACAGGCTGTGTTTGATAAAGGACAGTTAGCAGCTGATTGGTTGGGACGTTAACTCCATTCACTTTATCTCCATCCAAGGCTTAATAAATAGACTTGCACACTTTAATGACATCCGTCACTCTATTTTCCTTCACTAGTGAGCAGAGTGCAAGCTACTGACTTTACCAACACCATAGGGTCTGTCCTGCAGTGTCATCAATTCACTTACTAAGGTGGAAGCCTATATGGCCATTTAGCATAGGTCAGGAGATTTGGGGGGGGGGGGGATTCCTGGGGAACTGGAGACTGAAGGGGTAATTGAGACTGGAGGGGAGGGAGTAATTATACAATGCAAGCGGCAGCAGGAATCTAGTCACTAGCTTTTTCGCAGACTGTAAGTACAAAGAAAATCATACAGGGACTTTTGTTTTGTACACTGTGAGATTAATCTTTTTACCACATTTTTTTTTCTAAAAATCGCTCCGAAATTGTCGTTTGTTTTATGAGTGAAAGTAGGTGAAGAAGGTGTATTTCATCTTATGCAAAACGACTTAATAAAAAAAAAAAAAAAAAAAAAAGATTTTTTTTTTTTTTTAATATTGTTTTATCGAAACATTGGATCACCACCATCGGAACATCGGGACCATCACGACTCTCAATTTCACAGTGGCTTCAGGTACAGTTTAGGGGGGCGAGGGGGGGTTAATTTACATTTTCTCAGCGGCTACTATTCTCTGCAGCCGCTGGGTGGGGGGTCCTGCTGTGCTTACCAATCAGCAGTAATATGCATCACGGCAGGAAAGCAGACGAACCGGAAGGTCCCTCTGACAGCAGCAGCTGCGGGAAGATTCTCTTCCTGCAGCCGGCCACGCTGTTTATCTGACTGGTCGAAATACTGTGACCAGATCAGATAAAGCACTGCCTGGTGTGGTCGGAAAAATGCAACCATGTCAGGCAAATGGTTAAAGCCTTCATTTCAGTGTTTTAAGCAAAAGAAATGTACAGGGAAAATAAAAAGAGAATTCTGAGATTTTGACCAGGAAAAAAACAGGGAAAACCAAGTCACACCAGATAATTCAGAGATTTGAAACTGGAAACACTGTCTATATTACAAACTAAAAAAGTGTTCAAAACCTGAAAGCACAAAAAATATATATCTGCTATCATGGAGCATCAAGAAAATGGGAATATGATTATACTAGAAGTTCACACTTTGCAAAGAACACAAAGGAGCAAATGTAGTAGTGTTCCAGCTTGAAAAACAAATGCAGATTATTCTGCTATTTTAGCCCAAGATTTTAAGGCCAAACCACCTCTTAAGTCACTGTGGCACAATCTACGGAAAATCACCACTTTTTCAAACATCGACCCAACTATATTTCCCTCAAAGTCTAAAAAAGGGTTTTCAATGCTTACAATAATAACTAATGATACACAACCAAGCAGATAAGGGAAGGGTGCATCTATTACAAGTATTAATCTGTGACCTAACCAGGTTACAGCGGTAAACTAACTGGGCACCATAATAAATCAAGACAGACATTACTACAGAACACCAAAAGAAAATGGGCCGTAATTAGAGATACAGTTACATGAAATAGGACAGGAATCATGTACACACTAACCTTCAGGAAGATTGTGAATGGAATGTACTATGGCTTCTGGAATACCCATTTCTTGAATTCCTATGTCAGAGGGATGGAATAGTATTTCTGGAACGGCAAACCGTTCATTGGCCAAGCGAAGTATCTGCTCTCCAGCTGTAGTCTTTCCACTAAACTCCATCTCTTCCCTCGGCTGTTCAAATTACACGTATAATACTCAAATTAAAGGGACTCCTTCATTTAAGGTATTGGGCAGTGTTCTGCAATCTAGGGTTAAATTGCTAAAATCCTCAGTAACCCTCAATAGATCCTGTTTTTAGGATTTCATTAATGCCTTATCTCCAATATGCTGTGGATTACCAGTACTGTAACAGGGATCTACACATAGGGGGAGAGAGACTGAAACTTCCAAAAAGGAAAAAGTAGAGGTGTTGCCTATAGGAACCAATTAGATTCTAACTATCTATGGAATAATATACAGGAAAAAAAAAAACAATGGTGCAGTACTGTCAGCGAGTTACAATATAAAATTGATAAAGTGCATTCACCTTCCAGGGTGGATGTTGTGGACTCTAGTCACAAAAGAAAAAGTTTCATAAGAGGGTTACGCAACCCAATTGCGTTTTTTCAGTAAAGTAAGGATGGCAACTGGCATTTTGATTATTGATGAAGGCTAAGGTTTACCTATCAGGTTTGCATAACCCAGGAACACGACTCGCGTTTCTGTCACTATGGCCTGATACACCCACTCTACAGGACAAAGCGAGTTAGACTGTAGAATTGCTGAGGTATGTGGCCTCTGCAGCTTTCTTGCGGATATCACCCCGATATTCTCATTGTAAAAGTCTTTGGGAGCTAGAAGGGACACCAAGTGCTAGAAAAACACAGTCATAAAGATAGAACCATTGGTCTAATAGTTCAGCCATGGTGGCTCTATGTCTTTAATGGCACAAGGCTATCTGCAATGCAGACTGATCAGTTGGAAAAGGCTGCTCAGCACATAGGTCTCCATACTGTTCACCCCCCCTCAGTTCTGTGAAGGCATTATTGTACACATTCCTATTTCATACAAAATGTCAGATATCAGGTTTTCCCTGAAAAGAGTATAAGAACGGAATAAAGGCAGAGATAGTATCCTTCCAGGCTTCAAAAGCGAGTTTTCCCGTAGCTGATAAATATCCTCGTTTATCTTCTTTTATCCACTTATACTGTTTAACATTACCCTAGGTGTCCCGCACCTTTTGGATCCCTATCAGAGATAAAGCAGTGCTGAGAGGTTAAAAAGTCATGAAATAAGATTATTGGCCTTGAGAGATGAGTTTCCCATCAGTACTGTTACTGTCTCATAGCCAATCATTAATCTGAGGGATGAATCTGAGGGCAGTTGCAACCGCGGATGCATTTTTTTGCGTAGTCGCAGCAGCGGTAATATGCAAATATTAGTTTCAGCCTTCCCCTTGTGTACTAGTGTGCACTGGACAGTGCAAGCCCTGAGATGCCCACTGTCAATGCTCGTGGATGGAGCAACTCTGCCGGTGATTCCAAACACTCCACTATAGACGCACCATCATGCTCACCATCGACACTTGCACCATTTTATGGCTAATGCAGTGGTTTTGTTTTAGTTTATTCTGAACTCCACTAAACATGGCTGTGGCTGCGGAGGAACATAGCCACGCTCACCGACACTCCTGTGACACTCCTATAACACGCCCATGAGAAGGCCTTTTTTGCGTTCACTTCAGGCCACCTCCCAGGAATGCCCATGGATTTGCCTCCCCAACTCTAATGCCAGCGCCTCCGTACACAATAGAGGACTCCGGGTACACTCTGGGGAACGCACAAGCTGTTGGGGTTTTCAGGACTTTTCGTGCATGTGCTGTAGCAAATAATCACTCAACATCAGCATTGTGTGCACCTCTGAATCAGGCCCTATATACTTTATGTGGGTAAAGGGTTTACAAATTGTATTCTTACCTAGGGTATATCAATGTCACACTGACATTTCATCTAACCTTTCTATTGCTGATCACCTCGGATGCAGCATCCTCCTATCACTGCCAACTGTAGTGTAATAGGTGAATGACACATACCTTCACAAAGCCTTTCTTGATTGTGCTAAAGTCTGGCAGAACATAATCAACCATCAAGGAGTTATCTTCCCCTTTCAATCTAAAGGAAATACTTATTAGTGTATTATTATGTAATCAGGATGATCAATAAATCTCTATCTCTTAATACATACTTGGCCATCTCCATATCCTTGTAGAAATCTGCAGCCACGTAGCATACGTCTTCTTTTACTTGATTTATTACATGAGTCTCGTCCATTACCTGCAACTGTCTGAGAAATATAAAGTACAGATACATAGTATTAGGTTGTTTTCCCAATGAAAAGAAACTCTGGTATGACCTTACAGACAAACTGCCAACACAAAACATTACAATTAGTAGAGAACAAATGGATATGTTCTGCTGACCAGCATATGTGATATATAGTCTATAGTACAGATAAAAATCCAAAACCATAGCACATTACACATCTAATGGGATACTAAGAAAAACAAATACACTGAAGTGCAAAAGTCATGGGATAGATACTAGTATCAGGTAGGACCCCCTCTAGCCTGGCGTAGTGCAGCAACTCGATGTAGCATCGATTCCACAAGAGGGCGGAAGACTCTGGAGAGATGGTGACCCATGCCGTCTGGATAGCTTCCCACACCTGATATTTGTCGGTACAGAACCTTGGGTGCAAATGGACCTCTCCACCAATAAATGCTCAATTGGGTTCATGTTGGGCGAATGTGGTGGTCACACCATTCGTCGTCAGAACTCTCCATAATGCTCCTTGAACCAATTCTAGACAACTTGGGGCAGATGACAAGATGCATTATTCTGCTGGAATATTCCATCGTCGTGAGGGTACATGAAGTCTGTGAAGGGCTGCAAATGGTAATCAAACAATGTAACTTAGCCGTTATCAGTCAATGACATGTTCACGCGGACCAGTGGACCGAACCCATGCCACATGAACACACCCCACACTATTATGGAGCCACCACCAGCCTGCATGGTGTCTTGTTGACAACTGGGGTCCACGTCATGGAGACTGCGCCACACCTGTAGCCTACTATAAGCCCGAAATAACTGGAATCGTGACTCATCGCGCCACGCCACATGTTGCCAGTCCTCCCGGGTCCACTTAGCGACGTTGCAAGCCCAGGTGAGGCGCTGAGTCCGGTGTCGTAGTGTTAACAGGGGCACTCTGGTGGGTCTTCTGCTCCCATATCCCATGGAAGCTAAAGAAGGCTGCACTGACCTGCTGGATATGCATCTGGTAACTCCTGCATTGATATGATTTGAGCCAGTGTCGCTTGTCTGTTACCACAGATAATTCTGAGCAGACGCCACTGGTCACGATTATTAACCACCTGTGGTCAGCCACTGCGCTGTCCATGGTGGGTTATAATGCCTTCCACAAGGTATTCCTGGTACACGACACCATAGATCGAGGATGTTGAATGTGCGCACAACTTCAGAAATGGACTGTCCAATCCATCGGGCACCCACTATCATGCCCTGTTCGAACTCCAATAATTCAGGTCGCCTTGCCATGATGATGGGCATTTCCAAGACATCACAGTACGGTGACGCTAACTACCTTTACATACTGCTATCTCATGACCTTTGGCACTTCAGTGTAAATCAATATTGGTGCAAATATACTTGAATCTTTAAACCAAGAAAAAAAAAAAAGAGAACTGTTCCACCCTGTCTAAAGTTTTCATTACCTTGTTTGACAAACATTCTTATGACATTATTATTGGTCTTTTTTTTGTATATAGCACCAACATAATATGCAGTGATTCACAAAGTTCTGTTAAGTATACAAACATGTGAAGGGTGATAAAATAAAGGGCCTGATTCCAAAATTGACGCTAATGCAAATGCAAATGCATTCTCTCACGGAACTCAGTTGCTAAATTATGCGAATGCCTTCCAAAACATAGCCAAGCATAGGGACCGACCACTGCTGCCTTCTCATATCAGTCTGATGACGTGCATCAGTGTAAACATCGGTACCATCGACGCACATCGGGCAGTCACACAGCATGTAAGTCAGGTCTGACCTGCCACAAACACTGCAGCTCTCCTGACACACAGGTCTCATACTGTGAAGGAGATCGCAATTGCTAATTTGTGCACACCCCTGAAACGGTGTGTAAACAGTCAGACACGGCTGTGTTTTTCTACCCCCCTCTTATTGCCACCCCCAAACGCTGACTGCCTGTCATTCACTTTGCAAGTGGTTCCTCTAAACGAGCATATTCGCATTGCAATCGCTGTGCGTGCGCACCACGGCTGTCACGCAGATGCAACAACTGCTCGATTTGCGTAAATGTCGTCTTTTCGAAAATCTGTGAATCAGGACAAAAGTTTGGAAGAAAAGTAAAACAATATTAACAAAAAGCAAATTGCTTTGCAACATTGTCAGATCTATTTTAAGGCTCAAGAAAAAAGAAAAGAAAAAAAGAATTGTCTCTTTGTTGGCGCACATATAAGGAAAGAATAATAAAAAATTACTGTTATTATGTATACATTAAAATGTTTTTTTTCACATCGCCTTTATGGAATATTTCACTAACAAGGCGATGTGAAAAAACATTTTGATGTATACATAATAAAAGTAATTTTTTATTATTCTTTAATTATTCTTTCCTTATATGTGTGCCAACAAAGAGACAACTCTTTTTTATTGTCTTTTTTCTTGAGTGCTTGCATCCATTGTCTTCAGCAGCACCGCCATAGAAACAATTGCATACTGATGAACAATTATCTAATCGGGGTTATCATACTAATTATTTCATTTGACCCAAACCTAGTGGATTGGTGCTTCCCAAGAGCCCCTCATTCCCTACTTTTCAGGATATTTTAAGGCTGCCTACAAATCTGAAAGACTTTTTCTCAACTGTTAATTACCTGGGAACATACATATTTCTTATTAATATAGTTTATCTGATCCCATAGAAGTAAGAGGAAAACAATATTACAAAGATTTTCTTAATAAAATACAAAAAAGTAATAATCATAAGATTTTCTATACTCTGACATCATAGTCTTTCATAAACAAATGTAAATAATATATCTCTATAAATATGTATATTGCGTGAAAAGGACTAAAGGTGACTACACACTTGGCAATGTGCTCACGATCCCACGATGTGTCCGATTTCCCCTTGAACTCTCCCCAGCAGCTCCCCGGCAGTCGTGGGCACGATTTGGTGGTAAAAACAGTCCAATGTGACAAACGATCTATCGTGCCTCCTACTATTCCAGTGCATCGTGACTGAGATTGGCAAATCTGCCCTACAGCACGGCAGATCTGAAGATGCGATGTACGACCTGCGGGGACGCGCATCGGCATAGTGAGTGGAAACTCACGATTTGAGCATATTTTACACGATTTGTCGTCACGATTCGTCAGAATTGGGCAAATCGTGTAAAAAAAATCGCCAAGTGTGTAGGCACCTTCATACTCCAAAAGCAATATTTAGAGACAAATAAACTTCCGGAGTAACAAACCCTAACCTATGTAACACAAGCTGAATCAAGGCTGACAGAACACTTTGTTTTTTTGTACACGTACCTGTATGAGATGATCTCTTTTAAATGATTTGTTAACACCTTTCCACCGACATTGATTCTAGAAGAATAAAATGATAGAAACCGTGCAAATGAATTGGACCAGTGTTAGGCAACCTGTGGCTCAGCCAGTCTCTGGCTGGGAAGGAATGCTGGAAGATGTAGTTATTCAACAGAAAGCTACATCTGCAACGTACATGGTTTTTTCTAACAATGCATCCTACCTTATTATCCCTTCTTGCTTCTTCTTACTGCGGCAATACGGCACAATGTGTGTGAAGGAATAGCCAGTGTCCACAATGATGCAGCACAGTTCTGATGGGTTGTCATGGAAGTATCTGTGTGCACTCAGAGCTCCAGCTTATAAACACAAGATAACATTTAATTACTCTTTATTACATTGCTATTCTGCTGCGGTCCAGTCACTCAGATGTCAGTAGCTCCAAACAGCAAACACTTACGGTTCACTCTGAGAGCTGCCTGGAACTGATATTCTTCAAACAAAATCTCATTCATAGACTCTTGAATTGAGCTGAAGTTAAAATATGGTTCGGTAATGATGATATTCGAGTCCACAAAGTCCACCTTACAATACAAAGGGCCACCTTATACAAAAATGTTACATTGCAAATAAAACACATTCCTTTTTTTTTTTTTTTCTACATATAACATTATTACCCTTATATTTGGCAAGTAGCTGTGTCGCTTATGTCTAAATCTTGTTGAAAGCATTAAAACATGTCTATAATAAGAGTACTGCAGACCCTATTGTGAAATAGAGGTTACCAAACAGTGCCATCACCCGGATCTATATGGCCACAGAACTCCAATATTATTACAATTATTACTGTGAATTTACTTATATAGTGCCAGCATATTCCATTATGCTTTTTAATTGGGAACGCAAAAGAGATAAAACAAAAGTGGGTGTTAACAGACAATATACTTACAATCTTCAGTAGAGGGAATTGTTCCATACATAAGATTATACATTAAAAGTATTAAAGAGTTCTGTACAAAATACCATTACTTAATTTGTATGTTAATTCCTATGCTGTTTAACCAATGCTTACACTACAAGCCTTACTGACAGGAAAGATATGTGCTTGCCTATAGTATTCTCTGCGCTGTGCTTTGTTGCTGTGCAACTTTTAACCACTGTTGATCAGGTAAGGTAGGGAAAGGCTTAACATACAAACTAATGTAATTTTTCTTGTCCTGAAATGTATGAACCTATAAATGGTCAATAGGAGTAATACACATATAAAATATACTTTTCAGCAGTGATCACAATATATGCGCTATAGCGTGTATTTACACGCTACAGGTAGTGAGGTACTCAGTTTTTAAAAATGAGCGGGTCCTGCAGGACGTGCTGTGTAGCAGCCGGACCTCTTCAGCGTCTCCCCGAGTCCCCGAACAATCACCGCGGGCAACCATTTAGGGTGAAACAGCCAGCGGTCTTGGCACAGGACAAGGAGTATGGTCGGCTCCCACTGCCTTGAGGGACCAGCCTCATACCTTAGGGAGGCGGGATGCCATTTAGCAGCCAATGAATGCAATTAATCCCCAAGCCTGGACTGCCACTGCCTCTCTCTCCACATGCTACCACCGCTCCTCTGGGCATCGGATCATCACTGGGATGCCACACACTACTCAGGCTGCTCTCGGCAAGTACAAGACCCGGGTTCCGATCATATTTTGCACTGGTGCTCTACACGAATGCCCCTTTACTCTACACACTTCTCTCTCCCCCTAACCTTAGTAACACACTTTTCCCCCAATTCCCACCTGTAGCACATCTTTACCTATGTCCCAAGCCCACTTACATGCAGCTGGTGAGACGTGCAGGAAAGTGACGCATTGAACCAGAGTGCAGCGGAATCATTTGGTATCACATTCAGACTGTTTAATAACACTGTCACAGTCCGCACTCCTGCAGCTGCTGTAAGATCCAGTGCAGATATTCCTATGTACCCCTGTGCCTGTCTTGGGGGAATGTTTGTGTACGTGTCTGCGGGGGTCCCTGTGCGGTTATTATATTATAAGGGTGCTGCCAGGGAAAGTGAAAGTGCTCTAGCTAGTAGGCCCCAGGCTTTATGCAAAAGCCCAGGTCCATTTAAACTGAAATAGTTTAGTTCTGCAGCAGCAAACCAGACTCCACCAGTAGTCAATCATGGCCTCTCTGTCACCCTCTGCCTCTCCTGCTGTAACCCCAGGAAATAGCTCCATATTGAGAGGCTGTGATCCTGTGCTGACAAGACTCTTGCACCATTAATAACATTGTGACCTGGCATCTGCAGAAAGCCTGTAGAGCCATCTAAATGGACTGTCTCAGCACAGTATCTCTTCCCCTGTGACACTCTCTGCAGTACTAACTCCCTCACTATCAGAGCTCTGCACACATATATTGCACACACACCCACTGTTCATATACATACTGTACATATGCCCGCTGCACATATACTGCCATTTACCCTCATCTTCTCCCTACCCCCAGCACTGCCTGCCCTTACTCCCCCTCTACCCCAAGCTCTTTCCCAACTTCTTCCTGCCTTTACCCTCAGCTATTACCCAACTACTGCTTGCCCGTAGCCACCTCTACCTCAACTGCTACCTGCCCCCAGCACTGTCCCAACTGCTGCCTAACCTCATCCCCCATAATATGTAATGGTGGTGCACTGTCCCAACTGCTTGCCTAACCTCATCCCCCATAATATGTAATGGGTCCCAGAAACATTGGAGTAGGACTCCAATTTTTTTTTTTAGTAGTATTTTTATTAACGCAATGAAGGTTACATAGGAAAATAAAATCATATATACAGTCAGGTGCATAAATTTTGGGACATTGACCGAATTTTCACATTTTGGCCTCTATTCACCACCACAAATGGCTTTGAAATGAAACAAACAAGATGTGCTTTAACTGCAGACTTTCAGATTTAATTTGAGGGTAACTACATCCAAATCAGGTGAACGGTGTAGGAATTACAACGGTTTCTATATGTGCCTCCCATTTTTGAAGGGGCCAAAAGTAATGGGACTATCAACTCAAAAGCTATTTCATGGACAGCTTTGGGCTAATCCCTCGTTATTTCATTATCAATTAAGCAGGTAAAAGGTCTGGAGTTGATGCTAGGTGTGACATTTGCATTTGGAATCAGTTGCTGTCGACTCTCAATATGAGATCCAAAGAGCTGTCACTATCAGTGAAGCAAGCCATCATTAGGCTGAAAAATCAAAACAAACCCATCAGAGAGAGAGCAAAAACATTGGGTGTGGCCAAAGCAACTGTTTGGAACATTCTTAAAAAGAAAGAACGCACCGGAGAGCTCAGCAACACCAAAAGACCCGGAAGACTACGGAAAACAACTGTGGTGGATGACAGAATAATTATTTCCATGGTGAAGAAAAACCCCTTCACAACAGTTGGCCAAATCAAGAACACTCTCCCGGAGGTAGGTGTATATGTGTCAAAGTCAACAATCAAGAGAAGACTTCACAAGAGTGAATATAGAGGGTTCACCACAAGATGTAAACCATTGGTGAGCCTCAAAAACAGGAATACCAGATTAGAGTTTGCCAAACAACATCTAAAAAAGCCATTACAGTTCTGGAACAACATCCTATGGACAGATGAGACAAAGATCAACTTGTACCAGAGTGATGGGAAGAGAAGAGTATGGAGAAGGAAAGGAACTGCTTATGATCCAAAACATACCACCTCATCAGTAAAGCATGGTGGTGGTAGTGTCATGGCGTGGGCATGTATGGCTGCCAATGGAACTGGTTCCCTTGTATTTATTGATGATGTGACTGCTGACAAAAGCAGCAGAATGAATTCTGAAGTGTTTCGGGCAATATTATATGCTCATATTCAGTCAAATGCTTAAGAACTCATTGGACGGCGCTTCACAGTGAAGATGGACAATGACCCGAAGCATACTGCAAAAGCAACCAAAGAGTTTTTTAAGGCTAAAAAGTGGACTGTTATGCAATGGCCAAGTCAATCCCCTGACCTGAATCCAAATGAGCATGCATTTCACTTGATGAAGACAAAACTGAAGGGAAAATGCCCCAAGAACAAGCAGGAACTGAAGACATTTGCAGTAGAGGCCTGGCACAGCATCACCAGGGATGAAACCCAGCATCTGGTGATGTCTATGCATTCCAGACTTCAGGCTGTAATTGCCTGCAAAGGATTTGCAACAAAGTATTAAAAAGTGAAAGTTAGATTTAGGATTGTTTAGTTTGTCCCATTACTTTTGGCCCCTTAAAAAGTGGGAGGCACATATAGTGCCCCCTGTAGTAATCGCCCCCTGGTAGTGCCCCCTGTAGTCATCGCCCCCTGGTAGTGCCCCCTGTAGTCCCCCCCCCCCTAGTAGAGAGACGTGAAAAGAATAAAAAAAACAGGATTTTGGTACTTACCGATAAATCCCTTTCTCCGATTCCACAGGGGACACTGGAGTTCAAGACAGTGGGGTATAGACGGTGGTAGAGTAGAGCCTGGCACTTTAAAAAAATCTAGAAGTGTGACTGGTCCTCCCCCTCTATGCCCCATCAGCCCCAGTTTAAGAACTGAGCCCGAGAGGAGACGGAGGACAACAGGAAAACAAGGAGAAGGAGAAGACCACAGAACGGAACAAGACCGACTGAAGGAGAACAGAGGAAACCACTGCAGGGAATCATGCAGTCACACAACCATAGAAGGAACGAAACAACTGGCAGGTACGCAGCGCTGGGCGGGCGTCCAGTGTCCCCTGTGGAATCGGAGAAAGGGATTTATCGGTAAGTACCAAAATCCTGTTTTCTCCTTCATCCACTAGGGGACACTGGAGTTCAAGACAGTGGGGACGTCCCAAAGCCAACCTCCTGGGTGGGAAGCGCGGAGAACATGCCGACCCTTTGGCCAACAGAAACAGGGACCGCCAAGAACCAGAGGTTCAACGGAAGGCAAGAGCGGAGGATCAAGTGTAGTGAGCCAGGAGACAATCAGAACTCCAAGCGGAACAGACACAGAAATTCCACAACTTACAGCGTAAATAGAATGGAATAAGTGGCTAGCGAGAAAACACCCTCAGGTGAGAAACATCAGAACACTGTAAACTCAGCTGAAAACAGACCAAGCCAGACTATTGGGAGCAGAGAGCTCCAACCAGAATCCATATGAGAAGGGCAGTAACCCGAGAACAAAATTCGAGAAAACCGTACCAGATTCGGAAACAGGAAACTGCAGCTGTCGCAGATAGTAGAAAACCAGCACTGTTGGACATAATCATATAGATACAAGTATAACGATACCAATCTACAGAAACAGTGCTGATCCTGTCCATAGACTCCTAACAAAGAGTTTGCAGGGAGGTAAAAGTCAAGGCCGAACAGTCACCATCAACCATTCTGGAGGTCCAACTACTACAAAGTTGTAAACCAGCAGAAGGAAAAGACCATAGAAGTCTCCCATGAGTGGAGATCACACTGGGGACGAAACAGAGGCAGCATCTAGAGGATTGAGATTACAATACCTTCAGAGGGTCAGACAGCAGAACCCCACTCCGAAAACAGAGTAGAAAACAGCGACTGAACACCTGCAGCTGAAAAGAAAATCACAGCCACAAACTCCAAAACAACAGACAATTCCCAACATGATAGAAGTGCGTAGTCAGTACCAACTGCTGGCCTGAACATATTCTGAAACACACAGGATACCCTAGCAGTTAAAGAGCACGTATGCAACAGCCACCCAGGGAGAGCTACCAATATAGGGAAGCATTCCATACAGCAAGGCTCGAGCACTAGGACAACCCTGAAAGTACCAGTCAGGTACCAGTCAACAGATTCTAGTAGAATAGTGTCACTAATCTCAATGTTGAAACTATGCACCAGGGAAGCTCTAAAATGTAGAGCCAACTGATTAACAGAGCGGATGGCTGCTAGGACCACCACTAGGGTGCATAAGGGAGAATAACAGCTATGCCATGTCAGGTTGGGCATTAGTGGGGTAAGCCCGCTTACCTATGAGCGTCCAAAAGCCCTCTGGACGCTATGTAGAATGTCACTGACCTTTTCCATCTCACAGCAACCTGCCCCATCAGGTATAGGGAGTAGCTTCAGTGGGCTAAGACCCTATGCTCTACAGCACGGACTTCAGCCTGGAGATGTTGAGGTAGAAAACACTGTATAAACTAGCAAAATGTTAGTGTAGACAAGAAGGTTGTACAACAGTACTCTGCACCTGAGCTGGTTATATTAGGGATGTGTATCCATATAGGAACTTTTCATAAAACAGAAAACGGTCTGCTCGTGTAAGTATCAGTACATTAACACTTATAATGGTGAAGTGTGTATTACGCCCACAAATCTAATACAATCCAGGCCTGACCCTGCCTATATCAGCGGGTGGCCCTAGGCCTTCATTTAATTTAACAAATGAAGCCCTGAGGATGGAATAGAACCTGGATGCTCTATGTACAGATAGAGTGTACCTAGGGGCCCTTTAGACACTCATGTATTGAGATATGTGACAAGACAATAATATGGAGTACCGGAATCTATACGGAGAAGGGTACCTGTACATAGACAGAGTGCGTTCGTTATCCCCAGAAAAGAAGGGACATATCTGTAGTGATAACCCCAATAGGGTTAAAAACCAGGTTTTTCCAATTATTAGAAAATATTCATACAAGGAATGGGAATATATCAGTATATATACACACATACACACAGACAACATAGTTGCATGAGAAGGCAATCTCTTTGAAAGGAAGAGTAGTGCCTACACAGCAAGTTTACTTGTCAGACTCCTGCACGGGGAGATCAGCATGCCATATCTATACATGTCCTGCCTCAGGAGATCAGCATGCTATATATATATATATATATATATATATATATATATATATATATATATATACACACATACATACACAAATATCCCGCCTTCTTAGTGTCTTATAAGTTTGCTACCAAGTGCAAAGTTGAAAATAATCATAGATCACCTTAAAGGGGGGCGTCATAGATAGGGACTGACAAGAACAGAACTATAACCCCAGGAGGATTAAAGTACATATGATATATATATATATATATTATATATATATACATACACACACACATGTACATACAAGAAGGCCCCAGTCATGTATAAGGTTCATAATAGAAGCAATGCCTTAGGGAATTGCGACTATCATTATGTAAGCTGCAGAACTTGACTCTAGTCTATAGAGCCACCATTAATATATATATATATATATATATATATATATATATATATGGATAAAGCTGACAGCTATTGGTAATCCCAGGCGGCTTCCCATCCGTGGAATATAGGTATATACCCACATACAAAACCTTAGGGACAGATGGTGTAAAGCGGAGTTATTGTATTAACTACCGCATCAGGAGAGTCCAGCCTCCAATCGCAGAACCTCTCTTTTAAAATATGCTATGTACCAGACATAAAACTGATAACAGATCCTACCTCTACCTTTATGGTAAGGATAAGAAGCGATAGATATTTATCTCCAAACATGCATACCTACATACAAGATTAGTAGGTGACGATAATATTTTGAAAATAGAACACGAGCCATAGTAGAGCTATGGAAGGAATTGAGCCATAAGACAAAATTCACTCCAGACAAGTATATATTTTAAAGCAGGGCTTAGTATAAAATACAAATACATACATACATGTGGCTTACCTCCACGCAGGGGAACTGCTCATGTGCCGCCTGTGGTCGTCATTCTGCTACGGCATAGGAAGCAGGATATTTTAGCAGCGTGCTATCCCAGACTATCCTGGGACCCTTCTGTTACTGGTTACTTACTTTAAAAGCGGGAATCAAAAAGACAACCTCCATGCTGTGAGGCACTAATGCCAACCACCACACCGGCAGTAACTAACTTCCTCTTGTATGTGCTGCTGAATGGAGCACCTAAAATATAATCTATATAGATGCACATATGCATACCTTCTAAGGTAAACACAGAAGGCTGGTGAGAACTAGAAGTTTTTAAAGACCAGCCTATAAGTTAGTATATGTGCTGCCACATATATGCATGGGAAGAGTACTGCCCCTCTATAAGGTGAGCCATAACCTGGGTATGGGACGCAATAATCTGCTAACCCTGGGTTAAGGGTATGCTATAACCATAAATTCTGGCAGCAGCACCAGAACAGTGACTAAGGTGAGCCAATGTAAAACAATGTTCATTTAGGCAGGGTAGCTAGTGCACCCTGAGGTAGCCTTCACAAGCAATTAGATTAAGCTGGGGTAATACCAGTCATTTACTTTCATAACCGCATAATGCGGTGTTAAGCAAAAAGGGTATTGGGCTAGTTCCCATACTGCTAGCAACCAGCTATCTACTATAGCTAGCACTACTCCTGTCAAACAGTGACAGGCATCCCCTACCTTTTGCGCTTCAGCATTCCCAGCGTAGGAGGGGGAGGGTGGCGCTTAGGAGACCCATGCTAATAATCCCTGCTGTCAGGGAAGCCCGAAAGAGGGAAAACAGGAGGCGGCTGCTGGAGTGTGGGAGGAACCGGAGCACCCGTAGGAAACCCACGCAAGTACAGGGAGAACATACAAACTCCACACAGCTAGGGCCGTAGTGGGAACTGAACCCACAACCTCAGTGCTGTGAGGCAGTAACGCTAACCATTACACTTAATGTGCTTTCCCTCATGCAGGCGGCTGTCTGCACAGCACTCCGTCCGGGGTGCCTCTTCGCGGGGGGACTAATGCAGAGAATGTCTGCGCTGCTGCGCTAACAGGAAAACACCCCCAAAAGCAAGCTGCTACACGATAGTGGAGGAAGCCATGCCACCGCTGAAGTACTAAGTGCCCGTCCGGAGGCTGTGGGATGACACCGCTCCGTTTGTCAGCCCAGCCACTAAAAAGCATAGGGTCGCGGCGTCTCCTCCTTTGTACATTAGAGGAGAGCTGCTGGTTAGTTATAACATTAAAGCCCTTTTGCTATAGAGCTAATCTTCTGCTGAAGCGAGCACTGGTAGAACCGCGCTGCTCTCAGATGAGGGAGAGCACGGGCCAGACTATAGATGGCGCCGCTAACATGCATGACGCGCCCTTTCTATAATACCGGCTTTTATATATGCGCGTGCGCACTGTAAGGCTCACCTCTGCCCACTTATTTATAAGGTTGAGCCCTTGTTCTCAACAAGAGCAGCCTACTCTGCGCAGGGGCCAAGGACCGCGCTGCTTGTCAGCGCTGCACTGCCTCCTGTAGAGGGACTCGTCTGGCTTCCGAAGCCGGCACCTTACACTGCTTGTGGCAGATGGCGGGACCTCGCCTGTCAGCGCTGTACTGTTTAATGAGCAGCAGTGCGGCGTCTATCATTACTGTGTGATCTACTCACCCAGCACTACAACTCCTATATAGAGGAGGGAGGAGCAGGTGTCCTCAGTGACCGCCGCGGCATCACCGCGCTTTTGATGTTGCAGGGACCGCGCTCCATCCCCTCCTTAAATTAAGAGGGTGATGGCTAGGAATAAGCCAGAGACCCTGACGCTGACTGTTGAGTGCAGCGGCGGATCTCGTCAGCAGCTCCGACACCACCACGTGGCAGGTTGGAAGGAGCTGTGTATGACAAGCGCGCAGCACGCGCTGTCCCTAAGCCTAGCGTTTTGGCCCACCGCTCCAGCTAGTCAGGAGTGGTGGGATATACTTACAAACTGCTGCGGCCGGGTTGCTGGGCTGGGGGGCAAATGAGGAAACCCGGACACGAACCGGTTTCAGTTGTGGCGGGTCCTCATGGAGTCCGATGACTCTGTTTAAAGTCCCCCCTCAGGGTCACCGGACACAGGCTGCAGTAGCCGTGTGGTGCCCTCCCGGCGGCTCCCACGTAGCAGGCAGACTGCCACAGTAAACAGTCTGCCTGTCCTCAATGCTTTAAATAAAAAGCTCTAAAAAAATATATATAATATAAATTATACTCAAAAAAGGCTGGAGACAGCCTGATGTGCTTCCGGCTCTCTCGGGCACATTCTAAAAACTGGGGCTGATGGGGCATAGAGGGGGAGGAGCCAGTCACACTTCTAGATTTTTTTAAAGTGCCAGGCTCTACTCTACCACCGTCTATACCCCACTGTCTTGAACTCCAGTGTCCCCTAGTAGATGAAGGAGAAAAAATAAACACTTACCTTAAACTCCCGCTCCTGGTCCCGCCGCTGTCCACTCCTCCGGCCGCTTTGCATGGGAGAGACGTCGTCATGACGACGTGTCTCCCATCACCCACTGCGGGAGCCGGAAGATGGCTCCCGCAGTGGGAGCAGCAGCAGCCGCTGAGAGTCTGACAGACTCTCAGCGGCTGCTGATTACACCAAACACGCAGCTGCCGGCTCCGGCGGCTGTGTGTTTGGCAGTGTGTAGCGCTGACCGAACTCCGTCCGGTCAGCGCTACACTTGACTCGAGTATAAGCCGAGGGGGTACTTTTTCAGCACATTTTTTGTGCTGAAAAACTCGGCTTATACTCGAGTATATACGGTAATTACCCTCAAATTAAATCTGAAAGTCTGCAGTTAAAGCACATCTTGTTTGTTTCATTTCAAAGCTATTGTGGTGGTGAATAGAGGCCAAAATATGAAAATTCTGTCAATGTCCCAATATATATGCACCTGACTGTATAAAGCTTATGGTAATCATCAATGGATACATTTTTGTTTTGAAGATTGAAATATCTTCGTACATCATTGTATACAAAAAAATTAATACATTACTTTAACAAAGTTTAACACATCAAAAGAGATGTGCTCGCTTGCCTCAACCCCTCTCACCCCACATCTGTATAAAGATGGATTTTGGAGGGTCATTGTCCACCATGCGAAGCATATACCATGTGGTATTTTAGTAAAGTGAGATGTCCCTGGGACCCACAAATAGCATTCTATATAATGTCTATGACTACATTGCTTTTCCTGGTCAAGGCACACTTTATTATGCCACGCATAAAGTACAGCAGTATATTTTTATGAGCTATACATTACCTGGAACATTTCCTTTCCGAAAAGATAATCCCATACTTGTCTTTGGACATCCCAGTTCACCAAATATCCCTATTATTAGAAATAAAGACACTCCTTCAATTTATAGCTTTAATGGATTAGTATTGTGTCAACAATAATTGAACTACATGGTGTTAATTGGAAATGAGACAAACTTGTTTACATTACCTAAATATAATACCATAATCTTATTGATTAGAATGTATTTCCATTTGTTTTATCATAGAATTATGCACTTAATTGAAATGGAATGTAGTCGGCATCCTGGCGCACAGAATGCCAGCAGTCAAAGTCCCAGAGCCGGAATCATGACAGCAGTCAGTATCCCAGCTCCAGAATCCCAACCATGAGTATTAGGGTTAAAGGTTAGTGTCAGGCACTAGTGGAAGGATTAGGATTCGGCAGGAGGGGGTTAGGGATAGGCTGTGAAAAAGGTGGGTTAGGGTTAGCGTTAGGAATAGTGTTACAATACTTACCTGCATGCGTCAGGATTTCAAACCTTCGGGAACATGCTGCCGGGATTCTGATCACCGGCATTATCAGTGCCGAGATACCATGCCCAACACATTGGAACAACACTTTCTATTAAAGGTCAACTATGCAAATTTTTGTAATAACTGGAAACAAACATGTACTGCCTAAAATACTCATCCCACTCCCCTGGCTTCATATTACTCAGCTTTAGGGCCATATTAAGTATGTGAACGAAAAGTCCGTGCTGGACTTTTCACTCCACATCAGAGTTTTTGCAAGGATAAAGTATTGGGTGCACGCCCGCTTTATCCCCGTATTCAATTAGGAATCAGCAAAAACGGGCGCCGGCGGAAAGGTAAGTTTTGCAAAAAAACGGGAATTTTCGGGAAAAGGTCCTGGGACCCCCTAAAAATGTCCAGACATGGGGGATCACTATGGGTACCACCATTTTGGCTGCAGAAGGGAAGTCAGGTTTTTAAATAGCTGCGGCAAGTCCTTTTTTTAGGCCTGTGAAGAATAGCATTTAGGATTTCTTTTTGTAAAAAAAAAAATATGCCCATCAAATTTGGGGTACATGAAAATGGGTGCAAGCATATTTTTAAGTCCCTAAAGCGCATTTGAAAATTCTTCAAAAAATACACCTGCCGCTACCAAACGCATTCTTTAAAACACCTGCCGCATACTCGTGAACACCCCCTGAATTAATTAATTTTTTTTTACCCCAAAATTTAAATAATTTTAGGAGTGTGCCTATTTTTTTTTTTGTTTTACTGTTTTTTGACAGTTCGTTTTTAAGGGCTATTACCAGGGGTGCAGGCTTTTTTTTTTTTTAAAGCCTGCACCCCTAACCCCAATTCTGCACTTTTTTTTCGCCAAGTAAAACATGGTGAAAAGTTATCCCCGTTTTTTTACAAAGACTTTTCGCACCGGCGAAAAGTCTTTGAAATTGAATACGGGGATAAATGAAACATGCGGAAATGACGTCATCGGCGATTCCAACTTTTCGCAGGCTAATTGAATATGGTCCTTAGAGCATTATCTATTTTAACTAACTGGCAAGACGTTGCCCGAACTGCAGCAGAACCTGCTACTCACTACACATACGGATAAAAGGAGGAAATTATGGGCTCGAGCTGGGTAATGGGAAGCATCTGTGGACAACCTTGACCCATAATAGGGTCAAGGATAATCAGAATGCAGAGTAAAGCATAAAAAAGGCAAATGGCCTCCAAGGAAAGGATTCAGTTACTGGTGATGTGCACAAAGGAAGCAATGTTGGTGGCTACACGTTACTGTGAAAAAGGTCCGAAAACCAGCAACTTGCAGCTATCACTGATAATAGAATTGCCCCCAAGAGTCATCACATTCAATAACCTACAAGTGAAATTGTAAATCACCACTTAACAGGTGTCATATACAGGGCTGGTTCTATGGTTACGCGTGGTACGCGGCCGTGTAAGGCGCCACATAATGAAGGGCGCCGCGGCCGCGTCCATGCAGATTTATCAGAGGCTTACCACGGTGCAGACTGTGTCTCTGTGACACAGCTGCACCGCGCGTGTAGCGCTGACCGGACGGAGTTCGGTCAGCACTACACAGTGCCAAACACACATCCGCCGGTGCCGGCAGCTGTGTGTTTGTTTCAGCAGCTGATGAGAGTCTGTCAGACTCTCATCGGCTGCTGCTGCTCCCACTGCGGGAGCCATCTTCTGGCTCCCGCAGTGGGTAATGGGAGAGACTTCATGACGTCATGAAGTCTCTCCCATAATACAAAGCGGCCCTGGAGAATGGTCGGGAGTAGCTGAGAGCGCCGGCGGGAGCAGGAGCGGGGGGGTTCAGGTAAGTGTTTTTTTTATTATTATTACGTGTCTCTCTACTGGGGGGGGGGGCTGCAAGGGGTGATTACTACTGGGGGCACTTGAAGGGGGGATTACTACTGGGGGCACTTGAAGGGGGGATCACTACTGGGGGCACTTGAAGGGGGGATTACAACTGGGGGCACTTGAAGGGGGGATTACTACTGGGGGCACTTGAAGGGAGGATTACTACTGGGGGCACTTGATGGGAGGATTACTACTGGGGGCACTTGATGGGAGGATTACTACTGGGGCACTTGAAGGGGGGATTACTAATGGGGGCACTTGAAGGGAGGATTACTACTGGGGGCACTAGAAGGGGGGATTACTACTGGGAGTACTTGAAGGGGGGATTACTACTGGGGGTACTTGAAGGGAGGATTACTACTGGGGGCACTTGAAGGGGGGCTACTACTGGGGGCACTTGAAGGGGGGCTACTACTGGGGGCACTTGAAGGGGGGCTACTACTGGGGGCACTTGAAGGGAGGATTACTACTGGGGGGGGGGGGACTACTACTGGGGGCACTACATGGGAGGGGGACCTCCACTAGGGGCACAACAATGGGGGGACTGCTAGGGGCACTACAAGAGGGGGGATTACTACTAGGGGCACTACAAGGGGGGACCACTAGTGGGGCACTGCATGGGGGGGGGACTACTACTGGGGGCACTATATAAGCTTACTAATGGGGGCACAAGGGGCACTGCACAGGGGGGACCACTACCGCGGGCACTGCATAGGGGGGGCGCCAAAAAACCTACTCGCTTACCAAAAAATTTGGGCTAGGGCCGGCCCTGGTCATATAAATATGAATTGCTAAACATTGGATCCTACTTCATGTAAAATGCTTTTCTACACTTATAAACTAATTTCATCATACCAACCTACAACCTTCTGCACTGAGGATTTTCCCTTAATAGTACACAATGTTTAGCTACATAATATATCAAATATTACCTTCTGAAATGGAAGTATATAAAAAAGACCAGAGGGATCCTTTATCTCATCAATTTGATTAGCTGTGAATGTCTTTAAGCGAGCAGTCTTTGATCTGAACTGACAGTTAGGAATAACACTGAAAAGAAACATGATAAATAAAAACATATGAGTATTTTAGCTAGTAACACAGACATAAAAACACTAAAAGCCAAGTACTACAGTAGTCCTGCTCAGTGGCAACGCAGGATTTCCAGAGGGGGGTTTCCAAAGGCTTAATTTTAGAGCGTGTATGGCCAGTCAATGAAGAGGGCAGAATATGTACTTAACCAGCTTTAATAAGCATCATACAAAGTCTATTGTGTGTATTAATTCCAGCATATACAGGGCCAGTGATCACAATAAGCCATTAGATGCGCCAGTAGGCCATCCTGTCTGAGCTGAACCTATTTATTTTAGATGTGGTCACCATTCCAGACTATTGGAGCAAGTCAGGGAGCCTGGAAGAGCAGCAGAAGGACCTAGCACTGCCCTGGACATACTGTATATGTACTACATATTGGGCTCTATAGCAGTGCATCTCTAACAGTGCATGTTTTCCAGATCTTCTAGTTTGTGCACAGGTTATTACTGGCTGATACATTTTAAAAGATCCACAGGTGGTGCTAATTATTTCATTTGTTATACTGAGAACATACAGCACTAGTAACAATCTATTATATTACTATTTCTATTGTGGTCATGGTGTGGGCTGGGGAGGGGGGTTTCCAGGCAGACGGAAACCCCCATGTTTGCCTATGCTGCTTAACGTTTCTATGTAAACAATCTTGCTGGTGACAACAAAACGAAGCATTTTTAGAAAACAATAGAAGTCTGTGGACTATACAAATGAACTAGCAGCACAGACAATGTAATGGTTAGCATTACTACCTCACAGCACTGAGGTCATGAGTTTGATTCCCACTACAGCCCTGTGTGGAGTTTGTATATTCTCCCTGTGCTTGTATGGGTTTCCTCCCACACTACATAAATATACTGGTAGGTTAACTGGCTCCCAACTAAAATTAACCCTAATGTGTGAGCATGTGGTAGGGATATATAGATTATAAACTCCACAGGGCCAGAAACTGATGTGAATGGCCAAATATTCTTTGTAAAGCGCTGTGGAATATGTGTGCGCTATATAAATAACTGGTAATAAATAAAAGAGCAAGCATCAAACTCAAAGGCTACATTCTTACATGGGATTAAAGCAATTATAAATTAAATTTTTGGTGCTTGTATTGATGGGAATATCAGAAAAATATAGATATTACAGAAGTTAATATAGTCCTAATGAAAAGGTCTATATGTACTCTCTACATTGCTTTGTCACTTCTAGTTGTGAGCAAGCTACTGGAGAATGTGTTTAGCACTATGCAGGCTTTGGGATAAATTTACTAAAATGGTAGTTCTATTTAAGAAGTGATGTTGCCCATAGCAACCAATCAGATTCCAGGTATTATCTTCTAGAAGGTGCTACATAAATGAGAAGTAGAATCTGATTGGTTGCTATGGGCAACATCACTTCTTAAATAGAACTTCCATTTTAGTAAATGTACCTCTTTGTCTTTGTGTGCCTGCCTTATGCTGGGTGACATTTCACTTGTTCACAAAAGTGAAGGAACCAAGGATGAACATTACTGAATCAACTTTTAAGTAACTGCATTAAAATTAGAATCATCGTTTAAAACAGGATTAGTCCTATTATTTGTTTTTAAATGTACTTAACATTACAATGTAATTTGAATGGTGACACATGAGTTTGTGTGTGCATCACAGGGATTGTGATGCGAATCCCCAGTGCCGAAAGACGTTGGTCCTGCCACAACTGCAATTCTTCAAATGTACAATTATACAGATTAAGGGGCGTATGTACTAATAATTGCGGTACTCCTGCGATTATTATGTACCTAACTTTCTGTGGGTTCATTTCATTTTTAATAAAAATATCCGGCTATGTACTATGGGGAACTGGCAGGGAGAGCGGTTGCGGTAACCGCAAGTCATATCCCCAGCATGCGCACAGCGCAGCGTCAGCTTCTGGGGCCGGCCGGGGGCTGCGGGGGAGAGATCGAAAGATCTCTCTCCTTCACCGGGAAGCCCCCATAGGCAAACAGTAGTTTATACCATCTGAAGATGGTGTAAACTACTGATGCTAAACTCCGAAAAGCATCGCTTTTTGGAGTTTAGTACATATGGTCAGATCGTAGTCCCCATTGACAATAATGGGGACTACGATCTGCAGTGCTAATTAGCACTTTGCCGGAGATTTCTGTGAAATCTCATGCATTGTGCTATTAGTACATAGAATCAATACATAAAATTATGCAGAAACTAGTTTCTGCATAATTTTATGTAAAAATGGCTTGATACATGGACCCATAAGTGCTGCATCAATGAAGAACAACCTAAACCAGTGTTGGCTAACCTTGACACTCCAGCTGTTATGGAACTACATAACCCAGCATGCACTGCTACAGTTTTGCTATTAGGGCATGCTAAAACTGTGGCAGGGCATGCTGGGATATATAGTTCCACAACAGCTGGAGTGTCAAGGTTAGCCAACACTGACCTAAACAAATCATTACATAAATGGCTTGCATTGTTCCCATTGACTTTCCAGCAATGAAAGACTCAGAAGTCAGTGAGCTTTCAGCACCATAATTAGCAACTTCTGAATCCTGTGTTTGCCTGAATTAAACAATACACATGATTGATTCAGTACGCTGCCTGCTTCTTTAGGGACTACATGGGCTGCTAAATTTGATTCTCCCTACCAAAATGATCAAATACAGGCACATACTATTGGTTAGAAAAATACAGACTTTGCATATAGAGTTGCACCCTAATACATTTGGATGCATACTCTCATAACCCTAATACATTTGGATGCATACTCTCATAACCCTAATACATTTGGATGCATACTCTCATAACCCTAATATATTTGGATGCATACTCTCATAAAACAGTTTACTATACAGAGCTAAAACACCACTAATTATTGGGATGTATACACAGTTAATAATATACACACATACATTTAGATGCAGACACATCTCCCCTCATAATTGATGTATGTCTCCCTATTTAATCTAAATCTTGTAGTCCCATCAAATCTTAGCTCTTCTAGTAGGGTGTGGGTAAAAGCAGGAAACATAGTAACAGCATTGTAAAAGCCAGAAACAATGTAAAGTGTATTGAAAAAGACAGAAATCCATAGTAAATGTATTAGAAAAGCGGAAATCATATTACATATATTGAAAAAGCCGGAAATCATCGAAAATGTATGAGAAAAGCCGGAAATCATATTACATGTATTGAAAAAGCTGGAAATCATCGAAAATGTATGAGAAAAGCCGGAAATCATAGCAAATGTATTAGAAAAGCCGGAAATCATATTACATGTATTGAAAAAGCCGGAAATCATCAAAAATGTATGAGAAAAGCCGGAAATCATAGCAAATGTATTAGAAAAGCCGGAAATCATATTACATGTATTGAAAAAGCCGGAAATCATCAAAAATGTATGAGAAAAGCCGGAAATCATAGCAAATGTATTAGAAAAGCCGGAAATCATATTACATGTATTGAAAAAGCCGGAAATCATCAAAAATGTATGAGTAAAGCCGGAAATCATAGCAAATGTATTAGAAAAGCCGGAAATCATATTACATGTATTGAAAAAGCCGGAAATCATAGTAAAGTGCATTAAAAAAGCTGGAAATTGTAGTAAATGCATTGAAAAAGCCGGCAATCATACATTTACTATGTATACCAGGATTGTTCAATTTTCTGTATGGCAATAATTTATTAGACTGATCCTGGAGATTAAATTAATAAAATGTCCAACACCATGGACATTGTGGTCACCAAATATAATATAAATCTGTCTTCCGAAAATTGGGTGAGACTTATCAAACCTTGGAGAAAGATGAAGTACCAACCACTCAGCTTCTGTCATTATACATGCTGTGTTTGTGGATATGGAAATAATTTACACTTCATCTCATCATCAGTTATGACTGCGCGTAGCCGTAATAAGCTGTACTGTCTTGCAAAGTTTGTTAATATATGGGAATGTGGCTTCAAATACAAAAACATTATAATTTATCTACTCCTGCAGGGATACCAGGGGCCACCTTTTGGAAAATTGTTACATGTTCTATTATTTTACAATTCTAGTAAAAGTGGCACAAAGCAATAGTTTTATAGTAAGAGATCATGTGGAAACATATAAATGTCCATCATTGGTCATGCGTGTGGGGAATAAGTCAGTGGTGCAGGTTATTCTTGGGGTAGAAATGAAACAGATCAATTTTATTGTAGCATTACGGCTGGTAATGTCATCAGTGCCCTTTAATAACGGTCAATAATAACGCTAAACTCCAACAGGACCCCTAGTACAGCGCATAGGAAACACTGACAGCCGGCATTATAATCCATAATAAGACATTGCTAGCTGCATGCAATGGCCAGCTGGTCCTCCCAACGGTGAGTGAGAAGGAGGATAGACAGTACACGGGTCTGCCACTCTATATGGGAACTCTATGGTAAGCAGCCCGGTGGCGCTCTTTGCACCGCTCCCAGCGCACCTGACTTGTCCGTGGCTGTAGCCGAGCTTTGCAGTGTAGGCCCCGTTATCTAACACCAAGGTGGTCATCCCGGGTCTCGAAACCCCGCATACAGTGTAAGGATCATCCGGGAATTGTGTGACGTGAGCCGTACGAGCCTGGCGCCGCTCTCCCCGCTGCATTGTGGGAAATGGGAGGACTAGGGTCACCTCCCTGCGTATAGATAGTCTGACTGCAAGTTGTTAGACAAGTGTGAGGTGCGCCGTAAAGCATCGGGCTGCAAACTTAGCATGAAATTTTAATGGGAGTGACTGAGAGCTGGGGTGACACCTTATTATTATCCCTCCAAACCCAGCTAAACGCAGTGGGTGACACGGGCACAGGAGGGCAGCAGCAGGGTACATCACACAGTATTATGGGGCCCAGTGGTCTATGTTTTTTTTAATTATTATTATTATTATTCCTCTAAACTGGATAGTGCTAATATGTTTCCTCTTATATAATTATTTCTCCAGTTAGTGTTCTCCTTTGCAGATATAATACATATTATACATAAAATAGTTTTGAATACAGCACACCTAAATAAAGATGTTTTGTATTTCGCTTGAATGCTGCAAAAATTTGGCCAATCAATTTTCAGTTGGTCGGATCAATCTTACCGCTTTTAAACCTAAATTCCGGGTCTGACCCGGAGGTTGGAACAGGGTCCCAAACCTGGACCAGACCAAGAATTTAGCTGGCGCTGACCCAGGAATTTCAGAGTCGGCGCCGTTCACACCAGAGCCGGGTCTGCAGTGACCCGGGTCTTCTGGCGTGGAAGTGGACGCTTGGAGTTGACGTCTTCTCCAAACGCCACTGAAGCCAGTCGGCCAGGGTGCGGCCCGCTCCAGGTCATCTTGACCCGGATCGCTGCATTTACGCTGCAGGGTTTCACGGGTTATTCCCGTGTTAAACCCTGCAAATTACCTGGGTTGAATTGCCGGGTCACTCGACCCGGAAATCCAACCCAGTCCCCTTTTACACCAAGGAGCTACCTGGGTTACCCCTGCAATAACCCAGGTTTTAGCTGTGGTGTAAAAGGGGTGTCACATTACTCAACAGCCATTTTGGATCTAACATGATCATACACAGTACCTTGCAAAAGTAATCACCCCCTTGGCTTTTTACCTTTTTTGTTAGATTACAACCTGTAATTTAAAAAAAAAATTATCTGAATTTTATGTGATGGATCTGCACAAAATAGTAATTTGGTGAAGCGAAATGAGAAAAATATATATAAAAAAGAATCTTTATAAATAAAATTCTGAAAATTGGTATATGGATATGTAATCACCCCCTTTACTATGAAGCCCCTCAAAAGTTCTGGTGCAACCAATTACCTTAAGAAGTCACATAATTAGTGAAATGAAGTCCACCTGTGTGAAATCTAAGTGTCACATGATCTGTCAGTATAAACACTACTTTTCTGAAAGGCCCCAGAGGCTGCAACACCACTAAGCAAGAGGCATCACACCATGAAGACCAAGGAGCTCTCCAAACAAGTCAGAGACAAAGTTGTTGAGAAGTACAATTCTGGGTTGGGTTATAAAAAAATATCCAAATCTTTGATGATTCCCCGGAGCACCATCATCATCAAATGGAAAGAACATGATACCACAACAAACCTGCCAAGAGAGGGCCGCCCACCAAACTCACAGACCGGGCAAGGAGGGCATCAGGCAGCACAGAGACCAAAAGGTAAACCTGAAGGAGCTGCAGAGTTCCACAGCAGAGACTGGTGTATCTCTGCATGTGACCACAATAAGCCGTACACTCCATAGAGCTGGGCTTTATGGAAGAGTGGCCAGAAAAAAGCCATTACTTAGTGATAAAAATAAGAAGACATGATTTGAGTTTGCCAAAAGGCATGTGGACGACTCCCCAAATGTATGGAGGAAGGTTCTCTGGTCAGATGAGACTAAAATGTAACTTTTCGTCCACCAAGGAAAACGCTATGTCTGGCGCAAACCCAACACATCCCATCACCCCAAGAACACCATCACCACAGTGAAACATGGTGGTGGCAGCATCAAGCTGTGGGGATGTCTTTCAGCAACACGGACTGGGAATCTGATTTGAGTCGAGGGAAAGATTGATGGTTCTAAATACAGGGATATTCTTGAGCAAAACCTGTTTCAGTCTGCCTGTGATTTGAGACTGGGACGGAGGTTCACCTTCCAGCAGGACAATGACCCGATGCATACTGCTAAAGCAACACTAGAGTGGTTTAAGGGGAAACATTTAATGTGTTGGAATGGCCTAGTCAAAGCCCAGATCTCAATCCAATTGAGAATTTGTGGTCAGACTTGAAGATTGCTGTTCACAAGCGGAAACCATCCAACATGAAGGAGCTGGAGCAGTTTTGCCTTGAGGAATGGGCAAAAATCCCATGGGTAAGATGTGGCTTATCCAAAGTGTCTTGCAGCTGTTATTGCCGCAAAAGGTGGCTCGACAAAGTACTGACTTTAGGGGGGTGAATAGTGATGCACGCTGAAGTTTTCTGTTCTGTTGTCCTAAATGTTGTTTGATTCACAATGTAAAAAAAAAACAACTTCACAGTTGTAGGCATGTTCTGTGAATGAAATGATGCACACCTTCAAACAATCCATTTTAATTCCAGGTTGTGAGGCAACAAAACATGAAAAATGCAAAGGGGGTGAATACTTTTGCAAGGCACTGTGGCCCTGAGTCAGAGCCGGACGCTCTGACAGAGCGCTGGCTCTGAATCAGGGCCGGGCTATTTTTTTTTAGAACGGCCTCCTGGCCGCTCGCATAGCTGTGGGTGACCATCCACAGCTATAGCGAGCGGCCAGGAAGATGGTCGCGATGGTCAAGACCATCGCGACCATCGGGCTTGCGACGAGACCCTTGTGGTAGGGTCTCGTTGCCGCAAGCCCCAGAGAGATTTCGGCTCTAACAGCCGAAATCTCCCACTGACATCACTCGTTATGTCAGTGGGGCCGCCCCCAAACGGAGGCGTTCAAATGGGAACGCCTCCGTTTGGGCAACCACTCCCCGGCCCACCCACCAAAGGGGCGTGCTGTCACTCAATATCGACAGCACGCCCCCTTTGATACGAGACCCGGAGCGACGGATTGCCCGTCGCTATACGGGTCTCGCGCATGCGCACGACTGCTCAGCGCTTGCAACCGGGTCTGAATCAGGCCCTGTGTGTGTGTGTGTGTGTATATATATATATATACACATACATACATTTAATTTTGTATGTAGAGCTCAAATATACCATCATAAATTTGATATCACTTAAGGTTTTTGAGATATTTAGAAACATTTTAATTTTAAAATTTAATTATTTATTCACTGTATATGTGCCCAGACTCCTGATCCTCTATATCATCAAAATCCCCTTGCCCAGCTTCCTTATTCTCCTTCATGAGCTGGTCCTGGGGAAGAACCCTCCTCTTAGCACTGGATGCCATGTTGCTTGCTGGCTCCTGTCCCGGCCAACGGATGAAATATTTAACACTAAATTTACTGCTGCTTGGCTCGCCTTCAAAGCTGCTGTGTGTGGATTCTTAGTGGTGAATTTACTAAAGTGAGAGTTTTTAGAATTGGAGATGTTGCCCATAGCAACCAATCAGATTCTAGCTGTTATCTTCTAGAAGGTGCTAGATAAATGTTATTTATAATCTGATTGGTTGCTATGGGCAACATCTCCACTTCTAAAAACTCTCCCTTTAGTAAATTTACCCCTTAGGGTACAGAAAAGAAGCCAACTGTGTCCATTGTAAATGATCTATTGGACAACTAAAAGAATGAGTTGCAGAATGCCACTTAAAATTAATTCTTTACATTCCGATCTAGACTTTTCCCTGACAACCTGGGTAGTGTATTGGTGCGTATCCACTACACAAGATGGTGTGGTGAATATGCCGACAACGACCAGTGATGCGCTGTCATCGCCTGAACATGCAGGCCAACCTGCCAATATCGACAGGTTGTGCATGTTTGGGGATGCAGGAGGGTGCCTGCACTGAACGACATATCGTTCAGTGTGGGCATATTATCCACTGCACAAGGTGATGAACGCTTACAAAAGTTGTAATCGTACAGTCGTTCCACTCTCATATAGTGGATACGCACCTTAAGTGATGAACAGAAGGAATGTTTTCACCAAGACATTCTGACAATGGAGCATTGCTACCAAGGATGCTGGGACCCTGCAATGATGGGGGACTACTACTTGTTCCTTTTTAGACAGACACTGTACAAATGGAAAGCATCACCAATGTATTTCCCTAAAGCAAAGTGACTTTACGTTTTATCTTTTTTCTTCAGGGTCCATAGGCTCCACAGGGAGACCTTGGGGTGTAGGTAATGGAACTGAATCCGGGCACCACGCAGTTAAAAGCTTTCAGCTCTGAGGATGCACTGGTCAACTCTCCTTATACCCCGCCCCCGAGCCAGAGGCACCTCAGTTTCTTTGGTGCCCGGCCAGAGTCGGGTCACCATTACGCAGGCAGCCCTTAAGCTTGTTAATTTTGTCACAGGAAAAAAAATCGAATAATCGTCTTGTGACCGCTTTCACATAGGTAACCTGAAGGTGTAAAGTTTATAAAGTCCAGCAATGCTCATGAAAACTCCAAATGAATATCGTCCTCTGTGGTCCAATCTCTCTCCTCATGTATAGGTTATATTATAAATTCCAACCCAAAAGAAATATAGTGCAATACAGTATTTTAATCATGTGTCTCAGCCACACGTGATAAAAACAAAAAGGGTGGACACGGCACAAAAAATAAGGACACACATTAAAAAATATCAAATCCCCTTAATGGTGGTCATGAGGATAATTACCAGCGGCAGGTGAGAACTGACAACGGGCAGTTCTTATGAGCCTTGTGACCATATGTATGGGTCCCGGGTCTCCACTGCCGGGTACATATCCTCACCATAACCTTTAAGCACACAATCCTGTTAACTCCAATGCGTTTCAACCCTCTCCGGTGTCTTTTTAAAGGCAAATGACAAGTTGCCTTGAAAAAGACCCACATCTCATCTAACCAAAGACTCCACAGTTGCCGGGAGTCCATACACTCAGCAATGCAGGTTCTGGGATCCATTGTGTACATCTTCGACATGGTGGAATATGCCCAATTTAATTCCTGGTCTCTGCAGGGGCTGATGCTCTCCAGATGGAACGGATTGCCCCACCAGATCAGAGCTCAGACAACAGTGCTTTCTCCGGAGGTGTGTCTGTCTCTGTCTTGGTGGCTACTGACATCTCATCTAACCAAGGGTCGCCCCTTTTGGATCCCGGACTGGGTACTCCTAACAACGGACGCCAGACTTCGGGGCTGGGGTGCGGTGCCCGGTCCACACTCTTTTCAGGGTCGTTGGACGGCAGTCGAAGCAACCCTTCCAAGCAACATATTGGAACTTCGGGCTGTGTACAGGGCCCTCAAGCTGGCCAAACACATACTTCACGTAAAACCCGTGCAGGTTCAGTCCGACAAAGCCACCATGGTGGCTTACATCAACCATCAAGGAGACACTCGAAAAGGGGAATCAATGACAGAAGTGTCATGCATTCTGACATGGGCAGAGTGTCACCTCCCGGCCATTTCTGCAGTGTTCATTCCAGGAGTTCTCAATAGGGAAGCAGACTTCCTCAGTTGTCACGACATGCATCCAGGGAAATGGTCACTTCACCAAGAGGTGTTTCAACTCCTAGTGGACAAATGGGGCCTCCCAGAGGTGGACCTCAAGGCCTCCCGACACAATCACAAATTACTAGTGTACGGGTCCAGAACAAGAGATGCCGAGGCAACCTCAGCCGCTCTGTCAGTGAAGTGGACCTTCCAGTTTGCATACCTGTTTCCTCCAGTCTCCCTTCTTCCTCGAGTTCTTCGGAAGTTCAAACAAGACGGAGGCACTGTCCTGCTGGTGGCTCCAGCTTGGCCCAGACGTTATTGGTACTCAGATCTTCGGAGTCTCTCCATTGACACTCCGTTCCTGCTGCCTCAACATCCGGACCTGTTGTCTCAGGGTCCTTTCCTTTACCCGGACCTGGATCATCTGTCTTTGATGGCGTGGCTCTTGAGACATCCCTTCTAGGGTCCAAAGGATTCTCTTGCTCTGTCATCAACACGATGCTTAAGCGCGTAAGACATCTACTAGGATCTACCACAGTCCCAGGAATTACGACCCCCAGGTGTTTGATATCCAGAGTCCTGGCCTTCTTTCAAGCTGGATTGGACCTCGGACTCCGCCTGGCCTCACTGAAAGTGCGTATCTCTGCACTGTCAGTATGGTTCCAACGTAGAATTGCTCCACTTCCGGATATCCACACCTTCCTCCAGGGTGTCCTCTGGATTCAACCTCCCTTTGTTCCCCCAGTGGCTCCTTGGGATTTGGCAGTAGTTCTTCGGGCCATCCAGGGTCCTTCATTTGAACTAATAGATTCGATAGAACTTAAGTGGTTAACAGCTAAGACTCTCTTCTGGCAATTGCGTCTGCCAGGAGAGTGTCAGAATTGGGGGCACTCCCCCTTCCTGATATTTCACCATGACAGGGCTGTGCTTCACACTCGCCCTGAGTTCCTTCCTATAATTGGTGCTAGTTTCCACATTAATGAGGAAATTATAGTGCCGGCCTTTCAATCACCAGACCTCTCGGCAGGTGAGGCCTCCTTGGATGTGGTCTGTGACCTCAGGATTTATGTGGACCGTACCAGTTCCCTTCAGAAATCAGACTACTTATTTGTGCTCTATGGATTTCACATGAAGGTTTGGCCAGCCAATAAGCAAGCATTGGCTAGATGGCTTCGTATGACTATCTCAGAGGCTTACACGCAGGCTGGCCTGCCTGTTCCGGCTTCTGTTAATGTTCATTCTACTCGGTCTTTGTGTCCCTCGTGGGCAGCTTGCCATGGTGCCTCGGCTGTTCAGCTTTATAAGGGTGGCCATGTGGTCTTCTGTCCAGACCTATCTAAGGTTCTATGCCTTTGATACCTTTGCCCCTCAGGATGCTTCCTTTGGACGCCGGATTCTCCAATCGGCGTAGGAGCGTCCCCACCCTTAAAAGAACTTCTTTGGGACATCCCCAAGGTCTCCTTGTGGAGTCTATGAACCCTGAAGAAGAAAATGAGTTATGGTAAGAACTTATCTTTGTTAACTCTCTTTCTTCGAAGTCCATAGGGTCCACAGGGCACCCGCACTGACGCACCTGGCTTCACATGGGCTATCTTGCTGGTCACCGGTTTCCCTTCTCCTTCTCTGTTGGAGTGTGATTCTTGAGTGTATGAGTTTTCCTTCTTTCTTTTCCTCCTCCGGCCTTTGGCTTATTGCCAACTGAGGTGCCTCTGGCTCGGGGGCGGGGTATAGGGAGAGTGGACCAGAAAAGCTTTTAACTGCGTGGTGCCCAGATTCAGTTCCATCACCTACACCCCAAGGTCTCCCTGTGGACCCTATGGACTTCAAAGAAAGAGAGTTAACAAAGGTAAGTACTTACCATAACTCTCATTTTTCTTAACAATTGCATTATGGCTAATTTGGATTGTTAAGAGTTTCTGAATTTTAGTTTAAGCAGTTTTTATGCTTTTTTGTAATTTTACTAGTATTTTATAAATGAATACGATGAGAATCTTGAAATTCTATAGAGATTCCTGCTTTTGTTATTTGTATTTAATAAATGTGACTTATAGCTAACATCTGATTTTATTCCACTGAATTCAGCATCCCTAAATTAGGTGAAAACACATTCATATACTGGATGCAGAGAATTTTAAATTTTGTTGAGTGTTATTGCACAATGTGTACACGGCACACAAAGCTGACTGTCGTTCATAAAACCTGTCATATTGGCTCCTAACATCATGGGAAGACTTGCAGGAGTTCCTGCTGCGGCTATTACATATTACATAAGCCCCATTGTAAAACAAACTGCATGTAAAAACATCACTTCAAGAAATTGTGTGTTTATACAGGAAATAGGATGTTCTCTGGATTGTTTCAGCTGTCAGAAAAAAAAAAGTGGAAATGTTCCTCAACCTTTAGATGTGACCTAGCTTTAGTGTTTGTGTGGTACTCCTTTATTTAGAAATATTGTCATATTCCTACTGATATTAGGCAGAATTAGATGTAAAATGATAAAGAATTTTTTAGGATGGGTTGAAATTGGTCTGAATATATTTACTGACTTGGAATTATAATAGTTATTTATACAGTGCACACATATTCTGCAGCGCTTTACAGAGAATATTTGGTCATTGACATCGGTCCCTGCCCAAGTGGAGATTACTGTCCATATCCCCTATCACATGCACATGGGCTAATTTTTTTTGTCTGAATCCAATTGACATACCAGTATCTTTTTGGATTGTGGGAGGAAACCCATGCAAACATGGGGAGAACATACAAACTCCACAAAGGGCCTTGGTGAGAATTGATCAGCCATTGGCGCTGTGAGTCAGTTATGCTAACCATTACGCCAACTCTGATGCCCCATTTGAATTGCTCAGTTCCTTCCTTGTGAAGGGGCCAAGGATCAGCACTTTGGAAATAGTGATTCTAGCTAATTCGGGTTGTATGTGTTAGATAAGATGATAACCTTGGTACTCGTTCTACTGAATATTGGACTACAAGAGTAGTAGTCTAAAGGCAGGTATGCAAATAAAAATAGGGAATTTGAATAATCTAATATACATTTACCCAAACTACCTCTATCATTAATAAACACTACTTATGTGTTATCTGTATCACAAATGTGCTTTTCCTTTTCTGACTACACCTGACATCTATTACATCACAAATGGCATGCATCAGTGGAAGGCATAGTAATATATTGGCCACAGAACTCCGGTTACAACTTTGACTGGTGGCAGCAAAATATAATTGCAAGAGCTTATTGCAGATATCAAAGGAGTCTCAGGAAAAAGGGTAATTATAATGACTTAATTAGCAATAATATATATTTGGCCAAATCGACATCTCCAAGAATTCATACAACCTTCTGCTATGCTGTATATGTCATAAATGCAGAGTGTATTATCATATCCTAAGTTTCTTCTCATCAGCCATTGTGTGTGTATGACCATCTCTGTCACAACCGTGGAATTTAGGAGCTGTGTTCCCGGACTGGGCCTTGGATCTGTATTATTTGGCGCAGACGCTCGCTGGAGGAGGCTTGGCTTAATGAAGTTTCTCCGCATGAGAGGGTGCAGCGAACTGACAGGGGTTTGAGGAATGCGGCAGTAACGAGATAGCTAGGAAGCTGCGTGGAGCGGCTGGATAGCCTAGGGTAGACGTTGGTAGCTGAGTGGCTATGTGGAGCGGCTGGATAGCAGTGGGTAGATGTAGGTAGCTGAGTGACTACGTAGAGCGGCTGGATAGCCGTGGGTAGACGTTGGTAGCTGAGTGGCTACGTGGAGCGGCTGGATAGCCGTGGGTAGACATTGGTAGCTGAGAGGCTACGTGGAGCGGCTGGATAGCCGTGGGTAGACGTTGGTAGCTGAGTGGCTACGTGGAGCGGCTGGATAGCCGTGGGTAGACGTTGGTAGCTGAGTGGCTACGTGGAGCGGCTGGATAGCCGTGGGTAGACGTTGGTAGCTGAGTGGCTACGTGGAGCGGCTGGATAGCCGTGGGTAGACGTTGGTAGCTGAGTGGCTACGTGGAGCGGCTGGATCGCCGTGGGTAGACGTTGGTAGCTGAGTGGCTACGTGGAGCGGCTGGATAGCCGTGGGTAGACGTTGGTAGCTGAGTGGCTACGTGGAGCGGCTGGATAGCCGTGGGTAGACGTTGGTAGCTGAGTGGCTACGTGGAGCGGCTGGATAGCCGTGGGTAGACGTTGGTAGCTGAGTGGCTACGTGGAGTGGCTGGATAGCCGTGGGTAGACGTTGGTAGCTGAGTGGCTACGTGGAGCGGCTGGATAGCCGTGGGTAGACGTTGGTAGCTGAGAGGCTACGTGGAGCGGCTGGAGCGCAGTGGGAAGGCTACTTAGCTAAACTAAGAAACTAGTTGCACTGGCAACTTGTGTGAGCATTGGGGATCCTTTTATAGTGGACACTGGGAGCTGACCGGCTGAGAGAGAAGGAGAAGGCTCCTCATTGGTGGAAGTGGGGTCACATGGGCAATCCAAGATGGCCGCGCCCATGGACCGGAGGACAGCGCTTCATGGAGGTAGTCAGCGGGGGCCAGCGGTGAGCAGGAGCCGGCGTGGGAGCAGCACAGCAGCGGGACCCTCCAGAGGACAACAGCGTACAGCGCGGGAGCCGGAAGACAGCGCGGGTCAGCGCCCGCACAGGTAAGCAACGGGGTCTGATTCTGGGGTCTCCAAGCAGGCGTGTGACAGTACCCCCTTCTTCAAGAGTGGCCACCGGACACTTCCTTGGTTTATGAGGAAACTTCACATGGAACGCTTTGACCAAACGGGGTGCATGGACATCGGAGGCATTTATCCAGATTCGTTCCTCCGGACCATAATTCTTCCAGTCGATAAGGTATTGAAGACGGTTGTATCGACAACGGGAATCTAAGATTCTGTCAACTTCGAACTCCTCTCCCTGCTGTGTTTGAACACTAGAAGCTTTAGGCAGGACCTTCTGAAATCGGTTTAAGACTAGTGGTTTTAAAAGAGAAATATGGAAGGAACTTGGAATGCGAAGAAATGGAGGAAGCTTTAACTTGTAAGCCACAGGATTCAGGACTTTGATGATTGGGAATGGACCAATGAATCGCGGAGCAAATTTCATCGAGGGTACTCGGAGTCTTAGGTTTCGGGTAGAGAGCCAGACCATATCCCCAGGTCGGAAATTTGGAATCGCTCGTCTTTGGCGGTCAGCAAATCTCTTGTACCGGGCTGACGTTTTAGTCAGAGAGGAACGAACCTTTTCCCAGATGTTGGAGAATCGTTGAAGGGACATTTTGGCCGCAGGCACATCTAATGTGGGAAGAAGAGGGAAATCTGGCACTCGAGGATGTTGACCAAAAACTGTAAAAAACGGAGTTGAGCTGGTGGATGTGTGATAATGATTATTGTGGGCAAATTCGGCCCAAGGAAGAAGTTCAATCCAGTCATCTTGGGAGGAGGAGACAAAAGTGCGCAGGAACTGTTCCAGGTCTTGATTGACCCTTTCGGTCTGACCGTTGGTCTGGGGATGATAAGCGGTAGAAAATTAGAGTTTTACCTGAAGGGCTGAGCAGAGTGACCTCCAGAACTTCGCTACGAACTGTACTCCCCTGTCGGAGATGATCTCTTGAGGAAGGCCGTGGAGCTTGAAGATCTCTTTTATAAAGCTCTGGGCGAGTAGAGGTGCAGACGGAAGCCCAGTAAGTGGTACGAAATGAGCCATTTTAGAAAAACGATCCACGATAACCCAAATTGTGTTGTGGCCCCGAGATGGAGGAAGATCAGAGATGAAATCCATAGATAGGTGAGTCCATGGCTTAGATGGAATTGCAAGAGGTTGGAGTTGACCGTGTGGAACCCGCCGAGGTATCTTGTGTTGGGCACATTTGATGCATGAAGACACATAAGACCTGACGTCCTTTTTCATCGAAGACCACCAATAGGACCGCTGGATAAATTCTAGGGTTTTATCCATACCCAGGTGACCAGAGAACCGGGAAGCATGAGCCCAATGCAGTAACCTCTTGCAGAGTTCCGGAGCGACGAAAGTCTTCCCAACCGGGGGTATAGAAGATAGTTGAGTAGAGGCGAAGGAAGCGGAATTCAAGATTGGTTGGGGCTGCTCCATGGGTAGATCAGGGTTGCTCGTCATGGAACGGGAGAGTGCGTCGGCTTTGAGGTTTTGTGAACCGGGGCGATAGGAGACTTTGAAATTAAATCTGGAGAAAAACATTGCCCACCGGGCTTGACGAGGGTTCAAGCAATTTGCAGATTTAAGATAAAGGAGGTTCTTGTGGTCAGTAAAAATGGTAATGGGGTAATGAGCTCCTTCTAGAAGATATCGCCATTCTTCGAGGGCTAGTTTCATGGCGAGTAACTCTTGATCTCCAATGGTGTAGTTCTTCTCTGCAGGCAAAAACTTCCGGGAAAAGAAACCACAGGGATGAAGTTTTTCATCTTTAAATCGCTGGGAGAGCACTGCACCGACACCTTCAGAGGATGAGTCCACCTCCAGGTTAAAGGGCCGGGTGGAGTCTGGTTGCTTTAAGATGGGAGCGGAGATGAAGGCTTGCTTAAGAAGTTGAAATGCAGAGGTAGCTTCGACGGGCCATATAGTTGGATCTGCTCCCTTGCGGGTGAGGGCTGTAATCGGAGCTACCAGAGTCGAGAAACCTTTTACAAACTTGCGATAGTAATTGGCAAATCCTAGGAATCTTTGTATGGATTTTAAGGAAGAAGGAAGAGACCAATCAAGAATGGCTTGTAGTTTTGACTAATCCATTTGAAGGCCTGTTCCGGAGATAATGTATCCTAGGAATGGTACACTTGAGACCTCAAACAGACACTTCTCTAATTTGCAAAACAGTTGATTGGACCGTAACCTCAGAAGGACTTGTTTGACCTGGTCTCGATGAGTTTGGAGGTCTTGAGAAAAAATCAAAATGTCGTCTAAGTAAACGACCACACACTTGTACAAGAGGTCCCGGAAGATTTCATTGACGAAAAACTGGAAGACGGCCGGAGCATTACAGAGGCCGAAGGGCATAACGAGATACTCGTAGTGCCCATCCCTGGTGTTGAAGGCCGTTTTCCATTCATCGCCTGGACGGATACGAATTAAATTATAGGCTCCTCTTAGGTCGAGTTTGGAAAAAACTGTGGCTCCCTTGACTCTATCAAATAACTCTGTGATGAGAGGAAGAGGGTAGCGATTCTTAATAGTTATTTCATTAAGACCCTGGTAGTCAATACACGAGCGCAAGCCACCATCTTTTTTTTTTACGAAGAAAAAGCCAGCCCCTGCTGGAGACGTGGAAGGTCGAATGAAGCCTTTATTTAAGTTTTCCGTAATGTACTCCGACATGGCCTGAGTCTCAGGGAGAGATAGAGGATAGGTTCGGCCCCTAGGAGGATTCTTCCCGGGAATCAGATCTATGGGACAGTCCCAATCACGATGGGGAGGTAACAGGTCTGCGCTCTGTTTGCAAAAGACGTCCTGAAACCCATCGTAGGCTTTGGGCAGGTCTGTAGAATCCCGTACAACGGAAGATCTGATAGGTATTACCCGCTGAAGGCAACCTTTGAAGCAATTGGAACCCCAGGAGATTATTTGCATGGTGGTCCAATTGATTTGAGGTGAATGTCTCTGTAGCCAGGGTAATCCGAGGACTAAAGAATGAGAGGCTTTGGGAATCACTAGGATGGATAGTTGTTCGGAATGGAGCACCCCAATGGTAAGTTTAAGTGGTGTTGTACGATGGGTGATGGTTCCACTAGAAATGCGACTACCATCGATGGCGGTTAAAGTGATGACTCGAGGCAACGCTTCCATGGGGATTTGATGCTTCTGGACAAATTCAGTAGTGACAAAGTTCTCTGCCGCTCCGGAATCCAGGAGAGCTAATACAGCTTTGGAACCTCGAGGACACTTCAAATGAGCCTGGATGGTGGAATCAGACTTCCTTTGTGATTCAATGGCAACTCCTAACTTAACCTCTCTTTCATAAGTTAGGAGGAGGCGTTTCCCGGACGAATGGGACAAGTTTTAACTAAATGTTGCAGAGATCCGCAGTACATACAGAGGTTCTGCCTCCGCCTTTTCTGACGCTCCTCAGTCGATAAATGAGAGCGGTTGACCTGCATGGGTTCTTCGCCCAGAGGAGGAGAGGGTAAGCAGGAAACTGGACGTGGCCTTCCACGATCAAATCTGCCTCTTTCCAAGGCACGCTCCCTGTGACGGAGATCCACCTTGTTGCAGAGGGAGATTAACCCATCCAAACTGGTTGGAAGGTCACGGGAAGCTAGGTCGTCTTTGAGCCTTTCAGAAAGGCCACTCCAGAAGGCAGCGATGAGGGCATCCTCGTTCCAATTGACTTCTGAAGTCAGAGTCTGGAACTGGACTACGTATTGGCCGACGGTCCTGCTGCCCTGACGGAGGCGTAGAATATCAGCTGATGCGGAGGTGGTTCTTCCGGGTTCATCAAAGATTTTGCGAAATGTAGCAACAAATTCGGGGTAGTTGGAGAGCAGGGGGTCCGACTTCTCCCAAAGGGACGAGACCCAATCGAGTGCTTGGCCAGAGAGTAGAGAGATGATATATGCCACCCTGGTTCTGTCCGTCGGAAAGTTGGCGGATTGTAGCTCGAATTGGATTTCGCATTGATTTAAAAAACCCCTGCATAATATGGGGTTGCCATCGAACTTGCTCGGAGGGGAGAGCTGAAGACGAGCAGGAGGTAGAATCGGAGGAGCAGGTGACACCACAGGAGGAGAGGCGGCTTGGGAGCCAGCGGGAGCGGGATGAGCCAGTAAGGACTGGATGTTGTCCAGGCGTGACGACATATCTTGGATAAATTGGATCAGCCGAGCCTGAGAGGTCTCCTGTCTTTCCAGACGGGATAGTAAATCCTGCGAGGCTTCTATCCCAGATCCTTGACCACTTGCCGAGTCCATCTGGCCAGTGCAAACTGTCACAACTGTGGAATTTAGGAGCTGTGTTCCCGGACTGGGCCTTGGATCTGTATTATTTGGCGCAGACGCTCGCTGGAGGAGGCTTGGCTTAATGAAGTTTCTCCGCATGAGAGGGTGCAGCGAACTGACAGGGGTTTGAGGAATGCGGCAGTAACGAGATAGCTAGGAAGCTGCGTGGAGCGGCTGGATAGCCTAGGGTAGACGTTGGTAGCTGAGTGGCTATGTGGAGCGGCTGGATAGCAGTGGGTAGACGTAGGTAGTTGAGTGACTACGTAGAGCGGCTGGATAGCCGTGGGTAGACATTGGTAGCTGAGTGGCTACGTGGAGCGGCTGGATAGCCGTGGGTAGATGTTGGTAGCTGAGAGGCTACGTGGAGCGGCTGGATAGCCGTGGGTAGACGTTGGTAGCTGAGTGGCTACGTGGAGCGGCTGGATAGCCGTGGGTAGACGTTGGTAGCTGAGTGGCTACGTGGAGCGGCTGGATAGCCGTGGGTAGACGTTGGTAGCTGAGAGGCTACGTGGAGTGGCTGGGTAGACGTTGGTAGCTGAGTGGCTACGTGGAGCGGCTGGATAGCCGTGGGTAGACGTTGGTAGCTGAGTGGCTACGTGGAGCGGCTGGATAGCCGTGGGTAGACGTTGGTAGCTGAGTGGCTACGTGGAGCGGCTGGATAGCCGTGGGTAGACGTTGGTAGCTGAGTGGCTACGTGGAGCGGCTGGATAGCCGTGGGTAGACGTTGGTAGCTGAGTGGCTACGTGGAGCGGCTGGATAGCCGTGGGTAAACGTTGGTAGCTGAGTGGCTACGTGGAGCGGCTGGATAGCCGTGGGTAGACGTTGGTAGCTGAGAGGCTACGTGGAGCGGCTGGAGCGCAGTGGGAAGGCTACTTAGCTAAACTAAGAAACTAGTTGCACTGGCAACTTGTGTGAGCATTGGGGATCCTTTTATAGTGGACACTGGGAGCTGACAGGCTGAGAGAGAAGGAGAAGGCTCCTCATTGGTGGAAGTGGGGTCACATGGGCAATCCAAGATGGCCGCGCCCATGGACCGGAGGACAGCGCTTCATGGAGGTAGTCAGCGGGGACCAGCGGTGAGCAGGAGCCGGCGTGGGAGCAGCACAGCAGCGGGACCCTCCAGAGGACAACAGCGTACAGCGCGGGAGCCGGAAGACAGCGCGGGTCAGCGCCCGCACAGGTAAGCGACGGGGTCTGATTCTGGGGTCTCCAAGCCGGCGTGTGACAATCTCTCACAGACTTCAATTGGTAGTTTCATACTTAGGGCCTGATTCACAGATGGATGCTAATGCAATTTTTTAAGAAGATCGAGCGATTTTGTTGCCATTGCGCATGCATCATAGTTGTCAATTCGCCCTGATTGTCAGGGAAACTCCCTGATATAGTAGCAATCTCCCTGTCTCCCTGAAGAGTCCAGCAATCTCCCTGATTGCACCTTATCCCAATTATGAAGCTGTTATAGATATAAAAAAATACAACAAGAGATATATACATTAAAATGGGATCATTAGTATAATTTCCCTGCATTGGTTATCAGGCACAATTATCCCTATGGCTACATGTACTTTCTGAAAAGTATCAGGGTATTTTCATCAACAAGTAGATCTTACCAACTGCTTTGGGGCTCATGTACATTTGGATGTATATCAATGTTATGACACGCCTCTCAGATGTAGCAGTACACGCCCACTTTACCGCCACGCTCATAGGTGCTGCTTTCACAATCTCCCTGAAATGTTTTTTCAAAAGTAGGCAAGTATGTGAGTGCATATAAACCGCACTGTGCATGTGCTTGGGATTCCGCATACCCAGAGGATCCATTCGCAAAGTGAGTGACAGGTAGTCAGTGTTTGAGGGAGGTAACAGGGGTGGTCAATAAAACACAGATATCTGACCATTTAAATGCAGTTACATAGGCATGGACGAATTTGCCCTTGCGTGTCTGGAGAGCTGCCGAGTCTACAGCTGGTCAGACTAGCTGCAAGGGCAAGATGGCTGCTCAATGTGCGTCGATGTTACCGATAATTACACAGGTAAGCATCGGACGCATGTAAGAAGGCAGTGGTGGGCGTCCTTATGCTCGGTTAGCTTTGGAACTATTAGCATATTTTCGCAGCTGCGATCGCATTAGTGTCCATCTCTTTGCCTATTGCTTCACAGAAGAAAGAACACCACTCTTAGGTGATAAATGATTCCTTTAGTTTTCAGGAAGATATGTGTAATTGTTTAACCAACTTTGGAATATATAACAAGATAACCACTAAACCACGATCCGCTGTAATTCTAAGGTAAACTGTGATAGGTTTAAGCTCCATAGGGTTGTAATTTAGAAGTAGCTATATGCTTGGATTAGCAGACTATATGAAAACATTACATGTATAAATTATATACAAGATTTCATTTTACAGGGGAATTACAATAAGAGTTATAAATCCTATTTAATATAAGGTGGTGAATGTATTGAATGCCAACTGCTAAACTACAGTATATTAAAACTTCAAACATCTGAAGCTGTTATTATTGCTACTCCTTTATAACACCAAAAGTGCATACACGCGTAACGATTTTGTAACAAACGATTATCTGTCAGATTTTCCCTTGAAAAAGTGAACGATTTTCTGAAGTGTAATGAACGAAAAATGTTCCTTCCCTTAATGAAAATCGTTATGTTGGACAGTCTGAAATGGACGATGAACGATAACTACAAACGGGAGCGCACTTGAACGATTGTCGTTCATCGTTATAACTCAGAAACTGAACGTTTTTTGAACGATTGAACGATAACGACGTTGTTAACGACAATCATTCAAAAAATCGTTACGTGTGTATGCACCTTTAGAAATTTGTTATACTCAATGCTGAACAATCACCATTTAATTAGCACTGGACAATATAACAGGACCTGCCTTGTGTAAAGAGTAGACATGCCCAGAAGATTAGTGTCACGGCCAGGGTATTTCAGCATGGTGCTAGGCGGGTGTTACCTGTGAGGTCGTTGTGGCGCGGGCTGTCTGGTGGTGGAGCTGGTGTCTGGCGGGGGGCTTTGGCTACGCGCGTTGTTGTGCGGCCCTGTTGTCACTCTGCGCTAGTGAGGCCTGGCGGCGTCTCCGTTCCGTTTGGCATGGGCGCCGCCATCTTGCCTTCTGGCCATATGATGCGGCTGGCCAATCCTGGTGAGTCACATGTTCCCTCCGGCCAGTAACAGCACGGCATGGGGTATTTAGGAAGGGTCAGTGCCTTCCTTCTTTGCCAGTGCAACGTGTATCTCAGCCTAGCTGAGAGGGAGTTCTCTGTGCTTTCCTGTTCCTGTGAATTCGCTGTCTGCCAGTCTGCCTGTCAGCTCCTAGCTCCCACTGGACTACCCCGCTTCCTCCATCACCCTTGCCCATACCTGAGTGCCTGAGCCTGCTGACATCCTGCGCTTCAGTTCACTACCTGCAAACCTGGCTTGATTATTTTCAGTTTCACTACCTGCACACCTGGACAGCTCTAATTGTTTCTACTTGGACATTAACCCTTTTGCTCCCACCACAGAACTCTAGTGCACATTTATATATTCCTGGACTTTTATTTACTGCCACATTATATGTCTACTCAAGCACTTATTAAAAATTCTAGTTTTATTTTCAAATCTGCTTCTGTGATTGCTCCTGCTACCACCCCGGGTCCACAAACAACCCAGAACATCACAATTAGGACCATTTCATGATCATCTAATAAAATCCAAAAGTTATTAATAAAAATAGGAAACTATGCTCTACTAAAATCTTCAGCAGGCAAAAACAGCTCCTCTGCAATAATAGCAGATGCTAGGCACCTGAGAAATACAATACATATGCCAAGATACAGTATTAAGTATACGTACAAAAGTCATTCTTGAAAGTCAGTTGCCAATCTGTCATACAGTATCTGTAAACGATTTGGTGATACACATGGCTGGGTAATATATGCAAGCACTTGGCCTAGCAAATGGATCTCACTGTACATCTGGCCACTCTGCCCTATTTTCCACTTCTGAGTCGGCCAACAAGCCTTCAAATACACAGTTGGAGATAATTGGCAGACCCAGTTTACCAGATTGAAAGATCAATTCCAATTTGATTCGATTGAATTTTTACCTGTCAAGATTGGACCAGACACAGTGTATTTTTAGTAGGGATGTTCAGGCTCAGATAGGTTCGAGTTTGCACGCCGAGTTCGGATTTTTCCCTCCAAAAAAACGGAACTCAGAACGAGGCAAAACGTCATCTTGCATGGACAAACGTCATCATTTCTGAGTTCCGTTTTTTTGGAGGGAAAAATCCGAACTCGGCGTGCAAACTCAAACCTATCCGAGCCTGCACATCCCTAATTTTTAGTAAAATATAACTAAACTGTCCAGATCAATTTTTACTTTTCTGTTCAGTCTAAAAGCCCCTACACTAGATGATAATTTGGCCAATTCCGACGCATCGAAACGACAAATCGTCAAGTGTGTACACACAATATACGCGCTCCTGTGGAATCATCCGTCGCATCTTCAGATCTTCTCTACATGCAGGAATATCTGTCAATCTCATTAACAATTCCCCACAGATCATGCATCATGTATGCACTAGATCGTTTGTCTGGGAGTTCAAGGGAAATCGTTGACATCGCATCGTTTGCAATTCATCTAGTGTGTACCTAGCTTAAGAGGAAAGAACTTGTGGGTGGCCATTCAAGTATGTGGCATTTGGTGACAGTTACTTTTGTTTACTGTAACTAGACACATTTTTCTAACAGTAAAGCTGGGTACACACTATACCAGAGGTTCCCAAACTCGGTCCTCAAGGCACCCTAACAGTGCAGGTTTTAAGGAAATCCATGCTTGACCACAGGTGACTTAATTAGTACCTCAGTCAATTTGATTTAACCACCTGTGCTCAAACATGGATATATTTAAAACCTGAACTGTTTGTGTGCATTGAGGACCGCGTTTGGGAACCTCTGCACTATATAATACTCAGGCAGACCTGTAAGATATTGGGTCGTTGGCTCTAGAATTGTTTAGTGTGTACTGTGCACATGGGCCCGACGGTCGGTCTATAACCCATCAGGTCTGTCACCAACACGGAGATTGGTCCTATCCTGAATACAAAAAATGTCACCTAAAAGATTTGAAGTCCAGGTGATCATTTGAAACAAATTATTGTATTGAGCTTGCGCTCCACATCTGATGTGATCGTGATCATTTCGGTCATTGGCAAATCTGTCAGGTGTGTACCTAGCTTTAGTCCTTTAGGACCCTAAAGATCTTGATGGGATCTGAATATGGATGTATTGTATTAGACTTTAACACCTGACCAATGTAGAGTTACTATGGGGGGATTTCAATTAGCAGCAGTAATTTACCGCAGGTGAAAAGGGGGCTTTAAAGCCCGGGGCTATTCAATTAGAGCTTGAGACCCGATCAGAGGGCCCAATTCAGACCCGGACGCAACGCGACGTTCGCTCGTAGTCATAGCTGGCCGATTTTCACATTTTCACATAAACCGCAGTGCACGTGTGCAAGCCAGTCTTAGCGATCGGGAATCGGTTGCTCGAAGTACACAGACTGAGCGCTAATTTGAGTGACAGATAGTGCCGTTTGTGGGTGGTGCCAGGGGATGGTCTATGAAAACGGGGGTGTGGATGTGTGAACGCAGCCGTGCCTGTGTGTTCTAATGGCGTTTCATGGGCGTGCATAATTAGCATGGAGGCGTCATTGCACACATCACCTGGTTATATTTCAGCCTACAGTGATCGCAGTGGGTCTACCTCAAGGACTGCGAGCAGCTCCGATGGCTCTCGATGTTACTGAATAATCATACACTTCATGGAGATGACGTGACCTAAGAAAGAAAAGTTGGCTTCATTACACCGGCGTGCGATTACTCTGTCGTCTCTCTCTAAGACATAGAGGGCATCCTTAAGCCTGGCCGTGCGATCGTGGAATTTGCATACCTGGCCCCTGACGGCTGCGAAAGTGCGCTGCGTTGCGTCCGGGTCTGAATGAGCTCCAGAAATCCCAGATAACTGTGCAGTTAATAGGTAAAAATACCCAGTTAAAGAATTGGTACGTGAACTTTCACGGACTATATGAGTTAACACTTGTTAAAAAGGGGCTCGGATGAAAAAGGGAGACTAATCGAATAGCCTCAGGCGATAAAGCCCGAGGCTACCTCCTTTTTTCACCCGTAAGAAGTTAACACCTCTAATTGAATTCCCCCCTATCTCATTCTCATCAGTGTGACAAATGTGTATAATTATTATTATTACAGTGCATTTGTTACAGAATTCAGACATGAGTGTCTGAATTCTATCAAGGCGGCTTTTTATTTTTGTTACACCACCTCAGCAATCTTTATTTAATATTAGAAGTCAAAGGTTTCTTATTGTCAGAACTTTATTTTATATTGCAAATTGAATATTTTTAGATTTTCTATATTTGAAGCTGGTTTTCATTACCAAGAACAGCTGCCTAAAATGCCAGGCTTTTTCACCACCCCCTTCAAACAACAGGTCAGACTTGTGTTGGGGCTTTTTGATATCTGGTTGGGCTTGTTCTGGAATTCACAGTTGCTTATTCTCTACTAGCGATCCACCCTGGCTTTGCATGGGAGCAATTTCATCTCGCCAAAGCCCCCAGCAGCTACCGTAAGCATTATCAGCAGCATGTCCCCGTGGCTAGGGAACCGGGGACATATTTCCGTAGCCTCCATGCGCACCCCTCCCCAGCTACCAAACATGGCGATGAGCAATGTCCTCTTTGTACCCTGTATTTCCTGGGCTATCTTGTCATGGTGCCCTTGTCCGAAAACAGCGCTGACTTCCATGGGAGGTGCCTCCTGTTCACCAAGGGCGTGTGGCTGAGCGGGAACATCACGCTGGAGAGGGAGCACTTCATGGTGGAGGAGTGGTGGCCGGAGTTCGTCTGCAGGTTCAGCGTAGGGATGGACATCGGAATATCATGGTTACTAACAATCAATGTTTCTTCCAATGGTAGTGTTTTTTTAATTTGATGGTGGTGGTCCGATGTTTGCTACCATCGAATGGAAAACATTTGATGGTGTTCCGATGTTTTTTATAATTTTTTTTATTCCCGATAGCCATGCTTCCCCTAGCACCTTCCTGGCTACTGTGCAGGGCCGGATTAAGGTCTGTGGGGACCCCTGAGCAACAAACGTGTAGGGGCCCCTATCAATAAATTTATCAAAGTTGATTATATATATACAGTATATACACATATGTGTATGTATGTGTGTGTGTGTATATATGTATATATATATATGTGTGTGTGTGTGTATATATATATACATGCACACATATACCAACGGGAGGTATCGGGGTGTTAGGGGGAAGTTAGGGTTAGTTAGGGGAGGGTTAGGCATCGGGGAGGGAGGATTAGGGTGCGGGGAGGGGGAGGTTAGGTTTAGGCACTGGGGAGGGTCAGGGTAGGGGTTAGGGTACCACTTACCTTCATTTCGTATGGGTGTCAGGTGTATGTATGTATATATATATATATATATATATATATATACACACACACACGTTTATAGACAGCAGCCCCCCCAACCGATGTTAAGGAAACATCGGCAGCTGTGGTCTCAATCGATGTTACCATCTATGGTTTCTATTGATGACCATCGCTACTATATACCATAAAAATTGCCATTTTTATGGTACACAGCATTTAAAAAAATATATTTTTTTACAAAATAGTGTTGGATAAGTTTTAAAAAGGTGTTCTTGACCTAATTCACAAAAAAAAACATTTCGGAGTGGTTTTTGGAAAAAAAATTGTCAGTTAAGTGGTTAAAGAGGGGCGGAGAAAAATACAGCGAGGTGCGGGGCTTAATTGAGGGCCGCGGCAGACGGCTCCGCGAAAAGAAAAAAAAAAGGTTCATCAGGGGGTTGTGGCCAGGGACAGTGTGTGGGGGCCCCGCGGTGACCGACCCTGTCGCCCCGCCACTGTGTCTGCACCAGGGTTCGTTGGAGGCTATCTCTGCCTGGGTTGTGACCCTGCTCAGTACCTGACTCCCTCCCTTCTCTAGCCTGTGCTAAGCAACAGGGCACATTGCTATCTCTGATTGGCTGGCTCTTACAGTCTCTTGCTCTTTCTGCACCCTGGCCAGCTCCTATACAGCAGTTTGGTGCAAGATTTTTTTCTGTGACTTGCATCACTAAAATCGTCACTGCTCGGCTCCCTTTTGTCACAGATGGTTCATACACCTAAACCTTCCTCGACCAATGCTGTATAGAATAGTGAAAACCCCATCAAAATCCGTCCAGTGGTTCAAGAGATTTGCCTGAACTAACAGATAAGACCCCTAAACGGGGGCGGGGAAGAGATTTTTTTCAGGTTTTGCAGCACTGCTAGGAGGTATAGATTGATACAAGAGGATAAGTTCTATATATTGAATATTAGTATAGCTATATAACAACTTATTGGGTCTATATGATACAGTTACACAGCAATATTTATTCGAGGGCTCAGTAGATTGATTATGGAAAGTGAAGAAATATAAGTTTTAAGAGAAGTGAGGTTGAATTACCAAGAGGTGATAACCCCCTTTTTCCAGGTTCTCGCTGATAAAAAGGGGTTATTACTGCATCTCAATAGGCATTAAAATGCAGTCCATGGAGAAATCAGATTTTCTCCAGCGGCGCCTTGATTTTCTCTCAATAACGCAGCCTCCATAGCCAGCTATGGCAACGAAGCGTTCTGACAGATTACTAAACTACAACAAGATGGACTTTTCTACACTTGTCAACTAAAGGCCCCCATACATCTGCCGGACGATATCCCTAATCGTCGATCCATCGGTCAGAAATACCGAAAGGCAGCCATCAATGATTGCCGCTATGTCGGGGAATCTGTGAAATTCTTCATGTTAAAAATCCCTTATTTAGGGATTTTGTTGGATTTGGATTTCACCAATGCTCCGACCCCGGGATCTACTCCAATACACTTCAAATGTATGGGGGCATTTACACAGAGTAGCGCCATCTGAGTGTACTATGCTTACCTACAAGTCCCACTACCGGCCCTGGATAATACTTGCTCATGCAATTTGCTTTGAACCTTTAGGGTGCAATCCAATTAGCCGCAAGGGGTGCGAATCGGGTGCGTTTTGCCGTTGCCACGGCGTTCAAATGCTGGCAACCGCATCGCAACTCTCAGCACCACTAGCGCCCCTTTTCCAGGCTGAACTCGCTCAACTATGTACGCAACCCTATGGGTCTGCGCACAGCTTTGAGCAAGTTCAGCGGGGAGCCTAGATGGAGGTGACCTGGCATATGCTTATCCCCGGGTCACTTTACAATAGTGGCGGCAAGGGAAGGAACAGTGGGAGGGGGGAGCGGGAGCAGTCTGGATGGAGATGACCCGCGGGTAGCGGCAGGGATAGGAATGGGGGGGAACTGAATCAGTAGAGGCAGCCGCCAGCCAGCACTGCAGGTGACCAAGGGAGCAGAAAGACAGCTGTCTTTGCTGCTCTTCTCCCCTAACAGCACTGCTTACGCTAGCCTGAGACGGCGAATGTGGTGCTAACAGAGGAACAGAAAGCTGAGCTTTCCGTTCCGTTATGAATCGCACTCGCCATCTAAATGTATGGTGATGCAATACCATCTCCCAACATTTGCTGGGAGGGAGCCGGGACCTGCGCGCACCTTAGGCGCGCGTCTGAAAAGGGGGCGTTGTCAGATGACACGCCCCCGTTTAGATCACTAATGGGGCGTGACCAGCATCTCCGAGATGCCGGGCAGCCCCTGGGCTTCCCCCTGTACTCTCAATAGATGCTGTGCGCATACGCACAGCATCTATTCTACCTCTACACACGTTGCTAGCAGAGCAGCGTGTGTGCTTCCCCCAACTTCCCCCAAAAACGGGACTGTCCCACTAAATGCGGTACAGTTGGGAGGTATGCAATACATACAGGAGCAGGTGCCCTGATGGAAAAGTAATAAGCTTCTCCAACCGTACCTTGCTCTATGAATAGCACGAAGCAAAGAACTGCCGTTTTCAGCTAAACGGGACACTTGACTGCTTCATGAATAGACCCAAATGCAAAATCATTGATTAAGATAATTATCTAGACTTAAAGAAATGTAATTACATCAGCTAATAAATGCTGCCCATGCTGTTCTGCAGTGGGAAAATTAGAAAGAAAAGTAGAAACAGAACACAATAGAAAGGCAGCCTTGCATTCCGTTCCTATAATGATCATCCACACTGAGGTGCGGTGAGGGCAGACGGCCACTAGGAGCGCCATCACGTTACGTTTGGCGGGCATTATTCGCGGCGCATGTAGCCCAGTCCCCGCTTATACTGTATGTAACTGTATTATATATTATTATCCTCCTCAGTGTGCATTCATCACCTTACAGTGCAACGGCTGACGAATGCCCCGCCCCTAGCCATGCTAGTCCCGCCCCTAGCCATGCTAGTCCCAATAGGAGCGGAGCACACAGGACTAGTAAACTTCTTAAGTTAAATGGGTTGATACTGAAAGGGGCGTGGTTACAGGATAGGTCACCTGGGCATTGTCCTAGCAACCGAATTTGAGATGGGGGGGGAGGGAGGGTTAGCTGCATGGGATGAATACTTCCGTAAATACGTGACGTCTGTGCCCGGGCCGTACCATTACCTTTAGTCATTGTTTATGTCTGTAACCCCCGAAGTGCCATCCCGTGTAAGGCGCACAGCAGCGGGTGGCATGTCACAGGGATAGCTTGCCGTGTGCTGGTCTCTGCTGTAGAGAAGAGCGTCTGTATCCTGTCACTGCCCACCCACCCATGTGCTGAGTGTGGTACAATCCGCTCCTCCCCCACTGATCAGCTGTAGCCTGTGTCTGTGCTGTGAGCTGGAGCTGAACGAAAACAAGAGACAGAGGACGGCTGTGAGTGAGCGCTCCTGCACGCAGTGACCTCCGGGACTCACACACAGAGACAGGCAGCAGCCGCCCACGCTGGGGGACACCCATCACAGTGCCCCGGCCTCATCCACGGAGCCCGAGCATTGCATGCAGGACATGAGCATCTGAGCCGGCTGCTCCCGGGGAGACGCTGCTGGGAGCCCTGCTATACATCCCGTGCAGCACTCACCGATTCCCGCTGCCTCCGTTACTGTGTGCGCGGTGTCGGGACTTCGCCGATCGTCCGCACTGTCCTCTATTATCAGCTGTTTCCTTCCCAGCACAGTGAGAGGTAAGCAGCAGCGTGTACTGTCTACCACCCCTACCGGGGACACGGGGGTATGACAGACCGAGATGTTTTCTCATACTGTAGGCTGTCGAGGAACTACAAGTCCCAGTACGCCTAACTGTACAAGAGAGGCACATGTAACTTCGTGGTGCTGTGTTCTGGAGTAAGCCAGCCCGCCTCACAAAACGTGTGTGTGTGTATATATATATATATATATATATATATATATTCACACATGTATCATTGACTGTGTTAGTCTCTATGCTGATGTCTGTAAGTCCCGGCTGGTAGTTTTGCCTTGTATGGTGCGGATGAGATGGGCCTGTCTGTGTCCTATCACTTTACACTGAGATCTCCAGTCCAGTTGTAACTTCTCATTTATGCATTACTTTATTATCTGGAGATTTCCAGACACATTAATGGGATGTACTGTTTGTGTGAGCATATATGTTAATATACACAGATGTGGCAAAAGTAATTAGAGCAACCCCAACAGGGGATTTTGTGTGTATGGAAACTGTTATTACCACCAGAAATTATTTTTTTTCTTTCTCTCATCACTGAGCTGCCCTATCTTTCAGTATTTTACACTGAAAGGGATCTAGCCACAACTTATTTTAACTTCTCGTGTCTTTTTACCTAGTACAAACAAAGCATGAAGTCCTCTTTATGGAAGGATTTTCCCAATCCAATTGCCAATTATCATGTTAAATGACTTATACTTGCTAAAGTCATATCCGCAATATATCTGGAGATTTATCGCTGTTCTGATAAGTCACACAACTTATTGAGTACATTTGCTTGATTAATATTACACTATGTAGACAAAAGTAATTGGACACTGACAGCAAATAGATCAATGAGATTTTATTGATGTCAGTACTTTGTAGGTCCACCACGTGCAGTGGTTACTGCAGACACCCTTCTTAGCAAATTGTCCACAAGTTCCGGGATAACAGCAGGCGGTATGCTTTGCCATTCCGCCCTTAGTGCCTGATTCAGAGACTGACGCTCTGACCAGAGCGCTCGCTCTGAATCAGTGCCCTCCATGAAAATGGAGCGGCCTCCTGGCCGCTCGCATAGCTGTGGGTGACCACCCACAGCATATGCGAGCGTCCATGATGATGTTCGCGATGGGAACGCCTCCGTCTGGCAGGCACGCCCACCAAAGGGGGCGTGCTGTCAATAAACATCGACAGCACGCCCCCTTTGGTGCGAGACCCGGAGCGATGGAGAGATCGTCGCTCTCCGGGTCTCGCGCATGCGCACGGCGGAGCTCCATCCGTCGTGCGCATGCGCAGTGGGGGAACATCGACCCGCTTGCGAGCGTCCTTTGCTCACGAGCGGGTCTGAATGACCCCCTTAGTACAGTGACCAACTGTGAAACTGAAGAAGGTCAAGTCGGCCTAGAACACACCCGTCGCTCCAATTGTCCCAGAGGTTCTCAGTGGGGTTAAGATCTGGACTCTGAGCTGCCCAGTCCATCCAGGTTACTGAATTTTCTGTATACCAGTCCAGGGTCACCCTGGAAACATGACAGGTGGCATTGCCGTCCTGATGAAAACATTTGTTGTTTCATGAGAACTGTTAGTGCATGGGCCTCCATACAAAGTGTTCTTGCAGAAACCGCCACATTAGTGGCCATTTGGAACTTGTGTGCAATGGTATGCATTTCACTTACGCTGAGGTGTCCAATCACTTTTGTCTACACAGTGTATAATGAGCCACTGTACAATGACTTTAGTAAAGCAATGTTTGACTATTGTATTCAGGAATGTTCTTACTGTACCAGGATTGTTCTTACTAAAAATCAGTAACTGCTAATTATAGTCTTTGGCTTTGAAGCAGCCACATTTTCTTTCTCATCTATTCCCTGCAGAGAGTGTATTAAAAGTTACTGAGTTTAGAATTAGCTCCTCTGTGTCAATGCTCTTAAAATAGCACCTGTTTACAGTTAGCAAGTACTGATTCTAGAGTATAAAGGGGGAGGAGGTGCTTATTATGATACTTGACCCCTTCTACTCTGTCTTAAGGGACCTTCAACTAGTGGGACCTTTTCAATGAGATCTGATTAATAAATAAGCAATTAGTGTATTTAAACTGTTTAAGTTGTCATAACTATGTGGCTCACATGGAAAATATGCTGGGTTTTTCTGTGTACAGTTGCTAAAATGCCGTTTAGTGATGAGAAACCACTTGGTAATGAGGACCAGCTAAGTGATTCTGATACATCACGGTTGTCAGAGAGCATGGCTTGTTCATCCAGTGACAGTGACTCTCCGAGGGAAAGTTTCACCAGCGACTCTTCAAGCAAACATGCTTCTCCTGTGTGTAAGTCTTTTATGGGTGATATCATAGTGTAATTGGGATGATGGTTTTTGCAAATGGTATGTAATCAATTATATTGTTATTGCCACACATGCTTGTTTCCTGTGTAGACACCTAAATGGAATGAGTTATTGTAGTATGAATAAACCGGTTTAGACACGTGTTTTTGTGTGGTTCCATTTATATACTGTTCCAAATTTGATAGGCCATTTCACTGCTGTTCATGAACAACAAGCGGAAAAATGTTTAGTCCCTTGGCTTGTCACAGACAAAGCCGTAGTCCAACAATACCAAAGGATGGTTAGGAGATGGCCCAGTGTTATTGACCTTAGTCAACGTAGAGTAGTAAAACAAATGTAAATCTGCTAAAACCCTATTAAATAAATGAATCCATAATGATGAAGTCAGTTTTGGTCCAGGCAGAAAACCTACAGATAACACAAAATAATTGATTAAGAGGTTTATGTATCAAGCAGTGGAGAAGTTGCCCATAACAACCAATCTGCTCCTACCTATTAGTTTTTAGACTGTACTTGATAAATGTTACTTCAAAGCTGATTGGTTGCTATGGGCAACTTCACCACTGGTCCACTTCTCCACGCTTTTCACTGCTTGATACATAAACCCCTTAATCAGGACTCAAAAACTCCAGCAATCCTTACTTTCCCAGATTAAAAACAAATAGGACATTGAATAGGATGGACTGCCTGTTCATATCTAGGTTACTCCAACACACAATTCTAGGCCCTTAATTAAAAATAAATCCTTGCTTTTTCCTTTAAAATAATATAAAATCTATGATAAATAGAATATTGTCAAATCCCTTTCATATTTCTGATGGGACAAAACAGGGGTGTCCACTATTGCCTTTAGTTTTTATTTTATGTATGGTAGAGCCATTAGGACCAGTCTAGACCATTAGTGGAGTTCAGGATGGAGAATCTGACTAAAAACTAGTACTTTTTGCCGGTGCCTTATTGCATATTATTGCGAATCCAGTGGTCTTGCCCGCTTTGTTTTTTGAATTCCAAAAGTTTGGCCATTTCTCAAACTTTAAAATGAATTACTCCGAATCAGTGACTGTCTTTCCACACAGAATACATAATGAAAGGCCTACAATATGCAATTACGTTTTGGTGCCATCACTGTCAAATGTAATACTTTGGCATACAATTAACCAAAGATATTGTACCGTAAATTTATAGAAATAAACAGATAGGTGCAGACGTCAACAGTTGGCAATCTAAAATCATTTTGGTGGATATGAAGAGTCCATATAATTAAAATTAATGTTCTTCCCAAAATCCTTTGTTATTTGCAGTCACTACTAAATGCTTTAAAGCACCTCCAAAAATTGTGAGATACTTTGTGGTGACACTGGTTATCCAAAATATAGAACCTCCTGCAATTACTCCTACCTTACAACACAGAGAGGTCTTCAGATCCTCCAATATACTTTGACTTTAATGTCACAACTCACATTACTTATATCAATACTTTCCCTCATAATTGAAAAATTCAGCAGTGAAACATTTTTAGTCATTAAGGACACTAGGGATCAGCTAGCTGCTGGATTCTGGAAGTATTATTTCAAGAAGTGACATTTAAAGGGGCAATTTTTTTCTTTTTAAAGGCAAACCAAATTTGCTTTTCAAAAAAATAAAATAAAATTTGACCTTTTTAAATCTACGGCCAAATCACAGAAATCTCTGCGCTTACTGCACCTGGCGTTCCATTACATTGGGCCCAATGATCTGTTTCCTGTGTGTGTGTATGTGTGTGTATATATGTGTGTGTATATATATATATATATATATTAGCGGACTGTTCCCTTGTTTTATCATGTAGCATCTGGTCATTTCTGTACTGCAGCGTTTTTGTGTTTATATTTCTTTTCTGCATTAGCAAGCCCACCAAAACCAACAACCTTTGATGAAATGATGTCAACGACAAGGAACCTGTCAAATTTATTACTGGCCCATGAAATTGTTGCAAATGAAAACTTCCATATGGATAGCATAGATCCTCCTAAAAACAGGTATGTCTGTAATGGTAACTTGGTCAATGTATGATCATTTTATTGCCAACATCAGAAAGACCTACAGTAACCGCTATTAAAATTGCCATAAACCATTCCTTTTGTGTAGATACAGGTATTTATTTCTAACTGTTCATGCAAGTCAGTTATACCTGTTTAGTTGTAACTTATTAGTTTTTTTTTTTTTTCTTTTAATCAAAGAAAAATAAAAACTCTTAAATGATAGACTGTATGTACTACATTATGAATGTATGAGGTAGTGTGTGCTTGCATAATTTCTAGTCCATGTTTTATTCCGACACATATGCTAAAATGCTGCTGGGCTTTTCAAGACATTTCTTAAAACATAAATAAATCTGGACGGATGCTGTAATTTGATTTGGATCACAATGAGGTCAATTCAAATAGGAGCAAGTGGGGAAAGCTGGCGTTGCAATGGGGTAGTAACACCGGTAACTGTAGTAGAACTATCCCTCCTCATGGCCCAATCTTACCCCTGACTCGTAGATTTTTGTATACAGGCTTACAGGGCTGTAAACTAAAATCCATGAATCCGATGGTACCATAAGTGAACATATAGCACTTGCTCGTGGGCGCGACACAGTCGCGACTAATTGAATTGAGCCCAATATGCAGAAACTTGTCTTGCATTTCATGAAATACCCCAAAAACTGGCAACATGCTGAAACAAATATTTGTTACACTATTTGCAAGCTTTTCATAAACAGGCTTACAATTTCAGCATAGGGTTACCATATATACAAAAAGTGACCCATTTTTATTCACTTATATGCTGTAAAATTTGGGTCACGTTAGTCCCACCCTCCTCTTTCATATAAGGTAATGTGTGGGGAAGATGATCCTATTCTGCTTTTGTGGTTTGTTAATGGAATTCCACGTCACTTTTGTGAGAAACTCTAGAACTTGTTAAATGAGAACAAGTCGGACAAGCTCAAGAAGTTGTTGTGTTTTTTTTTCTTATGTTTTTTGATTTCCTCTTATGAAGTCGGTGATCTAGAAATCCTGGTCATCAGAACCAAGAGAGCGTTTATTGTTCACTTTGACATTTTGTTCTCTACACCAGCATTTTACACAAATCAAACAATATAGTCTTGCTTGTGGCTACAAATACTAAAATTAGCAGGAGGTACAGATGGAAGTGTACCTAAAAACTGACGGCAATGCTCTCTAGCATCTGTCTGGGGGAGGTTATTCTAGTGTTTGCGTAAGAATAAGAAATGGACATTTAGGTTTCCTGCTCACATTATAGTGACTGGCCAACCCCTGAGTACAGAGTAAATACACGGTCAGCAATGGCTGTATTATATAAATATATCCTTTTTATTTTTATGTTCCTAGTTTAGAAGGACGGGTGAAGCAGATTGTTCACAAAGCATTCTGGGATTCTTTGGAGTCAGAACTGAAGGAAGATCCTCCACAGTATGAACATGCAATCAGGCTTTTTGATGAAATAAAAGAGGTAATTTATATTTTATGTATACATATAAAAAATCTACAGTAATGCTGTTGATAGTGTGTCAACGGGACAATGCCGACACTGTTGTAATGTTCAAGCATTTTAACTGTCGGCATTATCACTTTAAACATGATGCATTACTATCATATTTAAAGTTATAATGCCGACCCTGTTAAATTGCTCTTAATAACATTCCAACCATGTGCATTGTCCCGTCGACATAATGCTGTCACTGCATTCCTGTTGACTTAGTAACTACTTCCCATATTTAAGCTGTTGTATACTTACAGTACTTCATATTTGCTTAATGTTTCTTAATTAAATTTCACAATTTCAAAGCAGAACTAATTTTTGCATAAAGACGTCACCATTTGTCTGCCCCGTACCCTGTAATATCCCATTAGAATTTCTGATGTGGCCTCCAAATCGCAGTTGTGACAGGCAAATGCTTATTTATGTTTGTTTTCCTTTAGACAGCTGTATAAAAATGTAATACTATACGAGGGCTGATTGAAAAGTAATGAGACTGATTTATTTTTTTTTAACTCAGATCCTGTGGAGTAATCGGATTCTGAACATTTTTCTTTTTCAAAGTAGCGTCCTTCACATTCAATAAATTGCAGCATTTAAAAAACGATTCAAAGACGTGCAGTAGATTGTTTTGTGACATCACTTTTAGGGGTAAATGTACTAAAGTGAGAGTTTTTAGAAGTGGAGATGTTGCCCATAGCAACCAATGAGATTCTACTTAACATTTAACTAGCACCTTCTAGAAGATAATGGATAGAATCTGATTGGTTGCTATGGGCAACATCTCAACTTCTAAAAACAGTCACTTTAGTAAATTTACCCTTTAGTGTTGCAGCTGTGGCATTTTTCACTTCATCTGTTGAGAACTTCCTATCACGCAGGTTTTTTCAGGGTTGGGAATGCACAGAAATCGCAGGCCTATAGGGTGTTCCAGTTCTGTCCCATTAATTTCAGTCAGGGCTACCATCTGAAATTTTGGGGCAGGGCCCCAGTGTGTTTCTTCAGTCCACAGTGTGTCTCTCTAGCCCCATTTTGTCTCTACAGCCACCTTCTGTGTCTCCAATGCAGCTTCCCAGTGTCTCTCCAGCCCCCTTCTATCTTTATAGCCTCAGCATGTCTATCCAGTCCCCTTCTGTCTCTATAGCCCCAGCATATCCCTCTGGCCCCCTTTTGTCTCTATAGATCCTGCATGTCTCTCACCTCTGTTTTTCCAGCTGCCTTCTGTCTCTATAGTCTCTCCGGCCCCCTTCTGTTTCTGTGCCTTAGCGTGTCTTTCCAGCCCCTTTCTGCCTCACCGACTCCAGGCCAGTGTCATTCACTTACCCTATCTTCTCTTCCAGCTGTTCTTCACGCCACGGCTCCAATAAGCGGCATGACGTAATGACGTCAGCCGCTGCGCCGCAATAAAGAGAAAAAACTTTATTGCTCGCTGGAAGGAGAGGGACCAAGCGACAGGGCTCCCAGGACCCCATACATGTCTGTCACTAGCACTGTGACTTGGCCAGGCACGGTGGAACCAGGGGCTGTGGCATGCCACTGATGGGAAATGGGGCCCAGCGGGACCTCTCCTGAGCTCCCAGTGGGCCAATCTGTTCTGGTAGAATGAGCCAAGGATGGACCCCCTCTCTTTCCGGGCCCGGGACTTCAGTGTGTTCCCCCCCCGGGGGTGCCTAACCCCAATCCCTCCTTCCCATAGCCTAATTCCAACCCCCCCACCTGCGGCTGTCCGCTTCCGCCGCCCAGCTTACCTTCGCTCGGTATGCTGGGTGTTGTGCTCCTGGCGTAGGGATAATGATAGGCGTCAGGATTTCGACGCCTATCATTTGTTCCCTCTCGGGATTGCACAGTCGGGAAGCAGGCAGTCGGCATTTCGACCGTTTGCTTCCTGTGCGCATCAAAGACTTTGCACACCAAAGGAATCGCACTGAATTTTTTGGGCAGAGACAAATGCGTGTTTCCATACACTGGGCTTTAGGATTCCAGATCATAATTGCAAATCCACAATTCGTCACACGTCACAATAGATGTCAGGAAATCGGGTATCCTCTCTGATGTTAGAACAGTGGTCTTGCACGATTCAACTCGTTATAGCATCTGCTCTTCTGTAAGATTTCTGGGTACCCACCTGTGTCACATGCAATGCATTTTCAGTTTCTTTTCACACAATATGCTGAACACGCTCGAATGAGATGCCAAGTGAAGCCGAAATTTCGCATTAAAGTCTCCCGCGCTTCGTCAGTCACTCGCGTATTACCGTCTTTGAAGTGCTTCCACCATCTAAATACTGTAGCACGGCTAATTGTTTCTCCACCGTAACATTTAATGAGTTGCATTTCCACTTTTTCCAAGTATAACACAAAATTCAATCGCACATCTCTGACGTAATCTGACACGTCTGCCTCATCCACCATGACAAAACGTACGAAGATCTTCCACTCGCTGTGGCCAAGCATAGACGACTACGACAGTACAGCCGAAGGTCAAGACACAGCGATGTATGAACTTCACAATAACAGCATAGCGTTGCCACGTCTATCTATGGGACAGAAAAACAGAGGCAATCTCATTACTCTTCAATCGGCCGTCTTATAATTGTGTGTGTGTGTGTGTGTGTGTGTACGTGTACTTTGTTAATGGTTTTTTATTTCTTGTAGATTCTGCTCTCCTTCTTAACTCCAGGTACCAACAGGCTACGCACCCAAATCTGTGAAGTTTTGGATGTAGAGCTAATAAGACAACAATGTGAACACAGTACTGTTGATATCCTGAAGCTTGGCAGTTATATCATTAATATCATGGCAAAGTTATGTGCTCCTATCAGAGATGATGATGTGAGAAAGTTAAAGGCCAGTGGTGACGTTGTACAAATGCTGAGGTTAGTGTACTATGTTTTATCTTTGTGTGGGCACATCTGTATGTGTGACAGTGGAATCTAATAGATTGATCTATTGCCAATGTGAAAGCACTTAAGGAGGGCACAGTTAGGGCCTGATCCTAAGTTGGCAGCAAGGCAAACAAAATAAAGTAACTTCATCTGGACAAACCATGTTGCAATGCAAGGGGTGCAAATACATTGAGTTTTTTTACCTGCACGGTAAATACTGGCTGCTTTTGCGTGTGTTCCACAAATGCTGGACAGCTTTATTTTTGCACTAATTTTAGATTTGAATTTGGGCACACTAATCCAAATCTCTTTGCACATATTAAATGTGCCCCACCTGCAGTGCAACATGGCTTTACCAAGGTGCAAAGTGACTGACTTGCTTTTTTTTTTTTTTTTTTTCCTTTCTGTGCTCCCACCTCTGTATTAGTGCAATAGTCTGCGATTGTAGCTCCATAGCCGCTAGATTTAAAGTGGCAATTAGTTTTAAGGCAAAGCCAACTTTGGTTTTGCCTTTAAAACAAATTGCTGCTTTAAATATAGCTGGTATATCCTCAAAATCATGTAGTTGCACGCAAATTTCATTACATATGGCAAAAAAGAAGTGCAGCACTCAGCCTGAATTAGTTTGTGTCAGTTAAAACTTTTTCTTAATAATATATGTATCAGAAAATATACAAAACTGCACATCTATATTAAGCTTTTAGGGACTGCATGCTTACACCTTATGGACCTAATTTATGCATTTATGCTGATTATTGCCCATTAATGCATTGTCTTTATATTCGTGATGCTGTGCAATCGGTTTAGTATAGTTAGACATATATTAAAAAAAAAAATTAAAAAAATTCTGAGGCATATATTGATAAAAGCTTGTAACTGACTCATTAACTAATTCAGGCTGAGCGCTGCACTTCTTCCTTTTTTTTTTTTTTCTTGTATTTTTTTTTTTTTTTAGTGGGGGCAGAACCACTGTGCGAGCAGCTACCTGAATCAGAAGTGTGTGGAGCTACTACATAGCGCACCCTTATCTTTGTCATTTCTATTACATGTGGGTTGAAGTCATTGCCTGACAAGATTGTCCAAGCCTCTGTTTATATACAAATTTAAATATCCCAGTCTGATGTTAGTTGGCCAGTTCCAAAAAGATCAGAATATATGGGCACTGCTTTCTGGTGGTTGCATTTCTTGTTCTGAACTGCAATTCTTTAGTGCATACGATGAACTAACATAAATGTAATAATGTACTTTTTTCTGATGTGCTCTAATATAAAACTGTGTGTTAAATGCAGCGCAATGGATGCAATTTGTAATTTTGGAGTGGCAAATCACATCCATCTATATTGCAAGTTTTTTGCCTCATACCCCATAGATGTGTGCAGGAAAACTTGTGATGTGAGCGCTGCCGTAACTGGCTGATGGGCACAACTGGGCATTGCACATCATCGGCAAACAAATTACCCCCAAAATGAATGCCAGAATAACACCCCCGTTCTACTAGATGTCGTCATTGCTGAACTTTTCTAGCTTATTCTTTTCTAGCTGTCCGAACGTGATTATCTCACATCAGGAACCGCAAGTGCAGAGTTATTAATAGCATTTCACTCGTCTGGTTATAAAAGGAGTGACCGAAGTACTGCAGATGTATTTCTGTCCTCTGTACAAGTACATTCAGTCTGTTACTCTTATATTTAACTTGTGTTTATAACACTCGGCTGCACATACGTAATAAACTAAAGGGGCACTATCTTTGCAGTGTTGTTTTTTGATGCTTAAACTTATTGGTAGGAAATCGCTGTTTAAGTAAAACTTTGTATTATTGAAGACTGCCGTAAATAGGACATAGTTTGGTTTGTGTTGTATACTGTAACAAAACTTTATCAGAACCTCTATATACCCCTGCCTGTACCTTCTAAAGTCCTTCCTATAAACCTCTAAGGATGACGCTAATTTGCGTACGCAGTCATACAATAAATAGAGACTCCAGACTCAGAACATGTGGTTCCGAAGCACAAAGTATTATTCAAGTAAAAGTGCAGTCAGTTACACGCTATGATCTGTGTACAATAAGCGCAAATAAATACAATCAGAGAGAGGCAGAGCGAGAGGCCCAGAGAGAGCCACAATTTAGACGCAAAAGGAAATTATACAGACCACAAGTACAGTATACATACGCAGGCGCTTCCGGACCCGGAGATAGGCATCAGCAAGAGACCCCTAGTCATACAGCGTTCAGCATGAAGACTGAAGACCAGCATTCGTGGACTCACATTTATACCCCCCCAGATTAAACAGGACAATCGGGAAGTCTGTTGCTGATATCATTGGTTCCCAGAGGAGAAGCATATGTTACAGCACATTTAACAGGCTGGTTCAAATAGACTCTCCCTGACTCTAACAGCTGGGGATCTTTCTAATCACGCCCTCTGTAACATCCTAACAGTTCATGAAATAAAACAATTTGGTTGCTTGTAGGTTCTGTGCTCCATAACTTGAGTTTGCATGATGCGATCTCTCCACCGATAACACCAGAATGCTGTAAAAAGCATACGCATCGGAACAAAACCAAACACAACTTGCTTATCATGTATAATACCTTAGTTATCAAATACCTTTATTTCTCAGTATGTGAGCTGTGGGTGTTCGGGGTTTGATATAAGGACGCTAGTTATTAATGGGTGAGATTTAAGTGCATAATTTCTCATACACGAAGTGAACATCCAGCAGTGTGGATTGCTGAGGGTTGTAGTTCCACATGCCTTCTGTCAGCAGGCCCCCACCTGTCCTGTGTTCAAAGGAAAACAAACCTCTTTTGTTCTCACAGACTCTTGTGTGAACTGTGAATCAAGCTGTGAAGTTGGGGCCATCCTGTCTAGGATTCAGACAAATCCAATTGTGTAGATCAATGCCTGGATTATATTACAATTGCCACAACTATACTTTATCTGCATCCAGGGTTTCCCAATTTGTATGTAAAAATACCCATTGTCTATTCTATTTACTTTTACTCAGAAAGCTTGTTTTTCCAGTTGCCCTTGGTAGATTAACAAAAACATTGCCATCTGTTCTTAGCACCTGAATTGTAACTTGAAATGACGCTGGTCATAAAATGGCGTCTTGCAGATTCTTGTTTCTAAAATGGAGTCTAGCTGCCATTTGCAAGATGGCGTCGCGCACGCTTCAATTTTAAACTGATCTTGTCTCAGCCAATAATCCAGTTTTGACAACTGCAACTATTATTATTGTTGATCATGTTATCCTGCAGTCTTATGCTGCACACACACGTAAAAATTTTCTGTAAAACCATCCAACTAGTTGATTGGTTGGAATGAAAATCTGGTAAGGTATGAAAGCAAATGACAATCAGCAGTTTGCTCCCAAATACCGGAAAATGGACAAAAACTGTTGTTTGAACAAATTGTTTAGATCAAACTAGGGGTGAGCGGGTTCGGATTTCTGAAATCCGGAGCCCCCCGATCCCAGTCAGGCTCAACTTTACCGGCCTGACTCTGATCTGAAATCGCAGCAAAACGTCATCATCCCGCCTTCCGGGTCTCGCGGGTTTTGGATTCTATGTAAGGTGCCCGCGTCGGCACCATTTTCTCACTTGGCTGTGGACAGTGAAGAGGGAGGGTGGGAGTTAGGAGTGGCTGGGCTGTGTAGTGTTGTGCTGTGCTGCTGTTGTCCATAGGGGCTGTGTCCACTCCAAAGTCCTGTGCAGTGTCCCAGTCCTAAAGGGGTGCTGTAGTGTTGTCCAGGGGGTGCTCTGTCCATCAGGGGTGCTCCCCCCAAGTGCAAAAAAAATATTTTTTTCTGTGTTTGTGAATTGTGTGCCCTGTGGCTGCACGTGCATCAACAAAGGAGCAGCGCCAAGCGTACGCCTGTGTCCCATAAGTAAAGGGCCGGCTGGCTTGTCCGTTAAAGGGTGCTGTAACCCCCAAAGTGCACTCCAAAAAAAATTTTAAAATTTTTTTTTGTTTGTGAATTGTGTGCACTGTGGCCGCACGTGCATCAACAAAGTAGTGCCAAGCGTGCGTCTGTCTGTTAAAGGGTGGTGTAACCCCAAAAGTGCACTCCAACACAAAAATAAAATATTTTCTTCTGTGTTTGTGAATTGTCTGCATTGTACGTGCTTCCTCAAAGCAGCAGCGCCAAGCGTGCGTTTGTCTGTTAAAGGGTGGTATAACCCTCAAAGTGCGCTCCACAAAAAATAAAAAAATCCTTTTTTTTTTCTGTCTTTGTGAATTGTGTGCTGCACGTGCATCAACAAAGGAGCAGTGCCAAGCGTGCGCCTGTGTCCCATAAGTAAAGAGCTGGCTGGCTCATTTCTTAAAGGGTGGTGTAACCCACAAAGTGCACTAGTCTCCAACAATAATAAAAAATAATTTTCTGTGTTTGTGTGCGCCGTAGCCGCACGTATATATCAATATAACATAAATGGAGGACCAAACTTTCTCCGATAAAAATAAAATAGGGAAAGATCAAGAACTACTTTCTCCTAGTGCTGAAGCTGCTGCCACTAGTCATGACATAGACGATAACATGCCATCAACGTTGTCTGCCAAGGCCGATGCCCAATGTCATAGTAGAGGGCACATACAATCCCAAATGACAAAGTTCAGGAAAATGACCTTAAAAAAACATTTAAATCAGCTGAAGAGAAACGTAAACTTGCCAATATGCCATTTACGACACGGAATAGCAAGGAATGGCTAAGGTCGATCCCTAGTATGTTCATGACTAGTGGTTCAGCTTCACATGACGATGGAAGCCCTCATCCCGCTAAAAAAATCAAACGAGTTAACCTGGCAAAAGCACAGTGAAGAACTGTGCATTCTAAGAAGATATCACAAATCCCCAAGGAGAGTCCAAGTGTGGTGGCGGTTGCGATGCCTGACCTTCCCAGCAATGGACGGGAAGAGGTGGCTCTTTGCACCATTTGCATGCCCCCTGCAAGTGCTGAAAGGAGCACCCACAGTCCACTTGCTGATATGCAAATTGAAGATGTCACTGTTGAAGTACAACAGGATGAGGATACTGGTGTAGCTGGCGCTGAGGAGGAAGTTGGTGAAGAGGATTCTGATGGTGATGTGGTTTGTTTAAATCAGGCTCCGGGGGAGACAGTTGTTGTCCGTGGGATGAAAAAGCCCATCACGGTCATGCCTGGGCAGAAGACCAAACATTCCACCTCTTTGGTCTGGCAATATTTCTATCCAAATCCGGACAACAACTGCATTGCTACGCCTACCGCTGCTGCTGTTGCTGCTGGGAGTCGTTCATCATCCCAGAGAGGAAGTAGGAACACCACTACTTTTACTAAACAATTGACCCTCCAACAGTCCTTAGCGAGGAGGATGAAGTACGACAGCAGTCATCCTGAAGAAAAATGTATAACTGAGGCCTTGACTGCTATGTTGGTGTTAGACGTGCGTCCGGTATCCACCATTAGTGCAGTGGGATTTAGACAATTGATGGAGGTAGTGTGTCCCCGGTTCCAAATCCCGTCTAGATTCCACTTCACTAGGCAGGTGATACCGAGACTGTACAGAAACGTCAGAAAAAGTGTCCTGAAAAATGCGGTTGTACCCAATGTCCACTTAACCACGGACATGTGGACAAGTGGAACAGGGCAGACTAAGGACTATATAACTGTGATAGCCCACTGGGTAGATGTATCACCTTACGCAGCAACAACAGCAGCGTCACCAGTAGCAGCATCTCAGAAACGCCAGCTCGTTCCAAGGCAGGCTACGCTGTGTATTACCGGTTTCAGTAAGAGGCACACCGCCGACAACCTCTTAGAGAAACTGAGGGAAATCCTCGCCCAGTGGCTTACCCCACTTAGACTCTCCTGGGAATTTGTGATATCTGACAACGCCATCAATATTGTGCGGGCATTACATCTGGGCAAATTCCAGCACGTCCCATGTTTTGCTCACAATAAACTTGGTGGTGCAGAATTTTCTGAAAAGCGACAAGGGCGTGCAGGAGACGCTTTGGGTGGCCCTGAAAAATTTGTCCACTTTCGCCATTGAGCGACTGCGTGCCGAAGACTGGAGCGCCAGCAAGCACTCTTGAACCTGCCCCGCCATCACCTGAAGCAAGAGGTTGTGACGCGGTGGAACTCAACCCTCTATATGCTTCAGAGGATGGAGGAGCAGCAAAAGTCCATTCAAGCCTATACATCCACCTATGACATAGGCAAAGGAGGGGGTATGCACCTGACTCAAGCGCAGTGGAGAATGATTTCCGTGTTGTGCAAGGTTCTCCAGCCCTTCGAACTTGCCACACGTGAAGTCAGTTCAGACACTGCCAGCTTGAGTCAGGTCATTGCCCTCATCAGGCTTTTGCAGAAGCGGCTGGAGAAAGTGAAGGTGGAGCTAAGACGGAGCGATTCTGGGACTTGTGGATGAAGCCCTTCATTCGCTTTGCCAGGATTCCAGGGTGGTCAATCTGTTGAAATCAGACCACTACATTTTGGCCACCGTGCTCGATCCTAGGTTTAAAGCCTATGTGGTGTCTCTCTTTCCGGCCGACACAAGCCTGCAGAGGTGCAAAGACCTGGTGAAAACACTGTCAGCTGAAGCGGAACGTGACACGTCAACAGCTCCTTTTTCATTTTCTCTCACAACTGGGACTGCCAGGAAAAAACTTAGGTATCCTAAGCAACCCGCTGGCTGTGATGCAGGGCACGCAGGACCAAGTTTGGACATCTGGTCCGGCCTGAAGGACCTGGCAACAATTTCTGACATGTCTACTGTCACTGTATGTGATACTGTCACCGTTGACAGAATGGTGGAGGATTACATCGGTGACACCATCCAAGTAGGCATGTCAGACAGTCCGTACCTGTACTGGCAAGAAAAAGAGGCAATTTGGAGGCCCCTTTACAAACTGGCTCTATTTTACCTGAGTTTCCCCCAACTCCAGTGTGTACTCCGAAAGCGTGTTTAGTGCAGCCGGGAACCTTTGTCAGCGAAAGGCGTAGGAGGTTGCTTCCACAAAATGTGGAGAAGATGATGTTCATAAAAATGAATTATCAACTCTTCCAGGGAGACCAGCCTCCAGAACATACAGAGGGACCTGTGGTGGTGGATTCCAGCGGGGACGAATTAATACTCTGAGGATGAGGATGTACACAACACTGAAGAGGGTGAGGAATCGGTGGATGAGGATGACATCTTGCCTCCGTAGATCCAGTTTGTGCAGGGACAGATTAATTGCCAGCTTGTTTTGTGGGGGCCCAAACGAACCAATCATTTCAGCCACAGTCATATGGCAGACCCTGGTGCTGAAATGATTGGTTTGTTAAAGTGTGCATGTCCTGTTTATACAACATAAGGGTGGGTGGGAGGGCCCAAGGACAATTCCATCTTGCACCTCTTCTTCTTTTTTTTTCTTTACACTATGTACTGTTTGGGGCCTAGTTTTTCAAACTGCCATCCTGTCTGCCACTGCAGTGTCACTCCTAGATGGGCAACGTGTGTGTGTGCCGCCCACTCGTATCGCTTAGCATAGTCATCCAGCTACCTCGGTGCAACCTTTTGGACTAAAAACACTATTGTGAGGTGTTCAGAATAGACTGGAAATGAGTGGAAATTAAGGTTATTGAGGTTAATAATAGCATAGGAGCAGAAAAACCCACAAATTCTGTGATTTTAACTGTTTTTATGCTTTTTTTAAAAAAAATACATATCCAAAACCCAGAACCCAAAACACGGAAGGGTGGTTTTGGCAAAAACCAATCCAGATCCAAAACACGAAGAAAGATCCAGATCCAAAACCAAAACACAAAACACGAAAAGTGGCCGGTGCACACCCCTAGATCAAACATTTAACAAACTTGTCTGACGGCCATTTTCATCTGTTTTCTGGCATTTAGGAGCAAATTGATGATCATTTACTGCCATACGTTACCAGATTTTCATTCCAACCAATCAACTAGTTGGATGGTTGGACAGAAAATCTTTACGTGTGTATGCAGCTTTAAGTCTGTCTCTTACACCCAACCACCCAATAGGTGTCTGTATTCCTCCTATTTATCTTAGAGTGGTGTCTACAGTCCAAATGTTCAGAAGGTAAATCCTGATCTGCCGGAAGATGATGGGGCAACACTCTCACCCTTAATACTCGTTTCCACTTTTATTTTTGGTTTGCATGATGGAGCTATACTTGTAATGAGACAAAACAGCCCCACATACAGTATGTAATGGAAAAAATAAATATGGCACCCTTCCTTCCCTACACAAATCTTTGACCAGCACAGGGTGATGAGGAATGTTCCCCATTGTTGGTGCCTCTATTGCACGGGTGCAAGCAAGAATAGGAAATAATCCCCTATGGGCTGCTAGCTTTGTGCTGAAACAATCTTTTGTAGTGTCAGAACATTTTGTACCTGTGCTTTAGCTAAACACGAGTGTGTATGAGCCATAATAGAGAGCATCTAGATTCTAGCAAATAACATAACTTATCCGCCAGGTTTATCTGGTTTTGCCTATGCTCTACTTGGAGCTAGCAAATTGAAACCTTTGACATTGGCCAAATGATGCAGCATTGAACATAGAGGGTGAACTCATGACCATTCCCCTGAAGGCAATCTGATGGATATAGTATTTGTAAAATCGGTCTTGGAGGTCGTTTTCAAAGCATCGGATGTGCAGTACAAATTTGGCTTTGAACTCGCCGCACACTTCTGTTTTCACAAGTGCAACTATTGTCGTTAATTTGTGAGATTTTACAATGCTCCTCAGTACCGGACAGTGGGGAAAACGGAACAGAAATAATCCACAGTACTGGACAGTGGGAAAAACAGAACCTAAATAAGCTACAGTACTGGACAGTGGGGAAAACATCCAGTCTAAAGTGACCGGATGGCAGATTTTGATGGACTCTTTGCATGAAAATCTGTTTTATTCTACCTTCTCCCATAGCTAGTTATTGGAGGCTTCTGCAGATAGTAGGCATACAACATACTGTGTAGGACTGTCATCCAGAAGCACCTGTGGGTAACATGGTGTTCTTCCACTGCACTCTGTAATTGCGGCACATTTAACCTCTTGCAAAAAAACACAATGGTGCGGGTTAGTTGTTGCTTATGTTTTGCATTAACACGTCACTCCTACATACCGATTTTCTTGGTCTTCTTCAGGGATGTCTTTCATGTGCTGGACCTCATGAAAATGGATATGGTTAATTACACTATCCAGAACATTAGACCACAGCTTCAGCGACAGCTAGCAGAGTATGAAAGGGTCAAATTCCAGGAAATACTTGAAAAATCACCTGGTACGTATGATCAGTACCTCAGTTCTGTCCAGGAGTTTGTGCGAGTTCTGTGTAATGAATTGTTATTATTAGTATGTTGGCTAATTTGAATGAACAAATGTTTTTGTAATTAAATGTAAAATTTTACAAAACCTAAGCATTGCAGGGGTGCAGTTAGCCCCAGCATTCCCAACACTGATTTCCCAAAACTCTGCTATATGTGCTTCTGCTAAGGAGACCATCACAATGGCGGCATCACTGTGTAATGTATTCCAGAATGGCCAAAAAGGAGCTGCCTAGCCTTCAGGCCATTGCAAATCTCTGCCGCCACTCTCAGAGCAGCCCAGCAGACAGTCTGGGGGAGTCACACTCTCACATGGCGGTCTTATTTTAATTGCCATAAAAGTAATTATTTAAATTGGAGATGTTACTTTATATAGTGGTTGCAGTGATAATGACCATAATTTGACCCATATTTATCATTTTCAATTTATAGCCTTTTTTTGCTTAGAAATATACACAAAATTAGGCGCATTTACAGTAATATATCTTGCCTTTTAAAATGTATTGTACAGCAGGTGTTAATGTTCACGTAAATGTGGCTCTTGCAGACCAGCCCGTAAGTGCCTTTACATGTTCCAGGAGATGTATCTTTTGCACCTGCTACAGGGAAAAATTAAGTACACGCTGATAATGTCTTGTTGAATATGCAGCACATATGCCATCAGTGTAGAAGTCTACACATCTCTAACCGTATGGCTCTACATATGTGCAGAAATGTGCTATATTTGCAAGCACTTTTCTGTTATTGGTTCAGCATTGGATATCCCCTCCCCGTCTTTTTATGAGAAAACGCCATCAAGGTGTTTACGTGGATATATTTATACGGAAACATTCTCTGTTAGGTTCCTTGTAATATGTTGGTGCTATATAGGCTGATACAATTAAGTTGTGATAAATGGAATCGGTATGATATGCTATCCCGATGGTTGGTATCCCCCCCCCCCAACCCTCCCATCTGGTAGCCTAGCCCTAACCCTCCCTGTTAGTGTCTGAACCGAAGTCCCCGTCCTTCGTGCCTAAACCTAACCCTCTCCCAGTGGTGCCAATGTTATGGGACAATTAAAAGGGTTTTTGGAAGGTGTCTTTTCTTTTTTTTTTTTTTTTTTTTTTTTGTACTATAATTTTTGTATCTTATATTTGAATTCTACAGCCAAATAGTTCTGTCAAAATATAAAACTGTTCATGTTAAAACCATATGTTTGTGTGGGTGTAGTGTATTACCTACTGTCTTCCTTTTGTCCTTTTGTTTTTTTTACAAAGCAGCTACTGCGTGTTTGTCAGATCAAGGGCAGAAGATTTATATTTTGTTTCATTAAATCTTGTTTATGTAACGTGATTATTTTACTCTTTTGGTATAAAGAACAGGGCTCTTATGAGCTGCTTGCTCGTCCTGCAGAGAGCACTCAACCCATCTGCATCTGGAAGAGCCCCAGTGCATATTGCCACTGACCACTTTAGCAGTCATAACCTGGGTACACCTTTAACAATGTGTACCCAGCCGACCTATCGTGCGACGGGACCCGGTGAGGGTCACTCCAATGTTTGCAGCGACATTGCGGTAGCAGGGGCCATGCTGCATTTGGTAGCATGGCCCTCGCTCACTATGTTGCCTGACTGACCTGCGGGTGTGTGCATCATCGGTGACATTGAGTGTACACACTAGACTATGTTGCCGACATCGTCTGATCCAGCCAGATCGGGCGACATATCGTCTAGTGCAGTGTTGGCTAACCTTGACACTCCAGCTGTTGTGGAACTATATATCCCAGCATGCCCTGCCACAGTTTTAGCATGCCCTAATAGCAAAACTGTAGCAGTGCATGCTGGGTTATGTAGTTCCATAACAGCTGGAGTGTCAAGGTTAGCCAACACTGGTCTAGTGTGTACCGGTCATTACGCTATAGTAAAAAATTATATATAAATACACAGCAGGTAATGCACAGTAAAGTATACTCAAGTTCACAAAAAGTGTTTTAGGGGGGGAGAAAACACAAAACTTAATTTCATCAATATTATAATACACATTGTTCGTCATGCACAAAACTGGAGTGTCAGAAAAAACAACTTTATCATATAAAGACTGAATTTGTCTGCATACTGGGCCTGATTCAGCGATGTAACAAAGCTGATATTTAAGCAGTTGACTGATTTTATAGGTAAACTGCGCATGCATGTAAATCGCACTGCACCTGCGTAAAGGTACATTACTGATGTCACATGCAGCAACTTTTTACCTGTGTAATTGACAGTCGCGACCATAGGGTTGCTCCAGTCAATTATCAAAGTATCTGCGAGCGATGCTGGGTATTTATACGCAGCAGCTTGGATTTGTGATGCAGTCTGGGCATCTCGATACATATCATGCGGCTGCGACATTTGTATATTTTTTTCACAGCCGCTGCGTACAAAGACTCTGTCGCATTAGTGTACATCTTACAATCGGGCCGAATGTCTCAAATACCCAGGTACCTGAGATTAATCCAGAATTCTTAAAAACAATCTTGCTTGTTAATAAATAATCTGCCAAAAGGATATGGAGAGATCTCTAATATAGCCAACCTTCAATAGTGACTCTTGCATAGGAATCGAGCAATGTGTCGATCTTAATTTTTTGCGGAAATGTAAAAACCCTAAGGAATTCATACCAGACAAAATAAAGCCGATCAGGCAGGTTTAATTGTAGCAATTTTCATCATTCCCTTGTGGCAAATAACCCCCCAGACTGATTAGAAGAATTTTATTTGAGACAACTTCCAATAATCAGCAACCACCAGTCATGGGGAAGGAGGGGTACAAATAAAAAAAAAATGTAGACCGATGACCACAGAAGGGGACACAGACAGACACACAGTGGAGGAAAGTAAAAAACTGCAGACACAATAGGTGAGATTACTCACATTACTGCCTTCTCTGTCTCTGCGGTGCTTTGATTTGCCCATGGAGAGAAAGCCGGAGAAGCGAGTTGAGGACAGGACACGCTCTATTCATCCCTGTCAGTGCAGATTATCCCACCTGCAAACTACTTTTCACAGGCAGACTGTTTATGAAAGCAGTACTCAGATGGGAACCACAGCACCTGTGGGGTGCCCTAGACTTCCAGGGCACCTTACAAATATACTCCCCTGCTGACCACTCTGCATGTAGAGTATGCGGCTCAGAAATCTTGGAAGTTACTGAGCTGCTTTAGGTGTCTCTCTTTTCTGCAACCATTGCATAAAGAGAAGATACATTACATAATAATTCGTAGGCAGTCCTTAACCCTTGCTGACAGTTATCCAGCAAAAGTAAGGATTCATTCATTCCTCTGGGGAAGGGGAGATTCTTAATTCTGACTAATTGGTTAAGAACTCATGATTTAAAGAGTACTACAGTGTAGTAGATTATTAGTGTTTTAGTTTATATCTGTGATATGAAACCTGAAGCACTGAGTCTCTGCATTACACAGGCCTCTAAACTTCAATGGGGCCACACAGTATTCTTACTCAGGAATACATTAAAATAAATGAAGTTATCAATGAAAGAGATGCCTATTTCTAATAGATAAGCAGACATTTTATAAAAGTGTTAAAAGGAATAATAAATATCAGGGCCGTAGCTAGGGTAGTGCGGCCGGTGCCATCGCACAGGGCACCGCAGGGCAGGGGGCGCTGTTTGGGCCTATGAAATTTCTGTTTATTATCATTATTGCTTTTAGCTTCCTCTTATTTCATCCCCAGCATCTCCTGGCCTCTCTTATCTCTTCCCTGGGCCTTCCCCATGAAGCCATGGCCCTTTTTTGGGTGCATTATGTCCCTTTGAAAAATGAGGGGGTGCCAATGCTCTTTCTAGCACAGGGCACCAAAAAGTCTAGTTACGGCTCTGATAAATTTGACCACAACACAAGAAGGACCTGGGGGTTGAAAATGAAGGCTCAGAGGGCCACATGTTGCCTGTGGTTTGAATCCACGCCAGTTTTTGAAAGCGTAATTTGCAAGTGAACCAAATATATCTTAATTTAGATGCTCTCAATCAAACCACCGAATGGATTCGGCAATCTCTTGAAGCTGCAACAGAAGATAGATCCCAAAAGAGCACATCTGGTGAAAATGGAGTAACTATGGAAAGCCTGAGCCCTACCCTGGTGCTAAACAGCGGTTTTGTGAAACTTTTGCATATGGACTATAACAATGTTGTGCCAGAGGTAAGTGACATCTGCCGCTCTTCAAGCATTTCTTTCTGTAGACTGGTGTTCAGATTAAGTTTTGATATTTAATTCTGTTGTAACAATCTATAGTTAGTTCTTCACTAATTTTTAATTTTGTTTTTTCCCTTCTGTCCAGACTCTTCTTACAGATGATTTGCGTATTCAAGAATTAAAGTACAAGTTGCACCAAGTGAAATTGCTAGCCTGTGTGTGCCTCATTACTCAGAATACTCTCGGCTCTGTGTGCACCACCAAATTTATTGAACAAGTCAAGGAAATTGCAACGATTCTTCTTCAAGGCATAAACATCCAGTAAGTGGTAATCTTACTATTGCCAAAGTCAGATATACTAATGTTTTTTGTTTTTTACTGCTAATTGGGCAGCAGAGTATTATCCTAGTTATATCAGAAGTAATTGTATATTTTTGTTATTCTTCCCCCAATATTTTCAGAACCTTTAATTTGAAGGAAGCCCTCATTGGACTAAGCACCAAAATATGCTTTGAGATGAACAAATTCTTGGCCGAAAGTGTGCTTGGCACTGAGGCACAGGCTATCCTCACAGGGCAGATCTGCAGCCTAACAGAGAAAGACCATCCCATTTACAACTTGATCGGTAAGTTGCAGAATAAATGTGTTTTTAGCTTAAGTGCTCCTCCTGGTAAAAATAATTGTTTTCGGGGTGTTTTAGGGCCATTATTCTATAGTATTTCTGACACAGAATTGTGGAGGACTGTTGACCAATATCACAGAATATGCCCATAAAGTTTTAGACCTAATTGGCATTTAAGTTTGTTTCTGATCCCCAGAAGAGTTGAGTAAGGTGAATGGACAGTAACATGAGTTATCATCCAGCTGCGATAGTTTTGATCTGGATTGTTGATCAACCAGATCATTTAGGTACGGTCACACGTATCACAGCGGTCCAGCCTCTCTAACAGATGGGCAGGGTCAAACAATGTATGGACTGGTTGACATTATAGCCAATTACCTGTTTTAGTATTACTGAATGACTTCTGATTTGCTGACCGTTGCATTAGGATCACAGTGCTGTTCTATGCCTTCCCATTGTTTTATTTTGACAGAGTACGTGTCATTATCCACATTAAATGCCATCCTACTAAACTCTTTCTTAAACTGTAGCTTTCTAGATTGCACACAGACTTCAGGGTAAATGTAATATCTCAAACACAAAATGGTGGAGGAGAACTGCAAACGCATATACGCCTTAAACACTCTTTTGAGTATGGTAATAATGGTATTTATAATAAAATCCTAAAACTGTATATATAAAATAACAATATAATACTGGTATCCTACAAATAAAAAGCAATTTCATATAATGTGCTATATCTCCTATATCAATTCAACCACAAAATGAGCTATAGATAAGTATAGACAAACCAACTAAGGCCCGTATTCAATGTGAGCCGAACTGCGATAATTTAACGCGGCCTGGACTTAACGCTGCCTTCGGCTGTTTTGTAGGCGTTAAAGTATCGCGTGCGTGCCCGCGTATTCAATTTGAAAGTAGGCGAAAACTGGACCCGGCGATACTTGGATCGGCGTTAAAAAAAACGGGAACTTTTGGGAAATAATCCTAGGACCCCCCTAAAGATGTCCAGACATGGGGGATCACTATGGGTACCCCCATTTTGGCTCCAAAAGAAAATTGGGTTTTTGAATAGCCGTGGCAGGTGTTTTTTTTTTTGTTTTTTTTAGTTTTTTTTTGTAGCCCGACTTTGAAGAAGTGATGCAGAAGGGCACTTATCTTATCTTATTTTTTTCGTTTTTAAAAATGGTCCCATCAAATTTGGGGTACATGAAAATAGGTACTAGCATATTTTAAGTCCCAAAACGCATTTTTTTTTTTAATTCTGCAAAAATGCACCTGCCACGACTATTTGAAACCCCGACTTCCTTCAGGAGTTAAAAATGGGGGTACCCATAGTGATCCCCATGTCTGCACATGTTTAGGGGGTTCCCTGCAATATTTCCTGAAAATTCCCATTGTGTTGTACCTGTAAAAAATAGAAGTTAAAAAAAAATGACATAAGGTCCCCCCCAAAAGCTAAACCAACCCCAGGCTTGCCAGCCAGTGGTGGTTTCTAAAAATATGGGGAACAAAATGTGTAGGGTTCCACCGTATTTTAGAAACCAACCCAAGGCTGCAGTGACCAGTTCTGGTTTTAAATATAGGTGGAAAAAAAAAAACGTGGGGATCCCTCCTATATTTAAGACCAGCACCAGACCCAACCGACTGGGGTGTAATACCATAGCCCGGAGACCCAATCACCCGGACTCCAGGTCCAAAGCATTAGCACCCCAAATCGGTCAGCGCAAGCCGGTGATCTCGGGGGAGTCGGGGACCCTCCAAAGAAGGGTCCCCCCCCCCCTCTGAGCACCACAGGCTAACGCTGAAGCCCGGAGCTCTTCCCCATACCCCTGATTTGGTGGGTATGGAGGTAATGCGGGGGCCCTATAATATAAAACTATTGTGTTTTACAGTGGAACTACAAGTGCCAGCATGCCTGCCATTTTGCACTTGTGGAACAACAAGTGCCAGCAGACATGTGGCACCTGTAACTTCACTGTAAAATATAAAAGTATAACTTTATTACACACACCTACCCATTCACACATACTTACCTATGCCAGATGTGTCTGTCCCCTTGTCCAGTAGAATATCCTTAATGAATGGCTCTGCAAAGAAAAATTCATACTCTCCTATATCCTGGCGTTGGTCTCCGCAGTAATCCAGGAACTTGGCAAAACAAAAAAACGAGTTTACACGACCCACACAACAGCTATCGGTATGTGTGTTGCCACACATACTGATAGCTCCTGAATGCCAGCTGACGCACGGAGCTGGCACGTCCCGAGAGCCAATCAGCGGCCGCTCTACAGTGGGTTTTACAGTGGAACTTGTAGTTCCACTGTAAAACACAATAGTTTTAAATTATTTGGCCCCTCCATACCCACCAAACCAGGGGTATGGGGAAGAGCCCCGGGCTTCAGCGTAAGCCTGTGGTGCTCTGGAGGGGAAGCGAGTCTTCTTTGGGGAGTCCCCGACTCCCCCGAGATCACCGGTTTGCGCTGACCGATTTGGGGTGCTAATGCTTTACCCGGTGATTGGGTCTCCGGGCTATGGCGTTACACCACAGTCGGTTGGGTCTGGTGCTGGTCTTAAATATAGAGGGATCCCCACCTTTTTTTTTTTCCACCTATATTTAAAACTAGAACTGGTCCCTGCAGCCTTGGGTTGGTTTCTAAAATATGTTGGAACCCTACACATATTTTGTTCCCCCATACCTTTAGAAACCACTACTGGCTGGCAAGCCTGGGGCTGGTTTGGCTTTTGGGGGGGGACCTAATGTAATTTTTTTTTTTTTTTTTCTTACCCCGTTTTTTTTACAGGTTAAACAAAACAGGAATTTTCGGGAAATATTCTAGGGACCCCCCCTAAAGATGTGTAGACATAGGGGATGACAAATGGTACCCCCATTTTTAACTCCTGAAGGAAGTCTGGTTTGTAATAGCCGCGGCAGGTGCATAAATGCGGCTTTGAATAAGGTGATGCAGGAGAGCATTTAGAAGTTATTTTTTAGGGCAAAACCACTATGCCCATCAAATTTGGGGTACTTGAAAACGGAATTCAGCATATTTTAAACTTGCTAATGTGACTTTAAAAAAAATCGTGCAAAAACCTGCAATCAAAAAAACACTTGGGGCATACTTGGGGTACCCCCCGCCCCCCCCCCCCCCCCCCGAGTCAAGTTCGCTAGTTTTTAAGTTTATACCACAACTTTTTTTTTTTTTTTCCGCCCCTTTTCAAAGTCAATTTTTGGGGTGTCCTTAAGTTTTTTGGTTTTTTTTTACACAGATTACCTTTGGGGGACTGTCTGAAGGCTGCACGGGGGTTCCCGAAATGTTGCACCCCAATTCTGCACTTTTTACTGCCTGTCATTCATAGGCGATACTTTACCGCCTATTACATTGCATTTACTTTCCGCCTAGGTGGAAAGTCTTTGAAATTGAATACGGGGTAAAACCAAAACAGGCGGTAATGACATAATCGGCGGTAAATTACTGCGAATCCGGACTTAGGGCCGTATTCAATTTGAGGCGTTAAGAATACGAAGTATTCTACTTGGCAACAAAATGTCTTCTGAGAACTTTGTGATACAAAATGTCCATATAACTTGAAAAGAAGATTTTTAGGTCAGTGCCTGTATATGGAACGATCATATCTGGAGTCCACCAGTGTTAATGATCGTAATAACGTGAATATAGTGTGTTACTCACGCACAGGAGCTGATAATATTCCAACAGGTATGAGCCCAGGGTATAACAGGAGTCACCAAACCATAAGATGGTAAATCTATTTGCAGAAAACAAATTGCATGCTCCGGCAGCGCAGTGGGACCGCATGCTGTTCATTATTTGATGCTTTTTATTTGTATGATACCAGTATTATATTGTTAGCATTTTATATATACATTTTTAGACTGTATAATAAATACCATTATTAACCTACTCAAGAGTGTTTAAGGTGCATGTGTTTGCAGCGCTCCTCCACCACTTTTACTTGTGATATTCTGTTTTAGAGAGTTGTGGCAAGTACTCTCAGGTGGCGAGCAGCAGCTCTCACAGGTGACTAAATCAGTGCTACCTGGCGCCTGGTCTATTTTTCTTGGGGTAAATGTAATAACCTGCAAATATCAGCAAGTTCCATGCGAAACTGTCCGATGTTTTAAAGTAGCAGTTCTTTAAAAGGTTAAATCAACCTGGTTTTTCTTTTTTAGATGCAAGAGGTCTATAAATAAATATAGAGGGTGCTGACAAGAGGTAGTTCTCACAGCAGCTGTAACACGGAGACAGTTAATCTCCAATAGATATGAAAACAAAACAAAATACAAGACAGCGCTGATTGACAATTGATTTGACACTTTTATTGACTAAAAAAAACTTAAAACACTAATATATAAAACCATACAAATCGGCATTGATGTAAACCCTGGAGCACTAATGGTGAATATAGTCCTCAAGCAATAATGGTATTAGACAGCAAATGTTATCCTGGAATATTGTTTGTTCAAGGCAATCCAATTGAACAGCACACCAGTGCTGTATAGTTACCCACTAAATGAAGAGGTCCACACTGTCCTGAATTAGCGATGGTCCCACACTGAGGTATGACCAACGCAGATGATCGGACCAGATGGTTTAGAGTGGGTGATGTAAGTGATAAAATCCAAAGTCCCGAGTGGCGGCCACCACATGTATAGCCAAATAATACCAATATCCAGGTGGTGTTATTGCAAATCCAAGTGTCCAGGGGCAGCTGATTATTACCTACGCGTTTCACTGCTCTAGGCAGCTTTTTCAAGATGTCCAAGTGATGTAAAGACTAGCTTTAAATAGTGCTCCATATTAGCATCAATCGCTCTCAGCTGTTGACAATCAATTGATTGTCCATAGTAGTTTTTATAATCATGTATATAGTGAAACCAGATATTTTAGCAACAGGAGGCAAAACCTTTAATAATCCATATAAATAAACAAACGGAGGAATACTTACTATTTCTGTTATCTATTGGTTATAAACAAATCCTGATCGTGATATCTCCATTACTGCGGAAGATGTTTACTTCCGCCGTGATGAGCTCACGCGTTTCTTTTTTAGATGACTGCTACTTTAAAACATTGGGCAGTCTCTCGAGGAACTCGCTGATGCCTGCAGTTTGCAGGCTATTACATTTACCCCTTCACCTGATTCATCATTTTATATAGCATGGAAACATTACACGTATACAGAGATTGCGTGCTTCTATAGATTCTTGTGTTGCTGAAGGGAAGTGTCTGTAAATTATTATGAACAACACAAAGGGACTGATCTCTGGGTCTATTTGAAAAATTCTTATATTAATCCATACAACATATGTACAGTAAATTGCCTACGTCCTACTGATCTGTGCAGTACTTTTCCCAAACTCATCTGCCACAGACTGTTTTATTGTTTGGGTTTGCTGTTTTTGCATCTGTTTTTGGTCTGCTTTAGACTATAGAAACCAGAGATTTACTATGTGAAAATATTGATTGATTGCCTACAAACAGTAGCTAAACCGTTATTGCTAAACCAGCACCCAATAAACCTCAAATCTATCTAACTCCTGTCATAGATGAACTAACATTTTATTTTCATTTTGTGTGATCTAGAAAAACGGATAGATGACTACCTGACAACATTCCTTTGTCTTCCCTATCCATACAAGCGTGTTCCTATACTACCTGGAGGTCTTACGTCGGTTCATAAGGAAATGGAGTTCATTGGATTTCACTACTCCAACATTGTGAATTTTAACAAGCAAGTGCACGGACCATTCTATGCAAACATCTTCCGGAAACTGCTTTTTAGTGAAGCACAAGTAGGAAAAGCAGAGACTGGGTCATAATTTGGCAATAATTAAAGAACTTTGCACCATTTATGTAAATACTCATTTCTTAAGAGTACTTATTTGACAAAGGAGAAAAAAATAATTTTATAAAGAATTGTACCTTGAAGGTATGTTTCAGCAATTTCTGCTGAATAGAACTTATATTTTTAAAGGAAGACGCTCCCGTAAGTAAGACCTCATACTTGCATGTAAAGTGTTTATCGCACATTCTCAAAACCTGTTTAATGTGCTTTGGCAAAGATAGCCTAACACAAAATGTAAGTGAATGGACCTGTACATACACCGTTTCTGACAGACGTCTGCTTTTCATCGATTTAAACGTTGCCTGCAGTGTTCAGACATGTAACACTGGTTAAAATACAATGAAGTTCTAATGGTCTGTTATTTTAAGTATATAGTACCTATGTTGGAACAAAGATTTAACATTGTGTTAAAAGCACATAATCATAAGCTTTTCAACCTCCATGTCTACAAGCACTAAAATTATGGAGTATACTGTCTGAAAAGGTTAGAAAAAAGTATTTGTTACTTTGTAATGGGGATTACCATCGATGGTTAACCATCAATGGTCGATGGTTTTGCCATCGATGGGGGAGAATCAATGGTCCTCCCCCATTGTCTGCATAGAACTCGATGATGGGGTTATTTTTATCTTCCCAGGACACAGAGCAAAGCATGACTAACAAAGCCCCGCCCCAGATTGTGATTGGTCCTCTGCCCCTTGAGCCCAGAAAGCAGGTATGACCATCTGCGGGCAAAACCATTTTTGGCTCCTCCTCTATGGCTTTATACCATCGAGGTTAGCATTGGTACCATTGATGGTTAACATACTGATGGCCATCCCTACTTTGTAATACAGACAGTCACGATTTACCAGACTTTCCACCACAAAATCACCATAGACACCGATATTTACTATTGCATATACTCGTGACTGCTCCAATTTTGCAGAAAAACAGGTATCTGTGAATGCCCACTCTTGTTTGCCCAAATATTCTGCAGTTCCAATTAGCCCATTTGGTGCATCATTTGAATTCATAATCTGTCTATCATTATTCTTGTTTAACTGAATAATAAATGCAAGTTTAATATCTCTTGGATTAGGAGATGAATCCGAGATGGAGAAAAGTTAAAAAAGGAGCAACTCCAGGGCCCGTAACTAGGGGTGTGCGAGCAGTGCCGATATGCATTGACCTGGGAGCGGCATACTGCTGCAGATTCTGGGCAGGCACCCTGCTGCCTGTGGGGGACTCTCCAGACAGTGCTCTACTTCCTAGATTTGGTGGCCCAGTGCTCTAGATGTTACGTCACGGGTTTAGGGAGCAGGACCGGTACAGGGTGACACAGCACAGTTCCAGCCCTGAGCAACGTTAGACCTTGGCAAAATCATGCTGCACTACAGCCTGTCCTAGCTGAACTCTAAATTGCAAGCTGTCCAGTATATGTGGGCAACATGCAAAAGCAGCCAGTATTTAGCCTACATGCCAATAAAAAAAATATGTATGCACCCCTTTTGCAATAGGATTTGTCCAGGTGCAAAGTTACTTTTTCGTTTTAATTGCTTTGCTCCCAACTTTGTATCTATCCCAATGTCATTGTAAACTGGGTGCTTGGCTTTAGATTATGATTGGGGGGGGGGGGGGGGTGAATGGCTAGTCCCAGTCATTAACTTTATTATGTTAATTTCCATTTTATGCAACTGAATTGAATATAATGTGGTACATTGTGTGTAAAACTACTATTTTTATAGTTTAAGCAATGAGAGCATACAACTCACTGCTGGTTTAAAAATGAATTATGCTGCACAGTATGATGAAATTTTCTAATCTCTAACCATATATATAATATGTATTATAATATTTTGATTCCTTTCATCAAGCGGTATAACCAGGACAAAGAAATTATTGCCAGCCTTTTGGTTTGAGCACAGCTCAGTTGTAATTAACAAATGTAATTTTCTTACCATTAAATGGCCGTGTTTATTGTTGCACAGCATTGGGTGCTACTAAGTTGAATATATTCCTCTTTGCGGAGTGAATCTTGCATGTTTTCGCACTGTGCATACTTCAGAACCAAGCGTATGCAAGTACATGTGAGGCAGAGTTGTACACATTTCAAGCTCCTCTTCACGTGTGATTAAGGGGGCGTTACTGGACTGTAATGGAACTTTCTCATGTAGGCTATGCTCAGACTTGTTGTATTGGTGGAATTGCAGGCTATACAGTTGTACGGAAGGATAAATGCAGCTGTTGTCAGACGTATATCTTTTGCAGCAAGCGTGCGGCTGGTGTATATGCTCGCTGATCTTGATTTTATACCAAGCATATGGATTAAAAGTGCAGTCCACTCGCATAGAGTATCTTTGCACTCAGGTGAGTATACGCATTTGGAGCCAGACTCTGCAGCGTACGCAATAGCGATCACGGACTCATAACGAGGGAATGTCTGCCATTGCGCATGTGTACAAGCCACACTGTGTGCGCAGTGATCGCATTGCGATTCTGGACGCCCATAGGAATCCATTGCAAAATCAGTGACAGGCGGTCAGCATTTGGGGGGTGGTGAGGGGACGAGTGGCTCGGAGAAATGCAGACGTGCCTGACTGTTTTAATGTCGTTTCATGGGCGTGCAAAAATTAGCCACTGTGGTTGCCTACGCAGCATGAGAGCTCCCTGAGTGCGAGACTTGCACTTTCTGTGTCTGGTCAGACCTGGTATAAATGCTGCGTGACTGGCCGATGTGTGTCGATGGTACCGATGTACACGCAGAAGAGCGAGGTTGGACGGATATGAGAAGGCAGCAGTGGGCGTCTTTATGCCAGATGTGATTTGGCAGGCATTACTATATTTTTACAGCTGCGATCACATTCTGGATCACTGCTGACTCCAGACCCTTGGTTCGTAAACAGAGAGAACTTGGCTGTAGACCGATATAGTGAAGTACTGGTACTAGCCATGCTTATAATGTTCAACTCCATTTTAAGGTGCAACTGCTGAATTGCATATAATCGGATGCATAATATTTATTGTGCATACACAAACTATTCATTTCGGTTTCTACATCTTGTGTGAAATGGACCATTTAGTAGGCATAGCTAAGCAATGAGAGCTGACACTGCTGGCGGAGTCTGGTAGAATTCTGATCTAACTAATTAATGCTAAATCTAATTGCTTAAATTCATCTCGCAGTATAACCAAGACCTATAAATTATTGCTAGCCTTTTGGTTTGAGCACAGATCAGTACGATGAAAGAGCAATTATGGGCGCCTTGTGCGCAGCTTGGCATCGGCACAAGATGTTTCCATGGGGCTATACCATAGCAGTCTGCAGGTTGCTCTATGGCCGCTGCATAAAATGTGCTCCTACCACTGCACATTTACTGGTGTCACCTACTATTTCTATTGTTCCCTGGCACTCCATGGAGCATTGTAAATGGTTAGCTACACACAGTACTTGTAATTGCTGTATATAAATGCTTTGGATTAGCATAAAAATAATGCAGCCCTTTCAGATAAATAACTGTTGCTTTTCTATTGTCCTTGCACAAAAATAGCTGCATTGTGGTGTTCAAAAATGTTCCAGTAGTAAGTGTCCATTTTTTTTTATTGAGCTGGCATAAAATGTGCTTATCCTGTCCATGCTTGCAAATCCAATGCTAACAGTAGCTGTAAGGAAAAGCTGTGTACGTGGCCAGCATTACTTTGTAGACCTGCTACTCATTACAGCTTACCCATTTTGTATAGTATAGAACTGCCCTGTTTTACATAACCTCCTTCACTAGCTCGTATACTGGTCCTCCATACTTTGATAGTCACAGTGTTGCTTATGAGGTATGCATGGATTTGAATGTATATCTATTGTTCTGTACTTGTAATCTGAAAACACTTGATTATTTTAACGTGGTCGCTTTTATTTTATAGCATGCCAAATGATGCACATTATAGTTTTGCATTTTTTTTAATCTTATCTGAACATTGTTTTAGTTTAATTTTAATTGTCTGCAGTCATGTTGTGTTCTAGTATTTTTTTGTGGAAACGTATAATCTAGAAAAAAATTCATTTACAACCATTAATGTAGCAAGCTGGTATATTATATGTAGCGAAGAAACACTGTTGTGTAATCCTGCCTTTAAAAATAAGTGATTGCGTAATCGTACAGATTTTAATCTGATACATGTTTTGTTCTTCGTTGCTTTATTTTGCAAAAAAAATACAAACAAGTAGCAAAGACAGGCAAAGTCCCTAGCATGGCATTTGTAGTGCAACCTGTAAATAAAAATAAATAGGTTTGCAGCAATAGAGGGTATTTTAGTACAGGCTGTTTTATGCAAGTGAAAGTATATGGTTAATTACAGACATCCAGCAAGACAGAGGATAGGAAATTTATATTTTCCATCTGCAGGCAATCGTACCACAGGCAGAGAAGAGACTTGAATTTTGAACCTTTACTTTAAATACATTTTATATGATATAATTGTCATACAAATAGTTACTGGTCATTTGACATCCAAACACCGCATGCATTTCAACGTTCTAAAAACCAATGTTACATCTTATACATATGATGGGATATTTTAACATCATGGCAAAATTTATTTTTGCTTTTGTTAGAAGTATGACATCTGGTTTTGTTTCTATATATTACATTGTTTAAAGTTTGTATGTTTACAAAATGTATTAATGCAATAAAATGTTTTACGTATTGACAATTGTGTTTTTGCCTTTTTTTTCATCTGTTTACATAAAATTTTGGTCTGTACAAATAAATTCCAGAAGTGGACGATAGAGAACTTTCAATAATATTACAGAATAACCGGTGGATCAGTGACCCTTCCAGCCAGTTAAGGATTGCCTGCTGATGCCATTAGTATTGGATGAAAGGAGGTGAGCCACACAAGTAGTGGGCCAAACTGTATACCTCCTTTTTGTCTAGAGATTAATCACATATGGGCAAGCAGTGTGGTTACAGGCATACAGTCAGGTGCATAAATATTGGGACATTGACAGAATTTTCATATTTTGGCCTCTATTCACCACCACAATGGCTTTGAAATGAAACAAACAAGATGTGCTTTAACTGCAGACTTGCAGATTTAATTTGAGGGTAATTACATCCAAATCATGTGAATGGTGTAGAAATTACAACAGTTTCTATATGTGCCTCCCACTTTTTAAGGGGGCAAAAGTAATGGGACTATCAACTCAAAAGCTATTTCATGGACAGGTGTGGGCTATTCCCTCTTTATTTCATTATCAATTAAGCAGGTAAAAGGTCTGGAGTTGAATCTAGGTGTGACATTTGCATTTGGAATCAGTTGCTGTCGACTCTCAATATAAGATCCAAAGAGCTGTCACTATCAGTGAAGCAAGCCATCATTAGGCTGATAAATCTAAACAAACCCATCAGAGAGATAGCAAAAACATTAGGTGTGCCCAAAGCAACTGTTTGGAACATTCTTAAAAAGAAAGAACGCACTGGAGAGCTCAGCAACACCAAAAGACCCGGAAGACCACGGAAAACAACTGTGGTGGATGACAGAAGAATTATTTCCCTGGTGAAGAAAAACCCCTTCAAAACAGTTGGCCAAATCAAGAACACTCTCCAGGAGGTAGGTGTATGTGTCAGTCAACAATCAAGAGAAGACTTCACAAGAGTGAATATAGAGGGTTCACCACAAGATGTAAACCATTGGTGAGCCTCAAAAACAGGAAGACCAGATTAGAGTTTGCCAAACAACATCTAAAAAAGCCATTACAGTTCTGGAACAAAATCCTATGGACAGATGAGACAAAGATCAACTTGTACCAGAGTGATGGGAAGAGAAGAGTATGGAGAAGGAAAGGAACTGCTCACGATCCAAAACATACCACCTCATCAGTGAAGCATGGTGGTGGTAGTGTCATGGCGTGGGCATGTATGGCTGCCAATGGAAGTGGTTTCCTTGTATTTATTGATGATGTGACTGCTGACAAAAGCAGCAGAATGAATTCTGAAGTGTTTCGGGCAATAATATATGCTCATATTCAGTCAAATGCTTCAGAACTCATTGGATGGCGCTTCACAGTGCAAATGGAAAATGACCCGAAGCATACTGCAAAAGCAACCAAAGAGTTTTTTATGGCTAAAAAGTGGAATGTTGTGCAATGGCCAAGTCAATCCACTGACCTGAATCTGATTGAGCATGCATTTCACTTGATGAAGACAAAACTGAAGGGAAAATGCCCCAAGAACAAGCAGGAACTGAAGACATTTGCAGTAGAAGCCTGGCAGAGCATCACCAGGGATGAAACCCAGCGTCTGGTGATGTCTATGCGTTCCAGACTTCAGGCTGTAATTGCCTGCAAAGTATTTGCAACAAAGTATTAAAAAGTGAAAGTTAGATTTAGGATTGTTTAGTTTGTCCCATTACTTTTGGCCCCTTAAAAAGTGGAAGGCACATATAGAAACTGTTGTAATTCCTACACTGTTCACCTGATTTGGATGTAATTACCCTCAAATGAAATCTGAAAGTCTGCAGTTAAAGCACATCTTGTTTGTTTCATTTCAAAGCCATTATGGTGGTGAATAGAGGCCAAAATATGAAATTTCGGTCAATGTCCCAATATTTATGCACCTGACTGTACATGCAGATTGATGTATTTTCCTTTTTATAAGCAGTTAAAAGTTTGTGACAGGCTCAGCGTTCTCCTAGTGGTTGTTCCAAGTCTGCGCTGATGTTGGATGGAGCACAGTGAGGTGGAACAGAACTAGATTTTGAAAAAAAAAAAATGGCACATTTTTTGCACGCCCACGCAACTGAGTTCAAGCAGACATACACTCCTGCATTTCTCTGACCACCCCAGTCACCACCCCCCAAACGCTCAATGCCTGTCAATCACTCTGCGATTGCTTTGCTTGATCGCAGTGCGATCGCCGTGGTGCCTTCGCGCGCTGCAATGCATGCTCAGTATGCAACAATCGGCCAACTGTGAGCGCTTTTGCAGTTGCGATTCTTAATGAATCGTGCCCTGAGTTTGGTGCTACAGTAGTTCCCCAGACAAGTTGTTGCACCAGGGTATAATAAATATCGCTAGAATGTATGGTATTGAAAAAGTGTATAATGCAGTAGTTGGTGCTGGTGGTGGGTAGTCAACACATGGTATTCTTAACCAGTTCTGGGTTATAGGTTTGATTCCCACTACGGCCCTAACTGTGCTTGCGTGGTTAATTGGCTCCAAACAAAATGTAACCCTAATGTGTATGTGTGCGAACATGTGGCAGGGAATATAGATTGTAAGCTCCACTGAGTATTGAATTAAGGGGGGAGGGGGACCATTGCACTAACTCTTAAATCAGGCCCCAATTTTATACATTGTGCATAAATCAGTTTGTGGGAGTGCTGCCACAATATGAAGAATCATATACACAACAATCCAAATAAATGTGCTGTAATGGTGCACAAAAAAGGAAATAAATGATTCTCAATTAGATATAACTTTTTATTATTATTCTTTAAAACCTTGTTAAGTGAAATATTATAAAATGTACAGATATAGAAATGGTGAAAAAAAATTAGAAAAGTGATATAATAAATTTTGACACTGACACACTAGATACTGCAATCCAACAATAAACTGATTATATATTATTCTGAGTATCTATGACTCTTATTTATTGTGATGTGTGTGGGTCCTTTAAATTGAGAGAGAGAAAAAAAAGAGGAGAGAGAAAAAGAGGAGAGAGAGAGAGACTCACTGGGACTATATATCGAATGACGCACCAAGTTACTGAGTGCCGAATTTATAACACATTATAAAGGTTATACACGTGAAGTTGAACCTTTAATTTAATTGTAATAATCACATTTCCTGGGCAGCAGGGCAATTAACAACACTACATATGATTGAATGAGAAATAGAGAGTACTGTGTAGTAATGTAAACAATTGTTTCAACTTAGAGTAACATCTAGATATATTGAAGGCCATACTCTAGCGCGATTTCGGACCGATTACATGATTTTAGACGCATCGTACGATGCATTGTGTGGAAATCATGTAGTATTTAGGTAGGAATACGATCCGATGCACCCTCCCGCCGCTGTTCTATCTTATCTTATGATCAGACATGCAGCCCATATTATCCGTCGTAATCGTATGCAGATCATGCCATGTATTTGTGCATGCGATGCATCATGTGTCCGACTGGCATCATTTAAATCTATTATGATTGCATGTTTTTGGCGATGAACAGTCGTATAGGGGCGAGTGATCGTACGTCGGATCGTAAGTACATTGTATGTCTCTAAAGCACCAAATCGTACAGCCAGGGAGCTGCTGGGGAGTTCAAGGGAAAACGTATGATGAATCACATCTTATGCTGGTTGTACTAGTGTATGGCCAGCATTAGAGTAACATCTAGATATATTGTATCCTATTGACTATTTGAAGACCTAGCATATTATGATGTACGTATAAGGAATCTCACAGCTAGACAAACTTGCAATGTGCTTTTCTTTTGAAATTGAACAGGGTTCCAAACCAGATAAGACCTGGAATTTAGCGGGCGGTGACCCAGGATATTCCTGAGTCGGCGCCGTTCACACAGGAGCCGGATCTGCATTGACCCAGCTCTTCCGGCATGGAAGTGGATGCTTGGAGATGACATCTCCAAGTGCCACTGAAGCCGTACAATCGGACAACATGCGGTGCTCTCCAGGTCATCGTTACCCGGATCGCGCCGTTTACACTGCAGGGTTTCACGGGTCATTCCCATGTTAAACCCTGCAAGTTAACTGGGTTGGATTGCTGGGTCATTTGACCCAGAAATTCAACCCTGTCCCCTTTTATACCAACGAGTTACCCGGTTTAACCCTGCAATAACCCGGGTTTTAGCTCTGGTGTAAAAGGGGTATTTCTAGTCCTCCGATCTAAAGTTACATGGTATACTCAAAGGGATATACCGACTATACATCCATTTTTAACACTCTTTTAATTTAAAGGTTCCACACACATCACAATAAATAAAAGTCATAGATACTCAGAATAATATATAATCAGTTTATTGTTGGATTGCGGCATCTAGTGTGTCAGTGTCAATTTTATTATATCTCTTTTTCCAATCTTTTGTTTACCATTTCTATATCTATACATTTTATAATATTTCACTTAAGGTTTTAAAGAATAATAATAAGTTATATCTTATTGAGAATCATTTATTTCCCTTTTTTTGTGCACCATTACAGGACATTCTTCTATTTCTTTGGATTGTTGTGTACAGTATAAGCTCCACTGGGACAGATGTGAATGGCCAAATATTCTCTGTAAAGCGCTGCGGAATATGAGTGAGCTATATAAATAACTGGTAATAAATACGAATTGGGTGAGGGCTTTTTGAGTGTAAAGCTGGGGTACACATTAGACAACCTGTGTACCCGGGCGATCCACAATGCGACAGCCGACATATTGAGCGGTCCGTACACACCACACGATTTGGTTAACAACAGCATAATATATCATTCCCCTGTGACATCCATGGGCTCGTTCATCACAATGGCAGATTGAGCAGCATGTACGACCGATCTGTTGATGTAATGAAAGACGTGTACGCACTTTCCGATGTTGGCCTGATCCGCAGGTGCACCCACCTTTAGGACCGAACTGGGTCTGGAAGGGTAGGCAGATGTAGATCGTTTGGAAAGGAAGATGAGCTGGGCAGCAGCACTGAGGACAGATTGGAGTGGAGAGAGGTGGGAGACAGGGAGGCCAGATAGGAGGCGGTTACAGTAGTCTGCACTGGAGATAACCAGTGAGTGGATGGAGGTTTTAAAACATCAGCGGTTAAAAACATTGATGTTTCCCAGCTGATGGTTCACTGCCAGCAATAGCATATGGTGTTAATGGCTACCGATTATGCAACCCTAGAATGGAGAGGAAGGGGTTTGGAGTGCAGTCTATTACTGCCCACATCACCTCACAACTTTTGTCATTCGCTCTCTGCCAGTAGCACACACTGGGCCAGTTTGTTTAACTAATCCCCTCTGCTACAAATTGCCTGGCTGCCAGCCAGACCGCTTCCCACCCCTATGGAAATGACTTGTATTACACATGTATGGTGATCTGGGATTCCCTTGTCCTGTTTACAGACTGGTTCAGGCTGACAATTCATTTTGTAAACCTGAGTTGTGCGCTGCTCTCGGTCAGTGCTGTAATTTCTGTGCTGTATGCAGTTCTGCCAGTGGCTCAGTGCTGCAGTGTAGTGTAGTGTGTGATGTGTGCTGCTGTGCTTAGTGCAGTTAAGAACTGAATGCTGACCGGCTGCACAGTAGTAGAAGCGCCTCCTCCGCTACTGTTATTAGCCGGCGCTTAGCAACAGGGGCGCAGAACCCGCACAGGCAACACAGACGGGTGTGCACACTTTACAGCAGGTACGTACCAAATGTCCGCACACAGCTGAGCGCCTACATACACCAACATGTCGGGAGTTACAGAACCTGCCCTGCGGCGATTATAACAATTGTAATGTTCATCATTTGTACACTAGATTATAACATCGGTCACATTACTCTGGTGCGATCGATGGATTCAGCCTGGAGATAGCTAGATCCTACTGTACCCACAGCCACAGGCGCCTTATCGCACACGTAAGTTTCATTAAAGTGAGTTTCATTGAGCTTAATCGTTATTGCCCGATTCATTTTCGGAACTTCTAGTTTCCTTTAACAAGTTATTATTTGTAATTTATTCACGTTATAATCTATGTTATAAATGCTGCAAGTTACCTTCAAACTTTTATGGCATTTCTGTCACAGGTCCCATCATACTATTTTACTTGATTCAAAATGATGTTACTGATGTTCCTTTCCATCACTGTATATGAATTAATATATATATATATATATATATATATATATATATATATATATATATATATATTAAACAGATTCCCAACAGAGCTTGATGTGTGCGCCAATATAGAATTGATGGATATTGGGTTTCTTCTTTTTTTTGTACGTTTAAACTGATACATCACATTTTTGGAGTCTCTATACAAGCCTAGACACCCCTTAGTTGGCTTTGAGGAATTTTTCCAGAAGATATGAAGCAATTTTATAATGAGTTATTTCCATTGGTACTGTGCTGTGGATGACTCTGTGTAATTGTCACAACCAGCTGGAATCAGTCACACTTGTGTAACCACGTTTTATTACACACCACTTCACTTTGGAATGGAGATGAAAAACTTCCTGTCATCTTCAGGTTTGCTGTCAACTGTAAAAAAGGAAATTATAGCGGTTACTTAACATGGGCCCAACATGACAGACAAAACAAAAAGATTCCACACAAGGTCCTTATAATTATCTTTCATTTTAGATAAACCAGCAATAGATTTGTAATCTCTCTCATATTTGGGAACAGGATATTCCATTGGGGTTGGTGGGGCAAAGAGAAAAGAAAGAGACTATTTTGGAGGGAACTCTTTTCGACTAAATCGTTTTTAAACTATAACTTTTATTTCATTGATTAAAATTGAATGGTGACCCGTATCTGGTATAGGTTAATACATGTTGTAGACATATCCCATTGCTTCATACCAACCAACATTTATATGGGCAGGGAACTGTCCTATTCTCTATGGGATTACGTAATTTTACTCTACCTTCTTATAAAGGAAAGGTAAAATATGACATAGCAATCTTATAGGTAAATGTGCCCATTAATTGCTATTTGCACCTGGTGCTTGTAATTTATGTTCTTTGTTATGGACTGATTCTAGTCCTCGTGCTCATAGGTAATTGTAGATTTGATTTTCGTCGTCTTCTTCCTTACATGCTAAAAATAATACTGCTTTTCCACCTAAGTCCTGATACTGACCCGAGATTTGGAACACAAGGCCTGATTCAGCAAGGAACGCAATGCTGCGTTCGCATGCGCTCGGCCGCTGCGTGTATATGCTAATCAGTGTATACACACGGCAACCGCAGCACAAGATGCAGACACCTAGCAATATATAATGCTGCCCACCTCCCTTTACTCACAGCCTGAGTAGGACACAAGATAACAGAAACATCGCAAACTATCGGACCCATATGCAGAATAGTGGTTGACCTGACCCTCCCGCAGACTTTGCTACATCTCCTGCACGCAGTGAGAGCTCAGGCAGCGTAGGTTCTCGCAATCCCTAATTTATGCACGCCTTTTCAACGGCGTTGGAACGCACTGACATACCTGCATTCGCACGACCACACCCCGTCACCACCCACAAACGGCACTACCTGTCAATCACTGGGTGGTAGGTCTGAGTGCTGTCTGCGATCGCGTTCCCATTCGCAGTGCCTGGTTCGTGTACATGCACTGTGTCTTAGGCGCAGATTGCAAATATCGTCTGCGTGCATGCGAACGCAGCATTGCATTCCTTGCTGAATCAGGCCCACAGTTCCAAAACAGGTCAGACACAGGACATACCCCTTTTCCAGTGCAGCGCCATTCACACTGCACACAAGTGTGACATCATCTTCAAGCGCCGAAGTCCCCATGCTATAAATTGGACCCGGGTTACACGTTTACACTGCAAGGTTTCACAGGTCGCTCCCGTGTTAATACCCTGCAAGCTACCAGGGTTGGATTGCCGGGTCACTCGATCTGGGAATTCCAACCCCTGCCCTTTTTACACCTAACAGCGACCTGGGTTAACCCTGTAATAACCCTGGTTTTAGCTGTTGTGTAAAAGGGGTATAAGTAGCAAAGTAGAGTGTTGGCAGTATGTGTGCAGAGATGTCTCTGTTAAGGGACCTATCCATTAGCAGATAAAATGAACGATTGAACGATATATCGTTCAATCGTTCATTATATCTGCTACTGGATAGGCCCTGAACGATGACAGATGCGCACTCCCGCGGCCGATAAATCGCATCTATCATCTCTCCAACATGTTGGTCAATTATCGCATATAGCTGTACAATATTAGCAATATCGTGCAGTTGTTGTTTTTTTAAATCCAATAATTTTTATTGTGGTTTTTTTTTTTTAAATGCATAATAAAGTTACATTGTACAAACATTGTAAATAATACAATAAAAAACAAACAAAAAAAAACCTACTAAATACAAAAAAAGAAAAAGGGAAATGTGTGTGGTCTCACTTCACAGCATTTAAATAGCAAGTGAATTATATTCCTTCCTTCACATGGCTAGCAAACAGTAGATATATAACTTGACATATACATATACGGCAACGCCCCTTCACACAACAACATTCACGTACTATGATAACGTAAGTCCCTGGAGTTAAGCACTGAACAGGTTAGACACAGTCATCCTTGAACAACTATGTGGAGAATCAAGCCATCTTTCCCAGGTAGCATAATATTTCTGCATTGCATTTCTGGCAGTATAAACATACTTTTCATGTGCAGCAACCGCCCCAACCAAGGATAGCCATGTTCCCAGGTTTGGCCCTGAAGTCGTCATCTACTCCCTTGCTATACATACTTTGGCAAGCGTACATAGATTAGTAGTGTATCGTATGACATGTTTATCGATTGTGTCTGCATCAATCGCAGCCAAAATGCATGTTGTAGGAGTAAGAATATCTTGAGGTATACCCGTACAAATAATAACACGGAGTACCCCCTGCCAAAAGGAATTCACCAGAGGACATGACCATATTAAGTGCCAAAAGTTCCCCTCAGATGAGTTACATTTAGGGCATTTTGAATCCGTCCTGCCCCCTATTCTCATTAATCGGACGGGTGTCATATATACTCTGTGTATTATAAAGTATTGTATCTGCTGGTATCTAACGGACGTGGTAGCAAAACGAGGGCTAGCAAGAGCTGCTCTCCAATCATCCTCCTCCATTACGCCAACATCATTTTCCCATTGCAGTTTTAAAGATAATAACTCAGACTTATGATGCCTGCTCAACAAGTTAGAGTAAATCCCAGATATTAAGCGGTCAGAACCAGCAGATTGCAATAAAGTTTTAATGGGAGACTCCTGTAGAGATAAAGGAACTACAGAGAACTGGGCATTGATGGCATGCCTAAGCTGGAGGTATCTAAAGAAGAAATGGTTGGGGACGTCAAACTCTAGGCGCAACTGGTGAAAGGACTTCAACGTTTCTGCCTGAAATATCTGTCCAATAGAGACTATACCCCACTGGCCACAGGCCTCACCGACCTGAAGAGCAGAGAGCTCCCTGAGACAATTAGCATGAGCAAGGGGAGTGTCTGGATCTATGCCCTCCGCTTGTAAGAGATGGGAAACCAGTCTCCAGATAGTGATGTCCTGCCTAAATAAGGGCATATTAACTATATGTATATTATCACTCAGCAATAGTCGCAATGGAGATAGGCCTGTCTTATAGTGAGCCAGGACAAGGGAAGGCAAGAAATCACCAGTCTTGTTATTAATCCATTCCCATACATGTGTCAATTGTGCAGCAAAATAATACAATTTAAAAAAGGGTAATGCCAAGCAACCCGAATCACGAGGCCTAGTTAAAGTATCTAATTTGATCCTGACTCTTTTGTTGGCCCACAGTAGAGAGGATAAAAGGCAATCAATCTGTTTAAAAAATTTCTGAGGGTTGTACACCGGAGAATGACAAAGAATGTACAGGATTTTAGGTTGGAGAACCATTTTAACCAGGTTCACTCTTCCCGTTAAAGTTAGTGGCAGTTTACTCCAAATTGGGACACGAGATTTAAGATAAGCAATTTGCGGCAGTAAATTTAGTGACAAATATTGTTGAGGGGTATTAGAGATCCATATACCTAAATACTTAAATGAATTCACCCATTTCAAGGGAAGATTTGTAACAGGAACGTCAGGACAAGTCCCCCTGAAGGGAAGGATACATGATTTATCCCAATTAATTAATAAGCCAGAATATTTTCCAAATAAGTCAATAACTTCCAAGGCCTTAGGCATAGAGGTATCAAAGTGCGTGACAAAGAGTAGTATGTCATCCGCATACAGCGCAATTTTATCTTCCCTGGATCCAAGCTGAAACCCATGTATGTCGGCGTGATTTCTAATCATACTGGCCAAGGGCTCAATGGCCAAAGCGAACAGGATGGGTGACAGGGGACATCCCTGCCTTGTTCCCCTATACAGAGAAAAGGATGTGGAAATAAAACCGTTCACCGACACCCTCGCCACAGGGTCCGAATATAAAAGTTTTATCCACTTAATAAAACCCGGACCAATACCAAAACGTTCCATAGTCTCCCAGAGAAATATCCATTCAATCGAATCGAACGCCTTGGCGGCATCCAGTGACATGATAGTAGAGGTTTGTGGGTCCTCACGTTTTATTTGTAAGTGTGTAAATAACCGCCGTAAATTTATTGCCGTGGACTTACCGGGCATAAAGCCTGTCTGATCAGGGTGAATCAATTGTGTTATGACCCGATTAATCCTGGAGGCTAATATTTTTGCAAGGATTTTTACATCTGTAGTGAGGAGAGAAATGGGTCTGTATGATTCAGTCCTAGTAAGATCCTTGCCTGATTTAGGTAAGACAACTATCAGTGCCTCAGACATAGAATTTGGCAACATATTACTTACATAAATTTGATTAAATAGCTCCAATAGTTGAGGTATAAATGTTTTGTTATGTTTTTTGTATAACTCCAAGGGGACCCCATCTAAGCCAGGGGCTTTACCATTTGGGAACGACTTGAGGGCCACCTCTACTTCCTCTAATGTCAATGGGGAGTCAAGGGAATCCCTTGCCTCTGGGGAGAGTGTCGGGAGTGATACAGCAGACAGAAATTCACTCACCTCCTGTTGTGAATGGACCAACCTAGACCCGTAAAGGCCAGAGTAGTATTTAACGAATTCCTCAACAATATCTGGGGTGCGTACATATTCAGCATTATCTGACCCAACTCGTTTTCACTGTATTGGGTGACTTTTGTTCAATTCGGGCCAAGTTTGCTAGATAAGAACCGGGTCTATCACCTGATGCATACTGCAAGTGTGAATTAAAAAGTAACTTATATTGGGCCTTGTCCATCAAACAAACCTCCCACAATTTTTGGGCATCCCACCAAGCTTTTTTATTTAATTCTGAACTGTCAGCAATATAGGCTAACTCCAAGGATTTGCATGAAGCCTCCAAATCCATTTCAACTTTTTTATAGCAAAACTTCAAGCCAGCAACTTTACGAATAAGAGAGTCTCTGAGAAATGACTTAAAGGCGTCCCACAAAACCGAAACAGATGCTGTACCACTGTTTAATTCAAAAAATTATTTCCACTCCGCCTCCAGCTCGGCTCCAGAGCCCTTGCGTGACAGCCAAAACGTATTAAATTTCCAAAATTGTTGGCCCCTCTGACCCTCCAAGTCCAGACTGATTGTTATTGGGGAGTGGTCAGAAATCCCCCTGGTCTCATATGTTATCTTGTGGATTCTAGGCAACAAATCTGGTGTAGCTAAAGCCAGATCAATCCTGGAAAATGTTGAATGTGTGTATGAGAAGCAGGAATATTGTCTCACAGAGGGATACCTCACCTTCCAGGCATCAACTAGGCCCATTCCTCCAACCATATTCGAGAAACCTGTTCCCCTCCCTGTGTAACTGGAGCAGACATTCTATGTCTATCTAACAGAGGGTCTAATATGTTATTAAAGTCCCCCAAGCATAGAGCAGGTGTTCCCGGGAATAAGGCCAAGAATTCGGCGACCTTTTTGAGAACATCATGGGAGTATGGCGGTGGGATATATACTGACAATAATAATACGGATATAGACGTATCTACCCCATGCATCACACTGCACCTTTTCCAAAAGGAACTGAACGGATTTCCGCACTAGAATAGACACACCTCGCGACGCTGAAGTATGTGAGGAGTGATATGTCCATCCTATCCATGGCTTCTTTAACGACAACAATCTCCCACCCGTCAAATGAGTCTCCATTAGACAAATTATATCTGAAGCGTATTTTTTTACCTGTCTGAACACCAGCGATCTCTTAACCTTACCGTTCAAGCCCCTCACGTTCCAAGTGAGAACATTAATATTGTGTGAAATTGACATTCAGACAGTTACAAAAATATTTAAACAACCAAAGAATCATATGAAGAATAAGTATGTGATACCACACAAAATAGAAAGAAACCACTACAATTGAAAAGAAAAAAAAGAAAATAAACAAACTATCCCATACAACTAGCATAGACCCAACCCCTATACCACCCCCCACCCTGTATACCACACCCAACCTAGGCATACCTTATACCTGAACACCTCTATCCACGCTATTAATCTAAACTAAACAATGCAATAAAATATATTACCTTGCTTGCATAAGATAAGTGGAGCAAAATATATAATAACCAAAGAACAAAACACCTGGAGGCCTCCGAACACGGAGTCTTCCCCCAGGAACAGAAACATATTTTTAGAAACTGCAATATATATTATCCGGTATCTAACCAGCAGAGAAAACATATATGGATCTGACCATATACGACACAATGCTACTGCACACAAATACTATACATAAATATGAATATGTCTAAGAATATATAATGTTAGCATCAGACCCTTAGTGATATACGATAATTTGTCTACATAATAACAATACCGTTAGAGCATAAATCATATACACTATAACAGAAACACATTATGTGGCAAACTTGTAACCACGTATAATTGGTGTAACACAAGATAAAAAAGCAGGATATCAATAATTAGCCAGCGCTTCCCTAGCTGGCCTGCGGCGGTCCAGCCACAATGCCGCTTCCCTCGGAGTCGTGAAGAATTTGGTCTCACCATCAACAATGACACGAAGCTTGGATGGGTATAACATGGCGTATGAAATATTAAGATCGCATGGACGCCTTTTAATTGGGAGAAATTGGGCCCTATCTTTTTGTATTTCCATAGCGAAATCTGGGAAAACAGAAACACGAGTCCCGTTCCATTGTAATGGACCGCTAGTGCGGGCCAATCTGAGAACAGAGTCACGATCACGGAAATGTAAGAACTTCGCTATTAGAGTACGTGGTGGTGCCCCAGGGGGCAGGGGTCTAAATGGCACCCGATGAGCTCTCTCAAAGTATGATAAGAAAGAGGTAGAACCGAATGTATCAGACAGCCATTTTTCCGGGAATTTTTCAGGATTGGTTCCCTCCTCCTTCTCTGGCAAACCCACGAAACGGACATTATTACGCCTTAGGCGTCCCTCTATATCGGACATTTTCCTTTGTATGGAAATAAGTTGTGAATCCATAGAGTCAACACGGACACTTAGAGGTGTTATTTTATCTTCCAAAGTGGAGGTGCGAGTCTCCACCTCGCCAACTCTCTCCCGCACACACTGTAGGTCATGGTGTATAATTGAGAGATCAGACTGCACTTTCCCAATCTTTTCTGACAACCTAGTCTCGCACGCTGTCACCGCCTCAAGAACACGTTGAAGCGCAGCATCAAACGACTCAACTGAGGTTGCTGATTCTGCAGGGGATGTAGGAGGGGATTTGCCTCCCTGTGCAGCAGAAGTGGATTGGGCAGGGGGTACTCTGGAGAACTTTTCCAGTTTAGCTGCCGCAGCCGAATTCTTCCCCATCATAACACTATATATAGGAGGAGCTGACTGTATATTACTGTATGAGGCAGGGTACAGTAGTGTATAGAATAGATATTGACAACACCACTACCTTCGTACCTGCGCTTTATATATGAGGCACAGAAAGAGCAGTATTAATAATAGCTGCTGCCAGGAGGTGAGGTACAGAGGAAGCTGGGTCCGCATATAAATCAGCAGGCAAGACCACAGGTACAGTCCTGCAATATGGGAAGCAGAGCAAAGCGCACACACAGGATAATGAAGGGAACTCTCACCGTCAGCCACACAGGAAGCCCGCAGGGTGTTTCACAGCTCTGCCGCTGGCCGCCAGGAATCACCTCCTCCCGTCTCAGAGGAGCTGCTGCCAGGACGCTGCCCCGTCAGACAAGATGGCGTCGGCGGCGCAAGTGATCAGGCCCCGTCTCTCAAGTACAGCCCGCCGCTGGGTAAGTCAACCCCCGCAACCGCACCAGCTCCGCTCACCGCGGTCACCACACCCTCCACCAGCCGCGCACCGGATTCAGGTCCCGGGGGAGCGATCAGGATAAGCAGGCTGGATGTAAGGGTCCGGAGAGCACACCAGATCGCGTAATACAGCATGCTCTCCGTGGCCACGCCCCCATCGTGCAGTTTATATGCGGTGAACGACGAAAGATATTAGCAGCAGCTACAGAGCGCTGCAGAGAAAAAAAATCAACTCCCTGAATGATGTCATGCGATATCGTTCATCATTCGTCGTTTGCCAAAATTTGTCATGTACATGACGGATATCGTTCAGCACAGCCACCAGAGTTTTCAAGGGATATCTTTTGTCTTTCATCCCTCAGAAATACATCTGCTAATGGATAGGCCCCTTACTACTTGTGTTGCAAAATGTATCGTTTACTTGGTAATAACAGTGGGCCTGATTCAGAGCCGGACGCTCTGAACGATCGCCCGCTCTGAATCAGGGCGTTTTTTTATTTTTTTTGGAGCGTCCTCCTGGTTGCTCGCATAGCTGTGGGTTACCACCCACAGCTTATGCGAGCGTCGATGATGATGGTCGCGATGGTCAAGACCATCGCGACCATCGGGCTTGCGACGAGACCCTGCGGTAGGGTCTCGCTGCCGCAAGCCCTGGAGTGATTTTGGCTCTATCAGAGCCAAAATCACTCCCACTGACATCACTAGTGGTGTCAGTGGGGCCGGACCCAGACGGTAGGCGTTCCCATGGGCACGCCTCCGTCTGGGCAGCCACGCCCCGGCATGCCCACAAAAGGGGCGTGCTGTTACCATCGACAGCACGCCCCCTTTTGTAGCGAGACCCCGAGCGACGGCTTTCCCGTCGCTCGCCGGGTCTCGCACATGCGCACGACGGAGCAGCCTCCGTCGTGCACATGCGCATTTGGGTAACATCGACCCGCTTGCGAGCGTCCTGCGCGACCTGGGTAGACCCAGTATCTCTTGGAAGGAGAGAAAAACTCTTCAGCTTCTAGTTCATTTGCTGGCAATTCCTTTTATAAAGTGCCTTGTATCCTTAATTAGTAAATCACAAATGCACAGTATTACATGCAATAATAGGTGGATATATATCAAAAACAAGTATATCACACAGATTGCAAATAAGTTTAACAACTAAAATGATTATGGGCAAAATAAAAAAGGAAGAAGGGATAGTTACCAACATCTATACAGAAAGCATTAATTATTACAGGTGTTTGTAAACGTATGTCAAACAATTTGTGTGCTAGATACATAAACAAATAATATACAGTATATATAATCACACTATTAATATCACAGTGTGTGGGTAGCCCTAATATTATTTAAATGCTCAACAGATATTCAGTAATAGCCATTATAACGTACCTCCTACCCTCTCTACAATAAGTATAACCTACAGGTATTCACTTAATAGTTGGAAGTCGTACATACAGGTACAATTAAATGATCAAGTACAGACGTTTTTACACATAGAAGCAATTGTGTGTCCAGCAGCATTTACTGAGTAACTGTTGAGCAATTACATGAAATTAGTATTACGCAATAATGGGACAATCCCACTGCTGAACCATAACCACATATAGAATAGGACAGTTCCCTGCCCAAACAAATTTTGGTTGGTATGAAGCAATGGGATGTACTGTATCTACAACATTTATTAACCTACTCTGTATATGGGTAACTATTAAGATGGACATTAGAGTCTTCTTACTGGTGTGTGTTATTTTCAGATTCCGTTTCAGAATTAGTTGCATTATATTGTGTTCTAGAAGCATGTTAAAGGATTCTGGAAGTCTGAGATCAGTGTGGACAGACAGAAAACAGACCTCACTAGTTGCAGAAGAGAAGTTGAATACTAAAAAGCTTCATCAACTGTACAATGACATCCTGCAGCCCCTTACCTTATTCCCCAGTCAGACAACCCATACTACACCTGAGAGGAAAGGTATGTATGGCATTTTGTCATTAAATTGATGAGGATGATGAAATTACCATGTCTTCATTTTCCCATTTTTACGGTATATATGGTTCAAATGACACAAAGTAGTTTATGCTGTCAGCATGGAGATTCATACACCGTTCCCATTTTTCTTTTTGTTCATATCTATCTATATACTGTGTGTATGTATGTATGTATGTATGTATGTATGTATGTATGTATGTGTGTGTATATATATATATGTATGTGTACAAAAGTATTGTCTATATTGGAGATTGTGACTATAGAATTGATAATAAAGGAAATGTAGAAGGTGACAGTAAGGGGATAAAGGAGAGGGACACAAAAAATGGGAAGGTGAATGGATCTGAGCCTTGGCATGACACTTAGAGGGTTGGTGAGAATTGGGAAGTCTATATCTACAATTAAGTATCAGGACATGTCATGATGCCGCCAAAGAGATCCTACCATTATAAAAAGCATTCAGCATTTCAGCAACTGAAGCTCTCTGATCTTTTATAGAGACAATCCACCTTATCTAATGCTACTCTTCCTAATGGAAGGCAATTTCACAATCTTAGTAGTAGTGGGGGAGATATAAATGTATGAGAAACTGTTGTTTAGGTTAGATAGCAATCCATGGAGATATTAAAGAGATTATTATTGTCACAGGATTTTGTTACACTGGAAATAACTTCCCATTTCTTCATTCAGCCTGGCTTTCAAAGACTCTCACCTTCATGAGACATGGAAATTCTATTAAGGATTTTTCAAATACTATCCAAATGCAGTTTGGTGGGAATGTATGATGGATTCTGCACTTGATTTAATTGTAATTACTAAACTTGTCTTAAAATAAATACATCTACATTGATTAAGGAGATGGGCCTGGAACTACAGCAAAGTGCCGTTTCCCTGCCTGATTTAGAAATAACCTTGATATAGCCTTTAGCCTTCAGAAGGTGGTAGAGATCCACTATTCTGAAATACATCATTAACCAAGGAAAGCAGATTGAGAAGTAATGATTTACAATTGTTTGCAGTAGTGTCAGTAATCCTATCAGGGCCTGGTGATTTATATGACATCAGAGAAGAGAATACTTTATCACTCTCAGCTACAGTATAACTGCCTTTAGTGATTTGCAAGGGGGCCATTTATCAAAGTGTATATTAAGGAGGGACTGCAGCAGGTATCTTCACCCCCTTCAGTGGCGGCCTCCGGGCCACGGAAGGGGGTATCTTCACCCCCTTTCGGAGCCCGTGTCCCTGCATGTCCCAGATGATACATCCGGCTAAAGAGATTACTTTTTGCAATGCGATCAGGGGCGTTACTGACATGCCCTGATCGCGTTGCAAAAGCGATCCTTGATAAATGTCTGAGCTGCAGGGAGTCAGGGAGGGTTACAATCCTCTGTAGAGGTAGTGATGGCTGGCGTAGTACCAGTCTTTGGGATTGGTCTTACCGCCATCACATAGGCCCTAATAGTAGAGAGCATTCTGATCCCCCTACAGAAATGCCATATTTATGAACGTCTCTGAATTAGGCACAAAGGGCCTGATTCAGCAGCGTACGCAGATTCAAGACTACATACGCAGATCAAGCGGTTGTTAGCAATTGCGCATACATATAAGCCGCAATATGCATGCGCTGCGATCACACCGCGATTACGCATGCACAGATTTATCCATCACAGAATGAGTGAGAGGCTGTCAACGTTTGGGGGTGGTGATGGGGGAGTGGTCGGAAAAATGCAGGCGTGCTTGTCCGTTTTAACGTCGTTTCATGGGCATGCATAAATTAGCCACTGTGATTGCATACACAGCATGAGAGCTCTCTGCGTGCGATGAGACTTGCAGAATCTGCGGCGGGCCTGGTGTAAATACTGCATGACTGGCCGATGTGCGTCGATGGTACTGATGTTTACGCAGGAAGATCGAGCTTGGACGGATATGAGAAGGCAGCAGTGGGCGTCCTTATGCCGGCTGTGCTTTGGCAGGCATTAGCATTTTTCGCAGCTGCATTGCGTGCAAAATTGCAGCTGCGATTGCTACTGAATCAGGCCCAAAGTGCGGAAAGTGGTCCGACATTATATGATGCTAGTTATTTTGTGTAAATTTTAATTGGAATCAGATTTTACATTTTGCAAAGTCTGTTTGTTTTTTTTCTTCTATCAAGAAGCAGCAGGGAATGGGATGGGTGATTTCTACAGCAAGGGGTCAGTTGTAGATTACAGTTTGAATCAGTGGCGACTCCAGGGGTGGGGCTGCAGTGCAGTGGAAAATTCAATTAGGGGAACCACCCCAACTCATAGGCAAACGCAGGGGGGGGTTCCGTCTGCCTGGAAACCCCTCTCCCCAGCCCACACCATGACCACAATAGAAATAGTAATGTAATAGAATTTTACTAGTGCTGAATTTTCTTCACAGTATCACAAATGAAATAAATTAGCACCACCTGTGGATCTTTTAACATGAATCTGTCATCAATAAATAACCTGTGCACCAACTAGGAGATATGGAAAACATTCACTGTTAGGGATGTGCTGCTATAGAGCCCAATATGTACATATATATATATATATATATATATATATATAAATATACATACTGTCTTGGAGTTATCCTGGATTTCTCCCTCTCCTACAAACCACATATCCAGAGCCTCTCACAGTCCTGTCGTTTCCATCTGAAATTTTTTTTTTAAAAGATTGACCCTTACTCACCCAGGATGCCACCAAAACCCTCATACACTGGTCATATCCAGATTGGACTACTGTAACCTTCTCCTATCTGGCCTCCCCAACTCCCATCTCTCTCCTCTCCTGTCAATGCTGCTGCTCGACTCATCTTCCTCTCTAAACACTCTACATCTGCCTCCCCTCTCCTACAAGCCACTCCACTGGCTCCCCTTCCCTTTTAGAACCCAATTCAAGGTTCTCACACTCGCTTACAAAGCCCTCACCCATTCCTCTCCCATTTACATCTCTGACCTCTTCTCCCCCCACTCTCTTTTCCGCCCCTTTGCCCATGCTACTCCCGACTCCCTCTACTTATCAGACTCTCCTCCTCTTAACAATCCTTCAAACGGGCTCTCAAGACCCACTACTTCATCAGAGCCTTCCAGCTCCCATCCTAACTTGCTGCAACATGCTCTTTCCTCCCTGTTTATCCAATCTGTGTCACACCTGTTTGTCTGCCCCTCCACTTTAGAATGTAAGCTCTTACGAGCAGGGCCCTCTACCCTCTTGTGCTTCTCCTTACTTTACTTTCACCTACTTCTTACCCCCTACCAGGGCACCTAACACCTGGTTGCTTACGCTCTGTTGCATATCTAGGTGTTATGGTCACTAATGTAGCAATGTATATTATCCATGTCCTTGTCCTATTTTGTACTGTAAGTCAGTTGTCAAATTATTTGTTTATGTACTTTGTAAGGCGCTGCGGAACACTTGTGGCGCCATATAGATAAAGGATGATAATAATATATGTCCAGGGCAGAGCTAAGTTATTCTGCTGCTCCCCCAGACTTCCGGACTTGCTCTAATACTCTGGAATGGTGCCCACATCTAAAATAAAAACATTCAGCTCAGACAGGATGGCCTACTGACACATTTAATGACTTACTGTGATTGCTGGTCCTCTATATGTTGGAATTATGACACACAATACATTTTGTATGACGCATATTAAAGCTGGTTAAGTGCTAATTCTACCCTCTTCATGGACTGGCCACACTCACTCTAAAATCAAGGATTTGGAAACCCCACTCTAGAAATCCTGCATTTGCCACTGCAACTGCCAGCAAGTCCCAGCCATCTATGTTTGGCAGCATTTGAAATGGCAGTTGGTGTGGTTCCCTTAATTGAAATTTGTGAACTGCGCTGCAGCCTCACCTCTGGAGCCGCCACTGGTTTGGAGTAAGGAAGAGTCTAATGTCTAATATTAATTTTATTTGCACAAATTCCAAATTTATTTCATGTCCAGAAATGGTTCAGTATTTCGGTTTAAAATATATGTTTTTTGTACATTTCTTTTGAAATTACAGATTAGTATAGTGTGTGTATTTATCAGAATAAAACATGTTTGTCTGTCCCTATATGCTTTGTAAGTGTACATTTATTCTTGACATATAACCAACATCCCCACCCCACCCCTGTTGCCTGCCCTACAGTGCATCTTCAATTAACCTGGTCATACCTGTTCATGTTACATAAGATAATGATGTTGTAAACTGCACGTATACAATCATATACATGTTGTGGAAAACATAGACAAGAGCATTAGTGAAGGAGACAGTAGTAGATACAGTGCCTTGCAAAAGTATCCACCCCCCTTTGCATTTTTCATGTTTTTTTGCCTCACAACCTGGAATTAAAATGGATTGTTTGAAGGTGTGCATCATTTCATTCACAGAACATACCTACAACTGTGCAGTTTTTTTTTTCATATTGTGAATCAAACAACATTTAGGACAACATAACAGAAAACTTCAGCATGCATAACTATTCACCCCCCTAAAGTCAGTACTTTGTCGAGCCACCTTTTGCGGCAATTACAGCTGCAAGTTGCTTTGGATAAGTCTTTATGAGCTTGCCACATCTTGCCCCTGGGATTTTTACCCATTCCTCAAGGCAAAACTGCTCCAGATCCTTCATGTTGGATGGTTTCCGCTTGAGAGCAGCAATCTTCAAGTCTGACCACAGATTCTTAATTGCATTGAGATCTGGGCTTTGACTAGGCCATTCCAACACATTTAAATGATTCCCCTTAAACCACTCAAGTGTTGCTTTAGCAGTATGCTTCAGGTCATTGTCCTGCTGGAAGGTGAACCTCCGTCCCAGTCTCAAATCACAGGCAGACTGAAACAGGTTTTGCTCAAGAATATTCCTGTATTTAGCACTCTCCATCTTTCCCTTGACTCAAATCAGTTTTGCAGTCCCTGCATGATGCTGCCACCACCATGTTTCACTGTGGGGATGGTGTTCTTGGGGTGATGGGATGTGTTGGGTTTGCGCCAGACATAGCGTTTTCCTTGGTGGCCGAAAAGTGAAATTTTACTCTCATCTGACCAGAGCACCTTCCTCCATACATTTGGGGAGTCGCCCACATGCCTTTTGGCAAACTCAGATCATGTCTTCTTATTTTGATCACTAAGTAATGGCTTTTTTTCTGGCCACTGTTCCATAAAGCCCAGCTCTATGGAGTGTATGGCTTATTGCGGTCACATGCACAGATACAACAGTCTCTGCTGTGGAACTCTGCAGCTCTGCAGCTTCTTCAGGGTTACCTTTGGTCTCTGTGCTGCCTCCCTGATTAATGCCCTCCTAGCCCGGTCTGTGAGTTTTGGTGGGCGGCCCTCTCTTGGCAGGTTTGTTGTGGTACCATGTTCTTTCCATTTGATGATGATGGATTTGATGGTGCTCCGGGGATCATCAAAGATTTGGATATTTTTTAATAACCCAACCCAGAATTATACTTCTCAAAAACTTTGTCCCTGACTTGTTTGGAGAGCTCCTTGGTCTTCATGGTGTGATGCCTCTTGCTTAGTGATGTTGCAGCCTCTGGGGCCTTTCAGAAAAGGTGTGTTTATACTGACAGATCATGTGACACTTAGATTTCACACAGGTGGACTTCATTTCACTAATTATGTGACTTCTTAAGGTAATTGGTTGCACCAGAACTTTTGAGGGGCTTCATAGCAAAGGGGGTGATTACATATGCATATACCAATTTTCAGAATTTTATTTATAAAGATTCTTTTTTATATATATTTTTCTCATTTCACTTCACCAAATTAGACTATTTTGTGCAGATCCATCACATAAAATTCAGATAAAAAAAAATACAATAAATTACAGGTTGTAATGCAACAAAAAAGGTAAAAAGCCAAGGGGGTGAATACTTTTTCACGGCACTGTATATTAAAGTCTCTAAAACATACAAGTGGTGGTGTTGCCGATAGCAACCAATCAGATCCTGTCTATCATTTTCTAGAATACAATAGAGAAATGATAGTTTAAATCTGATCGGTTGAATGGGTAACACCACCACTTGTTGTTGAAACTTTAGTAAATCTACCTCATAATATCATATCACTCCAATTACAGGTCCTAGAGAGGAACAGAAATATCCCTCAGAAGACCAGTTTAACTTAAAGGAAGAAGTTGATGCTACTCTTTGTAAAGGTAAAATTCGTATGCTGACTATTTTTGATACAGTAACTGATTTTATTACATTGCTTTTTGGGCTGATAAACTTGCAGGTTTTCATTATTATTATGGCTGGATTATTATTGGCCCAACATCCATTGTGCCCACATCATGGATCCAGGATCCAAAGGTTGCTAAAATTGATTCAAAATATTGGTTCTGCATTCAGTTATTTGGCATATGCTAAAAATAACACTAAGCCTAGATTTACATCTAGAGTATTATGGCCCTGATTCAGACCTACTCGCTGCCACTCGCTGGGTCTGTAGACATTTTTTTTTCCTCCGGCCGCTTGCAAAGCTGTGGGAGACCGCCCACAGCTTGTGCGAGCGGCCAGGAGACCATCGCGATAATCGTGGCCATCGGCCTTGCGACGAGATCCTACGGTAGGGTCTAGGCTGCCGCAAGGCCGAGTGGACTTTCTGCTCTAATAGAGCAGGAAGTCCACTACTGACATCAGTAGTGATGTCAGTTTGCTCTACCTACAAACGCCAGGAGTTCCTAAGGGAACGCCTGCGTTTGTCCAGCCACCTACCCTACCCGCCCACAAAACGGGGCGAGCTGTCACTCACCATCGACAGCCGTCCCATCTTGTTGCGAGCCCTGTAGCGACTGAACTTCAGTCACTCGGCGGGGCTCGCGCACGCGCATGCCGGATGCGGTGCATGCGCAGTGCACAAACATCGGGTTGCTTGCGAGTGGCTCTGAATGAGCTCCTATGTGTAGACCTATAATATTTGTCACGTCGTACTCTGAAAGTCCAATTATCTAAAGACTAAGGGCCTGATTCAGAGATGAACGCAATGGCGATTACATATGCTTAGAAAGCGATTGTTTGCCATCGCGCATGCATATAAGCTGCACTGCGCAGCATTCACATTGCGATTACGGATGCATATAGGAATCCATCGCAGAGAGAGAGACCGGTATTCAGCGTTTGGGGGTGGTAACGGGAGTGGTCAGAAAAATGCAGCTGTGTCTTAGCGTTCAAACGCCATTACATGGGTGTACATAAATTAGCCCTTGCGATCTCCTACGCAGCATGAGAGCCCTCTGCATGTCAGGAGAGCAGCCAAGTCTGCGGCAAAGTCAGACCTGCCATAAGAGCAAGATGGCCGCTCGATATGAGTCGATGCTACCGATATTTATGCAGCTGTGTTGCGTACAAGATCGTAGCTGCGATCGCATTAGCATCCATCTCTGAATCTGGCCCTCAGCTTGCTGGACCGGTGTAACCACTTATATATTGCCCATAAGGTTTTTGTTTAAATGTATATAAAATATTGTAATGTGGTTGGAAATAATGACTGTGCAATTGAAAACAAAAGGAAAAATAGACACATTGAAAATAAGCAATTAAATATGTTTATATTGCAAAAAATATATGATATTCAACAGCAGTGTGTCCTTACCGCAATAACGGTTAGGACTTTAAACAGTTGCCTGGCGCCTGGGCTTATATTAATGAATGAAAAACATGGTAAATGCGGATATTTATGTGCCCATTATTATATTTCAGTAACTAATTTTCTTTGTTCATGTAGATGAAGTATACGCAGGTCCAGTAGCTCCATTCATGAGGGATGTGTGCACCGTCTCTCCAGAGGTTCTGTGTGACATTGTTAAAAGGAGACTACACAGAAATTCAGCAGTGAAAGTTGGCTCCGCAGAAGTGCTACAGATATTTGTATGTACTATTCATATCCATCTCTTATGCTGTCCTGACTGTTATAGTGCCATTCTGCAGTGCTGTGGGTTAGCTGAAGGCTTCTGGGCACCCGAAGCAAATCTGAGCCTCAGTATTCTGAAATGAAGAAGCACCAGCACAGTCTATTCAGTGAATATGGAACACTCCCTAGTTCTGACTTTTTGAATAGAGCCCTGTGCATTGTCACACAGTGTTCCTGATTTAGGAAACATCCGACACTGATTAACAGGCTGTACTATTGCTTCCTTGGTCACAATAAGAAGGAAATAACCAATCTGCTGTGTGCCAACATAGCCTATTGCGATGACAGTGGGGCCTCCAGAGCTCCTGGTACTGTTGCTACCCCGTTCCTACACCACTGTTGCAGTAGCTATAGCATCTGCATTAATGTATATTGGTGTTTTAGTGTGCTTGGACAGATAAGAAAGGTTACTCTTACTGTACTACTTATATAAAGACATATATGTTTTTTTGTTTGTTTTTTTAAATTTAAAGTAGAGATGAGAGGTTCAGTTTTGACCTGGATCTCCTCGCCAAGTTCGGATCTCAGAACAAGGCAAAACGTCATCCTTCATGGACATCTCGGCACAGATGACCGTGAAAGATTAACCGCTCATCTCTAATTTAATGTAAATGTTGATATGTTGTAGAGGAGGTGGCACTGTACTTGTAGACCGGGTATAGGTGGCAGGGATCATGAAGGCAAGATTGCATGATTCATTGCATAATTCTGCAGTGTTACATGACAATGTCTAATGGCAAATGCCCTGAGTGTTTATTAAATACTGTAGGAATTCATGCAGCCCTGCAATGGATCAGTCACAATTCCTGACAACATTCCTTTGGTCAAATTAGGAAAGAAAAAGGACTCTCTTTTAATTTTTAATTTATAAAACTTCACATTTATTGGAAGTAATTAAAATTTACAAAATGAAAATACTTTGTGTGTCCAGAAGAGACCTAACAAGGTAAATCACATGAAAAACAAACAGCAAAATGACCACACGTCAAAACTTGTGTGGAGCGATGGGATGGCTCTTTGGCCCATTTTCTTGCTGAGATATGTGTCCTCCTATAGTAGTGTAACTATATTAAAAGCAGGAAAATGGGTCTATTTAATATCATTCAAATGCCCCCGCCACCACACCCCCAGAATATAGAGGTAGTTGTGTAAATGCACAGATCCCCATTTTGGAACCTCCCACAGAAAAACACTCTGTGCCTATTCTGCAGGTCTGGCTGGAAATGGGCATGGTGGAAAGAACGAAAATGTCCCATCAAAGTGCTGACTTCTGCCAGTTCAGGTCCATCCGCCTCATTCATTTATTCTTTATGTCTCAAGTTAATCATGAGAGTGACGGAACATCAGGTCGTATTATGTGGCAAAATTGTGCATTTCCTTTTCTGACTAAAATGCATCTGAAAAAATGCCAAAGGTGATGAATGAAAAATGAAGATCCTTTTGTACCGGAGGGAACTCTGACCACCTCTATGCTCTCCAATCCTTCATTCCTATTGAAATATATTATCTTGAAAAACAATATCCCGTTTCTTGATGGGTACATAATACCAGGTGCATAAGTGGTTTCGCTCATGGTCAGCAAGAAATGCCCCGGTTCACCCATCTCCTCCCATCAGCAACATTTTATAGTAGCCACCATCTTAGTGTGTAGAACAATTGGCCAAAAAAAGTTGCATGACATCACAAAATGACTCTTGTGCTGTGGGACAACATTTTCCGTGCTCATAAATGTTTTCTACTGTGTTATAGGTATGGAAAAATGTAACCAGTAATTTGTGGAAACATCTAATTGGAGGCTATTACATATTCTGCAATGTCAGATAACTAAGCAACATTTAGTCACCTAATGATATTTTGTCCAGTTTGAAAGATCTGTTCCTTTCTGCTTTCTGATAGGAGGAAATTATTCTCGGTGAGGTAAAAGTTGCCTGTGAGAGCATTGCACGTGCACTGCGCACCACATTATTACCTCAGAATAAAAAGCTACAACTACGCCGTCGTATCATCTCCCACATCATGATTGTCGCCGAGCAGCTGTTTATGTTCTACATGCACAAACTGGGTGACAACAAACCACACGCTGTGTTTTCTGAGGAGGCCAGTCTCACCCGTTACAAAGCACAGCTGTTACTTGATTGTTCCAAATTGTAAGTCCCAACAATAAGCTGTATTTATTTTGTTCACATCTTTAAGGGAAAGCATTCTGAGAATGTGTCAATAAAATGATAATATCCAGAAATATAAAGATTACTTCCAAAGCATAAGACTATTGGCTATGATGTCTTATGCAGCCGTGCATTAGTGTGGGAATGTACATGTATGTCCTTATTAGACATGTGCAATTTGGTTCTCCAGAAATCCAAATCCACACAAATGTTGTTATTCTAGACAAATTCAAGTTGCGGTTATTATCTCCTGAGGAGATCTGGATAAATCTGAGTCGCGGTTCTGATCTTCCAGCAGTTCGGAATTCAGATTTGAAATTTGAATTTCGGGTTTTGGATTGCATAAATTACATGATTTTAGCTGTTTTTAAAAACTTTTTATCATAATTTTTTATTTTTATTTGAATAAAAACACAAAGCTGAATCCAGATCCAAAACCAAATCCAAAACAGCGCACATCTCTAGTCCTTATACAGTATTGCATTGTACACCTGAGGTTGGCATTTTGTTGGTACAGTAACTATTTTTGTGTGTAAATTACTTTCCAATTTCACTTGGGGGGGGGGGGGGGATGCAATAAGCGGCCCTCCTGCTGTTGCTGAAATACAAATCCCAGCACACCTTGCACCAGTTTTAGCATGACCAAATAGTGAATGAGTGCTGTTACATTTTGTTACTAATCAATGCATGTCAGTATGATGTTAGTAGATTTGTCAGTGGCTTGCTTTTTACAAGCTCTTCAGATGCAGCTTCCTAATAATATCTGGGCATCTTCTGGGTTTTGGTACAGAGGCTAAGAGACAAATCCCATATATTATTACTACCAGTATGCAGAGCTCTCACCATCTATTTTCAGGAATAATATACTATTTTCAACATTTCTTTGTAACCCGTGCTGACATGAGTCCTTATTATTATGAGATCTATGTATGTGTCGAACTTTCACCATTCATACAAAAACTCTAATTCAGATTTATTTTTTTAGTTTTAACGTGTTTTCAGTCAGACACCACCTTATTGATGAGATAAAGGAGTTAGATGGAAAGGAACTATTACATGATGGCCCTAATGAAGTTGCTGTGGAGCACATGGAGGAGAAGACACCTCAATATAAAACCCACAGGCCAAATTTTACTATGGCATATTTGTTAAGGTTGGGCAGGCCAGACATTGCAGTGCAGAAGGCCCAAAGAGAAATAGAACTGATGCAGGTAATTGGGAGATAGCTATGACATTTTTGTTGAATACAAATCTGAAGTAGTACATTGAAATGACATTCCAATTTTGTTCTATATACATTTTTTTTTCCAGATATATGAACTCTGTGGATTATTAACCAATATGGTGAAAGTATCAGTTTAACCTTAGGAATCAATAAGCAAAAAACATGGATCAGTCCAGCCTAGTTAGACTGACTTGAATATAAATAATCTGCTTGGTTGCTATGGGTTCCTGATTCAGAGCCGGACGCTATTTGCGCTCGCTCGTTCAGAAAAAGGGACTGACTATTTAAATTGAGCGCTCGCTCTTTGCGGTCTGTTGACGCCTCTATATCTGAGCGAGCGAACGAAACATGCGCTCGCTATTTTGTAAAGACTCCCCCTGGCCGCTCGCATCCTACGTCATCTCCGCTATTTATTTGATTAATCGAGTACATCGAAAGGCGTCTGAACTGCTCACAGTGCTTGTGGTTGGATTTTCCTACCGCAATCATGCGAACAGTTCAGGCTAAGAAACAACCAAGTGACGTGGTTGATGACGCTGCTTTGTTCATTATGCACACCCTTAAAATGCCCGTTTTGACCTTTTGGCACGCCTGCGTTCGGATCTCCACTCCCCGTTTTCAAGCACCTTCCCCTGTTACCACCCACAAACGCCTCATCCTGTCACTCAAATTAACAGGCACTCACTATTTGGCGAGCGCTCGATTTCCGATTGCACTGACTTACGAGCGGCTCTGAATCAGGCCCACTGTGCTTTCCCACTATGTTCGTACAACATCCTATTATTTAATTCCATGTTACAAATATATCAGGTATCATCCCATCACTTGTCCACATTAAACAGTTATATCTGTGTCTTGCATCCATAGTGATCATTATCATGCCTTCCATGCTGCATTGTTGGCTGTCACTATTTACAGCTGTAGCAATTCATTGTCTATGAGGATATAATTAGTGGCCAAGTAATAGGTATTCTTTTTACATTTGAATAACAATCGCATGCCCTATCTATGTAATCTGCTTTTTGTAAATAATTGAAACATATATTGGATGTCCATATAGGATACATGGTTTAGTATTTTAAATTTATTACATTGAAAATACTAAACCATTATATATATAAATTTATTAAATTTTAGACACTAGAAAATTCACAACAAACTCTTTACAAATCCTCACAGATTGGAAACATAAAGGGACTGGATTTAGAGACAGTACATATGTTGATTCCCAAACGAGAAGACCATAGAAGATCTATAAGAAATATGAGCTGTGAGTATCCCAAACACTTCAAATTGTATTTTGTTTATGAAACCTGTATATACTCATTCTGCATTTATTTTAATAGTTTGTCTTGCTAAGGTGTTACATGTGTTTATTTTATGAAAGCTGTATACACTATAGACATGCCTGGGAAATGCTGCCCTGGAATCCCAAGCACTGCATTACATTTGCTGGGCAGAGGCAGGGCTTCAGTAATGTAATGAGGAGCTACACGTGGGTGGCATCGCCCTAATGAAATAGTACCTATCCAGATAAGCTCTGGGTGCTAATAAACACTTTGCTATTTATCTTCCCATTCATCAAGTGCTTGAATATTCTGGTCAGAAGTTCCAACCTATGACAATAAAGGCTCCATACATCTGCGATTGATTGGGGCAATTCCTCGATCCCTAGACATCGGCGTTGGGGCATCTGTGAAAAGGCCCCCATATTTCTGTGATGTATTGGGCAATTCCCCCGATCCCCAGACGGGGGAGTCGGGGCGTCGTTGAAATCCAACATGTTGGATTTTCCGGATTTGCTGATCCTGACTAAAATATAATTGGGATCAACAAATGGGGGATTTTTAACATGAAGAATTTCACATATTCCCCAACGGATCAGCAATCATTGACTGACGCCAATTGGCATTTCAGACTGGCGGATCTGATTCAAACGGGGTATCGGGAAAACGGCCCGCAGATGTATGGGACCCTTAAGTCAGTATGCAGAGCAGAACAATTACATGTGATAAAGATAGCATGTCTCATTGTTTCCTCACAGGTGAAGCAATTACAACCCCATGCCCATTCATACATGATGGAGACCAAGAAACAAAAGATGACTACAGTCATACTAAGCAGTCACGTTTCAAGGTTGTTTTTCTTCTTTTTTAAATCAGCCAAACTTGTAGGCTTACAACAAATATTGTTTCCCTAACGTGTCATGAGCCAGGATTTCTGCCCATGTGATAGGTGCGGTGCCCCTGCAGTGGGCTTTGTGGATATCAGTATTATAAGCATAAGGCAGTAGGCCATTTTACAGTTATTATTGGTGGGTACCAAGAGAAGAAGCTACAATTGTAAATCAGTATTCAGAAAATGTATTACTAGAAATACCATACCACTACTATAGATCATACAAATTTGCTGATCAGTATAGTAACAAATGTCATTACTGACTTCTTTAATCATTGCAAGCTCTAGTCACTATCAGCGGGCAGATGATTATCATTAAGCTGCTCCAGCAATATTTTCTTGGAAAATTGCATTGGTAATTTTTTTTTTTTACTGCGGTAAGTGGTACAAAATTTGTTATTGTCATATATTCATAATCTAGTTTTGTTGACCCGTCATTTGCATACAACTGCAGACAACATCGCCCTTCTGTATGTTTAGGTACCCTGTCCATTGCAGCAGTGGGAAGTGGGCGACTACAGCGTGTGCCCAGGCTTTAGCTGCACATTACGGAGACGGGCTAGAGCAGGCATGTCAAACTCAAAATCCCAACCGGGCTGAATATTCAAGGTCTAAGAGTGTATGGGCCGCAAGAAAAATCAAAGTCTCAATAATATGCTCCAGACCCCATCTCCACATGACATAATAATATAATAATATGCTTCAGAACCCCCTTGTAATAACATGCCCCACTTCCCTAGTAATAAAATGCTCCAGTCCCCCCCCACCAATAACATGCTCCAGACCCCATCTCCACAGGACATAATATAATAATATGCTTCAGAACCCCCTTGTAATAACATGCCCCACTTCCCCAGTAATAATATTCTCCAGTCCCCTCCCCCCAATAATATGCTCCAGACCACAACCCCCTGCTCACCTCCCTACACACGTGCACTGAACAAGACTGTGCCCCCCGTGTCTCAGCCTCACCATTCCCCAGCCACTGTCTCCCAGCCTCAGTATTCCCCAGCCAATCTCTAAGCTTTACCATTCCCCCTATTCCCCAGCCGTGTCTTCAGCTCCAAACCCCCCCCTCCCTTTACACTAGTCAGGCAGACATATTTATTAAAGTATAAATTTACTTACTGACTGTCACATTGTGACACAGTCAGAACTGGCGGGATGGCGCTGGCTCCTGCTCTTGACTTCTGTCTGTGTGTACTGTGCAGAGCTGCAGGCTGCTGCTGTGTGTGCAGGGAAGGCTGCAGACGCGCTGGAGGAGGGCTGCGGACGGGCTGGTGACAGAACCGCCAGTGGTGACTGACGGCACTGCAAAGGCTAATGGGAGGAGCTGCTGCCGGCAGGCATGTGCAGCAGCTCCCCCGTCGGCCATGTTTTTCTTAACTAGTAACACTGCCCGATCGGAGCTGAGCTCCGATCACGGTAGCTAGGCCGGCTGAGCAGAGCAGCAGGGGTGAATGAAGGGCTCCGGGCTGGGCGCATAATATATGTATTTGGGCCCACACTGTCGGGCCACATAAAATGTTTATTTGGGCCGATTGTTTGACATGCCTGGGCTAGAGCATCGCCGATTATTAGATGGATTACAGATAATTATTCTTAAAGGATTTCCATTCTACAGTAAATATTTATTTTATACTGTTCACTTCTGACTGATTTCTGCTTCTTAGTGATCTCTATGATTTTCTCTAATATGTTCTGAGTGCACATTTATCATGGCTTCAAACATATACCTACTTGTCATCTAAAATGTTTTATAATAATAAATTAGCTAACAGTTTACTTTATGTGACAGTTTCTGCTATAAAACATACAAGTATTATTGTTACTAGTGATCTTTCCAGGAACACATTTTAGCACTGTAACAATAACAGATTATTCTGTTAGAAGACAAATCAGTAACATCAGACACTTTATATAAAAGCAGAAATGTGTGTCCTGCCCTAACCTAAGGACTGGTGACCTGCTGGCTGATGAATTGAGGATAATATGTAACCAATACGCTGCTGAATGTCCAGTGATTGCTGGAAGATTTGAAACAGTGGAAGTCAAAGATGATCCGGTATCAGATGATCTCAGAAGGTATTTTACCTGTAGTTTAATTATTGTTTATCTGTCAGGCCCATTTTGTACGAATGGGCAGGAATAGCAGTGTTGCTTCTGGCTCCTTTGTAGAAGGGTCTCCTCCGATTGTAGCTTCAGAGACAGGAATGACAGGACTATTACAGAAGCTCCTCACTAATTATAACACGCTAGCCTTTTTTGTTTTTATGTTGAAAAATACTAGTCAGGGACAATTAGATATTCTGTTATATCTCATGATATACAGTACAGCAGGGTTTCCCAAACTTGGTCCTCAAGGCACCCTCACAATCCAGGTTTTAAGGATGTCTATGTTTGTGCACAGATGGTGTAATCAGAGTGACTGAGGCACTAATTAAGTCACCTGTTCTTAAGCATGGATATCCTTCAAACCTGGACTGGTATGGTGCCTTGAGGACTGAATTTGGAAACCACTGCACTACAGTATTAACAATTCCAGGCTGTGTTAATGTCATATTAATTTTACAAAGGAATGGGTTCTACTCACATGAACAAAACATAAACCAAAACAAGTATGTACTTGAACTAATAAGCACTGCCAGTGACGGCTCAAGGCATGGGCAAGCAGGGCCATCACCCGGAGCACCAAAGCCTGAAGGACGCAGCCCTACACCCTTCCTGTCAGAGGTACTCACTACCGCCAGGCTCTGGAAAAGGCCGCCCTTCACCCACCCGCTGGCATTATTGGGTATATGGTCAGTGGGAGGGAAGAGGTGCAGTTGTGCAGCACAGAACAGTGCTGGGCGCAGTCAAGCCTAGCACCGGCCCTAAGCACTATACTCATTTACTGATTAAAGTCTGCCTTCCACTTAACCAAACAAGGTAATTGTATATGCCATCATGGCGGCGCAGAGATTACCGTGAGACGTCTGTAGGTTCTGATGACCATGTTTAATACTAAACAGAAATTGATGTCTTTAAGGTTGATGCAAGAGAAGTCTCATCAAGGAGAAGTACAGTGTCCAGACGAGGAGATTCCTCCCTTAATAAGAGCTATTGGTCCTGGAAACAGGAATGCTGCTAAACGCCTGGAAATGGAAGCCTTATTACAGGTAGATAACACTACATATAACATGGTTTATCACTCAGGGAATTGTTCCTATTACTTATTCCCTCATACCTTTTGTTTATCTATATGTTTATTCCTGAATCAGTAGCAAATTATATTTGTTTCATTTTCCCACCTATAGGGCCTCATTTAGAGGTGGATGTACGTCCAGTGTTGTGGTGTAAATATATGCAATTCCGTACAAAAACAGGGATGGGCATGTATTGGCTTAGTACAGAAAGGTAGTGAACACTTATGTGTAGCACGCCTCCTGGAGATGCTGCCTAATGAGGCTTGGTCGCATCCCAGATAGGCTTCTATGGCGGTGAATCTTTTGTGGGTATGACACCAACAGCATTGACAAGGTGATTTAGATTGGCTATTTGCTTAAAGACCTCTCAAGCTGATGGCACTTAATTTATTAGCGTCCAGGCTAAATTATGTCAGGTGACGACCATATATTTAGATGACTTGTTTGTTAGTCCATATAGGCTGTTACAAGAAAGAATATTCCCATAGGATTTATAAAGTGGTTACTGACGGATGTGGCAGTTTGTACATCATTACATTTATATAGAAAAAAATACAACTTTTATATAATAATTTATAACACAACCCATACCTCATCTTGTGTATATGACACTTCATTATATTATATTGTGTACCAATTAGTTAATGTGATTTTCACATCTAAATGCTAACACAGTCAAGCCATATATATACACTAGAATGTGCCATATGTATATGCATTCATAAGCCTGACATATGCTTGGTGCAGAATACTGATTTGCTTTGAGTTGGATGTGTCATGAGTTCTGTGCAATTCAACATACATAATTATTATGTATACATTTAGAAAATGTAATGTGGAAAAATATATTTTTGTGCTTTCAAAATAAAATTATGATTATTAGTATTATATCTTATTTAGTTCTGTTAAAGAACTTGCACTCCACTAACTTGTCTTTATTGTAAGTCTATCTTTCAGTCCTCAGCTTTCACTGGCATAAATTCTTACTTGCCCCCAATCCTATATCTCCAGGTTTTCTGTGTTCATTAGCCAGCTCTCCAGAATCATTAACCAGAAATCCACAATGACTTCTGTAGAGTGGAAATACAATGTGATATCCCGATAACTCCTTGTTAGGTGATTAGTTTCTAAAGCTGGGTACACACTGAGCAATGTATACCCAGCCGATATGTCGGCCCGACTGCCCGACATATCAGATCCTGGGTACACATTCAAAACAATGTAATGAACGACGGAACGATCACTCGTTCTGTCCTTTACTACACTGCAGGGCGCCACATGCGATATCGTCAGGTTTGATGTACAGCACATCAAACCTGACAACTTTGCATGGAAGCGCACATATCATGCATAACACACTGTGTGATATACATCTGTCGTTCCGATTTGCCCAAATCGCTCCAGTGTGTACCCAGCTCAGCACTATTGCAAAATAAATAATTGCTTAATGGTAGAATTTCTTGCATATAATTTGTACAATTGCTCAAATGTGGACAGTTGCTCAGTGTACATTAAGCCCTGATGTCAATATTATGTTTTCGCTGGGTTAGCAAATGATATGATTAGGGATAGCCTACACAGGGCCGAAACTAGGATATCTGTCACCCGGTGCAAAGCAGCAATTTTGCGCCCCCTCCCTTCCTGTACCTGGATTTTGTCCTTGCTCCTCCTTAAGGCAGTGCACTACTCAGACATCCCTGGTATAGTGACTTACATTATTCCACACACTTCCCTGGTGAGAGGTGAGGCTGCAGCGCAGTTCAAAATTCAAATAGGGGAGACACACCAACTGTCATTTCACACACTGCCAAACATCACTGGCAGTTGGTGTGACTCCCCTATTTGAATTTTGAACTGTACTGCAGCCCCACCTCTAGTGCCTCCACCAATCATAAACTACCAGGGAAGTCCAGGACCAGAGTATTGTGTCCCTCCTGGAGAGGGTCATGTTGGGAGGTATGCACACACTGTAATGCCTATTACCAAAGTGCCACTTACATATTTGCCCGACACCATTTTATGCCCCACAGTAAGGCTTCTAATTACTTTAAAATTACCTGCTCGTTGACAGGGGTTTTATTCTCATTACCATTACCATGCTCGTTGCCAGGGGGTTTATGCTCGTTGCCAGGGGTTTCATGCTCGTGGCCATGGGTTACATGCTCGTTGCCATGGGGTTTATGCTCATTGCCAGGGGATTTCACAGGAGAAGATGCAGCTTTCAGCATCTTCTCCCGGCAGCGCCAGCGTTCTCGGCACTTCTGGGAACGCTGTGTGCATTGCACTGGGCTAACAAACACTAGAGGTCCAGTAGGACCTCTAGCATCTGTCTCCTCCTTGGCGGCGGCCATTTTTGGATGGACGTTTTCTGAATCTGCAGCCCCCAAGCCACCGCGAGTCAGGCTTTTTTCACCCCCTGCATTTTGGCACCCAGTGCACGTGCACCTCTAGCCCCCCCTAGTTGCGGCCCTGAGCCTACATGTTATACTGTTTAAGCCATGGAGAAAGGGAGCGATTCAAACGTTTTGTGGGCAGCTATTTTTTGAAGGGTGCCCGATGGAGCAATTCAATTGTTGCTTCATTTGGGCTCGATAGCCGCCGCCATCTCTGCTCGTACCCTCTGGAGGGTGCGAGCAATAATGTGCGATAAACCCATTGTTAAGGCGCCCAAACCAGAACTTTAAATTGGTTTAGCAATTTTACACGGCTAAACCCAGTCTAATAGGGCGCGGAGAACACAATAATTAATGGGCGCCCAGAACAATTGATTTGCAACACTGGGTGCCCATTAATTATCACCACCCACACAAAAATGTTAATCGCCCCTTTGGGGAGAAGCAGTAAGTGAGGTGAGGTTTAGGCTTTGAAAAGGGGGTTTAGTTTGTGGGGGTGTTTAGGCTTAAGTTGCTACAGGAATTTTTGGTTCCTAGGTTCAGCGCTAGATAATGTTTACAATGGGTCTTACGTTTATGGCCATGAACAATTCAACAAATGCTTCTGGTATTATTTCCACTACTGCCCCTGTCACAATTGTTGTTGTTCATTGAGTTGTGATCAGTTGGTAGCAAATGATTACCATAGAGCTGCCCATGCTGGCAAAAGTAATAATTTATAATAAAAACTTAAACTTTGTTAAATGATGTGACCTTTTCCTATGTGCATCCTCTCTAGGATTTGAACAAGAAATCTGAACAAGATAAAGAACCCCAGAAGACAGAAATAGGCTGTCATCCTCAGTCTTTCACAATTGATGTGCAGATTCCTAACAGGCCACTAGCGAGGAAAGCGGATATTCAGGCCTCCGACAGGATATTCACAGATTTAACTGAAATTCCAAAATATCCCCCTGTGTACAATGATCTTACATCAGAGGTAATTATTACACTAGGAAAATGAGTGGATATGTTGCTGGACTAAAATGTGACTCCTCATCCACTGCCTCTCATGTATTTGCTGGTGTACATTTAATTTACACTTCTCTTTTTAACTTAACTTTCATCAATTAGCTTGTAGGTGAGCCAAATGTTACACTTTATGCTGTGGTATTGGGTAGGAAATTAGTAGTCAGGTATTTAATCAGATCTTAAATATTTAACAAATATTTGTTAAATATTTAAGAACTAACTGTGATTAAATATGTCCTGTGTATATAACCCCATAGGAAATAAGCTGTCTTCTGATTGCAGATGCAATTTCAAATTCCAAGATGCGTCTGTAGGTGGCAGTAATAATACATAGAATAATATGTGGACATAAATAGAACCTATGATATCTATGTATACTTAATAGGTTGAAGTAAGCTCAGGTGCGTTTTAAGGGATTGGGGGGAAGGGGTGTATGTGCAGTGTGCCCATCCACATGCAGCTGTTCTGGCGGCACCATCATTCTGGTAATATATTTGGAAATATGGTGCATTCACAGAAGAGAGCCATTGTTGCTCCTGTGTGGATCCATCTTTCCTAATCTATCACTGGAAAGACGGAGACGCCGGATGAGTATGGGGAGGGGGCTCCACTCAGACAATGGTGAATGGTCACAATGGTGAATTGGACGGTGCAGGGTGTGAACACAGGCCCATGGGAACAGGGACACCCTGCACCGACTGTTTTGCCACTGTGGCTGCACCCCATATAGTTACGCCACTGATTAAGCTACAGAGAAATCCCCATTCTCATTGAAATTAAACACAGAGGGCCTGATTCAGACCCGGTCGCCTCCGTTTGGGGCCGGCCCCACTGACATCACGAGTGATGTCATTGGGAGAGATTTCGGCTCTGTTAGAGCCGAAATCTCTCTGGGGCTTGCAGCAACGAGACCCTACCACAAGGGTCTTGTCGCAAGCCCGATGGTCGCGATGGTCTTGACCATCGCGACCATCTTCCTGGTCGCTCGCTATAGCTGTGGGTGTCAACCCACAGCTATGCAAGCGGCCAGGAGGCCGTTCTAAAGAAAAAATAGCCCGGCCCTGATTCAGAGCGACCGGCTCTGAATCAGGGCCAGATTTCTCTGTTGGCATCAGTCAAATTGATTCTCGGAAGTGATATTCATTTAAGTGATGATGTACTGCTCCTGTCTCAGGAGATCTGAAAAGGAAGCAAAGCTAAGAATATTAGTGTATTAATATGGCTGCTGTCAATAGATATTTATATTACTTTTAAAACAATAAATCATAAAAGCAGTAAGTGGGTACATTGTAGGCAGATCTGAGCTTTATAGAAAGTGTTATAACAAGAAACCATTAGCTGAGTATTTACACAAGGAGTGCCCTAAGCAAATTTACAAAGGAATCCTCTGTCACTTCCCATTACAGAACTGATTTATCAGGTCATCTATATGTAACCAATGGTGTTTTAGTCTTTTCCTTTAACTTCTTTTTAGATATACTAGCTTTTTTGCCATGTGAGGGCAAAGGTGGGTAAGTCCCTACTACATTTATGCAATGTAGTACATTGATGCTGCTGATAGAGTTTGATAATTTTGGTTTTCTATGTGTACAAAATGTAAAAAAACTAAACCAAAGCAAAATGTATAATGAGCTACAATGAACGACTCTGCAAAATTAAATGTGGCCATAAGTATAAGACAAAACACACAGATGTTTAGTATAATGGTACACTGGCAGATAGCATTCTGACATTGGGTATGTGTGTGTGGTGGTATAACACTGCTGCAAAATGCTCAAAAATAGCTTAAAATGCAAAAGGTAAGTATTGGTGTATACAGGTAACATATAGGATATGAGATAGATGGAGGAAGGCGTGTATTAGTATTAAAGTTAGTAACATTGCATTAAAAGATTATAATGAAGAAAATGAACCTTTTATATAGCTATAATACGATTTTTACTCAATGTGGAAAACAAAAAGAGAGTAATAGTTCACTTTTTAGGCAGGAAAAGACTCCTGTCATGGTTGTTCTAGTCCCATTCACAGACACAGACATCCCTAACCCTGATCCCTAGACAAACACACTATCAGAAAGGAACATAATCCTCACTTGAAACATCTACAATGGAGAACACCCATGTTACTGTGGTTCAGCTACCCATGCCTGGGCAAGTTGAAAAAAGGAACTGGAATTTCCCAGGTATTGCACCTCTGTTATACGGGTCTAGCACCCAGTTGAGCAGGTGCTGCTGTCAGCCAATCAGGTAACAGCACGCTGGTATCACATTTGGTAAACATGTTGCTAAGCTCACCGTGCCTTTCTGCATATTATGCAATAGATGTTACCTGGACAGTATAATTACTGCTGTGATCTATGGCCGCAGAGCAGGCACTTCTACCATCCTGTTACCTAAGTACGCTAATGAGGCAGTAATGGTGGTAAATATATCCAATGCCCACACCTGTTCTGTGTAAATAATGGAAAAAGAGGGTGCACGAACATTTTATTCCATTCTTAAGAGTATGAGATGATTAAACCTGTTTCCATTACAGATTGATGCTGCTACTGTGAAGAAATTAGACAGAAACTTGTATGTTGGGCAGGAACTACAAGAAGTTTATACAGAGCTCATTAAGAATATTTCAACAGATTATCTGAGGTTTGACCAGGTAAGACACTTATACAAGCAGTAAAAGCAAGAAGAGCATAATAGATTCAATTATAGTTTACTATATGCAAATATAAATCATTATTACACCACACACCTAGGTAACCTTACAGCTGTTTTCTTTACCTATAAATCATGCAGCATTCTTCTAGCAAGGAGCATAATCACAGGTAAGAGGAAGTATGAAAAACCACTCCTTCCATACCCAGACTCCTTCCATACCCAGACTCCTTCCATACCCAGACTCCTTCCATACCCAGACTGCTGCCTGTTTGGGTGTTAGGCCTTTATAATGTGTTTTGTTTCCATGGTTTAAGGATTTAGAAATTGAGCCCTATGCAACAAAGGTGGATTTCTCCATGTGCGCTGCTTCATCAACATTGACCAAGAAAACCAATCAGCGTGTGATCAACAAGGAGCTGGGCTGCCTTACTCCCAACCATAAATGTGAAAGGTAAGCTAAGATCTTACTTGGGGGAGTAACACACTCCATTATGGTAATGATTATCAGGAAGCCAAATATACTGACACTAGCTTTGTCAGGTGTCAGGTGCCCATTTACAAGCGGATACATTGCAGGTATGGTTGGTAGTAGAGCGACATAGACGCTGACCCATGACTTGCTTATCTCCTGGGTAGAATGTTCAAAAGATCACAAAATGAACACTAATATTTAGGGATGTACAGGCTCGGATTAGTTCGGATTTTCCCGTCAAGTTCAGATTTTTCCCGCCAAAAATCGGGTCTCAGAAAGAAGCAAAACGTCATATTTCATGGACAAACATAATCATTCCTGGACAAAAGTCCATGAAAGATGATGTTTGTCCATGAAAGATGACGTTTTGCCTCTTTCTGAGACCCGGTTTTTGGTGGGAAAAGTTTGTATTTGGCGGGAAAATCCGAACTAAACCGAGCCTGCACATCCCTACTAATATTGTGTTGATAATGTTTCAGTCACTAGTATATAAAAAGCTGGTTATTCATAGGGCTCCCATCACTTTACAAATAACACTAGTGACGTGAAGTTTTCTTCTACAAATGTCATCTCTTTCCTACTTGTGCTGGTTTATAAAGTACATTAATTATAGTTGTACATTATTATCAATTTATTAAGCCAGATTATGAATTCTGTAAAATCAAACATACTGAATGAACGATTTCCAGTGACAAATATGATAGATGTCCTGGGAAGCTGCGAGGCCTGTGCAGGTCTGACTCATATTGAAACAAGTGTGTTATACATAATTAATGAGAAGCTGCAAAGTGTCACCAATAAGGACTCATGGGATACCTACTTATACAAAATACTAGATATTGTTACACAATTACTTTGTTTAGTGTGCCTGTCTTGACTGGTAAGAGTAGGGGATTAACCAATTACATGTAGGTTGTTAGGGAGGAATAAAAAAAGTAATGATCAGATACAGATATACGGCCTGATTCAGACCGGACGATATGCTGCGCTCGCTCGTATTGAGCGATTTTTCGCAATCTGCGTATGAGTCGCAATGCGCGTGCGCGAACCAGTCATTGTGATGGGAAAGTGCTCGCCCGTAGCCCGCAGTCGGGCCGCTATATTGAGTGACAGATAGTGCCGTTTGTGGGTGGTAACAGGGGAAGGTGCTTGAAAACGGGGGTGTGGATGTGCGAACGCAGGCGTGCCAGAACGGCATTTAATGGTTGTGCATAATTAGCAAAGTAGTGTCATTACACACGTGACTGGGTTGTATTTTAGCCAGAACTGCTCGCAATGTTGTGGTAGGAAAAGGCTACCACAAGCACTGCGAGCAGCTCCGATGGCTCTTGATGTTCCCGATTAATCCTACAACTGCCGGAGATAATGTGTTTTGCGAGTGGCAAAGGGGCGTCTTTATACAGGTGCGAGAGCATAGTGCGACCGCTCGCTATTCTTTAGTGGGTGGCTTTAAGCGACGCAGTGCGAGCACATGATTTAAATAGCCGGCCCTTTTAGCCAGCGAGCGGACGCAAATAGCGTCCGGGTCTGAATCAGGCCCATAGTACTTTATAAAGGAAGATGCAGTCTTGCTTTGTGCACAGGAATAAAACGTAATTTAAAAAGTTCCTTTTAGCTTTTCATGCACAGTTGATCAGATTAAACATTATTTGATGTGGTAAAGGCTACAAGTGTATTAATTGTCATTTTAAATGACAAGATTACTTCATATCAGTGTTTACAATAAGGTGACTTTTGTTATTAATCAGTCCTCTTTTTCTCTTTTCTTTTGGATAATAAGTTTGGTCCATAACATACCTGTTGATAAAGAAGCCTCAAGAGTTTGTAATTCCTGGCTCATTTGGAAGAAGTCTGTAGTGAACACTAATGACTATATGAAATATATATCTACACAGGTATATCACCTTCCTAATAATAAACCTGAGGATCTCATTTATGAAGTTTGCTGGATGAAAACCAGGAAATACCTCAGTACAGTACACCTAGGTAGTCCTCACAGCGCACCAAATGTAATAGCCCACCATTTACAGGAGCTGGCATGATTCCAACGAGATAGTCAGTCAGATTTAAAGTGGCAGTTAGTTTAATGGCAAAATCAACCTGGTTTTGTATTTAAATTAATTGCCGCTTTAAATCTAATGACTATCTCGCTGGCTTCCACAAATCGTGGGCTATTACTTTTGACCCCTAAGCTCTGCTCTCTCCCTTTGTGAAATACAATTGAGCGTAGGCTTACATCATGGGGGAAGAACCAAAAAAGATGCACTGTACAATTAGTAGTACTTTAGAGCCACCCTTTCATTAAATAATCCATTTCCAGGTTTCTCCGAAAATATTGCATGGTTTATCCACATTTATGTCTGAAATTATGAGAGTGAAGGAACGTTGGGACTGGCTTTATTACATGTTTCTAACTACCGACCTGGTTACAAATTAAATGGCTGTGGGTCTTGTGCACTCCAAGCAATGCTCTCTACTAAAGTTTCTAATAATGAAAAGTGGTGGTGTTGCCCATAGCAACCAATCAGATTCTATCTATCATTTCTCTATTGCATTCGGTGAAATGATAGACATAATCTAATTGGTTGCTACGGCAACATTACTACTACTACTGTCTCATTTAATAATCTTGCTTCACAAAATGAAATCTAATGTTTGCACTGCCCCAAAAAAGCAGGCTCCCTGGTGTGCCTCCTGTGTACTTAGCAGGGAGCAGCCATGCTCCACTGTGTACCCTTCATGGTTAGGACTAGACTATACAGCGCAGATGGACCTGTGACGTCATACCCACGTGACCCGGCCTGAAAGGGGGAGGGGCGAGGATGCTAACAGGGGACCAAAAGTGTCCCCTCGCGGGCACGCTGCGCTCGCCACGCTTCGGGCACGGTGGCTCGCTGCGCTCGCCACAATTATTTATTCCCCCTCTATGCCCTAGTGGATGGTAACGCAGGAGCGGTCCGGCCTCCTGCAGCGGTCACGTGGTGGATACGTCACAGAGGTCCTTTCTCCAACTTGGAAATAGCAGCAACCTTCCCTTCATCAATTGTTCCTTCACAAACACTGCCATCTTGCTCTGCAAATCTATGCGCATGACATATTCTCTGTGTTCTGTCCCTATTTTCAGGATCTGGATTACATGAAAGTCATTTTCCATTTGTACAACAGTGATTCTGAAGAAGAAGAACAGGCAAATATCGCATTAAAGAAGAAGCAGGATGAGCATAAGAGGTTGGCATTTTTATTACAGGTGTAATTAATACAATCATCATTAAGTATGACACTGTAGTGTGCAGGTTCTGCCAACCAGGAAACTCCTTGTGCATGTGATCAGAGCTGTGAATGTGCAGCGTATCATGTATTGGGAAATTGCCATGTTGTTAAAGATTGTGGCACTGATTCTGAAAAAAAACAAAAAAAACTATTAACTTACCTGGAACAAACCATGTTGCAATGCAAGGGGAGCAATTAAATGTATTATTTTTGCATGCAGGGTAAATACTGGCTGCTTTGTATGTAGTCCACAAATGCTGGACAGCTTTATTTTTACACTGCAATTTAGATTTGAGTTTGGACAAGACCCTCCCAAGTCTAATCTCTCTGCACATTTTACAGCTGCTCCTCCTGCAGTGCAGCATGGTATTACCAAGGTACAAAGTTGCTTGCTTTGTTCCAATCTCAGAATCAGCCTTTTTCTTTATATGGGAAGCAGAGACAGATCTTGTTTTACAAGTGATTCTGATGCTGGATGTGAAACATAAGTGTACCATATGCACTGTTTTTACGTTGTCCTGTATATATTGCTTTAGACTGGCTAGGAAAAGGAGTAAGTTACTGTTCAGGACAGTATCCCCAAGGCAGCTCTGCATTGCTCAGCTGCCTGCCAATATTTTATTAATAGACTGCGACAATAGGTGATTTAAATTTTCATCACCGTGATGAGCAGCAACAGAAAGCTATTGGCTCATATTAGTAAATAGATCCTTTAGGGCAGTTACTAGATTTGTTTCAGTAGAGGTCACTAAGGGTTACTAATAAGTGTTAATAAAGGAGTGTTCTGTCTGGTGAGTGTCTGATCTGAGCAAGGTGAAGAGATCATCCTATCGGAGTCCCCCCAGTCCCTGCACGTGAATGTTACATGCCAGTGATCCTTCATTTCGGGATCCGGTCTAAAGATCTACAGTAAAAAGGTAGACAATGTCTAGATAGACACCAGATGTTAGACAGTCAATAAGTCGACAGGGACAAAAGGTCGACAGGTACTAATGGTCGACATGACCAAAAGGTCGCCATGAAAATTGTTGACACATGTTTTTTGTTTTTGTTAGGGTTAGGCACTTGCTGGAGGGTTAGGCACTTACCCCGATGGTTAGGGTTAGCAACAGGAAGGAGGGTTAGGGACTTACCGGAAGGTTAGAGTTAGGCACTAGAAGGGGCGGTTAGGGTCAGACACCTACCCCGACGGTTAGGCACCAGGAGGGAGAGTTAGGGTTAGGCACCAAAGGGAAGGTTAGGGTTAGAAAAATAAAATATGTCAACCATTTTTTATGTCGATCTTTTGACCCTGTCGACCATTAGTACATGTCGACATTTGGTGTGTCGTCCTTTTGTCCCTGTCGACTTATTGACTGTCTAACATCTGGTGTCTATCTAGACATTGTCTACCTTTTTTACTGTAGATCTTTCAATCCACATCCCTTAATTTCTTATTGTGGCGATAAGAAATTTATAATTATTGGCACCAAGTCCTGATAATTCATAATTATGCCCCTTAGTCACAAAATGTGCAGAATTGTTTCATCTAGTTTTTCTTATTATTATTTGATAGTTATTGGACAAACTGGCATATTTTCTCCTAGGCCAAGTGTTTACTTTCCTTATCTTTGCTAATGATGGATTATTGTACTGCTCTGCACATACACAGCACTGGCTGCATTTATAGACCACAACAAAGGCTCTGCAGTCTGTTATGTGTTTAAAATGCTGCCAAAACCTTGTCTGATTGCCAATAGTAATACACATATTTGCACTGTAAACAGAAAACAAAGCTCTAGGGCATGTAAAACACAACTTGTTGTACAGGCAGAAAACAAAGCTTTTGCTACATTTAAAATGCAGCCGATGTCCCCCACTCATATCAAAACCACTCCCATTAATAACTGGGGCTGTCTTGTGTTCTAGCCTGGTCCACTTCTTTCTGCCCTCAACGCCACCAGAGCTCTGATAACATGAGATGGATTAGAGACAACCTTTGGCCTGGGGATCAAACACAAGTAGGGCAGGCCATCAGTGTGGTTTCCATATAGCAAGTGGCCATTGATGGTGACCAAATATGCAATGAATGATCATTGATGGTTTAACCAACCGATGGTCATCCCTGTTCTTTGACTGACTGGCCCGTGGGCCAATCAGAACCTGGAGGCGAAGCTTCACGGGGGTCGGGGGTCGAGCTACGCTCTGTGCCACAGCACCTTGTAAATGATAAAACATTTGGTTATGCTTAGACATCGATGGAGGGAAACCATCTGGTTATCCCCCATCGATGATAAAAACATTCAACATTGTTCATAAACCATTGACTATTATGAATCATCGATGGTCAATGGCCATCCCTAAACACAAGTAAGTGACTCAGACTAACCTATACCAACAGAAAATTGGTATGGTATGGTATGGGGTCCCTATAGGTCTAGCTGTCCCTGATAGTGACCTTTATAAAATACAGGGAATATTTTAGTAGTCTCTGTGTAAAACATGGAATTTTAGTGACTTCAAATTGCACTTATCAGTGGTCAGTGACAGCTTGTGAGTTCCAAATGCTTATGGATCATGAATGGCATCTGGCAAGTCACAAGTGGCATTGAGGCCATCAGATACGAGTACAACTTATTCATATTTTACTAAAATTTCTTTGGGGCACATGGGTGGAGATATAAGAAGAGGTGGTATCAAATGCGCTATATACCAGCGCTATCTGGCACCTACATTGAACATTGGCATGTATGAAAGCAAATTAAAGAATTTTCTTATGAAGTATCAAATTCTTCTTAAGAAAAAGGCACTGTCCAACTAATAGGAATCAAATTATTCAATTTATTGAAATAACATACTTAATAATACACACAAAATAATTAGTAGCAGCTGAATTGGTAATTTAACTAAGCGGTTTAGTAATGTACTACAAAGTCCACCATAAATGGGAAGACTTTTACTAACCTGCTTAGTTAAAAGATATCACGCTTTTGCAGTGGGGCGGGCCAGGAACACTAGGCTGATGCTCAGTGGGTCTTGCAAAGATTGCTGGAGAGGGAAGTTTTCTCTCCCCCCACACCGGCGGCTGAGTTGTTACTACATCTTGGCGTCAGTGCTTCTGGCTACGCCTCGGTAAGAGCATGCTTGCCGACATTCAGCACCCTCCTTCTGGGAGGGAGCTGAATGCCTGTATGCAGTGGGGGGACGTGGCCGGACAATGACACTGCATTGGGGACGGGACCACACGATAGCGTCATTGTGGCCCCGCCCCCTCTTCACAATGCCGAAATTAAAGGCATTGTGAAGCAGGGGGTGGGGCCACGATGACGCAAATCAGCTGCGGGCAGGGGGGTGATCGGACGGGTTGGTGGCCGCCGGAAGGCTTGCCTGCCTTTCCGGGGGACTGGAAGCAGCACACGATATTTGGGAGGCTCCCAGCCAAATCGGGAGGGTAGGCAAGCCTGGGTAAGAGGCGAAGCAGGAAGAGCTATAGCGGCTGCTATAGTACATCTCCTGCATAGAGAGAAGTGCACAGCTACTTTGTTCTGTTTTGTGTTTAGTTTTATGCCAGTGGTATATGTCTCCCTACCTCCACCCACCCTAGCATAACTGCAATTTCTCTGATCTCCAAGACATTACCCTACCTATGGGTGAGGATTTGGAGAGCAGTGCTATTACATCATAACCTGCACTTTTTGACTAAAGCTTTCTCTGTCTTGTCTGTCAGCCTTTATGTGAGACTGAGGGAGCAGCAAATAAATGTGCAGGATCCAGACAGCAGCAGCAGCAGCAGCCAAACTATGGACCTCTCCATAAGATGCATATTAGTATCCTATGGAATTAAACAATTCTCTCTATGGGGTATATTTACTATAAAGTGTGGGTTTATAGAAGTGGAGATGTTGCCCATGGCAACCAACCAGATTTGACTTAAAATTTATTTAGCACCTTCTAGAAGATAATAGCTAGAATCTGATTGGCTATGGGCAACATCTCCACTTCTAAAAACATGCACTTTAGTAAATATACCCTCTATGAATCAGAATTAGCATTGGACAACATTAAACACACTAGAATGATTGTTTACCAGTGCTTGGCCTATGCAGAATCTAGTCAAATCACTCAGTATTGAATACTGTCATTCTGATTTTAGTGCTTTGTCTACAAAGGCAGAATGATTTATCCTATAGCTGAAGTGATCTTATGTATACCAGTCTTTACTGATCACATGAATACACTTTATCGGGTTGGGCATGAAATCCCGGTGTCACGGCCAGGGTATTTCAGCATGGCGCTAGGCGAGTGTTACCTGTGAGGTCATTGTGGCGCGGGCTGCGCGTGTTGTTGTGCGGGCATGTTGTCACTCTGCACTGGTAAGGCCTGGCGGCGTCTCCGTTCCATTTGGCATGGGCGCCGCCATCTTGCCTTCTGGCCATGTGATGCGGCTGGCCAATCCTGGTGAGTCACATGTTCCCTCCGGCCAGTAACAGCACGGCATGGGGTATTTAGGAAGGGTCAGTGCCTTCCTTCTTTGCCAGTGCAACGTGTATCTCAGCCTAGCTGAGAGGGAGTTCTCTGTGCTTTCCTGTTCCTGTGAATTCGCTGTCTGCCAGTCTGCCAGTCAGCTCCTAGCTCCCACTGGACTACCCTGCTTCCTCCATCACCCTTGCCCATACCTGAGTGCCTGAGCCTGCTGACATCCTGCGCTTCAGTTCACTACCTGCAAACCTGGCTTGTTTATTTTCAGTTCACTATCTGCAAACCTGGCTTGATTATTTTCAGTTTCACTACCTGCACACCTGGACAGCTGTAATTGTTTCTACTTGGACATTAACCCTTTTGCTCCCACCACAGAACTCTTGTGCACATTTATATATTCCTGGACTTTTATTTACTGCCACATTATATGTCTACTCAAGCACTTATTAAAGATCCTAGTTTTATTTTCAAATCTGCTTCTGTGATCGCTCCTGCTACCACCCCGGGTCCACAAACAACCCAGAACATAATAGTTTGCACTGGCCCCATGGAGCCGGCCACGGATCAGGAGTCAGGAGTGGATTTGTTCAGGTGCATTTCTGGTCGTTTAAAAAATCTGGAAAACATGCAGCATCAGATGGCTAAATTTCTGCAAGAGATGTCCAAGCGACAGGATAGTTTGCAAACTTCCTTTTCTACCCCTGAAGTACCAGCATCTACATCCGCATCAGCACCTGGGAATACAGGAGGCAGATCATCTCCCCGCTTACATCTTCCTTTACCAAGTAAATTTGACGGCAATCCTAAACTCTGCCGAGGATTCCTAAATCAGTGTGACATACATTTTACCCTGCAGCCTGACAACTTTCTAACTGCAAGAACTAAAGTGGCTTATATAGTCTCCCTGTTATCCGGCCAGGCCTTGGAATGGGCTTCCCCACTCTGGGAGCGCTCAGATCCGCTGCTGGATAATTACGCAGGCTTTGTGTCATCCTTCAGGAGGATTTTCGATGAACTTGGGCGTACTGTATCAGCATCATCAAACATCATGACACTGAGACAAGGAGTCCGTCCTGTCAGTCAATATGCCGTGCAATTTAAAATTTTAGCATCAGAGCTCAAATGGAATGAGGAAGCCCTCACCTCGGCCTTCTGGCATGGGTTGTCAGACCGACTAAAGGATGATCTAGTCACTCGAGAGCTTCCTACTAATCTGAACGACATGATTTCGTTGTGTATCAAAGTTGACCTACGCTTCAGGGAACGTCAGGCTGAAAAAAACAGAACTGACCGGCAAAGGTCATTTACCCCCTCCATTTCTACCCGACCCATTCCTTCTCCTACTGAAGAGGAGCCTATGCAGGTGAATCATACACACCTCTCCAAAGAAGAACATCAGAGAAGAATGCAAAAGAACCTCTGTCTGTACTGCGGAGAGTCCGGTCACCTGCTGATCTCCTGCCCCCGTAAACAGGGAAATGCCAAATCCTAACTGACCCTGGAGACATCAAGTTAGGAGTTATGAACCCGTCTCCAAAAATTAAAGATTTCACGATTACCCTAGCCTTTGATCTTAAACTCAAACCTGTCTTTGCTACTGCTCTACTTGACTCGGGAGCAGCCGGAAATTTCATAAAGTCTAGTTTCATAGATAAATTTCAGATTCCTTGTTTGTATCTCAACCATGCCATCTCTCTGACTTCTATAGACGGACGTCCTCTAACTAACGGGATAGTCACCAAAGAGACTCAACCAGTATTGGTCCGAATTGGAGCACTTCATTCTGAGTCCTTAAAATTCCTGGTGATATCAGAGGCCTCTCAAGAAATTGTTCTTGGTCTACCCTGGTTACGTCAACATAATGCCAGGATTGATTGGAGTTCTATGCAGATTCTGTCATGGGGTATGGACTGTCAGAAATCCTGTCTTCCAAAAATTCGACCTGTGAGAAAGACAGTTCCATTAGTTTCTTCTGCCATTCCCAAGGAATATCAGATGTTCGCCGATGTGTTCTCTGAGCAACAAGCAAATATCTTACCCCCTCATAGGGAATGGGACTGTCCAATTGAATTGATACCTGATAAGATACCACCTCGTGGTCGTACCTATCCGCTGTCCTTGCCTGAGACTCAAGCCATGACCGAGTACATCCGGGACAACCTGGCAAAGGGGTTCATTCGCCCCTCTACTTCACCTGCCGGAGCTGGGTTTTTCTTCGTTGGCAAGAAGGACGGTGGTCTAAGACCATGTATCGATTATCGAGGCCTTAATGACATTACTGTAAAGAATCGATACCCTCTTCCCCTGATTACTGAGTTGTTTGATAGGGTCAAGGGCTCTGTCATTTTTTCTAAATTAGATCTGAGAGGGGCTTACAACCTCATTCGTATCCGAGCTGGCGATGAATGGAAGACCGCTTTTAATACCAGAGATGGACATTTCGAGTATTTAGTAATGCCTTTTGGATTGTGTAACGCCCCTGCTGTCTTTCAATGTTTAGTTAATGAGATTTTCCGGGATCTGTTATATGTTTCGGTTGTTGTCTATCTGGATGACATACTGATTTTTTCACCCTCTGTGGCTAAACATCAAGAATATGTTAAAGAAGTTCTGACCCATTTGAGAGAAAACCACCTTTACTGCAAACTAGAGAAGTGCGTCTTTGGAGTGCCCAGTGTACCTTTTCTCGGCTATGTAATATCTGGCTCCAGTTTAGAAATGGACCCCAAGAAGGTACAAGCAATTCTGGATTGGACCCGACCTCAGACACTGAAGGCCATCCAGAGATTGTTGGGCTTCGCCAATTATTATAGACGCTTCATTAAGGGATTTTCTACACTGCTGGCTCCCATTACAGCCTTGACCCGCAAAGGTGCTAATCCTGCCCAATGGTCTCCTGAGGCAGAGTCTGCCTTTCATCTTATAAAACAGGCCTTTATCTCAGCACCAGTTCTTCGACAACCAGATCTGGACAGGCCTTTTTTGTTGGAAGTGGACGCATCATCTGAAGCTGTGGGAGCAGTCTTGTCTCAACGTTATGAGGACAACCGAGTCCATCCGTGTGGGTTCTTTTCTAAAAAATTCCTGCCGAAAGGAACTACGCCATAGGTGAGCAAGAACTACTAGCTGTAAAGTTGGCGTTGAAGGAATGGAGATATTTGCTAGAAGGCGCCAAGTTTCCATTTACTGTATTTACGGACCATAGAAATCTCCTATTTCTCAAAAACCTCCAATGTGTGAGTCCTCGTTTGGCCCGCTGGGCAATATTCTTTGCCAGATTTCAGTTCACCCTGACCTTCCGGTCTGGAGCACTTAATCAGAAGGCAGATGCCCTATCGAGATCTCTCCTCTGTGATGATCAATCTGAAAATCAAAGCAATACCCCTGTCTTGGAATCAAGAGTTTTTGCCTCATTACAAGTTCAGCCTCCTACGGGAAAATCATTTGTGGCCCCGGAATTAAGGAAGCAGCTTCTCACTTGGGCACATTCCTCTCGCTTCGCAGGGCACTCAGGCACTCGGAAGACCTTGGAGTTCCTGAAAAGACTGGTGGCCTTCTATGAAGGCAGATATAATGGAGTTCATCTCTTCCTGCTCCTCCTGTGCCCAGCATAAATCATCACGACAAGCTCCAGCTGGGGAATTGCTTCCATTACCTACTCCATCACGTCCATGGACGCATCTCTCCATGGATTTCGTCACAGACCTGCCAGTCTCTCAAGGTTTCAACACTATCTGGGTTGTAATAGACCGATTTTCTAAGATGGTCCACTATATACCGTTGAAGAAGTTACCTTCTGCCCCTGACCTGGCACAGTTGTTTGTCCAACACATATTTCGTCTACATGGCCTTCCTGCTGAAATTGTCTCTGACCGTGGTGTGCAGTTTACTGCAAAATTCTGGAGGGCATTGTGTTCTGTTCTTCAAGTGAAGTTAAACTTTTCCATGGCCTACCATCCGCAAAGCAACGGCTCCACCGAGAGAGTTAATCAAGATCTAGAGACTTTCTTAAGAATTTTTATGTCATCTTCCCAGGACAATTGGGCTGCCTTGCTGCCGTGGGCTGAGTTTGCACATAATGCTTCCTACCACTCGTCAACTAACCAAACGCCATTTCAGGTTGTATATGGCCTTCATCCTCGTGTTCCCGAATTTCGAAGCCTGCCTGTTTTCGATGTTCCGGCCGTGGAGGACACGGTGCGGAATTTTGCTGCCATCTGGACTCAAGTACGGTGTGATTTGCTGAAGGCATCCTCTCGCTATAAGATCCAGGCCGATAAGAAGCGTAGAATAGTTCCACGCATGCAAGTTGGAAGCCAGGTCTGGTTATCCACCTGGAATCTTCGTCTGAGGGTTCCTTCTATGAAATTTGCACCACGCTTCATCGGTCCCTTCTCCATAACAGAAGTCATTAATCCAGTGGCCTATCGTCTACAGTTACCCCCATACCTAAAAATCCCTAATTCCTTCCATATTTCCTTATTGAAGCCCTTGGTCCTGAATAAATTCCATAGTGCTTTACCTGCTTCTCCTCGAGTCCAGACGGAGAGAGGAGTTGAGTTTGAGGTCGCCCAGATCTTGGACTCTCGTCTACGCAGAGGTCATCTACAGTATTGCTGGACTGGAAAGGTTACGGTCCAGAGGAACGTTGCTGGACCGATGCTCGTGATGTCCATGCTCCCGCGCTCATCAGGAGATTCCATTCTGCCCATCCGGAGAAGCCTGGTGAGTGTCCTGAGGCCACCCCAAAAGGGGGGGGGTACTGTCACGGCCAGGGTATTTCAGCATGGCGCTAGGCGAGTGTTACCTGTGAGGTCATTGTGGCGCGGGCTGTCTAGTGGCGGAGCTGGTGTCTGGCGGGGGGCTTTGGCTGCGCGCGTTGTTGTGCGGGCCTGTTGTCACTCTGCGCTGGTAAGGCCTGGCGGCATCTCCGTTCCATTTGGCATGGGCGCCGCCATCTTGCCTTCTGGCCATGTGATGCGGCTGGCCAATCCTGGTGAGTCACATGTTTCCTCCGGCCAGTAACAGCACGGCATGGGGTATTTAGGAAGGGTCAGTGCCTTCCTTCTTTGCCAGTGCAACGTGTATCTCAGCCTAGCTGAGAGGGAGTTCTCTGTGCTTTCCTGTTCCTGTGAATTCGCTGTCTGCCAGTCTGCCAGTCAGCTCCTAGCTCCCACTGGACTACCCTGCTTCCTCCATCACCCTTGCCCATACCTGAGTGCCTGAGCCTGCTGACATCCTGCGCTTCAGTTCACTACCTGCAAACCTGGCTTGTTTATTTTCAGTTCACTATCTGCAAACCTGGCTTGATTATTTTCAGTTTCACTACCTGCACACCTGGACAGCTGTAATTGTTTCTACTTGGACATTAACCCTTTTGCTCCCACCACAGAACTCTTGTGCACATTTATATATTCCTGGACTTTTATTTACTGCCACATTATATGTCTACTCAAGCACTTATTAAAGATCCTAGTTTTATTTTCAAATCTGCTTCTGTGATCGCTCCTGCTACCACCCCGGGTCCACAAACAACCCAGAACATAACACCCGGCTTTCGGGATGCCCGACAGTGGCATCCCGACAGCCAGATTCCCTAAACCTAACCTCCACCCCCCCACACCATAACACCCCCTCCCTGGTGCCTAAACCTAATCTCCCCCTCCCCGCACCCTAAACCTAACACTCCCTCTCCAGTGCCTAAACCTAATCTCCCCCTTCCTGCACCTAATCCTAACACTCCCTCTCCAGTGCCTAACCCTCCCCCTAATACCTAACCCCACTACCTAACCCTAACCTCTCCCTAACACCCCGATACTTACCTTTGGGATGCCGACGGTCGGGATACTGGTGCTGGGATCCCAACCTGTCAGCATTTCCGCGCCGGTATTCAGACCATGCCGACTACATCCCCACTTTATCAGCTGCAGCTGAAATTATTTATATTTTTTTGAATGCATCTGCAGGCTGTGATTGCACAGCACATTTATCATTTATTTTAATTAAAAACTCCACAGATCAAGGGAAAGCTTTTAGATTGAAAAGTCCTTTTTGTTTTCTGCTCTGAATTTGGTTTGCCAAATTAATTTGTCAGATTCAGTGGGGGGTCTTCACAGGACTGAGGTTACTTTATTGATATTAAATTTATTGTGTGATATGTGCTAATCATAAGATCTCAAACTAATTTATACAGGCAAAGGGACAAAGAGATTGCGGAACTCAGAGCCGAGAAGCAGCGCTATTTGCCTGGCTTGTGGAACAGTAACAGTATCATGCTTGGAGGTCTTGGATCTGATCCACCTATACAGGGTAATCACCTTTGTCATATAGGAATCTACATTTGCTATAATAGAATCATATAGTCTACTGTTTCTCATAACAGTGAAAGAGCTTAAAAAGTCTGCATTTATATACATTAAGAATGCTCCACATAAAAATATACTCATTAAACCTGTATATTCTACTTGTTTTATTATAAATTGCATTAATCACTTGTCTACCTGTCAAATGTCATTTACCTTTTAAAATTCACTCCCCAAATTAAACTTCCAGTCCACACTCCAGTTATGTATACATCAATATATGTAGCCCATGAGAGGAGCACAAAATATACAATGTACACATACATACAGAGTGGTCCATACGTGTGGAAACACCCTTATAAAAAGGAAATGAGTAAGGAAGTATTAATCCAGTCTACACATATGATATGGGAGAGAACTGTTTAGAGTATGTCGCCAGTATGGCGGCCATCTTGAAGTCCGCCATCATGGATGCAACTCTAATTTTTTTAATTGGGAAGGTAGTCATGTGACATGAAACAGATACAGAATTTTATAAGAAAAACAATGGTGTTCTTTGTTTTAACGTGTCTTAATTCATTCTCGAGTTTTAACAAAGTTTATAGGATATGTTCGAAGTGCTGTCCACCATGTTGCAGTGTTAAGGCTATTCTCTTTTCCCATTCATGATGAATCTTGACCAACATGTCTGGATGAATCTGAGCACAATCATCAACAATTTGTTGCTGCAGATGATAACGATCTTGTATCTTCACAGCATAAACATGTTCCTACAGGTAACCCCACAGAAAGAAATCCAGCAGAGTTAAAACTGGGGATCTTGGTGGCCACTGGCTGGATCGCTACGGCCAATCCACCTTTGGGCACATCAAGATATTCCCTGCCAATGAGTCCATAATGAGGCGAGGCACCATCTTGCTGGTAGAAATTAGGATCTGACCCATCCTCTGGTAACAATGAGGGAAAAAATATCTTCATCCAACAACCTCTTGTAATGTGCTGCTGTCAATGTTCCAGCAATAAAGAATGGTCCCACAATGCGGGTACCCCACAAACCACACCATACCAACTGTTTTGCGGAGGCTACAACCCTATAGGCATCCATTCAGTCAGAGTTTGTCTCTGACCAGTACCTGTGGTTTACCTCACTATTGACAAAGAAATTTGCCTCATCACTAAACAATACCTGGTGTGGAAAATGAAGGTTCAGTTGAAGTTGCTGTGTTACCCAGTGTGCAAACTTCACCTGATGGTCTAGATCATCCTCAGTCAGGAGTTGTAACATCTGAATCTTGTAAGGGTGCCATATATGTGTAGGCAAAATTCTCAAAATGGCCGTACGCCTAGCCCCACATTCACGAGACAGATGACGAGTGCTACGTTGAAAATTATGCCAGCACAGCAGTTGTTGTTGCTTCATCTGTACCAATTTTTGGTTGCCCACTTTTTGGTTTATCTGCAGCTGATACGGTTTCTTTAAATTTGGCAAGGAGTTTGGTAACTGCACTATGAGTAATTGGTGGCCTATTCGGGTGACGTTGATTGAAATCATTTGCAATAGAACGTGTACTTCGTTCTCCAGATATCATGACAATCTCATCACGTTCTGTTTGTGTTAGTGCCATTGTCATTAATGTCACTACTTGCAAAAGAAAACTCTTCAAGATGGTCGCCATATTGGTGACATACCCTAAAATTTTTTCGTTCACTTTCATATCATATGTATAGACCAGTGGTTCCCAAACTTTCTTCAATCACGGTGCCCTATAGTATCAGAAATGTTTTCATGGCACCTCTAGGTCAAAAGTTTCTTATTGAGAAAATATTAAAAATTATTACTTTAAGTAAATTGTGCTTACCCGTCTTCCTTAGATTCAGATATGTGATGGTAGACAGTGTGGTGCTTCTGATTGTCTACATAGTTTATGATTGGCAGCCACTATCATTGGTCATGCCTATCGAGTTGAGCATAAATAATTTGATTTAGTCCTGGACCACCAGCCTGTGGCACCCTTGCAAGTGCATCGAGGAACCCTATGGCACCACACTGGATTAATATTCCCAATTTGGGAACCAGACACTGGATTAATATTTCCTTAGTCATTTCCTTTTTAGAAGGGTGTTTCCACACTTATGAACCACCTTGTATTATGTTTATGTTCAGCATAACAAATAAATAATGCACAAATAGGAAAAATCTTTCATCTTTCTCAGCACTTTAACTTGCTGTTTTTGTATCACATTTTGGAAAACAGTAGGTGCAGTGAGATCACTGAATTCAACACAGTCAGTGTATCTCAGAGGTTAATGTCGGCCACACGTGCAGATGCTGAATGACAGAATCACTGTATAGCTTTATAACACATGTAGGTGGCAATACTGGATGAGATCGAACCCAAACAAGTCCAGAACTCAGTGGGGCTTCACAGTACTGTTGGAAGATGATGGCACACACAGGCCGATATTTATGTCCTAACCACCTGTGTCGCATATCCGCTAATGATCTGATCAGTTAGTAATCAGAATTGTAGTAATTATTGGCCTGGCTAACTGACAGTTATTACTGGTGCTATAACACTGTATGTAGGTGATCTTAGTGTATTTGGGGGCCTATGTACAAAGAATTGCGGAAGTGCAATTTTTTATTTTTCAATGTACATCGCAGTGGGGGTAATTTTTTACAAGATTATCCCAGTTATGTACTAAGGGGGGTATTCAATTGGGAGCAAGGTTTTCTCCGCAAAAAATCACACGGACCCCGTGCCTAATTTTGGAAAACCGCAGGTATGCGGGCTACCGATACCCGTGGTATTAAATTTTAAAAAATGCACACAGGGTTTTCAGCACTGAAAATCCAGCGGTGCGAGAGAAGTACTCCGGTGGTTTTCACGACTCATGGTTATCTCCCCTCCATATATGCACCGCGGAGTGGAGGTGGCTGCTGGGAGATGTAGTTCTCCCTGCTGCTGTCTCCGGGGTGGGGGGGGGGGCTCACACACACTGACACAACATACTTACACACACCGTTGCTGCAGAGGACCGGGTCCCGCGCTGGAGGAAGAAGACACCGCTTCGGAAGGTGAGTGAGTAATTACTGACTAATTAAGCTAACTGGAAACTTCCAATTGCTTAATTAGTTATTAGGAGGAAAAATCAAAGACCCCGCATCTAATTGATTTTTGGTATTCTCACTTCTAATTGGATACCCCCCCCCTAAATGTTTAGGCTACTTCAGCAATCTGAAAACCACAGTTGAACAGTTTGAAGATTTGTTGCCTGATCTTAGGATTTCCCAATCTAGCAATCTGCGCCCATATATTACAGATCTGTTTCAGTGATTTGCAGATCGATTGCAACAAACACAGACCTGACAATCTTGAAAGGCTCATAATTTTGCTAGAAACGGTCTGCAAATCTGCTGATCATGGGCCTGATTCAGAGCCGGACGCTCTGAACAAGCGCCCGCTCTGAATCAGGGCGTTTTTTTTTTTTGTGGTGTGTTACCACCCACAGCTTATGCGAGCGTCCATGATGGTCAAGACCATCGCGACCATCGGGCTTGCGACGAGACCCTGCAGTAGGGTCTCGCTGCCGCAAGCCCTGGAGTGATTTTGGCTCTATCAGAGCCAAAATCACTCCCACTGACATCACTAGTGATGTCAGTGGGGCTGGTCCCAGACGGTAGGCGTTCCCATGGGAACGCCTCCGTCTGGGCAGCCACGCCCACCAAAGGGGGCGTGCTATCACTCACCATCGACAGCACGCCCCCTTTGGTGCGAGACCCTGAGTGACCTCCGTCGTGCGCATGCGCATTTGGGTACCATCGACCCACTTGCGAGCGTCCTGCGCTCGCGAGCGGGTCTGAATGTGACCCCATGTCCATACAATAGCAATCTACTTCCTCAAGTGATCTGCGAAATCCAACATGTTGCACAACCTGATTTACCAATTACAATCACTTTTTGGTTGCAATCTGCGAAGCCCATACATTGCAGATTTTTTTACACAATCATCTGCAAATTGCAGAATTGCCACAATCGATTGCTGATGTATGGGGGCCTTTACTCGCAGTTCCTGCACATTACATTACTGCCGGTCACAGCTGCCTTCTCCCCATCTCAAACTGCTGTGCCTGCAGGTCTCTCCTTCCCGGGTTCCCTATAAGTGCTGCCCGTTATTGTTAAACTTCTCCCTCCGGTCACATATATTAGGGAGAAGTATTGCATAACTATAACACAATAACCGGCAACACTTACAGGGAACCCGGGGAGCTGTGAGCTACAGGCACAGCAGTTCAAGATGGGGAGAAGGCAGCTGTGACCGGAGGGAGAAGTATAACAGTAGTGGGCAACGCTTACAGGGAACCCGGGGAGCTGTGAGCTACAGGCACAGCAGTTCAAGATGGGGAGAAGGCAGCTGTGACCGGAGGGAGAAGTATTGTATAACAATAGTGGGCAGCACTTACAGGGAACCCGAGCAGCTGTGAGCTGCAGGCACAGAAGTTCAAGATGGGGAGAAGGCAGCTGTGACCGGGAGCAGGCAGGGGTGCCAAGACGGGGGGGGGGGGGAGCGGGTACTAATTACCCGGGCCCGGACATAATGCAGGGGCCCGGGTCCGGCACCGCTCCCCTTCCCTCTTAAGTCACAGCAGCCCAGCACATGCTGCTGTGTGCTGGGCTGCACTGGGAGACTGCTCATGGCTGCTAAAGCAGCAACCGGAGTAGTCTCCTATGCCTATGGGGGGAACAATCATGCTGATCGCGCCCCCCCATTGGCCGTGCGCCGGACTGACGGGCACACAGCGTCCCACTTTCCAGCGCGCAGCGTTGCTTCGTGGCGCTGAAAATTTTTTTTTAAACATTTTTCTAAGAGGGCGTGGCCACACCAACCGTGATTAGGTCACGCCCCCTGTCACCTGGGCCCGGCGCAGCTCTCGTCGGCCCTGGCAGCAGGTCAGTGCAGCGAGCAGGCGGCCGGGGAGAGGAGGAGCTGGCAGCACAGCGTGAGTGATCTGAACAGATCACATCGCTGCACACGCTGCTACATAAGCTGCCAGAAGCTTGTTAGCACATTCAGGGAACTGAACGCCATCTCAGGATGGCGAACAGTTTCACTTTCAAATTCTGAAAATAAAGCATTTTCGGAGTTTGATGAATCCCACAATTTTAACATCCCCATACTTAAGTTTTGTTTTGTAGAAAAAGGGCTTCTTAAGGGATGTTGAACAGTGTTTGATGGGCATGTTTGTGAAATTTTTCTTTTTAAAATGTCACACACTGATGTTTTAAAAAAAACTATATACTGAGGTCTTGATATTTATTTAATTACATAGAATGCTTTCTTTTTTTCAGATGTTGAATGTGAAATAAAGGAATCAATCAACATCTTGTCTGAGGTAAAATCAATATTTTTTTTAATGAAATGTTATTGGATTTCAAAAAGAAAACAATTTTTAGTATTTTGCAATACTAATAGTGCTTTAAGAATTATGTGAAAAGAAAATCAGATTGTATAGCAGTGTTTCCCAACCTCGGTCCTCAAGGCACACTAACAGTCCTGGTTTTAGAGATATCCATGCTTAATCACAGATGGTTAAATCAAATAACTGAGGTACTAATTAAGACACCTGAGCTCAACTATGGCTATCCTTAAAACCTGGACTGTTAGTGTGCCTTGAGGACCGTGATTGGGAACCTCTGTTGTATAGGCTAGTAGAAAGCAAGACAACCTGAGGTGTAAAGATGTTTTTAAATTAGACTGAGGATCACATATCCTGTGCTGCAAGGCTGGCACTAATTCCAGGAATTATACAGCTATCATTTTAGCTACGGTGTAAAAATGCGTCTAAACGGTTTATCCTGTGACTGTGATTGCTGGCAAAAATCCCCGCGGTATGGGGAAAGACGATTTAATTAAATAGGTTCAGAAACCCACCAATTCTGTGTAAAATGCGGAATCAATGTTCTTTTTCTCGCACACAAACCCAATTTTGTGTTTTTTATATGCAGACTTTTTCAGTGATGTCCCCTCTATGTCAAAAAGCAACAAGTACACTTTAAAATGTTTCAGTTTTTCATAGTTGTCACTTGGGCAACATGTATCCAAAAGTAATGTAGCTATATTTCTAGTGTCCCTTGCATGCTACTTAATTGTTTTCATAGTGTACCTTTTCATTCAACTGTGTAGGCAGAGACATCAACCAGCTATGAGCTTATGCAGAAAAAGATAAATGCCATATGGAGTGCACTTCATGTACCAGAAGGCCAGCGATTGGATATGGCAATTAAATATAGCTCCATTGACTACCAAGACAGACTGCCAAAGGTGAGATGACAATAAATGTGCACCAAATTAAATAAGAGTTGTACAAGTGGGAACAATGTATGCACAAACCTTACACTACATAATTTAAAGCACAGACAATCTGACAAAAGCTTAAAGACTAAAGAAGATAATAGTAATGCTATTTATTTAGCTCTTTTCTACCAAGATGACTCAAATGGGGCAACTGAATTAGCAGCGATGTGGCGTTGAACCTCCTATGTTCGGCTATGGACATATCCATCTATTATGGTAGGCCCAACATTGCTAATTTTCCTGTGCGCCTCAATGGCATGCAAGGATAAGCTAGCAATGCTGCTGGTCTTGAAGTCCCTTTTGGGTTGTTGTTTTGTTTTTAGAAACTAAATGAGATGCTTGAGTAAGTTAATGCCTGTTTCACATCTCAAACCCGGGTTCAAAAAGGGATATTGAACTCGGGTCCGACCCGGGTCAAAGCCTTTCACACTGCACTTTCGAACCAGGTTATTCCCGAGTTGGTCTATTTTCACTGCACTTTTGACCCGGGTTGTTCCCGGGTTGGCCCTTTTCCAAAACTCCATGGATGTCATTTTAAAAGGACTTTTAGGGCCGTATTCAATCAGAAGCGAAAAGTCCATTTCGGTGATACTTTTTCGCCGATGATGTAATTTTCGCCTGTTTCAACTTATCCCCGTATTCAGTTGTAGCGTCTTTTTACCGGCGCGATAACGCAATGCAATATAATTCGCAAAAAAGTTTCGCCTATGAATACCCGGCGGAAAAAAGTGCAGGATTGGGGTTTTGGGGTGCAGTGTTGCGGGAACCACCCTGCACCCTTTGGATACCCCCCTGATGCTAACTGCATCAAAAAAACCCACAAAGGACACCCCAAAAACCACTTTGAAAAAGTGGGCGAAAAGAATCAAAGTGGGGGTACAAATTTAAAAACTAGCGAAATAGACTCTGGGGGGGTCCCCAAGTAAGCCCCAGGTTTTTTCTTGTTTTAGCTGAAGGTGCGTTCTTAGCGCTTTTTAACACTTCACTTTAAATTAAAAACATGCTTGCACCCATTTTCATGTACGCCAAATTTGATGGGAGTAGCTATTTTCACATTAAAAACCTTCAAAAATGCTATTCTTCACCACTGATGCTATTTAGCACCTATTGAGCCCGTTTAAAAACCCCAAATACCTTCAGCAGGGCAATTCAGTGATCCCCTTTTTGGGGGGTGTCAGGCTGATTTCCCAAAAAACTACAGCACTTTTCGCTGATTTGCTTTTCGCTGGATCCCGTTTTCGACGATTTGGAATTGAATACAGAGATACGTGCACGATACTTTTTTGCGCAGAAAAGCAGCAAAGACGGCGAAAAGTCCGGCAATGGACTTTTCGCTCCTAATTGAATACGGGCCTTAGGCTCAGAAAGGTGGGGTCACAGAGCTGGCAGGTTGGGTGGCACATGCCTGGCTGCTTTCCCTGGCTGCAAGAAAGGCTTAACGGCATGGTTAAGGCTGTGTGCCCAAAAACACCAGCACAAAGGTAAAAAAAATTCCCACTTCAGCCTGACTGCCCCACTTTTATTTTTGTTGTGATCAAGAATTTTTAGATTAGATAGTTTTTTTAAGTGATTTTAATTTATTTACTACCTGTTGCTGAGTCCTGTGGAAGCCTGAGGACTGCAGCAATTGTGCTATATTTTTATATACAACAGAATCCTTTACAGTTCCTGTCAGCTGTCTGGCAATCTCTGCCTCACCCCTAATTCTCAGAAGCTCCTTCACCTCATCAGGACTCCAATTTGCCATGGTGCTGAAAATCTGAGAGCTCACTCTTTCTCTGCGTAGTGTGCTGGCAGGGCTCAGGCTGCTGACATCATCAAGGCATACAAAAAGCAGCCAATCAGCACTTTTCCCTGAGTCCCAGGTTGAATAACCCGGGTCAGACACTTTTAAGTGCGCATAGACCTGAGTGCGACCCGTGTTTAACACTGCTTATAACCCGGTTTGAAATGCCAGGTTGCTCGACCCGGGTTATTTCAAAGTGGTGCTTTTAGACTGCACCTCGACCCGTCTCAACACGGGTTATTTTGGAGATGTGAAAGGGGCACCAGTTTGTTTTTGAAGGTTTATAGTGTGGAGGCCTGTTGAGCTGTGTGAGGCAGCCAGTTCCAGAGACTTGGAGCCACAAAGCTTAAAGCTCAAACCCCAAATGAAGTATGAGAGATTGTAGGTACTACTAATAGTTCTTCATCTGCTAATTGAAGTAAGCGAGTGCAACTATAGGGATTCAGAAGCTCTTTCAAGTACCTTGGACCCTGGTTTTGTAGGGTTTTGAAAGTCAGTAAGCCAATCCTGAAATAGATTTGCCATATTACAGGCAGCCAGTGAAAGGAATAGAGAATGGGTGTTAGGAACAGGGCAGGTTAATGAACAGCCTGGCTGCTGCATTTTTTAGCAGCTGCTAGTGGTGCAATTATTTACTAAATGAGTGCATTTCAGCAGTTCAAGTGTTAGGATACAACTGCATGTGAGCAGGTCCAGATTAACAATGGGGCGAATAGGACTACAGCCCCAGGCCTCCACATAAAGGACAGCATGATGATAACCATTTGCCCAGCTGGCCGCATGATCGGCTATGAAACATAAGAATTAAAACTGCATTTATTCTTCAGGGTCCACAGGTATACCATGGGGATAATGTGGTTGGAGTGATCCAGGCACCAAACAGTTAAGCTTTCATGCCTCAGGTCCTCCTCCACATATACCCCGCCCCCGGTGACAGACAGTCAGTTGTTTGTTTGGTGCGGCAGGATCCAGATGCACCTTTGTAACAGGGTTACTGCTCAGGCAGTTCCAAGCTTTTATTTTGTTTTATTTCTATGTTTTTGAGTTAGCAGTGCTGAATGTCTGAATTAAGAACCGTGCACTGCGACTCCATCTACGTCCGCGTGGCTGCAACACCAGTAACATCTCTGGTGATTTCGGCGGGTCACAGCAGAGTTTGCTAGCAGTGATGCTGGGGCCCGGACTGCAACCGGACGCACGGAGATGTCAGGTAAGGTGACCTCACTTGGAATTGTGCGCTGCAGTCCTTGCTTCCGGCACTGGAGACGCACTGGAAGAAGCTGCTCCCCCACTAGACCACCACTTATTGTCTGACAACGGGGATCGTCAGCAGGTGCTTCTGCTGCCATGAGGCCAGCTTATGGGAGGTAGGCTCTCCCCCGACCCATCAAAGGTTTTTTCGTGTCTGAGCCGCTCCTCCAATCCCCCTTGTGTGAGTTGCTCACAGTCCACTATCGGTGCTCTGCTGAAGCTGTTTGGTCTCAGGAGGTTTTGGGTCAGTCTTCCTGTATACCTCTCCCCTGGTTCAGGTATATAGTGCTCTATATCCTACCAAGCCTTGTGTTTAAATATTTGATTCAGGGTCTATTGCAACTAAATTACATATGCAGTGTATGTGACTGTATGCTAGCTGCCTTTTATTTCTAATTGTCAGTTATAACTATCACTGTTTTTCTCCTCACCCCTCTGGTATAGGTGGGTGGGGATTTTTCTGTGTACTTCACATTTACTAGTTATTTGTGAAGGCTGTCAAATTGCATTGCACTGTTACCTTTATCGTTGAATATGTCCAAAGGTTAAAGGGAAACAGGAGGTTCAGGCCCCTGTCCTGGTTTCATGTAAATCCTGTTTCAATCAATTATTTTGGCAATGGAACCTGGGGATTTTATGGCTTCCCTGGACATTCAGGATGCATACCTGCATGAGCCTATTATGCCATCCCAACAACAATTTCTATGATTTGCTGTCCTGCAACATTACCAATTTCAGGCACTGCCATTTGGACTATCAACAGCCCCGCAGGTCTTCACCAAAATAATGGCGGTGATGACTGCCTATCTCAGGCGTCAGGGAATCAGAATACTGCCATATCTGGATGATCTTCTGATATTGGTACAGTCTTCAATTGTTCTACAACACCATCTCCAACTGACCATTGCCTTCCTACAGAAGCACAGCTGGATAATCAATTGGAAGAAATCTTCTATGTCTCAAATACAGTGGATGGTACATCTGGGGGCGCTTCTGGATTCTCAGGCAAAAAGGGTGTTTCTGCCAGAGGACAAGATTGTGGCCCTATCATTGCGAGTACACAAATTGCTCCACAATCAAAGGGTATCCATTCTATCAGCGATGCAGGTCTTGGGTGGAATATGCTCAGTTCCACTCCAGACCTCTGCAGCAATTGATTCTCTCCCGATGGAATGGACAGTATCATCTAATATGGTCCCAGATGAGCCTTCTCACTCCGGAGGTTCATCTCTCTCTATCTCGTGGTGGCTACAAAAGGATCATCTGGACAAAGGTTGCCCATTCTGGATCCCAAATTGGGTGCTTCTCACCACAGACGCCAGTCTTCGCGGATGGGGGGCAGTTACAGGTCATCACACCTTTCAGGGAAGATGGACAAATCAGGAAAGTCATCTGCCCATAAACTTTTTGGAGCTTTGAGCAGTATACAAAGCACTTATCATGGCACAGGACCTGCTCCAGGGCTGGCCAGTCCAGATCCAGTCCGACAACGCAACCACAGTAGCCTATCTCAATCATCACGGAGGAACGTGAAGTCATGCAGCCATGATGGAAGTGACTAACAGTCTGATTTGGGCAGAGCGTCATCTTCTGGCTTTCTCTGCAATATTCATCCCGGGAGTCCTCAATTGGGAAGCACACTTCCTAAGTCGTCAGGACATACACGCCAGAGAGTGTGCTCTCCACCAGGGTTTTTTTCAACTCCTGGTGGACAAATGGGGCCTACCAGACATAGACCTCATGGCATCACATCACAACCACAAAGTCCCCAGGTACGAGTCTAGGACCAGAGACCCCTCGGCCACCTTCGTAGACGCACTGGCAGTAAGTTGGAACTTCAAGCTGGCGTATCTCTTTCCTCTGATTTCCCTCCTCCCAAGGGTCCTCAGATAATTCAAGCAGGAAGGCGGAACAGTAATACTAGTGGCTCCTGCTTGGCTCAGAAATCATTGGTTCACCAACATACAGAATCTATCCATAGACAGTGCGTTTCCTCTTCCTCTATGGCCGGATCTGTTAGTGCAGGATGCTTGCATCCATACTTACCTCGTCTGTGTTGATGGCGTGGCTCTTGAGTTTTCCGTCTTAAGAGCCAAAGGTTTCTGCAGCTCTGTGATTCAAACGATGTTTAGGGCACAAAAGCCTTCCTCTGCCCGCATCTATTACAGAGCTTGGCATTCTTTTGGTCATTGTTGCTCCCACAGAAAGTATGACCGTAAGGTTTTTAGGGTTTCCCAGGTACTTGCTTTTCTCCAGGCTGGGTTAGACTTTGGTCTTCGCCTGGCCACCCTGAGAGTGCACGTTTCTGCGTTGTCACTCTGGTTCCAGAGAAAGATTGCTTCTTTGCCGGATGTTAGAATTTTTTTCAGGCGGTTCTCCAAGTTCAGCTACCTTTTGTCCCATCGGTAGCACCATGGGATTTGTCTTTGGTTCTCAAAGGGCTATAAGCTCCCCCATTTGAACCTCTGGACTCTGTAGATTTGAAGTGGTTGACAGCAAAGACTTTTTCTCCTCGCTGTCTCTTCTGCACGCAGTCTCTGATTTGGCAGAGCTCTCTTGTCGCTCCCCGTTTTTGATTTTTTACCAGGATAGAGCTGTCCTCGGTACAAGGGAGGGTTACCTTCCTAAGGTAGTGTCCCATTTTCATGTGAATGAAGAAACTGTGGGTCCAGCTTTTCAGTCATCAGATCTTTCTATAGGTAAAGCCTCCCTGGATGTGGCTCATGCTCTTCGTATCTATGTGGAGCATACAAACTCTCTTAGAAAATCATTCTTTTTGTGCTATATGGTTTTCACAAATGAGGTTGGCCAGCTAACAAACAAACTCTGGCGCAATGGTTACGTATGACTAACTCTCAGGTTTACACACAGGCTGATCTCCCTGTCCCAAACACGGCGACAGCACATTCTACTCGGTCTGTGGGACCATCATGGGCGTTTCGTCATGGTGCAAGGCAGCCACGTGGTCGTCTGTCCATACTTTTCTAAGGTTCTATGCCTTTGATACTTTTGCCTCTCAGGATGCTTCCTTTGGGCGGTGGGTTCTCCTTTCTGCTCAGGAGCATCCCCACCCTTAGGGGAACTGCTTTAGGACATCCCCATGGTATCCCTGTGGATCTCTTTGGACCCTGAAGAAAATAAGTGTCACAACCGGGCACTAGGAATACCTCTGTTGAGGTCAAGAATTGGGGAGATAGGACAGCCGTGAAGCAATGACGGGGGTGACAGACTAAGTCTTCTAATTGCGGCCAAACTCAGGTTTGGCTAGACCTGCCCAGAGCCGCGGAGTCTAACTCACTTGGTGGTTTTCTCCAGTGACCCCTCCAGTTGGGAGTTGGTTTTCGCTGCATTAAGCGAGCAGGTCGCGGCCCTCTGGAGAGGTACCTGGGAGTGACAGAAGACCATAACAAATATAACAAGAAAATAACTAACACTGGGAATACTAGAAATAACACAGGGAGACTGGGGATGGATTAACACTAAAAAGGAACTGAACTAAAGAGGCACTAGAAGCACTGGGGGAGGATGATCCAGAGGTAGGCTTTCTCAGGAAAACACAGGAAATAACCTCGGAGTTGCACTTGAGACACACTGGAGCTCTTGACATAAACTGGTAAAGGTACACGGGAGTACGCGGGAATACACCTAAGATTCACGGGAGGAGCAAGGATGAACTTGTACTGTGATCCGGGTATAGAGTACACAAAGATGCACTGGGGACACAATGGGGGTGCAGGGATGGACTTGTACTGAAACACACGAAGATGCTCTGGAAATGTACTGGAGGAGCAGAGATGAACTTGTACTGTGGTCCGGGTAATGAGTACACAAAGATGCACTGGGGACGTACTGAAGGTGCATAGATGAACTGTACTGAGACGGTATAGAATCGGGAAGCCGGCTGCCTTAATAACGACTGTCACATCCCGGCGAGGGATGAAATGCCGGCCGTCTAGATGTAGACGCCTGACATTTCCCCGACGCCGGGAGACAGGTGCCCGGCATCCCGATCGAAGGGATGCCGGGCACCACGAGTGGACGGCCGCAGGGGGAAGGGTTAGGTTTAGGGCACCCGGGGGGGACTTAGGGTTGGGCACCCCCCCAGGGGACTTAGGTTTAGGCAGCGGGGAAGGGGAGGGTTAGGCACTTAGAGGGGGGATTAGGGTTAGGCACTTGGGGGGGGTTAGGCACCCCTAAGGTGGTTTAGGTTAGTAGATACTTACTGGCACTGCCAGGAATCGAACCACCATTCGGCCGGCGGTATTTCATACCGATTCCACTGAGACACAGGAACTGAGTACAGAAAGTTGCTACTTGAGACGCACCGAAGGTGCAGACACTGACTGGTACAGGAACACAGGTAGTGAATACAAGGAGGTCACAGAAGACAACAGGAAGCCAGGAACACTGAAGAAAGTAATACAGCCTATGTAACATAAGGTTGTCACAGGGAAACAGCGACATACAGTGATGTTGATCTGGCAACTTCCTGTTGCAGGAGTCGGACCTAAATACCCCTAGGCAGTTGGTCATTGGATGGTGAGTTCAGCTGAGAGACCGCAGGACTGCCATTAGAGGGGACTAATCAGGTGAGATGGACCAAAATGGTTGCGCCCATGCCCAGCACCCTGGGAACCAAGACTCACGCATGGAAGCCCTAGCAGACCCCGGGTAGAATCCTCAGCCATAACTCACCACTACCCCTGGCTTCCGAATGTCTCAGAGTCCAGTGATGCCAGTTTGAGTAAAGGCCGACCCCAGGCCGCATCCTGACAATAAGCGTTATGGTAGACTACCTTTGCTAACTTTTTCTTCGAGGTCCATAGGGCACCCACCCTGACGCACCTGGCTGCATTGGGTAGTTTTTCTTTTGGTCACGGATTCCCTAATCTTGTGTGAGAGTGTTTCTGGTGTTCAGTTGTTCTTCCTTCTCCTCTTTCCTTTTCCTGCCTTGGGCTTGGTTACAGAACTGAGGGCCTGATTCAGACCCGGTCACAAGCGCTGAGCGCTCGCAACCGGGTCGATGGTGGCTCACAGCGCATGTGCACGACGGAGCCGGCTCCGTCGTGCGCATGCACAAGACTCGGCTAGCGACGGGCAATCCGTTGCTTCAGGTCTCGCACCAAAGGGGGCGAGCTGTTGATGTTGAGTGACAGCTCGCCCCCTTTGGTGGGTGGGCCGGGGGGGGTGGCTGCCCAAACGGAGGCGTTCCCATGAGAACGCCTGCCATTTGGGGGCGGCCCCACTGACATCACGAGTGATGTCAATGGAGAGATTCCGGCTCTGTTAGAGCCGAAATCTCACTGGGGCTTGCGGCCACGAGACCCTACCACAAGGGTCTCATCGCAAGCCCGATGGTCGCAATGGTCTTGACCATCGCGACCATCAACCTGGCCGCTCGCTATAGCTGTGGGTGGTCACCCACAGCTATGTGAGCGGCCAGGAGGCTGCACAAAAAAAAAAAAACATGCCCTGATTCAGAGTGAGCGTCCGACCCTGAATCAGTGCCTGAATGTCTGTAGCCGGGGTATATGTGGAGGAGGACCTGAGGCATCCTGGGAGCTGAAAGTTTAACTGTTTGGTGCCTCGATCACTCCAACCACATTATCCCCATGGTATCTCTGTGGACCTCGAAGAAAAAGCGTTAACAAAGGTAAGTCTACCATAACTATTATTTTCTATTATCCTCACAAAATGATGCGATGTTCTATTTTTACCTTAGGGAGACAGTGGGGCTGATAGTGTAGGGGGTGTACATAGCCACATGGCAATGACCACACTCACATAGCACTGGTGTCAGCTCCTCCACTTCTCACAATAGGCTCTTGATCATTTTCAGCTGCAGGCCCATGTGACCCTTAATCCAGTCCTGCATATGAGTGTGAGAAGATCTTTTGATGGAATAAAGGGCCTGATTCAGAGCCGGACGCTATTTGCGCTCGCTCGTTCAGAAAAAGGGGCCGGCTATTTAAATTGAGCGCTCGCTCTTTGCGGTCTGTTGATGCCTCTATGTCTGAGCGAGCGAACGAAACATGCTCGCTATTTTGTAAAGACGCCCCCTGGCCGCTCGCATCCTACGTCATCTCCGCTATGTATTTGATTAATCGAGTACATCGAAAGGCATCTGAACTGCTCGCAGTGTTTGTGGTAGGATTTTCCTACCGCAATCATGCGAACGATTCAGGCTGAGAAACAACCAAGTGACGTGGTCGGTGACGCTGCTTTGTTAATTATGCACACCCTTAAAACGCCCGTTTTGACCGTTTGGCACGCCTGCGTTCGGATCACCACTCCCCGTTTTCAAGCACATTCCCCTGTTACCACCCACAAACGCCTCATTCTGTCACTCAAATTAGCAGGCATTCGCTATTTTGCGAGCACATGAATTCCGACCGCACTGACTGGTTGGCGCATGCGCATTGCGACCCATATGCATGCGCAGATGTGCGAACATCGCTCGGAGCGAACGAGCGGCCGCTTACGAGCGGCTCTGAATCAGGCCCAAAGTGCTTTATTCTGGTTTTGTTATGCATATCAAAGAATAAAGATTTGATCATAGATTGGCAGCTCTGTCAAAGCCGTCGATTATTGGATGCTTGGATTTAAAACAGCACAGAAATAAATACTTAACCAGCCTGGTTTAGCATTTATTACAATTGCCGCCTTAAATCAATCGGTGAAAGCGACTGATCATCGGTGGCTTTGACAAACTGCGCAATAGTAAATCTACCCCCGATGTTTAAGTGTCAACAACAGTGGCGTAACTAGGGTATTTGGAGCCCAGGGCAAATTTGAAAAGGGAGGCCCCCCCCCAACATCTTGATATGTGCGCGCGCCTAAGGCGCGCATGGGAAAAAATGGGCGTGGTCACTTAAAAATGGGGCGTGTCAACATGACACACCCCTTTATTTTCACGCTGAACATTCCTATCCATATGCACCTTAACCCCAGTAGTACCCCTTATACAATACCCCCAGTATGCAGTTGTGGTCCCTCTTATGCAGGCCCATAGTAGTGCCCCTTATACAGTATCCCCAGTAGTGGTCCCCCTTATACAGCCCCCAATTAGTTCCCCTTACTCAGTGCCCCCAGTAGTGGTCCCCCCAAATGCAGTGCCCTATGTAGTGTTCCCCCTTATGCAGTGCCCCCAGTAGCAGTCCCCACAATGCAGTGCACCCAGTAGTGGTATCCCCTTATGCAGTGCCCTTTATATAGTGCCCCCAGTAGTAGTCCCCCCCTATGCAGTGCCCTTTATATAGTGCCCCCAGCAGTAGTCCCCCCCATGCAGGTTTGCCAGTAGTGGTCCCCTTATGCAGGCACCCAGTAGTGATCCCCCCTATCTAGTGCCCCCTGTAGTGGTCCCCACAGTGCCCCTAGCAGTAAGCCCCTTATATAGTGCCCCCAGCAGTAGTCCTCCCCCCCCTCCCATGCAGTGCCCCCAGTAGTGGTCCCCCTGATGCAGGCTCCCAGTAGTGACCCCCCCCTATCCAGTGGTCCCTGTAGTGGTCCTTCCTGTAATTGCCCCCAGTTGTGGTCCCCCCAGTGCAGTGCCCCTAGTAGTAGGCCCCTTTTATAATGCCCCCAGTAGTAGTAGTCCCCCCCCCCCCCAAGTAGTGGTCCCCAGTTGAGGTTCCCCCTCCCGATTAAGTGCCCCCTGTAATAGCCCCCCCCCCAGTAGAGGTCCTCCCAATAATGGTGCCCCCAGTAATAGCCCTCCCCCCCAGTAGAGGTCCTCCTAATAATGGTGCCCCAAGTAATAGGCCCCCCCCAGTAGAGGTCCTCCTAATAATGGTGCCCCCAGTAATAGGCCCCCCCCAGTAGAGGTCCTCCTAATAATGGTGCCCCCAGTAATAGCCCCCCCCAGTAGAGGTCCTCCCAATAATGGTGCCCCCAGTAATAGCCCCCCCAGTAGAGGTCCTCCTAATAATGGTGCCCCCAGCAGTAGCCTCCCCCCGTTGTTCCCCCACCCCAGTAGAGGTCCCAGTGGTAGCCACCCCCGTTGTGCCCCCAGTAGTGCTGACAGGTTTTTCAAAATATATATATAAAAACATACTTACCTGAATCCACGCTGCTGCTGCTGCTCCTCCAGTCCGCGACGCCTCTCCCGCCGCCGCCCACCAGCCCTCCCGGGCTGGCGCGCTCAGCATAATGGGACAGACGTCATGACGTCTGTCCCATTACCCACTGAAGCCCGGCTCTTGCAGTGGGTGCTGCAGCAGTCAATGAGAGTCTATCTGACTCTCATTGGCTGCTGTTTAACACACGCATCGCCGCCAGCGCTGGTGGCGATACGTGTGTTATGCACAGCCTGAGCCCGCCTCGTGGCGCTATTGGGCAAGCGCTCAGGGGGAGGGAACGGGCTCAGGTGTGCAGCACAGGACCGGCGCCGGTCCTGTGTAAATGTGTAGCGCTGACCGCACTCATTGCGGTCGGCGCTACACTGGTGGCTAACTAGGGCGGGCCGGACCGTGGCCAGCGGCGCTCCACCGGTCCCACGGCACGCACCCTGCCCGACCCCCCCTAGTTACACCACTGGTCAACAATCCCTGACTGCCAATATTCAAATGTTCAGTGTTTTGCAACTCCGAACCCTCAAACGTAAATTCAGTAGGTTAGCTAAGCTGTAATCTTGTCCTTTGACAGTGATACAGGATTTATTTGCAGCAGACTGGCATTTATCCACTTTTACAGCTCAGCTAGTCAACCATCTAAGATTGGTATTGGGTTCCCAATACCCAGAGAAAGGATACAGTTACAGTTGAGTACCATCTACTAAGTAGTGATAGACTAGGCCATGACATCCAGTCAGAGCTGGTTTACACTATAACAGGGATTCATGAGCATGCTATTGTGAAAGTCGGCTGCTGAGTGCTTCCGCCCTTATATGGATGGGGGACAGCATTCCCAAAACCCCAGAGGCTAGCAGCCCAGTGCTGAAAAGCACTTTGGGCCTGATTCAGATGGAGGCAGCACTGATATGTGCACAGTAGACAGGTTTTTTTTGTAGTGTGCATGCATCCGAGTCACACAACAAATGCGTCTTGTCTGAGAATCTGATACATGGGGCAATATTTACTAAGCGTCGGGTTTGAAACTCCGGCGGTTTGACGTCAGGTTCTAAACCCCGGCAGTTTAGTGGTGGTATGACAGTGGTTTCTAAATGACAGTCAAACCACTGACTAGTAATTTTAGCCCTGTTCTATTCTAAAATGTTGCTTGACTGCGGTTTTGGCCTAGTAAATCTGCGGATAGCAAAACCGCTGCCAAACCACCGGGGTTTGAAACTCGCCGCTTAGTATATTTTGCCCATGGTCTGTGAATTTTAATGGGAGGTAACGGGGATGACAAAGTCAATGCATGTATGTTGCTGAACGCAGCAGCTTTCAAAGATGCACAGCTGTTCAGACTAGCAGCCATACTCATGAGAGCTGAGTCTGCCATAGCGCTGGTGCTAGTTTTGATGATGCATCTAAAGATGCACCTGACAGAAATGCACCATCTAATGCCGCTTACACACTAGACTATTTTTTTAACGATGTGGACAATAATGATATAGTTCAATGATATATATCGTTCAGTGCGTATGCAGTGAACAACCAATGATGCGTGCTCCCATGGGTCGTTAACGATGTTTGCTGTCGTGCAAACATACAGGCCAATCTGACAATATCGTCAGAAAGTGCCTGTTCAGGAATGTGGCAGGATGAGGTCACTGAATGATATCGTTCAGCGTGTACACCCAATATCTTTTATCAATATCTTTTAGCACATCGTCTAGTGTGTATGCCCCTTTAGGACGCTGGAAGTGGGCATCTCAGTTCTTTACAAATCGGAGGCGGCATTAGCATAAAGATGTAACTGCCGTGCCTGCATCCACCTCAGAATCAGGCCCTGTGACTCTCCACAAGCTTCTTAGACTTTTTGTGTCGAATAATAAATTAGATGGACAGGTTTATCCAAGACAATTATATTATACGTATATAGAGGGAATCCGTATGTAATGCCGGCTGTTGGGATGCCTACTGTCAAAATAACGACAGCGGGTAAGTATACTTACCCTCCCTCCCTAATCCTCCCTTCTTGTACCCTAACCCTCCCCGTTAGTGCCTAAACCTTACCCCCCCAGGGTTGCCTAACCCTCCCCACCCAAAACCTAACCCTGCTATGCTGCCTAAACCAACCCCCCCCCCACCCGCGCAACTAACACTAAGGGCGCCCCGGACTTACCTCGTTTGGGTCGGCATCGGGATTAAGATAGGCGTTGGGTTTTCGACTCCTATCTTAAGTCCGTGTAACAAAATAACACACAAAACAATTTTCAAATACACTTTAATTGAATACAAGCAACATTTCTGACTGGGAAAGTTTCTAGAGGTTACCAAAGAGATGTTAGGAAGTGCGAGTTTGAGAGCTTTGTAGGTTAAAACCAGCGTGTAAAGACTGATACAAGGTAGTGACTGCATTATTTATTACCAGTTATTTATAAGGTGTATACATATTCTGCAGCGCTGGATAGAGTGTTTGGCCATTCACATCAGTCCCTGCCCCAGTAGAACTTACAATCTATATTCCATACCACAGTCACAGGATTATTATTTGTGGGCAGCCAATTATCCTACCAGTATATTTTTGGAGTGTTGGAGGAAACCAGAGCTGCCAGAGGAAACCCACGCAAACACGGGGAGAATATACAAACTCCACACCGTCAGCATATACAAACTCCACACCGTCAGCATTTTGGTGGGAATCAAACACAAGACCTCAGTGCTGTGATGCAGTAATGCTAATCATTACATCAACTATGCTGCCACATCTACTTTACCAAAGACTGCACTTGGACAGAGGGAGGAAAAAGCAGAAAAAAAATCACGATCAGGAGGGCTTACTCCCAAGTGACAAACAAGAAATGTTGGATTATGTGAGTTTCTGCAAGTGATTGACATTTACCTTCACTTAGACCACATATACTGACAATTCATTAATATAAGCCAGGACAAGAATATAGTACAGGTTGAGTCTCCCATATCCAAAATTCCGAAATACGGAATATTCCGAAATACGGAACTTTTTTAGCTTGACTGAGAAAATGAAACCTTTGATTTTTGATGGTTCAATGTACACAAACTTTGTCTAAGGCACAAATTATTAAAAATATTGTATAAAATTACCTTCAGGCTGTGTGTATAAGGAGTATATGAAACATAAATGTATTTCATGTATGTACACAAACTTTGTTTGAGCCACAAAATTATTGAAAATATTGTATACAATTACCTGCAGGCTGTGTGTATAAGGTGTATATAACACATAAATGCATTCTGTGTGTATATTGGGGGCCTATTCCCAAGATATCTCATTATGATATGCAATTATTCCAAAATACGGAATATTCCGTTATCCAAAATACCCCTGGTCCCAAGCATTTTGGATATCGGAGACTCAACCTGTAGTATTATTCCTAAAGCACAACATGCATACACTGTATTATTTTCATTCATCCAACATGCTTAGTGCGATTGACGCAAAGCACCGTCTGGCAGCAAAAAAAGTATGGGTTTTTCAATATGGTACTTTGGGAAACACTTGACACAATGTGATGGGATGTAGTTACCATCCCGCCGGTCGGGATGCCGGCGCTCAGAATATTGTCACTGGAATCCCGACGGTATTAGGGTTAGGCTACGGGAAATGTGGGTTGGGGTTAGGACACTTACCTAATTGGGTTGGGGTTCTGTCGGGATGCCACTGTCAGTATTCTGACTGCCGGCATCCCGACTGCCGGGATCCCGTAGCCAGCTCAATGTGATGTTTCCTTTACTCGAAGTAAAGTAAAAACAACCAGCGTTACGTTACATCTGGTATTTGCTGGTCGATAGTTGTGGCAGCGCAAATGTGTTTTAATTTTAGTGATATATTTAGAAATAGGCACAAAACTAATGACTACTAAACACATAGGGCCTCATTTACAGTTAGGAGCAATCTAGCAAAAGGGTGTCAGCTTTGCACCTGGACAAACCAAGTTGCCATGCAGTGGGTCAAATGCGTTTTTTCTTTTATATGCATTGAAATAGTCTGCTTTTGTATGTAGCACAGAAACACTGTGCTACTGTACATACAACACTACATTTGCTTCCCCCGGTAGCCTTCAAGAGATAAGTGTTTTGTTCCTTTTATCCACGTCCTCTGTATAACGAAAGTGCCTACTATCCAAGGAAGTACTGGAAGGCAGTATACACTGTCTGCTGACACTTTAAGGAAAATTACAGACCATTACAACATGTTCCAAACAAAGGGAAAATAATATTATTGTTAACTCAACTTCAATTATGTGTAAAGGTGCATACACACGTAACAATTTTTTTTAACGATTTAACTATAACAACGTCATTATCGTTCAAAAAATCGTTCAGTTTCTGAGTTCTAACAATAATCGTTCATGCGCATTCCCGTTTGTAGGTCATCGTCCATTTCTGATTGGCCAACTTAACGATTTTCATTAAGGGAAGGAACATTTTTCGTTCATTGTTGAAAAAATCGTTCAAAAAATCGTTCGTTACACTTCAAAAAATCGTTCACTTTTTCAAAGGAAAAACTGAACGAAAATCGTTCACTAACATAATCGTTATGTGTGTATGCAGCTTTAGTCTTTCAATTTCATAGTTTCTTGTGTAAATTATGTATGCAGTACAACAGTAATCGAACATCAACTTCATTCTTTTTTTTCTCCTCTATGAAACAGAGGGCCTGATTCAGACCCGCTTGCAAGCGGGTCGATGTTGCCCAAGTGCACATGCGCACGACGGACCCGGGTCCGTCGTGTGCATGCGCGAGACCCGAATAATGACGGCCAAGCCTTCGTTATGGGTCTCGCACCAAACGGGGCGTGCTGTCGATGGTGATTGACAGCACGCCCCCTTTGGTGGGCGTGCGGGGGGTGCTGCTGCCCAGACGGAGGCGTACCCATGGGAACGCCTACAGGTCTGAGGCCGGCCCCACTGACATCACAAGTGATGTCAGTGGGAGTGCTTTTGGCTCTGATAGAGCCAAAAGCACTCCAGGGCTTGCGGCAGCGAGACCCTACAAACAAGGGTCTTGTCGCAAACCCGATGGTCGCGATGGTCAAGACCATTGCAGCCATCTTTTTGGCCGCTCGCTATAGCTGTGGGTGGTCACCCACAGCTATGCAAGCGGCCAGGGAGCGAGCGGTCTGTCAGAGCATCCGGCTCTGAATCAGGGCCTTAGTTTAAACTAAGAATGGGAATACAGGGAAAAGCAGCAAGAAATGTTCTTCATTCATCAAAAACTATTGAAATATAAGTATACCCATACAATACAAGACTCCTCTGTGAACTGTACATTCCAGATGATAAACAGATGTAACCAGTGGTGGCTCCAAAGCTGGGGGTGCAGCACGGTCCAAAATTCAAATAGGGGAGTCACACCAACTGCCAGTGATGTGGGCCTCTGGAGCCCACACTGGATATAACATTTTTTTTTCCCAAAATATTTTATTGGTAAACTGCACATGTTAATAGAACATATATAACATATCACAATTATATGCAAAAATAAGTACATCCATTATATTAATATTATAACAGATACATATAAAATGCTTAAAGAAATGAGTAGGGTGAGAGAGCTGCACGTGTCCTTATTAAACACTTTAATTTATTATAGTAATTATTTTAGAAAGGCGGTGTTCTTGTTGAAATAACTTCTAAATAATACCAAGTAGTAAACCTCACTGCTTGGCATAAATTGTCTAGTGTCAAAGAAGGTAATGTACAAATATATGGTAACCAAATCTCAAAAAAAGTAGCCTTTTTTCCTTATTAATTGACATTTCTAGCCAATCCATATGAAACAAATAAGAGATACTTTAACATTATCTTTATTAATGCTCCGTATCTGTAGATATCCATTGAGACAAAATTCTTCTTTCCCGCTCCAGCGATTTTAGCTAATAAGATTCGTTGACCCACTGGAGGCTTGGTTAGGCTCTGGTTTAAGTATATGTCCCAGAGGGCCCATTCAGGAGAGATAATAATAATAATAGGTATTCCTAAAAGGTCTTTAATGTAAATTTGGATTATAGACCAACATTTTTTCACTTCAGGACAGTTCCACATACAGTGATAAAGATCCGCCTCTGGAGCATGACATTTAAAGCAGTTAGAATGAGTGGAAACCCCCATCAAGGAGCGTAACTTGGATGTATAATAAGCATGGTGTAATAGCTTAAAATGCATCTCTGTGTAAGATGCAGAAATAAGTATTTAATTAAGATGAGTAAAAGCATTAAGAATGTCTTTAAGTGAATTATTAGGAAAATCGATTTTCCACTTAGCGATACCAGTTTGTAGCTTCTCCAAATCTATAGAGCGTTTAATTTAAAAATTCAAATATGAAGTAGAGCAACTTCTTCCTGGGCAGCGACGCAACACACCATCTAGCATATGTATTTTGTCAGATTCTGTTAGTTTGGAGAGTATGTTATTCACATAACTCCGAAGTTGATAATATGCAAATAGAGGAATAGATATCTGAGGGAACAACTCCTGTAATCTTTCATATGGAAGAATTTTAAGTGTCTGTTCATCTAAGACTTGATAAACCAGTCTGGGACCCCTTGAGCCCCAAGAACGTGCTAAAGTTGTATGGAAAATAGGGTATCTTTGAGACCCTGTATTATAATATATAGGGAGGAAAATGGTGTTATGTGCCGATATACAAATCTTATGTCGAGATAGACGCCAAGCTGTGCAAGTGGTAGTTATTAACAAATTATCAGCAGCCGACGAAGGAAAAGCTGTGGGTCTGATATGTAATGAACTGGGGAGTGGAATGTCAGGGCAAAAAGCTTGTTCTAGACTAGTATTAGCAAATTCTTCAGAACTCTGTAACCAGTCAACTGCATAACAATAATTTGCAGCTAAAGTATAACTTTTTATACAAGGAAGATTGATGCCTCCCAAATCTGGAGATTGACTTAGCTTAAATAAAGATATTCTAGGTTTTTATCTGCCCAGATGAATTTGCTAATGGCTTTAGTTAATTGCTTTAAATCTGAATCATTTAAGAGTAAGGGCAGCATTTGTATTGGGTATAGCAACCTGGGGAAAGAAATCATTTTTATCAGATGACATCTGCCTATATAAAACAATGGTAGGTGTTTCCAAGATTGAAAATCAGCAATAACGCGGGAAATAACAGCGGGGAAATTAGCCATCTAAAGATCAGAGGGATTAACGGGTATGTGTAATCCTAAATAAATTAGTGAAATGTTCGCCCATCTAAAAGGAAAGAAACCATTCCAGTCAGCCTGAGCCAGTGGCGGGCTGGGCTGGGGGGCAGGGTGCCATGTGCCCCCTGGGCTGCAGCGCCATGTGGGCCGCGGGCAGTCTGTGTCACTGTGACACAGCTGCTCCACGCGTGTAGCACTGACCGGACGGAGTTCGGTCAGCGCTACACAGTGACAAACACACAGCCGCCGGCTTCGTCACCTGTGTGTTTGTTTCAGCAGCTGATGAGAGTCTGTCAGACTAGGAGCGGGGTTTCAGGTGTTTTTTTTTTTTTTTTATTACGTGTCACTCTAATGGGGGAGGGGGTGGCTACTACTGGGGTCACTACAAGGGGGATTACTACTGGGGTCACTACAAGAGGGATTACTACTGGGGGCATTACAAGGGGGATTACTACTGGGGGCACAAGGGGGGACTACTACTGGGGGCACTTCAAGGGGGGGACTACTACTGGGGGCATTACAAGGGGGGGAACTACTACTGGGGGCACTACAAGAGGGATTACTACTGGGGGCATTACAAGGGGGAGGACTACTACTGGGGGCACAAGGGGGGGCTACTACTGGGGGCATTACAAAGGGGAGGACTACTACTGGGGGCACAACAAGGGGGGGATTACTGCTGGGGGCATTACAAGGGAGGGACTACTACTGGGGGCATTACAAGGGGGGGACTACTACTGGGGGCACTACAAGGGGGAGAGCACTACTGGGGGCACTACAAGGGGGAGAGCACTACTGGGGGCACTGCAAGGGGGGACTACTACTGGGGGCACTACAAGGGGGGGGACTACTACTGGGGGCACTACAAGCTACAATGGGGGGGGACTACTACTGGGGTCACTGCATAGGGGTACCACTACTGGGGGCACAAGGGGCACTGCACAGGGGGGACCACTACTGGGGGCACTGCATAGGAGGATCACTACTAGGGGCACTACTGGTGGCCTGCATAAGGGGGTCCTCTCCTGGGGCACAGGGGGCACTGCATAAGGGGACCACTACAGGGGGCTGCCCCATATCTTTATTTTTACTTTACATTAATTCCATGTGGAGCCGCCTCCTCCCTGGAACACTTGAGGGTGAGGGCGCCTAAGCACGCACGTGCTCCGGGCACCCTGGCTACACGCTAGGGCCACCTGCATGCATTTGCCCCCCAGGCTAAAAGTTGCCAGCCAGCCCTTGGCCTGAGCACCATCATGTAAGGCTAAAGCTTCTGTCTTGGATTTATTAATCACAAACCTTGATATAAGTTCAAATTCTTGGAGAAGTTGTAGAAAACCTGGGAAAGCAGCTTGCGGGTTATTAAAATACAGTAGCAAGTCGTCAGCATATGCTGACACTTTTAATACTTGGTCACCTATTTGAATCCCACTCCATTCCTTTTGCAAATAGAAGTGTCGAATAAGGGGGTCTAACGCTAAATTAAAAAGAAGGGGTGAAAAAGGACACCCCTGTCTAGTACCACGATATAGATGAAAGCTCTCTGGATTAATCCATTAATAGTGAGGAACGCAGTAGGGGTATTGTATATTGAGAAAAAAAATTGTATAAAACTCGGGCCAAACTTTTGAAAATGAAAAACGCATAACAAATGTGCCCAGGACACTCGGTCAAATGATTTATCAGCATCACAACTGACCAGGAGAGATGTTCCTCCTGAATATTTTGAAGAATGAGTTATAGCTGCTATTACCTGACGAATATTGTGTACCTGCGATCTGTTTTTCACAAAACCAGTTTATGATGTATGAAGTAATTTAGGTAGGAGATTCTGTAATCTTTATGTACTGTAACACATTTTTAATTCATATTTAAAGCATCACATGCTACTGATATTAATGTGATAAATGTAAAGTTTTCTACATCTATCAATCTGAATTGGCATTTTATATTAATATTTAAATATATAAATACCATATACTTACAAATAATGGCCCTCATTCAGAGCCGTACGCTCTGAGCAGAGCGCACGCTCTGAATGAGGGCCGGGCTCCATTTTCATGGAGCGTCCTCCTGGACGCTCGTATAGCTGTGGGTCACCACCCACAGGCTATACGAGCGTGCTTTGTGATGGCCGCGATGGTCGAGACCATCGCGACCATCGAAATTGCGAGCCGGAGCCTGCGGTTGTGGTTTTCAACCGCAAGCTCCGGAGTGATTTTGGCTCTATCAGAGCCAAAATCACTCCCACTGACATCACTAGTGATGTCAGTGGGCCGGCTTCTGACGGGAGGCGTTCCCGTGGGAACGCCCCCGTCAGGGAGGCACGCCCCCGGCACGCCCACCAAAGGGGGCGTGCTGTCAATCAACATTGACAGCACGCCCCCTTTGATCGGACACAACGAGCGAAGGACTTTCCTTCGCTCGTCGCGTCTGGCGCATGCGCACGACGGAGCTCCCTCCGTCGTGCGCATGCTCAGTGCATAACATCGACCCACTTGCGAGCGGACAGCCGCTCGCGAGTGGGTCTGAATCAGGCCCAATGTGCGATAAATGTAACTTACCTATCTTACATTATTTCTCAGGCAATAGCAATGTGGGAAAAGGCAGTGAGACTCATCCAGGGAAGGGAAAAGGTTTTAGCTGAGCTGGAGATGTTTGAGAGGACAGCTTCTGACCCCAACAGATTCTTTCACAGAGGTATGAAGTAAAAAACGGCAAAATAAAATTGTAAGCCCTACGCTACAAACTGTAACTGCATAATCGCCGCATAATGAGGGTGTGATTTTCTCCTACTTTTCTATGCAATTTGCTCCTGGATATCAGAGCTTAGTGAGCCATATAAGGGCCAATTTGTTGTTCCACATATCTGTTTTGTGAATGGTTCTTTTTTGTACAATGCATGCCCTAGAGCCGAGCATATGCATCTACCGGCAATTCCAGGTCGTATGAATCTCAGCCACAACTCCAAGTAGTGGCTGAATGAATGTAACTGGAAGGTAATGGGATGACTGCACACAGCTTGGTTAGGGTGTGCAGATGGAAGTGCGGGCTATGCAGAGTTGTGCATACGCAAATATAGGTTTCATTTCAGTTGGATCTCTTGCACCAGGTATAATGCTGGTACTAGTGCGGGCTGATAATGATGATGGATGTTTCTATAAGCACATGGATAGGGGAGGTGCAATCACATAGTGTTCATTCTAGCACCCTGCACGTGTCACAACCCGTGCAGTTCCTGTTTTCTGCAAGGGGTGTCGCTCTCTGCTCTGGTGCTTCTAGCACTCTCTGGTATGTATCTCAGCAGTTTGTTGCATCAGCTGAGTGTGCTAGAAGCACCAGAGCATAGATCGTCACCTCAGGCATGAAAGAGGAACTGCAGAGTTTGACAGGTTCAGGGTGCTAAAAAGAACACTAGTAAGTGCCTCCAACTCGGCATATGGGTGAATATCTGCATTTAGTTCTATATACTCAGTACGAGTATAACTGCAGCCACCCTGGGTACAATTCTGAATATGCTCCATAGTTGTACTTCTAGCAAATTGATACCAGCCTAGTTTTTGCACTCTTCTGTATGGCATATAGTTTAAGTGTGGCCCAACCTATAGAAATAGCAGTAACAAATTCTGAGGATACAAAGTGCATAAATGCATGAAGGTCTCAGATGTAAAATGTCCCTTATAAACATTAAAATAGGCAAAATAGTTTTTAGAGATACATTTTATATTAATTATCCTTTTTCTCTATTTGCCCTCTCCTGTTGTGCCCAGCAACACCCAATATTTAAACAACAAGTAATATCTTTCATTGTAAACATTTAGGTTCTTAATCATACATATTTTTAAACATTCATATATTTAAATGTACAATTTAAGTATTTTACCATGAGCATTTATGGTCACTAGGTACTATACATTTCTGTATAGCAATAGCATATATTTGAAGATGATAATCTCAAAATGTTTGACAGGTAAAATAAAGAATAAGTAAATCAATGTTATGTTAAATTTAGGTTATAAAGGAACATCAATGGCAAGGATGGAAGAGTCCAGCAAAAGGCAAAGCCTACACAAACAGATAGCAGACTTTGAGCATGACTTAGTTAAACTATTACAAGTTATGAAAAAGACCCTTAATGACACTGTCAGCTTTAAGGTGAGTACAGAAACTGCTATATTCTGTGTAGAGGTAAATGTACCAGGGAGCTAGCTAAAGTGTTCTTTCACATTGCTTACATCTTCCTCAAATTGTGCCACATCTACATAAACCTTTTACATCTGTCCGTTTTGGTCAGTTTGTTTTTCAATATTACATTTTTTCAAAATACAATTGGCATGTAGTTCAGCATATCTCTATCTGTATCATGTAAATTGTATTTTATATATGATACCAGTATAACTTTCATCCTCCACTCTCCCTGCTGTCTTTTTATAAGGGAACTCCTAAATGTATGAATCGTGAAAGCATTTTGATAAATCGCCCCTTTAAATTGTTAGTTCCTGCAAGACCACAGTGACACATTAGCCACTTAACTTTTACACTAAAACCGCTCAGAGATTGACAGGGATTTTTTTTTTCAATCTAATTAACAGTGATTTTTTTATTTTAATGTATTTAAATATTTTATTGAAAAAAAAAAAATGAGATATGGTAAGAACTTACCTTTGTTATCTCTATTTCTACGAAGTCCATAGGGTTCCACAGGATACCTTGGGGTATAGGTGATGACGTCAGGCATCGGGCACCATAGAGTTAAGTTTTCAGTCCTCCCAGGATGCACTAGGGTCCCCCTTCTATACCCCGCCCCCGAGCCAAGGCATCTCAGTTAGTTACCAAGCCATAGGCTGGAGGAGGAGAAGGAAGAGAGAGAAAAAAGATCTGGACACACACAAGAATCACATTCTCACCAGAGGGAGACGGAAAAACCGGTGACCAGAGTAAAGCCCATCTGCAGCACAGGTGCGACAGGGCGGGAGTCCTGTGGAACCCTATGGACTTCGTAGAAATAGAGATAACAAAGGTAAGTTCTTACCATATCTCATATTTTCTACTTCAGGGTCCATAGGGTATCCACAGGATACCTTGGGGATGTCCCAAAGTAGTATCCTTTAAGGGTGGGAACGCTCCTGTGCTGAAAGGAGAATCCGCCGCCCGAAGGAAGCATCCTCAGAGGCGAAGGTGTCAAACCTGTAATACCTCACGAAGGTATGGACAGAGGACCACGTAGCAGCCTTGCAGATCTGGACTGCAGAGGCACCACGTCGAGCTGCCCACGAAGGACCCACAGACCTAGTGGAATGAGCCTTCACAGAAGGAGGAACCGGCAGACCTTCATGAAGATAAGCTTCAGAAATAGCCATACGGATCCAGGCTGCCAAAGTTTGCTTTGAAGCAGGCCAACCCTTTTTACAGAAGCCATAGAGGACAAACAAGTCGTCCGACTTCCTAAACGAAGAAGTGCGGTCAACATAAGTCCTTAAGGCCTGCACAACATCCAAAGTGGCCTCACCCACTGAAAGGCCAGGTGAGTTAAAGGCCGGAACAACTATTTCCTCGTTAACATGAAACTGGGAAACAACTTTGGGAAGAAATTCAGGACGAGTGCGTAGCACTGCCCTGTTCCCATGAAAAATCAAGAAAGGGGGTCTACAAGAAAGAGCCCCTAAATCAGAAACACGTCTGGCCGAAGCTATGGCCAGAAGGAAAACAGTCTTAGCTGTTAGCCATTTAAGATCCACTGAGCCCAGTGGTTCAAGCGGCGGTCCCTGGAGAGCCCTCAGGACCACAGCCAAATCCCAAGGCGCCACAGGTGGAACAAAGGGTGGCTGAATGCGTAGAACACCTTGCATAAAGGTGCGCACATCCGGGATTGTAGCAATCCTAAGGTGAAACCAGACAGACAGGGCCGAAACCTGCACCTTCAAAGAAGCAAGGCGAAGCCCATGGTCTAGTCCCGCTTGTAGGAACAGACGAAACTCCCGCGGTGCATAACCTCTCGGTCGACACCACTGGAAGAACGTATGCCACACGCGATGGTATATTCTCGCGGAAGACGGTTTCCGAGCTCTTAGCATGGTACGTACTACAGAGCTTGAAAACCCCCTGGACCTTAACATGGCCGTCTCAACAGCCACGCCGTCAAAGACAGCCAAGTCAGGTCCGGGTGAAGACAAGGACCCTGTGACAGAAGGTCCGGACGTAGCGGCAACCGCAGAGGACTGTCCACGGACAGACCGTGAAGGTCTGAGAACCAGTGCCGTCTGGGCCATGCAGGAGCTATCAACAGGAGCGTCCCTCCTTCTTGTTTGAATTTCCGGATTACCCGTGGAAGGGAAACCGGCGGAAAGAGATAAGCAAACCGGAACGTCCACCAGATGGACAGAGCATCCACCAGAGACGCCTCTTCGTCTCTTGTGCGAGACCCATACTCCGGCAACTTGTTGTTGTGCCGGGACGCCATGAGGTTGATCTCTGGAAGACCCCACCTGTCCACCAGCAGTTGAAAAACGTCCGGGTGCAGGGACCATTCTCCCGGATGAACGTCCTGGCGACTGAGAAAGTCCGCCTCCCAGTTTAGCACTCCCGGGATGAAGACAGCTGATATGGCCGGAAGATTGCGCTCCGTCCATACCAGGATCCGAGACACCTCTACGAGAGCCCCCGACTTCGGGTTCCTCCTTGCCGGTTTATGTAGGCCACGGTGGTAGCGTTGTCCGACTGGACCTGCACTGGGTGACCTTGGAGAACCCGACGTGCCTGCTGGAGAGTGTTGAACACCGCCCGGAGTTCCAAGATGTTTATTGGAAGCTCTGCTTCTGCCGGAGTCCACCTGCCTTGGAACAAGTGTGGACCCGAAACTGCTCCCCAGCCCCGAAGACTGGCGTCCGTCGTCAACAGGACCCAATTCGCCACCCAGAACGGACGACCCTTGTTGAGATGGGTCGTCTGCAACCACCAGGCAAGGGACAGGCGAACCTCCGGAGTGAGCACTATCGTCTGGGATTTTAGAGACTGAGGCAGTCCATTCCACTTGGACAGGATCAGGTGCTGCAGAGGTCTGGAGTGAAACTGGGCATATTCCACCATGTCGAATACCGACACCATGGAGCCCAGTAACCTCATTGCCGAGTGTAGAGCCACCAGTCGGCTCTGCAGACAACTGCGCACCCTCGACTGTAAGGCAGAGATCTTTTCCCCCGTCACAAAGATCCTTTGCTGTCCCGAGTCCAATAAGGCTGCGAGGTCCAGAATCCGCTGAGACGGGACCAGGGTGGACTTCTACCAGTTTATTAACCAGCCATGCAGTTGCAGTAGCGCAATGCTCAGGTCCAAGTGGCGCAGAAGGAGCTCCGGAGATCCTGCCACTAATAGAAGGTCGTCCAAGTACGGCAACATGCGGACCCCCTGCAGCCGCAGGGAAGCCGCCATGACCGCCATCACCTTGGTGAAAACACGTGGTGCTGTCGCCAGGCCAAAAGGTAACGCCCGGAACTGAAAGTGGTCGCTGCGGATTGCAAACCTGAGGAACCGTTGATGGTGCAAAAGAATAGGGACATGTAGGTAAGCGTCCTGTATGTCCAATGACACCATGTAGTCCCCAGGTTCCAGCGCCAGAATGATGGACCGTAGGGTCTCCATCCGAAACTTCGGCACCCGCAAAGATTTGTTGAGAGCTTTGAGGTTGAGAATCGGACGAAACGACCCATTGGGTTTCTGCACCAAAAAGAGATTGGAATAGAAACCCTGGCCCTTCTGGGAGAATGGAACAGGCACTATAACTCCAGCCTGGAGCATAGTGTGGAAAACTTTCCGCAGCTCCGTGGCTTTGTTCCGGTCTGATGGTAGACCCGTGGTGAAGAACCGAGCCGGAGGTCTGTGCCGGAAGGAGAGGGCATACACGTGTGAAACCACCTCGAGAACCCAAGTGTCTGTCGTGGTGACCGACCAACACCGGGCGAACTGCAGCATGCTGTCTCCCACTTTGGGATCCCCCAAAGGGAGGCCCGGACCGTCAGGCCGCAGGCTTGTCATCTGGCTTAGGGGCCGGACGTCTGGTACTCCAGGCCTGCTTCCGGGGCTTGGCCGATTTCTTGGGGCCAGCCTGTCGGGGAAAGGACTGTGTCTTAGGCCTACCCTGGGCCCTATAAGACCGAAAGGACGGAGTACCTGAACGAGAAGGAACAGCAGCCGACGGGAGACATGCCAATTTAGCTGCCGCCAGCGTGGCTATAATTTTGTCCAGGTCCGGACCGAAGAGAACTTCTCCGTTAAAAGGCAACGCCTCCAAACCCTTTTTTGAATCAGCATCCGCCTTCCAGGATCGCAACCACAAGGTGTGACGAGCAGCCACAGCTGCCGAAGAAATTCGAGACGCCAGGGTACTAACATCCAAGGCCGCTTCGTTGATATAAGTGGCCGAATCCCGGAGATTGCCGATCAACTCCGTCTGCTCAGCCGAACAGTCGGAATCGAAGGACGCCTCCAACGTATCAGCCCAGCGCTCCATAGCTCGGGCAACCCAGCAAATGGCCATAGCCGGCCGCGCAGCCCCCCCGCAAGGGAATAGACGGACTTCAGGCAGATCTCCACCTTGCGGTCCGTAGCATCCTTAAGGGAGGACATGGATGGCATGGGTAATGTGGCACTACGGACAAGGCGTGTCACATGAGAATCCACCTGAGGAGGGGATTCCCACTTTGCTAAATAATTGTCCGCAAACGGATACGCCACTGCTAAACGCCTTTGAGACTGATATCGTTTGCCTGTCTGTTTCCACGCTTCCTCTAGGTGGTCAACTAATTGCCCCGAAAGAGGAAACACTGTGGTATCTCCTTTAACATCTTTGAAAAAGGCATATTTGGACTTTGATACCGGAGGCTCCTCATCCTCAATAACTAAAGCAGTACGGACTGCACGAATAAGGCCAGGTATATACACCTTAGACTTAGCGTCCGACTCTTTAGGGCGGGAAGTTTCCTGGTCAGAAAGATCCAGAATCTCCCCATCATCGGACGTCCCGTCGTCATCCTCATAAGGAGCAGACAGAGACGCCACCGGCCGCTTGTGAGGCCGCATCACAGACTCCCCTTGTAACACTTCTGACAACTGCTGTACAGAGCTTGTTAACGAATTAACCCACACAGGCTCATGAGAGACCTGAGGGGAAATAGGGAGACTGTGGGGTACCATCAATTGTCTTGGGAAACCCTGCATGGGTGACGACACCACTGACTGCTGGGACAAACCCATCTGAGTGAGGGCAGGCTGCGGAGCTAGCTGGCCCACGAGGGTTGTAAGCGCTTTGGCAAAACAAGCCCAGGGCGGCTCCTGTACCGGAGCCGTGACCGTAATCGGTCGCGTCAACGAATAACACCGTCGACATAGTCCTTCCGCACTGCCGTCCCCCTCCGCTATAGGTACCTTGCATGTAGTACATAAAAGCTGGAGAGGAAAATCACTTTCAGACATAATGGTAAGTATCTCACTGATACTCGTTAGTATAGTGTGAGACCACCCTGCAAGCACCGCACCGCAAGGGCTATAGCAGAAAGAACAGGGACAGTTAAATGCTGACAGATAGAAAATGAAAGTACAGGCAGCAGACGCTAGCATAGGTCACATGCAATGCAAAGAAATCAATTCCTGCACTATCAGCGCTGATCCTCAACTACACAGACTCAGAGCCTGGTAGGACACAGCGCTGCATACACAGACCTTATCCAACGGAGGAGAGGTATGCAGGGGGACCCAGACCACGATGCCACCGTTCTTCAGCGTCCAGCAGCGCTCACCATGCTTCTTCCAAAGATGGCCACCGAGGAGCAGAGAGGAGGCTGGCCTGGGGGAGGAGCGCTGACACAGGACCAGTCAGAGTGTGCAGAGAGGGCTGTGTGCAGCGGGGGAGGCGCCGGCTATGAGACAGGGAAGGCGCGCTCCCCTGGCATGCATTTAACCCCTGGGACGCCGCAGTGCTACCGCTCTGCCGCGGTCCTGCTGTCCCAGGGGGGTAGTGGAAGCGCAGGTTAGAACCTGGCTCCACGCTGCAGCCAGTCCCCAGGGAGCCCCCTGCCTGGGGACTCTGGACCATGTGTTTCAGCGGGGACCCACCGCGGGACCCCGCTGCTTACCTTTGTCCCCCTTGATTCCGGCCATGGTCCTAAACATCTGGGGTCACCGCTAGCTGTGACCCCAGATGTCTACCAGCATCCCTGGATCAGTACCGGTGTTCTGGTACCGGCGGGGGTGTAGGGAAGACAGCATGGACGTCAGGGCTGACTGTCCATGCTGTGCTTCCAGATGTGCAGCCACAGCTGCTTGAAGAAAACTTCAGGGGCTCTTCTTAGCCCACATTCCAACAGGTGCATCCGACTCCGGCCGGGCACCAAACTAAACTGAGATGCCTTGGCTCGGGGGCGGGGTATAGGAGGGGGACCCTAGTGCATCCTGGGAGGACTGAAAACTTAACTCTATGGTGCCCGATGGCTGACGTCATCACCTATACCCCAAGGTATCCTGTGGATAACCTATGGACCCTGAAGTAGAAAAAATAGATATATATCTAAATATGCCTAACAGTACGTACAACCCTCAATAGACTCCCAGTAGCATTACCCCACACCCCCTAGTGGTAACATCCTGGGGACAAAAATGCCAAGCACTATTTGGCTGATCTCTGCATGTGCAGAGATCGGCTGCAGCAGGGGTGACTTATCATCAGCCTCCCCCCAACACACGTTCAGCTCTGCGGTGGAGGAGTAATGCCCGTTCGGGTGTGGGGAGGTAATCCTCCCCTGGGGGTGGATATACTTGTACTGGGGCTGGGTGGTAATGCCCCAGTAAAGTAATTTGGAGAGGTAAAAGCGGTGAGTAAAATAGTGAAAATAAAATACACTGGTCACAGGAGAGGTGTTAAAAAAATATAGGGACCTATTACACCGGGGGTGGGTTGGTTAAACTACAGGATCTCTTTTACTACTGTAAGTTTATTGGGATCTATTGCCAATGGGGGGTGGTAGGTAATTTTTTTAATTGGGGCTTATGGACATGGGAGGTTGCGAGACACCCCGTAGGCATTTTTCTTTTTAATAAAATATTTTAATTAATTTTTAAAACTCTATTCTAAGTTTTGTTAGTTAAAAAAAAAAATACAATTTCTGACCGTTTTCTTGGGGAAAAAAAATAGTCAGTTAAGTACTGAAAATTTTATTTCTTTGTTCACACTGATTTTTGTTTCCACTGTGAAATGTGGCAGCTACGTTGTGGGTCTTGGCAACAGTCCATTATGTGGACTTAAATGTTGGCACTGTTTTTTTTCGCAACTATAGTAAGTGGTATGTAAACTAATACATTTTCTCATTTTTATATTATGGTGAGTGCCCTTTTTCTCAGGACTTGGATTTCATTGATTGTGCACCCCACAAGCTGAACTGTTAATAGTAAATGCATAGTAGTTAATATTTTCTGTGTTACAGGGAAGACTGTATATTGAAAAAATAAAGTGGGACAAGACGGAAATGCTCTATTGGCTGCAACAAGATCGACGCAAATCTTTACTGGACATGGATATGAAAAAAGAAAATACTCCTGTAAAACTGGAACCTCTAGGCCCAGTCATTTAATATACAAGTTTGTAAGATTAAGTGGTTTATTTAACACCCAGGGTATATTGCCACTTTAAATCCTGCAGTAAACTGATTACTGGTAAATAAACCCTGTAAGTCTTTAAACTTTTGATTTTTTTTCTCTGTAAACACCAAATAATGTGAAAACACAAAAAGGGGCGAGTAGTGAAAGATCCAATTTATGATAGCACATCTATTTTAGCACAAGTGTACCCATTTACAAGATTTGCGCAATAAGATTATGGCATCTCTGGGGCTGTAAAATTGTATGTTCTGATGGAAGGAGCTATGTGAAGTTAAGCCAGGTGCACTTTTGCGCCTTGTTTTGAGTCCAGCTGTAAGAACAGGATTTGGTTTTGTGAAACTCAGTTAATGTACTTCAAGGGGTGGACATCTGGGGTAGCCGGAGGCACAGTATTCTCTCCCTGCAAAAGCACTTGATGCTTACCAATCTGTGGAACTGGTGCAAATCAGTCCCCAGCCTGTACTTTGTACATTCTCTCCACATCCCTGGACCACTTTCCACAAGCAAGTGCATAGGTGCAATTCTTATTACTAAATGTGCATACACACGTAACGATTTTTTGAATGATTTGTCGATAACGACGTCGTTATCGTTAAAAAAAAATCGTTCAGTTTATGAGTTATAACGATGAACGATAATCACAAATGCGCACTCCTGTTTGTAGTTATCGTTAATCGTCCATTTCAGACTGTCCAACATGATGATTTTCATTAAGGGAAGGAACATTATTCGTTCATCGTTCAAAAAATCGTTCATTACACTTCAAAAAATCGTTCACTTTTTCAAGGGAAAATCTGACAGAGAATCTGACAGAAAATCAAACACAGCCTGTAACATGACAGTTAGGAGCTGAGTGGCTGGTAGTTTATCAGTCTCCACCTTATCAACTTCTAGAGCGTAGTACATCTCTATCTCTAAATGCAGATGATTTTGATCAGTATTGGTTACATGATGCTCACATATAAATCCAAAATTGGATTGCGGCTGGAATGCCGATCGCTTGGATTTCCCGGCGGTCAGAATGCCAACGCCAGCATCCTGATTGCCGGAATCCCGAATGTAAGTACTGGGGTTAGGCACTAGGGGGCGGGTTAAGCTGCGGGGAGGGTTTGGTTTAGGCACGAGGGAGGGTTAGATTTACTTACCTGGGCGCGTCAGTATTCTAACCTGGTGGGATGCTGGCATCAGATTTCTGACTGCCAGGATCCCGTATCCAACTCATCCAAAGCAATTACCATAGTCAATATGAAAGATAATTTCAATGGCCCCCAATGCTTACAAAAACAACTTACATAGTTCAGCTCAGAATGGCAAATTAGATTCTTGAGCCAGTATGTGTGTAAGTCTCTGGGAATCTAATTATACCCTTAGATCTTCCTTAAATTCTCTGGTGTACAAAAAAAAAGCAAAACACTACTGAGGCTCTTTCAAAATTCAGCCCATTGATATAGCTTGCTCAGCAAATTGTCATAAGAGACAGAGGGCCTGATTCAGAGGTGGACACAATTCCGGTGTTTGCAGAGTTCAGTGTTCATTCTAGCACCCTGCACCTGTTAAAACCTGTGCAGTTCCTTTTCCTGCCCGGGTGTTGCTCTCTGCTGTTGCTTCTAGCACACAAACTGCTGAATCTCAGTAGTCTGTTGCATCAGTTGAGTGTGCTAGAAGCACCAGAGCAGAGAGTGACACCCCAGGTAGGATAGAGGAACTGCATAGGTTGTTACAGGTGCAGGGTGCTAGAATGAAGACTAGTTCAGCGGTTTTTTTTGTACTGCGCAGGTGTCTTTGAGTCACAATGAGCATGCTCAAATGTGATTGCTGACGCGGTTGCAATAAGTATTTTACGCAGTAATTTACAGTCAGTGTTTGTGGGGGTGGTAAGTGAAAAGCAGGCATGTCGCAGCCATGTCTCTGCCTGTGACTGTGTCTTTGTACGCTGTCAATTAGGCTCCGGCGGCTTACTTCTGACAGACATTCTGAGCAACCATAGGGTTACTCAGATGTTCGATTTTGAGACCGATTTGCGAACAATGGTGCATCTGAATACACAAACAGTGGATTTCAGACACAGCCAGTGGCAGTCTCTATACAAATCCCGGTGGCTGCAGCATTTGCATATTTTTACAGACCACTGCGTACGGAATTGCAGTCATGGTAGGACTAGTGTCCATCTGTGAATCAGGCCCTGAATCTGTCTGAATTAGCCTTTTTAAATGAAAGCAAGAAATTAGCTCCCTTAAATCAAGTAGCTTTTCCTCTAAGAGACAGAACACTTGGAATATTGTGCCAACACCTAGGACAACTAGCGTGTCTGGTGCTAGGGGAACTTCAAACTTGCTGGCTAAGCCTGAGAACAGCAAAGAGAGAGTTATACAAAACATTCCAATTACTCCAAAAATTAACTAAAAACGCACAATCAAAATTAACTGCCAACAAGATATTGCCACTTGAACATATTTTTTTTTCTATCACTAAGGTTATGAAGGAGTGTGTATGAGAGGCGTTTTATATACTGTACCATTTCCTATTTAAGGGAATGAGGGGGATAATTGCTTTGTATATCCATACGGTCTTAAACACAATATTGCAAAAAGTGATTGGTCATTCCTATGAGTTTTTTTTGTTACCCAATCACTTTGGGAATGGAAAATGGTATCTAATTTATTTATTTGCATTGATGCACAACATTTTCTTCTATACTGCTTAAGTTTTAAGCAACAACTTTGGCATTCAAAATCAGATAGCTTTTTATTCTGAGTGGCACAGACCTGGGACAATCACAATTTGTGTGGACAATCCCTGATAGTCTGGACTGATGGAAATTAAGGAAATATGTCCATGCACCCAATTGTGAGCAGGTGCAGCAAAGTCATTTCAGGGGTGTTTTCAGGAGCAGAAGTAACATAATATTGTTAAAAATACAAATAGTTGGTAACAACTGCAGTACTTCAGCAGTTCAGTCTATCACCTTTAAGCACAGATTAGATGACAGAACAGGTGGTTGTGGACTTTACTATAAAAATTAGGTTCCACCATATTATACACAGGAGCATACAACAAATATAGGAATCACATTCTTATACCAGTCTGCTTACAGTATATTGTTCCCGTACAGCAGTTATTTTCAACTGAGAACTGTGCTGCCAGCAGCTGCTAAGACCATCCTTGTACAGACATATTTAGCTTGTGGATGGTTATCATGCAGAAGCATGTGAGCTGTAGAGGACAGGGCTTATAATCACTACTGCACACTATATTACACAACAAATATAGTTCTGTATGGACTATACTGTCACCTCATGATACCCCTGTGCCAATCTCCCCTCTGCTAGTCAAAACAACCCAGGCAAGGCCTAGAGAAGACATGTGAGAAGAGAGGTCTTAAGGCTCATACTCACTAGACAATAAATTGAACGATATGGATGATAACGATATCATTCATATCGTCCAGTGTGTATGCACAATATCATTAACGATGTGCTTCCCACGGATCGTTAATGTTGTCTGCGTCGCCTGAACATGCCCTGACGATATCGTCAGGTTGTGCATGTTCAGTGATGAGGGAGGGTGAGGTCACTGAACGATATCATTCAGTGTGTATGCTCAATGTCAGGAACGACATTGAGACTGGCAGTTCAGGGAAAACACTTAATGATATGCTCCATGAGCGATATCGATAAGTGTGTATGTGTCTTTACTCTGCAGTTAGATGCTGAAGTGTGACCTAACTGTCCAACAAAGGGCCTGATTCAGCAAGGATCACAATTGCAAAGTTGCACGCAGGCAGCTTTGCAATGCGATCCTTGCAATAATGCAAATGCAGCACAAGGTGTATGACACCGCCATCGCAGTGCTGGGATCACCATCGCGACCATCGGTCGCGATGGTGGACAGCACCGAGCGGGCGGCCAGCTGAGTAAGCCTCAGCTTACTCAGGCTGGCCGGCTTGTAAGCCCAGCAGACTGCGTACCTCCACGCAGTCCTTGGGCTGGCCACTCCCTGAAAACGGGGACACACCCCATTTCTGGGAATGCTGGCTGACCCCGCCCCTTAAATGCCTTTGCCTGTCAATCAGGCAGAGGCATTCAAGGGCTAGCGTGCGTGTTAGCAGGACCCATTCAGCACGCTCGCAGAATGGGTCCTGTGCATGCGCAAATTCCCGATAATCGGGAATCTGCATTCAGCAGGAAATTAGCCCCAAAGTACTGTAGTTGTTGATATTTGTAAAATGCCATGTTGTTTCATCACTTCAGTGTCAAACTTTTAAACACTTTATTTCAATGAGTCAGCTGTAGAGAAAAAATTTAGTGCTTGATCATACTGATCTGCTTTTATTGGTACTTTACACGTTAGTAAATGGTAGAAAATACATTTAAAATAGGACAAACAACCACCAATAGTACAAAGGTCTAAAATGTATTTAAGCATACCTTATTTCCATACATCCAAACATTTCAGACCTGTAAATAGGGCTGACGTATAACAATATGAACCAAGTGTCGAGAAGCTCTAGCCTGCCCCTTATGACTAGGGATGTGCACCGCGACCCCTGTGTTTGGATCTTTCCTGGTTTTGAATCTGAATTGGTTTTGCCAAAACCTAACCTCCATGTTTTGTTTTTCGGTTTTGGATTTTTTCTTAAAAAATCATAAAAACAGCTAATATGACATAAAATGGGCTGGTTTTTGTTCCTACAGTATTATTAACCTCAATAATTTATTTACACTAATTTCCAGTCAATTTTGGCCACCTCACAATATTGATTTTTTTCATCTAGTTAAGGGCCAAAAGATTGCATCCAGCTAGCTGGCTCAAAACTGAGTGATAAATAGAGTTGAGGACTGTGCAAAGATGATGGTTGGGGTACCCCTTGAGGATTGAAGAATTGATAGTTGATAATTGATAGTCACTGACTGAAGGAGGAATTGAAAGTTGATAATTGGTGCAGCCACTGGCTGAAGTAAGAATTGATAGTTACTTGTTGATGCAGCCTCCGGGCTGAGTAGTAGTGGAATACAGAGCTATGATTAGGAACCAGTCCTACAACAGCCTTGAGGGCTGGAACTCTTGGCAAGTTGCGGCCGTTACAGCCTTGAGGGCTGGTGAGGAGTGACGACAGGTGGTCTTTGGGCCGTAAAGCAGGATGCAGCCTTTGGGCCCTATAGCAGCCTTGAGTGCTGAGAACCCTTGGCTGAATGTCACTGTTGTGCGACTTGTGCCGCCGGGGTGACACAAGCAGCAGTTGGTTCAGAATTTTCTTTAAAAAAAAAAAAAATAATTAAAGGTGCATGCAGGAGATGCTGTCTGTGGCCATTACAATTTCTGGACATTCATAAACCATAACATTAAAAATGTCAGGCAGCAGTGCCCCAAACAGCACATAATGGAAAAGAAAAAGGTGCAAGATGGAATTGTCCTTGGTAATGTTGTATATATGAAACAGTACATTCAGTTTAACAAACCAATCACTTCAGCCACAGGGACTGCCATTTGTGGCTGAAATTATTGGTTTGTTTGGACCCCCCACAAAACAAGCTGCCAATGCGCAGTGGACATTGGTGGCAATGATCCCATACACATACTGGCTTTACAACATAGGTAAGATCAGATGTCGTCATCGTCATCCCCATCAGCGTGTACATCCTCTTCTTCACACAATATTAATTCGTCCTCACTGGAATCCACCATTAGACACTTCTGTAGTTTTTTTACTTAACTGCTGGTAAAGGTCTTCCTTGTGGAATTTGTCATTTATTTTGATGAACATCATCTTTTCCACATTCTGGGGAAGTAATCTCCTACGCTGATCACTGACAAAGTTCCTAGCTGCCCTGAAAACTCTTTCAGAGTACACACTGGAGGGTGGGCAACTTAAGTACAGCAAAGCCAGTTTATGTAAGGGACTCCATATTGCCTCTTTTTCCTGCCAGTAGTGAAACTGACTGTCTGACATGCCTATTTGGATGCTATCCCTATCTCTGAATGGTGACGTATCAGACAAAGTCACTGTAGACATGTCACTCATTGTAGGCAGTTCTTTCAGACCCAACCAGATGTCATTAGTTTTTGCTGAGTGATCTGCATCACCACCAGCAGTGGGTCTCTTAGGAAAATATAGTTTTTTCCTGGCAGCTGCAGAAACTGGAGAAGAAGCCGTGTCACGTGCCGCTTCAGCTGACAATTTTTTCACCAACAGCTCTTTGCATATTTATGTCCGTCGGAAAGAAATACACAAGGTAAACCTAGGATCAAGTATGGTCGCCAAAATATAGTGATCTGATTTAAAGAGATTGACGACCCTTGGATCCTGTCGAAGCGAGTGAAGGGCTTGATCTACCAATCCGACATACCTAGCGGAATCCCTCCGTTTCAGCTCCTCCTTAAGTTTCTCCAGCTGCTTTTGCAAAAGTCTGATTAGGGTAATGACCTGACTCAAGCTGGCAGTGTCTGAACTAATTCTCCACTGCGCTTAACTAAGGTGCATTCTCGCTCCTCTCCCTATGTCATAGGCCGCAGTATAGCCTTGGATGGCCTTTTGCTGCTCCTCCATCCGCTGAAGAATATAGAGGGTAGAATTCACCTAGTTACTACCTCTTGCTTCAGCTGATAGCAGGGCAAATTCAACAGTTCTTGCTGGTTCTGCAATCTTCGACAAGCAGTTGCTAAATGTCGAAAATGTCCAGAAAGCTTACGGGCCACTGAAAGCATCTCCTGCACGCCCGTCATTTTAAAAAAAATGTTGCACTACCAAATTGTGTGAGCAAAACATGGGATGTATTTGAATTCGCCCACATGTAATGCTCGCACAATATTGCTGGCATTGTCAGAGATCACAAATCCCGAGAGTCCAAGTGGGGTAAGCCATTTTGCAATGATTTCCCTGAGTTTTTCCTAAGAGGTTCACAGCGGTATGCCCCTTTGTGAAACCGGCAATACACAGAGTAGCCTGCCTCTGAATGAGCTGGCATTTGTTACATGCTGCTGCTTGCATTGTTGGAGGCAATACACCTACCCAGTGGGATGTCACAGTCATGTAATCATTAGTTTGCCCTGTCTCACTTGTCCACATATCTGTGGTTAAGTGGACACAACGGCATTATAAGATTTTTTTTAATATCCTTGTACAGATTGGGAATTGCTATTCTAGAGAAGTGTAATCTAGAAGGGACATGGTAGCGGGGGATACAGGACCTCCATTAACTGTCTAAAACCCACTGCATTAATGGCAGATACTGGACACACATCTAATACCAGCATAACTGTTCTGACGTCAGTAATCCGCTGTGCAACTGGGTGTTTGCGGTCATACTTGTTCGCCAATTCAAAGGATTGTGTTATAATCAATTGTTTGGTTGAACTTGAACTACTAAAAGTAGTCTTTCTGGTCCCCTTCTGGGATGAAGATCCACTCATAGCAACAGCAGCAGGCGTTAACACTCAAGGATCCTTCTGAGGAACAATGGATAGGAGAAGAGTCAGTCCTTATGATATTGGATGCAGGACTACTTCCGATCACAAATGAGGATGTTGATAATGATGCAGGTTTTGGTTGTGGCGATTGCAGGCGCTTGGATCTAGATAGAAGGGAGCAGCTAGGTGACACTGGACTGATTGTTGTTCGTTTTTTTGTCCAGAAAGTTTCAATACCCTTTCCAATTTGATGAATGCGCTGCAAGTGACGTAACAGGGAGGAGGTTCCAAGACGGTTAAGGTCCTTACCTCTACTCACTGTTACATGGCAATGGTTACAACAGGCTTGGCAAAGGTTGTCCGGATTTGGGTGGAAATTATTCCACACGAGATGTGGATTTTTTGGTCCTTTGCCCAGGCATGGCAACAATGGGATTTTTCCCACCATGGGCAACAACTGTTGTCTGATTTACAGTTTTTACACAAACATCCTGGGTATCAACATCCTGATCTTCCTTGTCGTTATCGCCAACTACATAATTATCCTCGTGCAATTCCACAGAAGCATCCTCGATTTCTACGACAGCATTTTGACTTGTGCTGCTCATCCACACATTTGCAGAGGGCACACAAATGGTGTGAGGATCCTCTTCCAAGTACAGTATTAGAAAGGTCAGGCTCACATATGGCAACTGCGGACACACTTGGACTCTCCTCGGGGAATTGTGATTTTTCGGAGCACACAGTTGGTTCCGGTGTCTTACTCCTCTTAACAATTTAAGTTTTTTTTGTACCTCTCCTACAAGCAGAGCTTAAATCATCACTAGAACCACCAGTCATAAATAATACAGGCCAAGGCCTTATACTTTCCTTTTATGTTTCTCTAAAGCTGACTTAGCTTTAGATTTTTTTTTTCTTTAACAGGGTAAAAGTTTATTTTTTTTAGCCTGGCTTTTTGGCCTGACAAGCCCTGATACATCGGCCTTCATAGATGACGTTGACTGCCTTGAATCGTCATCATGACTGCTGCCGGTAGCTACAAGACTGGAATGTGGATCCTGCTCTCCTGTCATATGACTGTCCTTCATACTCACTGCGGTCTTACAGCAGTGTCACCAAGCAATTATAGCGCAGCTAAGCTGCGGCTAACGCACACAACCAACCACACACAAAAAATTTGTTTTTATTTTTTCACTGGTGGTGTGGCTAACACGATCACACTCAAAAAAATAGTTTTTATTTTCACACTGGTGGTGTGGCGAACACGCACACATAATTTTTTTTTTTTTTCACACTGGGGGTGAAGAAGAGCACCCCCTGGACAACACAGAACAGCCAGCCAGCCCCTTTATGGATTAATATATGGACAACAGCCAGCCCCTATGGACAGGACAACTTCAAAACAGCCAGCCAGCCCCTATGGACAGGACAACCTCACAAGTCACAACAGCCAGCCCCTATGGACATTAAGCAGCCAGACCCTGAGTGACAACACAACTGTAGCCAGCCCTATTATGCACAACAGCAGCGCAGCACTCCCTCCCTCTTCACAGCCAGAATGAAATATGGCAGCAATCCTGGGACCTTTATACAATCCAAAACCCGTGAGAATCAGACAGTGGGATGATGACGTTTTGAGGTCAGGCGGGAAAACCCGAGCCGTCTCGGATCCCCTAAGTTCAGATCTCTAAGATCCGAACCCGCTCATCTCTACTTATAACCCTCTGCCTCAGGAATCAGTGGTGGAGCAGCAGTGAATGGGATAGACCTCCTAAGACATCTGGCCTAGTGCTATTCCAATCAGGACAGGGTCTCCTAACATCAAGACAGTTGGGATGTATCTAATGTGTTAACACACACTACAGTTACAAAGTATTGTATTAGTAAAAGCGTCACAAATGCATCAATAAAATACACTAGTTTTCATGTGTTTTTACACGTTTTCCGAAAGCATATATAGTTTTGCCTTTAAAAAATTGCAACTTTAAGGACTCTACAGCAAGCACAATTTTATTTAAATCATGTGGAAATTAACATTTCAGCATGATATAAGTATCCCAGCTATGGACTGGATTCAATGAGGTGAAAAGTCACATTTGGCGAAAAACATTTGTCGATGCGAGCTTTTCGCCACATATTTGCTTATCGCGGTATTCAATTCCAGGGCGTTTTCACGAAAACTCCATAGGCAAAAATAGGCGAATAAGTTTCCCCACCAAGATGCAGGAGAAAAGTTGTGCAAAATTTCTATTTTGGCCACCCACCCTAATGACTAATTATACAAAAAAATATCTTTATTCCCCCTAAAAAAAACAAACGTATTTTTTTGGGTGAAAATTTTAAGTGTTTGAAAATGGGTATAAAGTACTGGGTCAGGTATTTTGGGGTGCTGTATGGATGGGACAGTTGTTTTTAGGATTGCAGGTTTTTTTTTTTAAATGTACTTTATCGACACAAAAATATACTAGTACCCATTTTAATATACCCCCAAAATAAATCCAACTATTAATTTTACCCTAAACATTTAGAAAATGTTATTTTTCCACACTTATGCAAATATGCATACAACAGCCTTTTGACTCAATTTAAGAACCCTAAATACTTTTATTAGGGCTATTAATACACTTCCTTATTGATTTCCAGGGTCATTTAGGCTTTTTATGGGGTATAGACTGACTTCCCAAAATATGCTGTCCAATTTGCTAGTTACGCCATTCGCTCATCTGCATGTTAGCCTGTCTTGCAATTTAATTGGGCGAAAAGTGGGAGCGTGAATGTACGCAAAAACTTTGCCTCCAAACAGGTGAAAAGATTGCGGTGGCGAATGCATTTCACCAGCCACAACTTTTCACCTCTAATTGAATCCGGCCCTATGTAGGAAAGGCTTAATGGAGAACGCAGTTAATGCCAGACTCCTACAACACTGCACTGTAGAAAGCAAGTCATTACATTTTCAGCTATTCAGATAAAAGAAAAAACATTAGAAAAAATATCCTTAAAGGCTTATCTTATAGAACGTCATCTGAGAATGGCGTTCTACAAGGGAAATCCTTATTTCTGCTGAAAACTGCATGGACAGATGGCTCTCGTCCAAGCAGTTCCTGCAGCCGGCTGAAATTCAGCCTACTCTCCTGCCCTCGTCTGTAATAATGGCACAGCTTTGCAAAAAAAAAACCTATTATATAGCCCAGTGGTTCCCAAACGGTGTGCCTATGCACCCTGGGGTGCCTCGGGACACTTGCAGGGGTGCCTCAGGTTGGTGGTCTAGCACAAAAGCAAATTATTTATGGTCAATGTAATTTAAATGTGGACAAACAAAAGCGCAAAGCTTTCCACCACCACATAACTGAACCTAAAGAGGACAGGTCAGCACAATTTACTTCACTACATTTTTTTCTGAATTTCTCAATAACAAACTTTTGGCTTAGGGGTGCCGTGAAAACAATGGTGATACTCTAGGGCGCCGTGATTCAAAAACGTTTGGGGACCACTGATATAGTGTATATAATAAATATATATGAAAAATGTAAAAAAAAAAACCTGAAAAATGCAAGATTCGCCTAATAAAGATTAATCTCTAAAGGAAGTGAAGCTAAATCACACCAGGTGAACCAAAGGTTACAATAATAATAATAAAAAAATATACAACTATTTTATATTGGAGTGAACAGAGTTCATCACTACCGTGCTTCCCCGATAATAAGATACTGTCTTATTTTTTTTTTTGGTTAAAAAAAACCCATAGGGCTTATTTTCGGGGTAGGTCTTATATTAATTATCATTGACAGGAGTGCCCCTTATGCAGACCCCCTTGTAGAAGTGCCCCTTATGCAGGCCACCCTCTTGCAGGCCCCCTTGTAGAAGTTCCCCTTATGCAGGCCACCTTGTAGAAGTGCCCCTTATGCAGGCCCCCTTGTAGAAGTGCCCCTTATGCAGGCCACCCCCTTTAAGGCCCCCTTGTAGAAATGCCCCTTATGCAGGCCCCCCCTTGCAGTGTCCCTTATTGCAGTGCACTTACCTGACTCGCCGCCATCCGGGATGTCGCTCTCACTTGCGCGCTGACTGGATCTAACATGATCCAGCAGGCGCGGCCGCACAGGATCCTCAATGCGCGGGTGACTTCATGACATCACCCGCGCACTGCATGACTGGAAACGCTGGTCTCTGCAGCGTTCCCAGCTCAAAATGAGATTCAGGTAGGTCTTATTTTCGGGGTAGGGCTTAATTTGGACCAGGTTACAAAATTAAGGGTAGGGCTTATTATCTGGGTAGGTCTTATTATCGGGGAAACACGGTAGGTATTTCTCAGGTGTACCTGTAATACAGCCCAATAAAAAAACTGTTTTATAGGTCATTTACTAGATATCGGATCACATGCATACACGGGGCGATTCAATTGTTTTATTGTGCCCGATCTTCCATAGGAAGTGGTTGGAGATCGGAGGGCGATATTCAATTGCTTTTGGGTGCCCATGCCTTATAGTACATGTTGCACCCAAATAGACAGGGTTTAGCTGTGTAAAATGGCTAAACACGTGAAAAGTCCTGGTTAGGCCGCCCAAACTGACTTTTCGCACATTTCTGCTTGCCACCTCAGGAGAAGACAAGCAGAAATGACAGCGTCAGCGTCTCTAGCACACGAACAGAGCAACAATTGCATTGCTCCGTCTGGCCCCATTAGTGACAGCCACCGGCACAAACAACTGAATTCCCCCCATAAACTCAAAAAAATTTCACTCAATATGATCTACAGCAAATGATACAACACGGGTTTTGTAATATACTGTTTACATTCTAGGAAAAAATTAATGTAATAAGAAATGGGTTAATATATTTCAAATATACAAATGCCTAGAATCACAAAGGCAATGCTTGACATTCCAAGCAGTAGTGTCTAATGACATAGTGTCAGCTGCACAGCCCAATAAGAGATAAACAATTAGATATACTAAAATATCCATCCATTTCTAGCTATTTATCTTTCAAGCTAATACTGAACATTGTAGTGAATTAACTTAAATGTTCTAAAGCATGCAAGAGTATTGTAATGTACTGTATGATCTGATTTTTGTGCCTTTGGCTCTCATTTATCAATGATTGCTTTTGCAATGCGATCTGGGCATGCCAGTACCGTCCATAATTGCATTGCAAGATGCGATCTTAGCGCCAGGATGTGGTATCCGGCACATACAGGGAAACGGGCTCCAAAAGGCCCGTCCCTGCAATGTTGCAGAAAGCTGCCTCGTATGCGCAGTCCCACTGACTGCACATGTGCGGTGGCCATTGCAGGGGTAGGGTTCCGGAGGAACCCTCCGCCGGCTAATTATGCGGTGTGTAGCCTATAGGCTACAGTGGCTAATGCCATCTTCAGATTGCGTTAGCCAATATCTGGGATGCATCACATTCCGGATATTGATAAATCTGGCAGATCACATCCACCATAGAAACATATGGGGGATGCGGCTGCCTGCGGGAATGGAAGGATCGCTGCAGGCATCTGGGGCATACTACATATGTGCGGTTAACCCCCCAAAACACCCTTTTTCAGGGACATAGCTGCAAATATAGGATGATAAATGGGCCCCTTTATGTGCTAGGTAGTAAACACTCAAGTGGCCGATGTATTGATAAACTACACTGGTATTTTTTCTTAGTACTAATATCTTCTGTGCGCTTTACAAAATGGGCAGTGGCAATAATAACAATTAGAATAAAAATAGAATAAGGAGAGCTTACAATAGGGTCTTCAACCTTTGCCTCTCCAGCTGCTGTGGAACTACACATCCCAGGATGCCCTGCCACTGTTTTGATATAACACCATGCTAAAACTGTGGCAGGGTATCCGGGGATCTGTAGTTCCACAGCAGCTGGAGAGCCAAAGGTTGAAGAGACATGGCTTACAATCTAGAAAACAAAAAGGAGATTTAGGTAAAACTTCCTATAAGTTGGCACACAATAATAAAGTGTCCATATTGATAAAGGCATTCAACCCCACACTCAGGGCCTGGTCCAGAGACGGTTGTAATGCAGATGTTTACGCAAAAGGATGATTTTATTTTTTCCTACTGCGCATGTGAATAAGTCACACTGTGCATGTGTTGCGGTGGACCTGCGACTCCAGTCGCAATGAGGACTAATATGAAAAGTGATTGACAGACATGGACAGTTTGTGGGTGGCAACGGGGGGAGTTGACGACGCAAACACAGCTGTTGACGACTCGAAAGCACTAACGTTCCGGGGGCCTCATGGTTTGCGACTGCGATTACATACGCAGTTAAAATGGTTTTGGCTTCTTACATCCGACGCACATACTGCAACCATAGGGTTACTCAGAAGTTTGGTAATTAAAGAATGTGCGTCTGATGGTTGCGACTGCATTCACGTGCGGCAGATCTGAGATGCTGACTGTGGGCGTCTTAGTAAAAATTCCAGCGGCTGTTACATTTGCATATTTTCGCACAGGATCTCAGGTGTGAAAGCGTTTGCAACAGTCTCTGAATCAGGCCCATGGTAAACACGGTACGATTTAGATAACGATCCCATCTCGTTAGCAATTTCCCGTGAACTCCTGAAGACTTCCGGACAAATTATTTTGTACATACGGGTTGGGTATGAAATCCCGGCTGTCGGGATGCCGCTGGTCAGAATACCGACAGCGGCATCCCAACAGTCAAATTCCCGACACCTGCAAGGAATAAAGGTAAGTCTAACCCTCCCTCCCCGGTGCCTAACCCTAACCTTCCCCCCTAGTGCCTAACCCTCCCTCTAGTGCCTAAACCTAACCTCCCCCTAACACCCAGATACTTACCTTAGGGATGCTAGCGGTCGGGATACTGGAGCCTGGATCCAGACCTGTCGGGATTTCGGCGCTGGCATTTAGACAGTCGACATCCCGCACGCTGGGATGACTACTACATCCCTGTGCATAAACATGGAACGATTTTACAAACGATCAAATGATATAGATGGGTTATTAACAATATATCGTTTGGCAGCAAATTTTCTCAGGAGGCATCTTCTGTCTCTCCGTCAGCTGGTACAAAATGGTGGAGGGGATTGGCCGGGTAGAGTGATGACAAATAGTTTGTCGTCCATGAAATCGTTCATCATACACACACATGGAATGATGTGTGCCAGATCGTGAAAGAGGTCGAGATCTTTCTGCATGTTCAAGAGAACAGTGACCACAATCAACGACAGCGGGAGCGAGCATTGTTATCACGCCCACACACGACACTTTTTAAACGATATCGTTCAAATCGGTTGAAAATGACCATATCGTTTTAAAAATCGTACCGTGTGGGGGCCTTTAAGTTTGATGAAAATTACCAACTATCATTGCACCATGCACTTTCTATGCCCAATCTAATAAACAGCCTTTATGGCAAAGCTAGTGTAAATAGATTGTGCAATAAACAGTTAACACCAGGCAAGGTATCATGTACTGACGAGCCCGGCCTAGACTTAGAAAAAAAAAAAAAAAAAAAGTACAGCTTCAAAAAATAAAAGTGTTGTCTTGTTTGGATCCGAGTTTCATGATACAGATCTGCTCCGTCACGTCACAAGATGCATGTACACTACTGCTGGACATACGCCCAGACTTTATATCTGACCTCATACTGACTTGTGTGCAACTGACAGAGACCGTACTTCTCACTGAGCTCTGCACTGACAGCGCACCTACTGCTCCCTAGCCCGGGCTTCCTGCTCTGCTGCACCGACAGCGCACCTACTGCCCGGGATTCTGCCAGACCACCAAAGGCGCCCACGCGAGAGGCCGGTAAGTGGACGGGGGGGGGGATACACCTTGTTTCTGTCACTCCCTCGAGACAAGTCCAGGCAAGCGCCGCCGTGTTTGTTTCCCCAGCCTCCTGCTAGCTTAGCTGAGCATAGCATGTCTCCCTACTGTTTAGCTGCGCTGCCTGTGTGTATGCGACAGGGCGACGCTACACACAGGAAGTGACAGCACAGCCGCAGAGTAACACGTTCCTGCCTGGCCGCGGTCAGGGCGCTGCGCTCCGGAGTCCGCACTATACCGGCTGGGGCTGAGACGAGAGAGATTAACAAGAAATCCCAGCGTCACCATGAGGCCCGGCCCCGGGGCACGCCGGGAAGTGTAGTTCCTGCGCGCAGGGCTATGTAGCAGGAGGATGATTGTGTCAGTAAGAGGCTGTGTCAGTAGGTAGGTCCTGCTGCCGGTGTCCGGGTCTCTGAGTGTCAGGCTGGCCGGTCAGTGTGATCCCCTCAGAGCCCCTGTCCCAACAACAAAGCGGCGCCGCCCCCCCTCCGGGCAGACAAAAGAACAGGCCAGCAGGTGAGCTGTCAGTGTACAGTATCCGGGCGCAGTGTATTTTATTGAGAGCCCTATTCCATATAACATTTATTAGCCCCATATATGTATACTGAATACATTGTTTGATTCTAAAGCTCATCTTCTGTAATATGTTATGGATGAAATGTTGCTACCACAAACCTACCTGTATGTAATGTAACCTGTATGTATGTAACCTGCCTAGGGCACAGCATGAAGGGGCTGATGCAGAGGTTAATGTGCAATCATTTGAGTAGTGTATAATGGACAAACTGAACTTGGCGCACATAAGTAGAGTCATACTCCTTTCTATCACGTCTACACTCACGACTGAAGAGGCACTGGGCTGTAACAGGTCGTTCTCAACAAATAGGCTAAGTCATGACGTGCAGGCAGAGTTGCGTGTTATACAGACTTGGACATAAGCATAAATATACGTGTTTCCAGGTGCAGCTTTTGCGCCTTGTATACGGAAGGTGTAAGTGCACACTGATGACTAGAAGTAAAAGCTAGTGTACACATGGGGGAAGGGCGCGCTGCAAAATGCATACAACTCTACATAGAACTTTATACTCCTTTTTTCAATAGATGCTTTCTCGGAGCAACATACTCCTAATTTCCATTCAACCATGCATTAGGCCCATTGCCTCCCACATTCATGTTATTCCCGGCTCATCACCCTTCACACTGGACCCAGGTCTTCCATTAGGAAGTAGTGGACGCTTGGAGATGATGGATTACAGGGTAAAGCACAAAATAGAGGGGCCAACCACAAAATTGTCTCACCTGGTTATAGAGATAAATACAAGTTAAAAAACTTTGCATATTACCCAAACTGCTGCGGAGGTTAGTAGCAGCACATAAAGTCGCACTTAAGTGTAATCGTCAGTGGAACTCCTTAATGTTGCATCTATGGTCATGGGCAAAAAAAAAATTGAAGGACCCTCTAAAGAGGTGAGAGAGAACATTAAGATATGAGTAAACGTTTTAGAGCATTTTATTGGGGTGTACAGCTGACCCACATTGCCAGTGTATAACCCAGGCGTCTTCAACCCGTGACTCGCGGGCTGTTCCCCGTGGTCCGCCGACCGTGGAACGGTTCCCTGAGGCCCGCCGACAGGCTCCATTTGCCGGGCGCCCGCTGACATTTTGTTACCAGCGGGCGCCCGGCTGACTCTCTCCCCGAGCCAGCCGGAGGCTGGAGCTCACTCCCGAGCTCCAGCTCACGCAGTGTGTAGTGCACTATGGGAGAGGTTTTTTCACACTAAAAAGGGTCTAGTTTGACTGTTGGTTCTAAAGGGTAGGGATTTCAGGGTTTCACCTTCATCTGGATCACCTCTTTTCTCGTTTGCTAGGTCTCTTGTGTTTAGCAGCATACCATTAATGGTGATTTAGGTTCCAGCTGTAATTTCATGTCATGGTGTTTGGTTTGTTATAAGAATATGCTTTAAATGTTGCACTATTGGTTGCAGGAAGCTCATGTAGGAAATCTGGATATTTGGGTATTCTTTCATTCACTGGGCGGCCAAAATTTCACATGGCCATCTACCAACTCAAGTTATATCAGATGATTAGCGATAAGGGAAATACGATGGGATAGTTTTTGGCCTACAATTGAAAGGACTATAGGAAATCTAGTGTATCAGATGTGGTAGTGGTCCACTTGGACGATAATTAAGAAGGAAAAAGAAGACTCATAGATTTGGTTTTAGCAATATAGCCAGGAATCTGGTTGGTAAGAGGTATGGTCAGTAAAGGTGGCAGGCTGCAATTTCGCAGAGAACCTGATGATGTTATTAAAGCACTGCCATGGGTTGTGGTGGAAGCACAGTAAATGAACCTTATGGAGGGTTGACCACCCCCAAGTGGAGGGACCTCTTACCTCTTTATCTGTTTACACATAAAAATATTTGCTATAGTGCTAGGTGATACTCAGTCTTTCATGTATTAATAAAAATACATACTCCCGTGGATGCTTGAAATAATAATATTATCATCATCCAGCTGATTTTTTATTTTTTTTACTGATCTATTGAACACACATCCACGTAGCAATTCTTTTTGTGTATTTTAATTTTTTTATTTTAGGAGGACACAGCCCGCGATTCAGCTGTGTGTGCTAATCAGTGTATTTATAAATTTATTATAATATTTTTTATTAATTATTCCAATTTCCCATTGCCATTTGGAGTTTTTATCCCTCTCTTTGTCTTCTAATACGTAGTCTTGTTTATTACTGTGTTTGTTACCAATTGTAAATCACTCTGGCACTATTGGCCTGATACAGCAGTGTACACTAGTGCGCTGCTGATCGCAGATTTCCGATGTTTGGGATTCTACCTGTGCACAGGCCCCTTTCTGCGCATGTGCAGAACGGGTCCTGCAAAATCGCACGCTGGCCCCGCTATGCCTCTGCCAGATTTACAGGCGGAGTTGTTTGCGGTGCGGTGGGAGGGACAACCTGTGTTCCCGGAATTTGGGGGTGTCGCTCTCGTTTTCCGGCAGTGGCAGGGCCAGGGTTTGCATCCCTGGACGCAGACTACCTGGCTACGCAGGCTGCAGTAAGCTTTCGCTACCGCAGCATGCCCAAGGGAGGAACGGTTGCGATTGCGATTCCCAGACTGCGACCTTGTTCACGGGGATCGCAGCTGCAACAAGGTGGTGTCCATCCTCTGCTGAATCAGGCCCTATGTTAACAAATGATGATGATATATTATGAAATTCTACCATTTTGAAATTGGCTACCTGTACAAAATTTATATTCCATGTTGCTATTATTTAGTGAGTGAAATGGACAAGCGCCAGATTTAAATTTAAAAGCCTTTTATTTAAAGATGTCACATAACAAAAGAAATATAAAATTGCACAAGTGTGATGTTTCAAGTACCAATAAGATGCACTAGAGATTGAAAAGCTAATTTCTGATTGGTTACTATGGGTTTAGTCTGTGCTTATATTTTCTATGTAAAAAGGTACCTAATGGTCCGTGTACACGGTCAGATCAGACAGCAATCTGATATCGTTGGCTGTTTGTCCTACATGTGATGATCGTTATCGAATGTCCAGCACATTCGCCATTCCCCCAACTACTATAACGTTGATCAAGGGTCCCTATAGTAACCAGGAAGATATCGACCAGGTTGGCCTGCATGCACGGACGATGGTCGATATAGACCATCCGTGCCCGAGCATCGTTTTGTTGTTGAAAGGGGTAATAATCAGGACGATATAAACGATAATGTTTATATCGTCCTGATTATCTGACCGTGTGTATGCACCATAACTCATGGAAAGTTACCAGTTGACACAAGATCTATAATCGCTGTTATTATCTTCACACTTATTTTAATCATTTCTAAAATAAGGTTACATTAATGTTACAGATTTTTTTTGTTTCCAGAACTAGTTATTTTATAAGAATCAAAACTTAGGGCCTGATTCAGACCCGCTCGCGAGCACTGAGCGCTCGCAAGCGGGTCGATGTTGCCCAAGTGCGCATGCGCACAAGGGAGCCGGCTCCGTTGTGCGCATGTGCAAGACCCGAATAACGACGGCCAAGCCGTCGTTATGGGTCTCGCACCAAAGGGGGCGTGCTGTCGATGGTGATTGACAGCACGCCCCCTTTGGTGGGCGTGCCGGGGGCGTGGCTGCCCAGACGGATGGGTTCCCATGGGAACGCCTACCGTCTGGGGCCGGCCCCACTGACATCACTAGTGATGTCAGTGGGAGTGCTTTTGGGTCTGATAGAGCCAAAAGCACTCCAGGGCTTGCGGCAGCGAGACCCTACCGCAGGGTCTCGTCGCAAGCCCGATGGTCGCGATGGTCTTGACCATCGCGACCATCATTGTGGCCGCTCGCTATAGTTGTGTGTGGTCACCCACAGCTATGCGAGTGGCCAGGAGGCCGCTCCAAAAAGGAGAAGGGACGGCCCTGATTCAGAGCTAGCGCTCTGTCAGAGCGTCCGGCTCTGAATCAGGGCCTTAATACAACAAAAACATGCTGCTAGTGAGTACCATTACATTCTACTAGAAAAAAAAGCACATGGTTTAGTACACATTTATACTTTGCAGCAGTATAAGTAAATAACCCTCACTGTGTATAAGAGCATATGGAAACTTTGTTGATTGTCAACCAGAATTATTTTACTAAATTGGTGAAAAGTATAGATAGTGCCCTTTTGTAATATACATTTGCTTGCACTATATGTACCATAAATAAAATGTTTTATTTAGTTAGTAACTATATTCTATAGCTCAGATTTGATGCATATTTGCCTCTGAGATCCTGTGATTGATTTGAAGTTGTTTGCTTGTTACATAGGAGCGGCTGAAAGTAAATGACACAATGGATGAAAGAGCCCGAAGCCTACTGCTTCAAAATCGAGCAGCATTGGTCAAAGATATCAGGACTTCCTACATCATGGACCACATGATAACTGATGAAGTCATTACCCCACAAGAGGAAGACACAGTTAAAAATCAGGTAAATTATCTGTAATCTGATATTGATTTTTTCGTTTAATTTGTAGAATCACATAGAAAAGTGCAGAATTATTAGTTCATAGAAGAGTGCAGGGTTATTAGATTACTGTAACCCACAACTAAAGTTGCATCAAACTGGAAGTAAAAACAGGAAGAAGAGCAGGTAGTTGTGCCTTGTTACTAAAACCACAAATATGGTCCTCTGAGGTTACTTTACACAACAAGACTTGGGACCTAACTCAGAGGCAAACAATTCAGATAACCCCTACAAAGTGAACGCAAGAAAAGTCTATGGGAGTGTGGTGGTGTGTCACTGAAAGCAGATGTGTTCCTAAACGCAAAGCGCAGCCACAGAGGCCATAGACAGACGGAGAAACTGCACCGGCCATAGAGCTAGTGCAAGTGTAGATGGTGCGCCGATTGTGGCATTTGCAAAACCATTGGCGTTATCACAGCATACAGAGGCGCTGAAAGTGGGCGTCTCAGTCCTTGCACATTCAGACGCAGGCTACTACACAAGGGGAAGGCTGATACTAGCATCTGCGTAGTACCTCAGACGCCACTGTGGCCAAAGGTGCAAGAGCGGATGTATATTTTACTGCGGATGCCACAAATCGTGGGGGTAATTGTCACATTTATAATTTCAGGATAAAGCATTGCCATATCTTATCATAAGAAGGTTTATTGATATTGGCATTCAGTGTATTTTAAAACCTAGGTCTTTACAGGGCACATACATTTATGTGACCTGTTGTCAAGTGAACATTGTTGTTATACAGCTTCTCTAGTGTAAATTGGAAAATGCAACACTTAGGGGGCAGTTTAGTTGTTAGTTGCCGGTGTTCCGACCACTTTTCTGTCAACTTCTGGCCAATCGCATTCCAGATTATCCTACGCACTCCATAGATGTGTGCAGGAATTCTGCGTTGTTGCTGTACCATATTCCTGGTAATATGGCCATTCACATAAATCACCGACAATTGAATCGCCCCCTCGATGTGTCAGTTATATAGTACTATACTACTATAACATTTTTATTGAAATTATAGGTGTCACCAGCTGGGATAATCTTTGTTTCAGTTTGTATGTTTAAAATGGTAAACGTATAATAATGTCATCCTACCTTTTTCAGTGTGACTTTGTTCTGCTTAATATTATTATCCATCATAAAACCTATTCCTACCCCGGTAATGAAAGCTGCACCAATTCTGTAAATCTTGACATCAGGAGAGTGCAAGGACAATATATGACATTTTACTATATGCACTGTTGCAGCTTTGACAATGAAAATGTTTCTTCCAATTCTGGAATTTAAATGCTGCTGTAAAAATGTCAGTCCACGTCCTGAAAACCTGTTTATGTCATGAAAAGGGCTATGGGGGATATTTATCAACTGGAGAACAGCCATTTTTCTAGAAAACGATACCTTCTCCAATTTATTAATTAGTTCTGGAGTATTCAGTGATTTCTCCAGCTTCACTATGGGGGCAGTTGCTTGTCTCAATTATCAAGGAGTGAAAAGGTAAAAATGTAATTATTTGGATAGAAAATGTTAGACCATTTCGAGATGGTGTTATCAGCAGTTTCAGGGCTGTTCTATAGAGCACTCGTCCAAGAAGAGTGGTCTTCCTAATCCTCCACTCATAACAGGACGAGATGAGCAGTCTGGACAGCCTTTGAGGCAGTGTTTTTATTGAGCTAGGCAATTTTATATTTACTTTATTGAGTGGGCAATTTGATATCAATTTTGTTAGGGATGGGGGGGGATTACTTTTGGACTGTCATGGACATGTATGGACCGTTCGCTGCACAAGCTAAGTGCAGATTACAGGATGAAAACCTATAGAGATATTTAACTGCACCATTTGGCTGGAAGAGGTGAAAGAGAAAGGTACTTATTGGTAAATAGAGGCCTAGGTGACCGTGTTTGTGCTGACTGCTGCCCCAATGTGTGCAAACCGTGCACCTCCCATGCCAGGAGAACAGTGACCATATAGCAGAGCTGCAGATCATTGAGTAATATACGTACAACGTGCGTAAGGTACACTGCAGTGAAATAAGTGTGCCACCACTAACAAATGCTACTGAAAGACCAAAAGGACATACTACAGACCAATCCTACAGAACCGAACCTCTAGACTCCACAGCAGGTATACACGGATCATAGCCAGAAATGCTCAGTAAACAGCTGCTGGAGGGAGGCGTAGAAAAAGCTCTTCCTACCAGCCAAATGTTGATTTAGTTGAGGAGGCGGAATTTCACCACAGAATGCCAGGTTGCACCTCAGTGATAATGTCCGTAGAAAAGACTAAAGCTCCATACACACTGGGCAATATTTTAAAACGATATGAACGATAACGACATCTTTGAACAATATATCGTTCAAATCGTCCAGTGTGTACGCACTATGCGATGAACGATGTGCGCTCCCGTGTGCTTTAACGATTTCTTCTGTCGTCTGTACATGCAGCTTAATTTTGACTATTGTTGACGATTTAGTGCATATCGTTCAGTGTGTATCGTTCGGTCGTTTGAGAAATCACTCAGTGTGTATGTATAATATCATTTGTCCGGGAAATTCAAGGGAAATTGTTAAGCGATATCGATCGTAGAGAGTATTGTCCAGTGTGTATGGGGCTTCTCTCTCTACAAGAGAGAAACTGATGATACTTTCATGAACTCAAATTATTTAATATAACATAATTTTTATTTATACTTCTGGTAAAATCAAACTTTAGCTGAATACTTATATTGGGTGCACAATAGGCGATATATCGTTCAGTCCATCTGGTAGCGTGAGCACACAATATATCTGAAATAAAAATTGTGTTGGCCGTGCTGCACGGCAGATGAAATATATCTGAAAACTATGGGCCTGATTCAGAGCCGTTCGCTATTTGCGGTCGTTCGTTCAAAAACAAGGGGTGGCTATTCAAATGATCCGTTCGCAAATTGCAGTCTGTTCACACCTCTAAGTCTGAACGAGCGAGCAAAACATACGCTCGTTTATTTGTTAAAAACGCCCCCTGGCCGCTCGCACCATACGTCATGTCCGCTATTTATTAGATTAATCGAGTACATCGACCAGCGTATGAACTGCTCGCTATTCTTGTGGTTGGTTTTTGCTACCACAATCTTGCGAGCAGTTCTGGCTATAAAATAACCCAGTGACGTGGTCAATGACGCTGCTGTATTAATTATGCACACCCATAAAACGCCCGTTTTGACTGTTTGACACGCCTGCGTTCTGATCTCCACTCCCCGTTTTCAAGCACCTTCCCCTGTTACCACCCACATACGCCTCATTCTGTCACTCAAAATAGCAGGCATTCGCTATATTGCGAGCACATGAATTTCGGCCGCACTGACTGGTTCGCGCATGCGTATAACGATCCGTACGCATGCGCAGATGTGCGAACATCGCTCGGAACGAGCGTACTGCCGCTAGCGAGTGGCTCTGAATGAGGGCCTATATCTTTCACACCCATGCGACCCATATGCTGGCCATGGGATCCCGCGATAATGACATCATGGCCGGCTCTTCGGGGAAGACATATTGGGCGCCCGATTAATAAATTATTATTTACAAGGTTGCCAATCGTTAGATTGGTCAGCAGGTCAGCTGATCTAACAATTTGTCGTTCAAGTGTGCACCCCACGTCACACTTCTGATTTATATCCGTCTAGGTACATAATGAGCCTCACTCTGTGATGCCCTATGTACTCTGGGTTTCCTGCTAATCATAAGTGTGTAGTGAAACCTGTATGTGGCTTGATGTTGAAATCTTATTCTCATTATATTAGTGAGGTCATATTGCAGATAACTCGGGGAGGCATATAATATAACACTCACAAACGCTTAAGTTAAAATATCAACTTGATCAGCTGCTTCTTCTCTTTGCATATAATATGTGTAATATTTTATATTTTAACAGGCTACTCAACTTGACAGAGCAAAACAACTTATCAATCTAATTCTTAAAAAAGACAATCGTGCATATGTTTCCTTTTTCAATGCACTGCTACATGAGGGGTACAAAGACCTGGCATCTCTTCTGAAAGCAGCTGCCACCATTGATGTGACTGGCAGCACCAAAGAATCAAAAAATGGTATTACATCCTATGGTGAGTGCATTATTCTGTTTATGTGGCTGATGTCCAGGCTTCAGTCAATGTCCCAGACACCCTATGTAATGTTAAGGGTTATACTTAACTGGGCAGTCTTACTACACTGCGTGGTTGTATACATGCCTTAATAATAATAATCATCTTTATCCCTTTGTATAAAATATCTGCATAGTGGAAAATACTAGAAAGAACAATAGCTTGAGATCAGGATTTATGCTCTCATATAATGGATCTCTAGTCTTCAATATCAAATGTTTTAGTGTCAGAGCTTTGTACATTAGGAATAAAATAAAGTATTTGATGTAAAATCATTCATTTAAGCCTTCTGTCGCCCTATTGAGTATTACCATATGCAACACTATACTTTTGTTAGCATTATTGTGTTGTTCAGAATGCCAGTGGGATATTAACAACTAAAGATGAGCTGTATGAAACCTATCAGCCTGTAGCTATCATTTATCTCGTACAGTCTATAAAATTAGTTGTAAATAGTAATAAGCTGATTGGTCGCTATGGGCAATTTCTCCACTTTATCTCTCTTGAAGGTTGGATACATATCCCCCATAGTGAGGTTTTACATGTCAGGGAAGCGTAAATACAGAGTAAAAATACAAATTGTGACCTCATTATACCTACTTCTATAATATATGTATGTATGTGTGGTAGGGGAAGTTACACTGTATGTAAGCCAAGGCTTGACAAATACCGGTAGCCATGGAGACTAAAATTTTAGACCTGGCAACTAGTTTTTACCACTGTGGCTTGATCCTTATTAGTGTCAGTGACGAGAGTGAGGTTTTATTCTTTAACAATCAAATCTCACATCTACACTACCTGAATATTGCATGAGGCAATCGTCATGCTGAATGAGGAGGACCCACCCCTGTTTCCGGATTGGAGGAGGAGGTTTGCACGCTCTTCAGCAGCCAATCCGTGACAATTTCAAATCTCCCACTGCGGTCTTGTAGAGCTCAGCTGCACTAAATGTGCTCCCGGTACAAAGGCTGCCTTTACACTGATATCAGTCTTCAGCCCCCAAAGGGGCCCATTTATTATTAATAGCATTTGCAATCCGATCTGGGGGCCTGATTCAGAGCCGGACGCTATTTGCGCTCGCTCGTTCAGAAAAAGGGGCCGGCTATTTAAATTGAGCGCTCGCTCTTTGCGGTCTGTTGACGCCTCTATGTCTGAGTGAGCGAACGAAACATGCGCTCGCTATTTTGTAAAGACGCCCCCTAGCCGCTCGCATCCTACATCATCTCCGCTATTTATTTGATTAATCGAGTACATCGAAAGGCGTCTGAACTGCTCGCAGTGCTTGTGGTTGGATTTTCCTACCGCAATCATGCGAACAGTTCAGGCTAAGAAACAACCAAGTGACGTGGTCGATGACGCTCCTTTGTTAATTATGCACACCCTTAAAACGCCCGTTTTGACCGTTTGGCATGCCTGCGTTCGGATCTCCACTCCCCGTTTTCAAGCACCTTCCCCTGTTACCACCCACAAACGCCTCATCCTGTCACTCAAATTAGCAGGCACTCGCAATTTTGCGAACACACGTTTTCCGACCGCACTGACTGGTTGGTGCATGCGCATTATGACCCATGCGCAGATGTGCGAACATCGCTCGGAGCGAACGAGCGGCCGCTTACGAGCGGCTCTGAATCAGGCCCAGGGTGCGATATTAACGCCCATGATTGCATTGCAGAATGTGATTACATCGGCTGGATGTATTATAGAGCACCTATACCAGTGGCGTCACAAGGGGGGTGCGGGAGGTGCACCCGGGTGTCGCCCGCCAAGGGGTGACACCAAGGTGCCGAATCCCCCTCAGTGACAGGAGCCGGGTACTGCACTGTAGCATTAAGTGCAGCACTCTGCTCCTGACACAGTGAGGGAGCAGGCACTGTACACAGGGCAGTCCGTACCTCTGGCACCTGCCACCACACCCACCCCCAAGTGATAAGAACGGGGGTTTGGGCACGAGGCCACGCTCCTTTTTGTCGGCGCGCGGTGAAGCCGTGCGTACTCCAGCCCTCCAAGCACCAGATGTCAACGCTGGGAGGGAATCCACTGACCTGCAGGGATGGGCTCTGGGGGAACCCTCTGCTGTCTGAATCCACGATGTGTAACCTATAGGCTTCAATGGGCTACCGCTATCTTCAGATGGCGGTAGCTGCTGGGGCCAAGAAGTTGGTAAATATGGCAGCATCGCATCCACCATAGAAACCTATGGGGGATGCAACTGCCAACGGGAATAGAGGGATCGCAGCAGGTATGAGAGATATCTGCTGCGGTCCCTCTGTGATACATCTGGGGGAAAATTTATATTTGCGGTTAAGCCGCAAATATACAATAAGTGGGCATCTTAATCCTTATCTCAGTTGTCACTGAAGAGGTTGCTATAACGTTTGAGAGATCCTGTTCCCTGGCTTGCACTGACCAATTATGCTGCACATCTATCACAGACAGCAGCTGGTGAGTGACTGATCTTCTATTCGGTATCACTTTAAGGTCTTCCCCCTATAATATTATTAAATTGAGGCCCTACTGTTTTGCATACTATGGGGACCCTGCTTTGTGGTATGCGATGAATTTGGGGCCCTGCTATGAATTGGCACTACTGTGTGGCATATTATATATTGGGTGCCAGAGATGGACGTATGGTTGAGTCAGATTGACAAGGGACATGTGTAGTGGTCTGATGGCATGTGGGGAAGTCTGAGGGGCAATGAAGGGACATGTATAGTGGTCTTTCATATAGTTTTGGTTTGGGGATGATAGGCTGGCTCCTAGATTTTAGAAAACATTTTCGAGCCCTGATGCATTCTCCAATGGAGCAAGGACTGATGTCAACCATTCATTATTCTCTGTAAACCCCTGCATAATGTATTGCACCAGTATACAAATAATAATAATAATAATAATAATAATGTGCTTAGTCTGTGCTGAAAAGTCTATACATGCAAAGATGTCTTCTTTGCCCTTGAATATGGCCTTAAATGTAAAAGCAATTTGTACCTGACACAGCATGAAAGTGATGGTTTAACAATCCTGATATTTAGATGAGAAAACAAGGAGCAATCTGGGCCGACTGATGGGCCCTTCATTTGTCAGTATGCCCATTAGTGTGAGAAGACACACAACTTTACATTGTGCTTGCCCTTTGTAAGTGGCACTCATTTAGTGTCTGTTTTATTGAGGACTGTTGTTTTCTTGCTTATGGACTTTGGGGCTGATTCAGCTTTGGTTGAAAAATCTATCGCAGCTGCGATAGCTCTATTATGGTATGCAGCAGGAGGCGTCACGCCACCTGCATGCATTACCGAACAGAGTTGCATTGTACAATACAGCATGGGACAATCTGCCTGACTATCTCTGACAGCTAACTGAGATCCTGGCCTCTTCCAAACGGAGGCGCCACGCCTCCATTTTGGGAAGCTGCCTCCTCCACGCCCACTAACAGCAGGAGACTGTTAAACACTGCCGGGTTTATGCCAGTCTGCATGCGTGATCGCAGACCCGTTCTGCACATGCACAGAACGGGTTCTGTGCCGATTTCTGATAATCGGACATTTGTGTTTGGATTCACAGATGCATCCAAAGCTGAATCAGTCCCTTTGTTTTTCTGGTAAAACATTGACAAAGCTCTGTGTGTTTATTATATGCCAGCTTGCATACATCTACCATATACAGTCAGGTCCATAAATATTGGGACATTGACAGAATTTTCAGATTTTGCCCTCTATTCACCACCACAATGGTTTTGAAATTAAACAAACAAGATGTGCTTTAACTGCAGACTTTCAGATTTAGGGGGTCATTCAGACCCACTCGCGAGCGGCAGTGTTCCCCACTGCGCATGCGCACGACGGAGGTAGCTCCGTCGTGCGCATGCGCGAGACCTGGACTGCGACAGCCAAGCTGTCGCTCCGGGTCTCGCACCAAAGGGGGCGTGCTGTCAATGTTGATTGACAGCACGCCCCCTTTGGTGGGCGTGCCGGCCAGACGGAGGCGTTCCCATGGGAGCGCCTACCATCTGAAGCCGGCCCCACTGACATCACTAGTGATGTCAGTGGGAGTGATTTTGGCTCTGATAGAGCCAAAATCACTCCAGGGCTTGTGGCAGGGAGACCCTACCGCAGGGTCTCCGTCGCAAGTCCGATGGTCGCAATGGTCAAGACCATCGAGACCATCTTTTTGGCCGCTCGCATATGCTGTGGGTGGTCACCCACAGCTATACGAGCGGCCAGGAGGCCACTCCATTTTCATGGAGGAGGCCCCTGATTCAGAGCGAGCGCTCTGGTCAGAGCGTTGGGCTCTGAATCAGGCCCTTAATTTGAGGGTAATTACATCCAAATCAGGTGAACGGTATAGGAATTACAACAGTTTCTATATGTGCCTCCCACTTTTTAAGGGGCCAATGGGCTTACGTAGTAATGGGACAAACTAAACAATCCTAAATCTAACATTCACTTTTTAATACTTTGTTGCAAATCCTTTGCAGGCAATTACAGCCTGAAGTCTGGAACGCATAGACATCACCAGACACTGGGTTTTATCCCTGGTGATGCTCTGCCAGGCCTCTTCTGCAAATGTCTTCAGTTCCTGCTTGTTCTTGGGGCATTTTCCCTTCAGTTTTGTCTTCACCAAGTGAAATGCATGCTCAATCGGATTCAGGTCAGGGGGATTGACTTGGCCATTGCATAACATTCCACTTTTTAGCCTTAAAAAACTCTTTGGTTGCTTTTGCAGTATGCTTCGGGTCATTGTCCATCTGCACTGTGAAGCGCTGTCCAATGAGTTCTGAAGCATTTGACTGAATATGAGCATATAATATTGCCCTTTTGTCAGCAGTCACATCATCAATAAATACAAGGGAACCAGTTCCATTGGCAGCCATACATGCCCACGCCATGACACTACCACCACCATGCTTCACTGATGAGGTGGTATGTTTTGGATCATGAGCAGTTCCTTTCCTTCTCTTCTCTTCCCATCACTCTGGTACAAGTTGATCTTTGTCTCATCTGTCAATAGGATGTTGTTCCAGAACTGTAATGGCTTTTTTAGATGTTGTTTGGCAAACTCTAATCTGGTCTTCCTGTTTTTGTGGCTCACCAATGGTTTGCATCTTGTGGTGAACCCTCTATATTCACTCTTGTGAAGTCTTCTCTTGATTGTTGACTTTGACACATATACATCTACCTCCTGGAGAGTGTTCTTGATTTGGCCAACTGTTGTGAAGGTGTTTTTCTTCACCAGGGAAATAATTCTTTTGTCATCCACCACAGTTGTTTTCCGTGGTCTTCCGGGTCTTTTGGTGTTGCTGAGTTCTCCGGTGCGTTCTTTCTTTTTAAGAATGTTCCAAACAGTTGATTTGGCCACACCTAATGTTTTTGCTATCTCTCTGATGGGTTTGTTTAGATTTTTCAGCCTAATGATGGCTTGCTTCACTGATAGTGACAGCTCTTTGGATCTCATATTGAAAGTTGACAGCAACTGATTCCAAATGCAAATGTCACACCTAGAATCAAGTCCAGACCTTTTACCTGCTTAATTGATAATGAAATAACGAGGGAATAGCCCACACCTGTCCATGAAATAGCTTTTCAGTTGATAGTCCCATTACTTTTGGCCCCTTAAAAAGTGGGAGGCACATATTGAAACTTTTGTAATTCCTACACCGTTCACCCGATTTGGATGTAATTACTCTCAAATTAAATCTGAAATTCTGCAGTTAAAGCACATCTTGTTTGTTTCATTTCAAAACCATTGTGGTGGTGAATAGAGGCCAAAATCTGAAAATTCTGTCAATGTCCCAATATTTATGGACCTGACTATATTTGAGGCCCAGAAAGGAAGCACACATTACATAATGTGTTCTTATTCATGTGTTATAGTAATTAGATCTGTATATTCCTGCCAATCCTGTTTCTCTAGATACAACCTGGTTAATCAGCATTTTTGCTCTGCAACTATTTAAGTTACAAGGTATTCTACAAGTGTTACAAGTTTTACACATTATTCTAGAAAGTATTTCTATAAGATGTAAAAATAGCTCTTTTTTTAGTGCTTAGAAACGTATTGTTTTACTTGCTTTCTGATAGAAGGTATTGTTATTAGCCTCCGTTCTTATCAGAGAGAGGGCCTGATTCAGCAGTGTTCGCAATAGCGATTCCGAACGCAGATTTAGCGCATACCTATAAACTGCACTGCTTGTGTGCAGCGATTGCATTGCGATTATGGACGCACATAGGATTTCATTGCAAAGTGAGTCACAGGCTGTCAGCGTTTGGGGGTGGTGACTGGGGTATTTTGGAAGAATGCAGGCATGTTTGAACGCCGTTCGACTGCCTAAGCAGCATGAGAGGTGTCACAGCGCGCCGGATCCTGGCGCTCTCTTACCGTGCCCGGCGGCGCTGGTCAGCATCCGGGCAGCAGGCAGGGAGTCCCCAACGCCCGCTGCTGAAGTCCCCGGCTCCTGCTGTTCTGACGGCTGCAACTGGTCGTCTTTATGCTGGCTGAGCTTTGGCAGGCATTGGCACATTTTCACAGCTGCGTTCCATGCGAAATCACAGCTGCGATGACATTAGCATTCGCTGCTGAATCAAGCACAGAATACTTTCCTACTTATGTAATGTGTGGTGCTGATACATTTGGAAAACATCTATAAAAAAGAACAATATAATGTGTTCTATAAAACGGAGAAGACCGAAAAAGAGGCATCGGGCGCTGAGTAAATATGATGCATAAAAGAGAAAGTGCAGTCGGATTCTCTACTGTTCTGCAGAGGGAAAAATTGTCACTTCTCCTATTAGGAAGTCATTAAAAAAGCTACTAAGGTGGACAGTCGTTAGGCAAATTTTCACTTCTTTTGTAGAATATCCCACATTGAGGTGGATTGCAATATATCCTGTCATGTACATAACAGCGTTTGCATTATACGGTAACCTAAATTACCAGATAAATGGTGCAACAGTTTTTTATCATTTTCTGAAGCATAATTTCTAATGTTGGAACCGAATATGCAAATGTTAAATGATTACCTATTTAGTTTAGTGTTAGGAAAGATTGACAATAAGGTCTTTGTATAGTATAATCTTGAATTTGTATGTTATGATCTCTGTATTGATGTGACTATGTATTGTGCAAGGATGAGAGAGGCAGGTCACAGATGGTCACTGAATCTGCCAGACTATGTAAACAAAATACAGCCTGGAACATTTTGTAGCAATGTCATTTTTCCAAGATGGCATTTGACCACAATAAATATACTTATGTGACTTTAAAGCAATACCATCTTTAACATACTGTCAATAAGTATATTATGCTCGAACATCATATTTGGAAAAATCACATTCCTACAAAATGTTCTTGTATTTTGCTTATACATAGTCAGTAGTTTTATTTATGTTTTGTTTTTTTATTTTAGGCTTGAGTCATTCCTTGCCAAATCAACCATAAAAGTTAAGTAATGTAACCCATCAATTCCAATTTTAATGACATTATAGACAGACATACTCTACTCTAGAAAGCCAGTTAGAAAGTCCTGACAAATTAAAATTTCCTATGACTTACAGATTTTTTGTTATTAGGGTAGGGTAGTTGCTATACGTTACGGTTTTTCCAGGATCGTACCAGAATTGGGGTCTGTGTCCCGGCATCCAGAAGTCTTCTTTGGGCGCCTAAATGTCCCTGTTTCATGGGGGGGGGGGGCGCCTGAACATAGATTTAAGAGTGTAAAGGGAGTTATATGGGGTGTTTTGAGTGCAGACTGGGTGTGTTGTGAACTTTAAATGTGCTTTTAATGTCCAAACACGGCCAAATTCTATTTATAGCCTATATTTTGCCTTCATGGCAGTATAATTCCCATATTATGGGTTTAATTTAAAAGGGTGCGGTGTGGGTTATTTTTGAAATATAGCAATCCTATTTTAGGGATTAAAGTTAGATCTAGAATGGCAAAAATCATCTTTTTTTCCAATAATTTTTTTTATAATTCTATTCTTAAACATAATAGAAAGCTGAAGTTTTTACTACTGGTGGTACTTTTCATGAGGAATCCAGAAAGTATAGTTTTAATGTTAGAATGATGTACTCAGTGATAAAAACTGCTTATCAACGTTGATTTTAAATATAAAAAGGTTAAAAAATTTATATCTCTAAATGGTAAACCCCCCCCCCAACCCAATTCTATTTTTTGTTTTGTTTTGTTTTAATACTCCTTACTTTATGTACTTTAAGGTGTAGAGAAAAAAAAATGGGTTATTTTACCACATTTGTGCTGGTCAGGTTTACAATGGTATCCTTTTAAGTCATCTGCTTGAAAATAGACAAGTTCAGGATGTTCTGGACATCAGGGACACGTCCTTGCAGGTTTCAATCAGTGAAGGACACCAGTTTCTCTTCAGATTTACTGTCTGCTCCATTATTTTCTATTTAGGTTTGGCTTCAGTGCCAAGGGTGTTCACTGGGATTAAGGTGTACTCCCAAGCCTTGCTGGTATCCCTGGCTCTGCAGATGGCTCACACTTTATGTATCACGATTGGCTCATCGAATACAGGAGATCCACATTCTTTTCAGTGGGTTCCATTACACATTTATTAGTATAGGTTCTTCTTATCTGATGAAAAAAATCCCCTCTTCTGGGACTTGCAAAGACTCAGCTTGCTACAGGTGTCTGTTCTCCTTTGCATGACTGTAACTTATTTTCTTCCTTGAAGCGGCGTATTACAGTTTGATCCACCTTTGTAATGGAACAAGTCTCAACATCTCTTTATAAGCCAGTTTTTCAGATTTTCTGAAGGTACATATGGTAGCAGTAGGGTGCCGGCCTATTGAGGGGCAGCCTGTTCTCTCTGATATTGTAAGATTGTGACAACCGATACCAACCTCTGAGACTTTGGGTCAGTCACTCCTCTGTACTGGTTACCTGGTCTATGATTAATGATTTAGTGTTAGCTTTAATTTACTGTGCTAGAACTTAGTCCAGGTTTGAGCCATTTTAGATTTTAGAGGCAACTGACTATTTTACCTGCAGCAATTTAGGTTGGGGAATGGGTGGAGATGGGGACCATTCCCCAAAAAGGAGGCGTGTTGCTCCTGTTTTTGTGGGAGTGCCAAGGCCAGGGTCTGCTTAGTCTTGCTTAGATATGTGATGCATTGACTGCGTGTGTGGTTTCAATGGTGATCCAATGCTGCTTGTTCCACCCAGTTCTCGGATCTGTGATGTCTGACAAAAGGCGGCTTTTTTTTTTTTTTCCCAGACGCCTCCTGTGACATTAGCATATTTTAGCAGAGCTGTAGTATCCAAAGGCGCAGCCCCTGTGTCCAAGTCCTGTCTGAGATCCAAGATGGAAATGGCCAGAATCCAAACCCTTTGTAGGTAAACAGAATTTATATTGATAAAGACCATTGTCACTGGGTAGCACACTTCCAATTAAATTCTGGATCCTCATAGAGTAAGTTTATACATATGCCAGCACTGGTCACCTTATTAAAAAATGATGACCATGCATTTGGGGACCATCATGGTGGAAGGCTGGGAACAATATGATGGTGTGGTGAAAATGTAAATACTAGACATGCATGGTGAAGTGAAAAAAAGGTATTTATTGTGGCATGCACAGTGAAAACATACCAGGTGAGGTGTATAAGCAATCACAATTCACTATTCATTACATCCCCAGGACCACCACTTTTGGTTCATAACAAGCAATTACATAAACTAAATGTATAGCTGTGAACTCCACATAAGTGTCATGCCCACCACTGATCTATGCCAAGATTATAAAGTATGCCCAACATAACAACCCTCCACCTCAAGTACTTCTATGCCCAGTATTACAGCCTCATGCCAATTTACAATCCTGTGTCCACCTCAAACAGCCATGTACTCTTCACAACAGCTTTGTGCCAACCATAGCCTGTTGAACACCATTTGCATACCTGTGCCCAACCACAGTGCAGAGCATGCTGCGTACAGTTTTGATTTTCAGGCTTATACCCACCGCAGCCATATGAAATATAGGCCTGTCGTTCCAGTGGTTAGTGGTCTTTCCACATAAGTTAGGATAAGACCACCTTGCTAGTTTTGGGAGACAATAGAGTGGTAGCATATAATGACACTACGTTGTCTCAATACATATAAAATAACGTTAATTCAGCCAATACAAACTCCATTATTTTAGCGTTCATTTTAGCACCCTGCACCTGTCACAACCAGTGCAATTCCTCTTTCCTGTCTGGGGTGTTGCTCTCTGCTCTGGTGCTTCTAGCACACTATGGTCTATATCTCGGCAGTTTGTTGTATCAGCTAAGTGTCTAGTAGCACTAGAGCAGAGAGCGACACCCCAGACAGGAAAGAGGAACTGCTCAGGTTGTGACAGGTGCAGGGTGCTAGAATGACTTCATGTTGTGAAGTCACCGTAGTTTCACATTGAAACCATGTATGTTCTATCTGCAACAGCACCAACTGCTCTGGCAATGAGTATCACTAATCCTAACCCCAACCCTCTATGTTACTGTTATACCCTGTGACTTTCATGTATAAGTGTCAGAATATATTACATTACCTGTGGTGAAACCCTCCTCATAAATAAATGTGTACTAAAAAGTGTTTGAATAGTAAAATATAGCCAATAAAGACCATTCATTTTTCATGGCATTTTCTTTGAAAAGCAGAGAGATGGGGGTGTGTGGCCTGACTGGCTACTGGACAGCAGCACTTCTTGGGAGCTCCTGGTCCTTGTGCTCTAAAGGGCAAATAGACACTGCCTCCTGCCTCTCGGAACCTCCTCTCACCTCCAGCGTGTGCCCGCTCTCACCCTGACCCGATTCCTGCACTCTGGCACCATTCTGCGGAGTCCAGAGATCTGAGGCCTACTGCAGCTCCAGAAGCCGGGGGCTAAATTTTGGAGCCCACATTGCAGTACCTGGATGCTGCCTGCTGAGACCTTGCCAGCTCCTGTTAATGTACAGCTCTCATGTCTCCTCTCTACTCTTGCACCCAGGTTGGTGATTGACTGTTTATTTTTCACTTGCCTTTCTGAAAGGCTGTGCTCCCTTGCCTCACCATGCTGTTCTAGTGATATTATGTTACCCTCCCCCATGAGACCTCTTCAGCTCCTGCTCTTCTGATTGAACCTCTGCTATTACTATCCTCCTAATGTGATCTACAACACTCCATACCTACTTGCTGACATATATATCCATCTCCTCCCTATATGACACCATAATCCAGCATCTCTAAAACCAACTAACGTGCAGTCTCTATTTTTCTGACACCTATGCCTCCAACCTCTGAAGACCGTTATGCCTGCCAAACAAGGCAAACTCTCTACCCTTGCACCCCCTATTAAATTTGTTTCACAAAAAACTCCTGACGCTATATCTGCCGGAAAGACCTCAGTAGCGTCCACCTCCATGGCCTCTTCCCCATCCAGTCTCATGACCAGCCTGGACGCTCTATCAGATGCTCCAAGCGTTCTGGACAGATCTCACGTCTGACTTCCAAACCTCAGTTAAACAATTATCTGCTGAAGTAACGAATGTGGGTGACCGCACTAACCATTTAGAAATAAAGATGCAAGAACTTGTGTCCTCCCATAACGATCTTCTCACCTCCCATAATTCTGTCCTGATGGAATTAACAGCGGTTAAGGATAAAGTCGCTGATTTAGAGGACAGATCCAGGAGAAATATTAAGATAAGAGGGGTCCCGGAATCTGTGCTTAATAATGGTCTCCAGAACTTTGCCCTGACCCTTTTCCAGAAATTATTACTGTCTGCTGAGGTCCGCGACCTGTTAATTGACCGCATCCAATGCCTCCCTAAACCCCGCACAGCCCCTGGCAGTTCCCCCCGAGATGTTTTGCTACGCCTTCATTTTTTCCATATTAAGGAAGATGTCCTTAGAGCTGCACGGTTGGCAGAAGACACAGAGGTCCTTCAAAATCTCCAACTATTCCCAGATCTCTCGATCCATACCATCAACAAATGTAGATCTTTCCAACCTATCACCAAGGCTCTTCGTGATAATGATATCCAGTATCGCTGGGGTTTCCCGGTGAAGCTCTTGTTATGGAAAGATGGCTCCACGTTTGTCATTTCGTCTTTGGAGGCCGGTGCCAAGTTGTTATCAGAGTGGAAAATCCCTGTCTCTATTACATCAGCGTCTCCTAATCCCATTCAGTCGGAATGGACCCAAGTTGGATGAAGATTTCCTGGATTTATACAATCTCATTTGTTATTTTATTGGTTGAATCATATGCATTTTCCTGGACTGGGTTGCTACCTGGTAGCCTATTGTAGCACCAACAATGTTTGACCCTTCCGGACGAGACATTCCTATTTCTGTTGGTCGCTCCGCTCCGGGACGCTATGCATTGGTCTTCTTAGCCGCAAGTATATATAGGTCTTAGACCTTGATTTATTGATAACTTTGGCCTATGTTAGATCACAGGATTTGCGACTATGGTGCTTGTTATTTTATTACATCCTATTTGCTATAGTAACTAGGATGTCAGTTTCATGTATAGGTTTTGAGAAATGTCTTGTATGTTGATATTGTACTGTTTATACTGTACTGTCCTCGGCAGTACTGATAGTTCTATTTTTAATCATATATGATATATACTGCCAATATTGTATTTTCTATGTTTTACAATGTCTGTATGTTTTTATATATGATGTCTCTGGGTGGGTTTTGGAACAGTCCACCTCCCACATGTTAACCATTTTGCCTTTTTTTCCCCCACGGCAACTACTGTGGCCCGATATACTGGGCTGTTTGATTTGATTCTGTTTCACCCTTTTTTTTTCTTTCCCTTTTCTTAAAGATATGTTTTTTTCTTTTGTTTTTCATAACAGGTATATCCACGGTGCTCACACTATAAATGGTTAAGGTTTTTTCCCTAAATGTCAAGGGACTTAACTCCCCACATAAATGTCGATTAGCTCTCTCCACTTTTCATCAACATAGAGCAAATATTGTGGCCTTACAGGAGACGCATTTCTCTTCTGCTGCACCCCCCATATTTAAAGACCATATATACCCTACCTGCTATACCGCTAATGGCCCATCCAAACGGAATGGGGTCGCTATTTTATTTCATGTAAATACCCCATTTGTACTAAATAGGAAAATTGAAGATAAAATGGGCGTTTCCTTATCCTTACTGGCATTGTTGAGGAAGTTTCAGTTACCGTAGTCTCTTTATATGCTCCCAATTATCGCCAGGTCCCTTTCCTGAGAGAAATTTTTGAAGAAATTGCTAAGGTCCGTCAAGGCGCCCTAATACTGATGGGTGACTTTAACCTAGTCCTTGATCCCAAACTGGATCGCTCTTCCTCGCAGGGACACTCTTCTTCCACCCGTGATGTGGGGCCCCTTACTTGCTTTTAAGAAACTGTTAGCTGAGTTTGACTTGTATGACACCTGGCGCAGACTTTCCCCAGATGAGAGCGACTATACTTTCTTCTCTTCTGTCCATAATAGCTACTCCAGAATAGATTTTATTCTTCTGGATAAAAGGATCCTCCAGTCCACTAAGAAAATTACAATTCTCCCCATCACTTGGTTCAATCATGCTCCCCTCCTATGGTCCTGGAGTACTGATAAACATTTTCCCCCTACACGCCCTTGTCGTTTTCCTGACTATCATCTCCATAATCCAGAGATTCCAAAGGCTCTTACGGATTCTCTTACGCTATATACTCAGACCAACTCGCCTTCGGACACTTCAGTTTTTACATATTGGTGTGCCCTGAAGGCGGTACTGCGCGGCACCTCTATCCGAAAAGGTGCTCAACTTGAAGCTCGCTCCCGTAAATCACAAATCAATTTGGAGTCTTCCCTTCGATCCTTGGAATCTCAGAATCAGGCCCACCCTACTAGGTTGTTACGTAAACAACTGCAAGAGGTCCGACAGCAGCTCCAGAAACTGTTTATGCTCCGCATGCACTCAGCCCTTACTCGATTACGTCACAAGTTCTATACTGCCAGGAATAAAGCTTCTCGCCTTTTAGCTCGTAAACTCTGCGGTCACCAAGCCAGAAATAGGGTTAAGTGTCTTCTCTCCCCCTCCGGTTCCAAATGCCTTAATCCCCTCGACATTGACAATCTGTTCTCAAAATACTATGCAAAATTGTATAACCTGTCTGAAGATCCCTCCACCCCTCAACCCACAACCCCTATTATTTCTTCTTTTCTAGATAGTTTGTCTCTTCCTACCTTAGATGCAGGTAGCCTGACGCCCCTTGGTCACTAGAGGAGATACAGTCTGTAATTAGGCAACTCCCTAAGGGTAAGGCACCGGGCCCAGATGGCTTTATTAACTCTTTTTACTCTGAATTCAGAGGCGTCCTTTCCCAGCTATATCTAGAGGCTTCTAAAACTGTCTCCTTTCCAGCCGAAATGGTGGAGGCACAAATTGTGACTATCCCGAAGCCAGGCAAGGACCCCTCTGACTGTAAAAACTACAGACCTATAGCACTTCTTAACACGGACATTAAAATCTATGCTAAATTAATAGCTAATCGTCTGAACCCACTACTTCCTCAGTTAATACACCCTGACCAGGTGGGCTTCGTTAATGGACGTCAGGCTCCCGACAATACACGTAGGGTTCTGGACCTGGTGGAATGGGCCTCATATAATAAACGACCACTTCTCCTCTTGTCACTAGATGCTGAAAAAGCATTCGACAGACTCCATTGGGACTATATGCGCCAGGTGTTATACAGGTTTGGACTCCAAGGCGATATCCTTAGCTCCAACAATGCTCTTTACACTGGCCCCTCAGCCCGGATTTTTAGCAACAGCTTCCTTTTTTCACCTTTCCAGATATCTAACGGCACTAGACAGGGATGCCCTCTCTCCCCACTAATCTTTGTATTGGCTATAGTACCCCTCGCCCAAATGATTCGCTCATCCACTGATTTCCCTGGTCTCTCAGTAGGTAACACTTATGTATGGAAACACAAAGCTCCTAGAATAGCTTATAACCGTATGATACGCTCTAGACAACAAGGAGTTCTCAGTCTCCCTGACCTACCTAGGTACCATGAAACTGCCCTCCTTTCTCAGCTGTGTGATTGTTTTCTCCCCCCCACACTAAGCCCTGGGTGGACCTAGAATGTGCCCTTTTTCAAGAATTCCCTTTATCAGACCTTCTATGGTTACCTAAATCCCCATTACTTCCCAAGTCTGCCCTTGATACCCTAAAGATATGGGATGTTAGGCTCCCAACTCATTTTAATTTCACTCTCCCTACTAGGACCATTTCACTCTCCCTACTAGGACCATATCCCTCCAAGCATTAGATAATTTGTTTCCCAATCTCCACATGTTTTACTGGAATCAATTAGGTATTCAGTCCCTAGCAGATTTTCTTTCCCCGTCCTCTATTTTACCGTTTTCTGATTTATGTGCCAAATTTGAATTGGACCCATCAGCTTGGTTTTATTATCTTCAACTCCATCACTGGATAGCTCAATTTAATACCGGCCCCTCCATGCTCCAAACACCACCAGACCAAATTCTAAATAGATTATCTAGATCCTCTTCCCGTGGGGCCGTCTCCTGCTGACCAGACGACCAAATCTTCTGTTCAGCTTCGATGGGAGGCTGATCTTCAATGTTTCTTTACCCTTAAACAATGGGAATCTATCCATAGCCTCTTTTTTCCCTATCTAAATGCACTAATCACGCTGAAATGCATATTAAACTCCTAAACAGACTATATTTGAGACCTACTAAACTACATGGGATATGGCCTACAGTTTCTAAATTTTACTGGCGTTTATGCCACTCTGAAGGTACGATTTTTCATATTTTTTGGGACTGCCCCTCTTTACGCCCTTTTTGGACAGAAGTATTTTCCCTTATACAAGTAGTTTTAGGTCTCACATTGCCTCTAGATCCCTCTATAGCCCTTTTACATTGGTACCCTCTCACTATTCCCAAACCTGCTCGCTATGTTCTTGGTCATATTTTAATATCTGCTAGGGCTACAAAAGCCCAACATTGTAAGTCCCCCCCCCCCCCCCCCCCCATTTGCCAAAGTTGTTAAAAAAAAAAACTCAATCTCATCTCGAAATGGAGACTAGGGATGCTAGTTACTCTAAGGCTCCGTCTTCACCTATTGTAAAGTGGTACCCATGGCATATCTATGTCACCGATGGTAGAGGTGCCCCCTCTGTGAGAATTAGCCGTCTGGACCCGTCTTCCCCTTGCAATCTAAATGAACCTCCTCGGGAGATTCAGATGTTTAGTCTATCTATTTGCTATATTTTGTATTGTAATAATTGTTAGATATTTATGGATGTCCTGTTCATACCTTATCATTTTCATTGTTATTGTGTTTTCTTTTACCCTCTATGCCCCTTTCTCCTTTTTCTGTACCCCATTTTTTCTATTTTATTCTCGATAAAAATTTATTGATGGGGGGGGGGGAAAGAAAAGCAGAGAGATGGGCTCAATTATGCGGGACATGTATGATGATGTGTAAATGATGCGGGCATGTATGATGAGGTGTAATTATGCGGGACATGCATGATGAGGTGTGATGATGCGGGGCATGTATGAGGAGGTGTAATTATGCAGGACATGTATGATGAGGTGTAAATGATGCGGGCATGTATGATGAGGTGTATATGATGTGGGACATGTACAGTATGTTGGGGTGTTGTATTGAAGAAATATGGGTTTTTGAACTTGCAAATGGGAACTGCAAGTATTTTTCACAGTATTTTACTACTTGTATATGCGCACTTACCAAACACAAGAGATGCATTTGAATGTATCCCCAAAGTACTCTATGCATTTATTTCATTTATTCATTGAGATACATTCAAATGTACCCCCAAAATACCATTTATGTGCTGACATATACATGCTCTCTAACCTTTTTCATTCATTAATAAAAGTTTTCAAATGAAATCCTGTGACACCTTTATAACAGCCTCCTGCAGTCTTCCTATGGCCACCTGCTGTCTTTTTTTTTTTTTTTTTTTTTTTTACACCTTTTTTTGGGTCCCGGATGATGATTTCCCCTTCTCTTTCATTCACTTCACATAGATCGCACACTGCACAGTTAATGTGCGATACAGTGTCTATCTGAATGACGCATGCTGTCTGTAAAAAATGTCACGTGATCTGCAGATTATTAACGTGACCTCAGCGAAAAACTTGCAACTAATTGAATCAATGATTTTAAATGTTATGTAAGTTGTATTTACTAACACACTCTTTGTGGAAAATTGCTAAGTTTCATTTGTATGTTTGTTTAGTAGTTAAATTTACATGTGTTTTTTTCAAATCTGTTTATTAATCTTTAATCATTTGAGACACATTGTTTTGTAAAGCTTGGTTTAATGTTACTTTTTTATCTGATTGCAGTGAAAACAGCCCTATGTGAAGGTGGTGTGCCTCAGAGACCTGTTGTGTTTGTCACTCGGATAAAGCTTGTCCACGACATTCAAGAAAATTTATACAGCTTGATGAATGAGTCTGGCTGGGTGACTGTGTATGGGATGGCAGGCTGTGGCAAGTCAGTGTTAGCAGCCGAAGCACTCAGGGACCACTGTATTCTAAAAGGTAACAATGGCACAGTAATACAGTTCACTTTTGTTAGCCATTAATTATGCTGCCTTTTATTGTATTTTTATGACATGTAACATTATGTATTTGCTGTGCACCCTGTAATGGTGAATAGTCTGTTTTGCGGGGTACACAATTAAACGATACATCATCAGCGGATGTGTATACACGATATGACTGCGAACAACGTCGTTCAGACATCTCATCAGCCCTGCAGCACAGCCGATGACTATATATCTAGCCGATATATATCGTTTCATCTGGCTGTCTGTATGGCTGACCCGCCAAACGCCCGATATGTCGCCCACAGAAGTAATTAAATGTGATGTCACAAGTGGGCAAACATATTCAAATGACTCTGCTGACCACACACATTGGCCGAATGATTGGCAAGTTTGTATGCACTTATCAATAGTTAGATTGGTTGAACGAACAGCTGACCCGTCAGCCAGGTGTGTACCCAGCTTTTATCTCATCTAAGCAACTTTGATAAGTAAACTTGCATGTTCTAGATAAAATAAAATGTTGTTATAGAGGTGGAACAATTGGCCTGTTGTGTGACTCGCACCTGATATCTAACCTAATACTACAGTACTATAGAGTATCATAGCAGTAGAGATCACAGTGGCGTAGATACAACTCTAATCACACATAAAACAAAACTAGTACCGACCAAGTTATCAAAAGGAGGTGCATACTTAAGACAGTGCAGATTTGGTCCTGCTCAAGAGGCTTGCAGTCTATAAAGGGCAGTGTTTCCCAAACTTTCTTGAATCACGGGGCCAAAGAGTATAGGCATTTTCTTCTTCGGGGTCCATGGGGTCCACAGCCATTACGTTGGGGTATGAATCCCGGTCACCAAACAGTTAATAGAAACGAGCTCTCTGCTCCCAGGATGCACCGGGTTTCCTCCTCATATACCCCACCTCTTGCCTCAGGTAGCCAGTTCTTCCTGTTTGGTGTGTTCACCACATAGACAGTGGGACTGCTGGAGCAGTCCTGCAGACGAGTACAAAAAAAAAAAAAAAGAGTTTCACTCTCTCTCAGCCTGTGGTCTGAGCTGTCCTGGAAGCAGTCTCGCGCCTGAGTGGAGGTGCACCGGCCACGCGCTGCAACTACCTCCTCCAGCGCCGCACTGCTAGCCTCGGCAGGTCCTTGGCAGGGGCTTTCTGGCCCTGGACCGCAACCGGATCAAGGGGATGGCAGGTAAGCAGGTGGTCGCGGCGGCCGCTGACGCCGGGACCACGTGGCGGTCTGGCCTCTGGCGGTGAGACTGGCCGGAGGCGCGCTGCAGTCAGGAGGCATACAGCTTGTTCTCCTAGCCTAGACCACCGGGATTTGATGTTCCTGACCAGCCGGGGCTTGTGGCGGCGGCCAGGTCAGTTTACCGGGCAGGTCCAAGCAGCATAGGGGAGGTACGCTTCCCCGGCGGCCCCTCCCCCAATCCACACGCTAGTTCAGTCCTCTGGCACAGTTGATTGTGGATTGTTCCTCCCAGCCTCCATATAGGGCAGCCAGAGTGTATGTCAGTTGCTCTCTGAACGCTGCTCCTACAAGAGGGACGCTGGGCAGTCTCCCTGTATACCTTGCCTACTGCTTGTCTAGGTTTTTACAGGGCTCTATCCTACCTAAGCTTGGGCTGATTGTGGCAGTGAGAGCTTATATGCATATAGCTCGCAGAGTATTTATGCATGACGTGATTGTTGTTTATGGATACTGTTTCTTCTGTAAAAGAACTGTAATTCCTGTATACTGTCACTGTCTCTCCCCTTCCCTTGCTACAGGTGTGTGGGTTGAGAGTAGAAAGCAGCACATAGACACTCAGAACCAGTGGCATAGTGATATGTCTAAGGAGTCTGAGGGTCAGGTGGCGGGAGCCCCGTTGCTGATATCCTGTGTAGCCTGCAAGGCAGGATTGTCCCCACAGGACTTTCTACAAAATGGGCTTTGTGGGAATTGTTTCAGACAGCCTCCACACCAATTAAGTTTGCCTGTTTCAGGCCCTGAGCCTCCTTGGGCATAATTTTCTCAGGTTATGGCTCAGGTGGCGGAACGGCTGGCTGCCCCGGTACCACCGGTTTGAGGTTTGCCTCAGCAGATGCATCCTATGCCCATGATGTGGCCGCCTTGGATGGACCCTGGTGCTGGTAAGGTTATGGCATCATCCTTGGGGTTTTTTTTCAGCCTCAGGCTGTCAAGCCAAAGCAGCCTAAATCTAGGCGCCATGTACCGCCTTACATGGGTGAGTACTCGAGTGCCTCCTCCTCCGAGGAACAGGCACAGGACTTTTCGCAGGAGTCTAGCTCCGAGGAGGGTGATGATCATTTCCCAGTAGCCGATGTCCCTTTTCTAATAAGGGCTGTAAAATCGGTGTTAAATATCGAGGAAGGGGATCTTCCGCTTAGGAAAGCCCCCCTGTTCAAGCGCCAAAAAGTGGTTAAGGCAGAATTCCTAAAGTCTGAACATTTATCAGAACTTATGGAGGAAGTCTGGGTCCGTCTGGATAAGATAAGCCATTCTTCTAAAAGAATGGCGCTTCTATATCCTTTTCCAGCAGAGGACTGTGCCAAGTGGGAGAATCCACCATCAGTTGATGCGCATGTGGCACAGCTGATTAAACGTACCACTTTGCTAATCCCAGCAGTTTCGCTGAAGGAAACCACGGATAGGAGACTGAAGTCTTGTCTCAAATCAATTTTTTCGCTGGCAGGAACGGCCACCCGCCCAGCTATGGCCACTGCCTGGGTAGCAAGAGCTATTGAGGAGTGGGAGAAAACTCTAACAGAGTCTTTACCAGATGCCTCTAAGGAGCAACTGGATATGATCTCCTTTATTCTCCATAGACACTCCATGGCCTCTGCCATTGAGACCGCATCTGTTGCTACAGGGTCCCTGCTGGTACCCGGATCTTCATCGGCTATATTTGACGGCATGGCTCTTGAAGCCTCCGTCTTGAGGGAAAAGGGGTTTTCCGAGTCTGTTATACGGACGATGCTGAAGGCACATATCTGTTCTAGTAGCCATGCAGGTCCTGGAGTCGATGGTGGCCACCTTCAGGATGGTGGAATACGCTCAATTCCACTTCAGACCACTGCAGCAATTCATTCTGTCTTGCTGGAACAAGGATCATCGCACGATCAGGTCCCAGCTGCTGCATCTCTCTCCAGAGGTACGGTTGTCCCTGACCTGGTGGTTGCAGACAAAGCATCTCAGGCAGGGTCGCCCCTTTTGGGTGTCGGATTGGACATTAGTCAAAACGACGCCAGTCTTCAAGGTTGGGGGGCGATGACGGGGTCACACACTTTCCAAGGAAAGTGGTCAGTGACGGAAAGCCGGCTACCGATAAATATCCTGGAACTAAGAGCTATATTCAAAGCTTTAGTGCAGGCTCAGGAGATCTTAAAGGGCAGGTCGGTGCAGATACAGTCGGACAATCGCACCGCGGTTGCCTACCTAAATCATCAAGGGGGCAAGAGGAGTCGGGCTGCCTTGGCAGAGGTATCAAGAATCCTGGTATGGGCAGAGACTCATCTACCCACGATATCTGCCGTGTTCATTCCAGGAATCCTGAATTGGGAGGCCGATTTTCTCAGTCGGCAAGAGATAAATGCAGGGGAATGGGCCCTACATCCACAGGTTTTTCGGAACCTTGTGGACAGGTGGGGTCTACCAGAAATAGATCTGATGGCATGAAGAAGGAACAACAAGGTTCCCAGGTACGGATCCTGGACAAGAGATCCGAGAGCCGAGTTTGTAGACTGACAGTAAAGTGGCGTTACAAGCTGGTATATCTGTTTCCCCCATTTGCTCTTCTGCCCAGAGTGGTCAGAAAGATCAAACAAGAGGGCAGCACCGTCATATTAATAGCTCCGGCGTGGCCGAGACGGCACTGGTTCACAGATCTACGGTCTCTCTCCATAGACACTCCATGGCCTCTGCCATTGAGACCGCATCTGTTGCTACAGGGTCCCTGCTGGTACCCGGATCTTCATCGGCTATATTTGACGGCATGGCTCTTGAGGCCTCCGTCTTGAGGGAAAAGGGGTTTTCCGAGTCTGTTATATGGACGATGCTGAAGGCACGGAAACCATCCTCAGCCCGTATATATTATAGGGTTTGGCATACTTTCTTTCAGTGGTGTGAACTGAAAGGGTATGATCCACATAAATTCCTGATATCCTGAGTGCTGGATTTTCTTCAAAGCGGTCTGGAAAAAGGGCTACGCCTGGCCTCTTTAAGGGTACAGGTGTCAGCTCTTTCAATCTGGTTCCAACATAAAATTGCTCTGAGACCAGATATAAAGACCTTTTTTCAGGGGGTGTTGAGGATTCAGCCTCCCTTCGTTTCCCCGGTTGTTCCGTGGGACTTGACTCTAGTTCTGAAGGTTTTACAGGCTCCTCCGTTCGAACCTTTAAATTCAATAGACATCAAGTGGCTAACAGCAAAGACGGTATTCCTCCTTGCTATATGGCATCTGCACGTAGAGTGTCGGATTTGGCTGTGCTTTCCTTCCGGGAGCCGTTCTTGATATTTCATCAAGATAGAGCAGTACTACGTACTAGGGAGGGTTATCTTCCGAAAGTGGTGTCTAAATTTCATATTAATGAAGAAATAGTAGTTCCAGCTTTTCAGGGCACAAGTCTCTCACAAGGTGAGGCTTCCCTGGATGTGGTCCGTGCGTTGAGAATTTATGTTAAACGCACGAGCAAATGGAGGAAGTCCGATTCACTTTTTGTGCTTTATGGTTGTCATAAGCGTGGCTGGCCAGCCAATAAACAGACACTGGCCAGGTGGATTCGCATGGCAATTTCATTGGCTTATACACAGGCTGGTATGCGTGTGCCGGATTCAGTGACGGCACATTCTACTATGGCGGTAGGTCCATCATGGGCGGCCCGTCGGGGTGCTTCTGCTGAGCAATTATGTAAAGCAGCCACATGGTCTTCCATCCATACCTTTGTCAAATGTTATGCCTTTGACACTTTTGCCTCTCAGGATGCCTCCTTCGGGCATAGGATTCTCCTCTCTTCCGAGTGTCAGGAGCGTCCTCGCCCGTAGGGTTAGTGCTTTGGGAAATCCCCAACGTAATGGCTGTGGACCCCATGGACCCCGAAGAAGAAAATAAGTGTTATGGTATAATATACCTTTTGTTAACTCTTTTTCTTTGAGGTCCATGGGGTCCACAGGACACCCACCCAGACGCACCTGTAGTTCTGGGGGAGGTTTTCCGTAGTTCCTTCTCTTGAGAGTCTGGACTCGTAAGTATGGGTCTTTTCTTTCTTACCCTTTGTCTCTGCCTGCTTGAGCTTGGTAACGAACTGGCTACCTGAGGCAGGGGATGTGGTATATGAGGAGGAAACCCGGTGCATCCTGAGAGCAGAGAGCTCGTTTCTATTAACTGTTTGGTGAGCGGGATTCATACCCCAACGTAATGGCTGTGGACCCCATGGACCTCGAAGAAAAAGAGTTAACAAAGGTATGTTTTACCATAACACTTAATTTTTGGCTAGGCCCAAATTTTTTTTTTTTTTTTTTACTGAGAAATTCAGCAAAAATGATTAAATTAAGTAAATTGTGCTTACCCGTCACCCTTTAGGCTCAGTTATGTGTTGGTGGACAGGGTTGCGTCTCTGTTTGTCCACACATTGTATGATTGGCAGCCACCAGCACTGGTTTCGTCCATCACATTGACTGTTATTAATTTGATTTGTTCCTGAACCACCAACCTGTGGCACCCCTGCAATTGCCCCATTGCACCCAGTTTGAGAACCACTGCTATAGGATAAAAAAAAGTTTAGTGGCTTTATGATTAGGGGTGCTGAGAGGAGGGTGGTCTGGTACTGATTAACCGGGCATGGTCTTGAATGGGCCAGCCATTGGGATGTTTTTTAACAAATCTTTCTTGCTGTTCAGTCTGTAAATAACTGATCTACTTAGATGGAGATGTAACAAATATTGGAAATGGATAAAGTGGAGAGAGATAAAGTATCAACCAATCAACTCCTAACTGCTATTTTTCTAGCACAAACTGTAAAATGACAGTTAGAAGCTGATTGGTTGATACCTTATCTCTCTCCAAGATTTAGATGAACTTTATTTCTTGGCTTGTGTATGCCTTCCTGCACTTGCTTAATATATAATTTTATCTGGCCGTATTCAGTGAGAGATGTACTGGAAGTAGTTATTTCTTTCTGAAACATACGCTGCATTTTTCAAGATATTTTAAAGAGTATACATATAATAAATCAATGATTCGTAGTAAATTTTTTTCCCCCATTATATGCTTCCCATCCCTCTTATATACTTCATTGTTGACCTGTGTGTCTATCTGGTTGAGGCTAGGAAGCTTGTCCTATGAAGGCAAGCTTCATCACTGGGGGCCGTCTAACACCTACCTTGTATTGGTAAAGAAGATACCCATTCACTGTATAATGGTTGTGCTTTGATACAGACTGTTTCCCAGGGGGAGTGCACTGGCTTTCTCTTGGAAAACAGGACAAGGCAGGTCTGCTCATGAAACTGCAGAATCTCTGCACTCGCCTTGATCAGGACTGCAAGTATTCCCAGAGGCCCCCTCTCAACATAGAGGAAGCAAGAGACCGTCTGCGCCTGCTCATTTTTCACACATATCCTAGGTAACGTGATGTCCATGTACATTTTCATCTTAAATGAGTTGAATGCATTTTCAGCCATGCAGTTTCTTCTCACTTTGCATTTCGTATCTATGACATCTGTACCAACCTCCTGTGTAACTGTCAGTCATATAGTAGATTTGCTGCACTTTTCAGAGGTCAAGTCTATGGATAGTCCCTGTGGAGGTGATAATCACAGTCTCCATGCTGCTATCTTGGCAGGCACATTAGTATTGGTACTATGACAAACATGTTACAAATCAGAGATGATCCAGTTCAGCATAGTTCCTTTAATAACTATATAACATTTCTGTTAGATGTCTCTTAATATTGGATGATGTTTGGGATTCCTGGGTGTTGAAGTCGTTTGATATCCAGTGCCGGGTACTCATCACAACCAGAGACAAGAGTGTGACTGATGCTGTGTCTGGTAAGTGTCCTCTACAAAAACATGTCATTTATATTTGCCACCTTCTACCTGAAACGTCCTGATGATTCTGTCATAGGATACTAATAATATATTTTATACTGGAGCGATTTTCTAGCCATGCACCCACTGATAGAAATCTTAGGAGGTAATAGTGCTATGAGAATGGCAGCACTTTGCAACCATCTACATCACCAAATTTTCCCTCGCAATCAATAAGAGAAGTGCAATATTGGGGTATGTACATTGTACTGCAATGTGCGCATCAGCACTTTGCAGAGCATTGAATACAGGCCTAATTGTGCTACGTTATCGGACATTTTCATCCTACCGTCATTTTCCACCAGTTTTAAAGATTATCAGTAACAATAACACATTTGAGCTGTAGGAAGTACAGTTAAACATTGTAGAATGGATAACAGTGTAACAAATGTAACAATGTTTCATCCTACCAGAATATATAGCAAGATTAATTCATTTTTACAAAATATTACAATAATATTTATTGTGGTAGCCCTCTGTTGGTGTTAAATCTTAAGGTGCATACACACGTAACGATTTTTTGAACTATTTAACTATAACGTAATCGTTCAAAAAAAATGTTCAGTTTCTGAGTTATAACGGTGAACGATTACCGTTCATGCGCGTTCCCGTTTGTAGTTCATTCTGACTGACCAACTGAACGATTTTCATTAAGGGAAATTACAAAAATAGTTTGTAGTTCAAAAAATCGTTCATACACTTTCAAAAATCTGACAGATAATCTGACAGAAAATTGCCCAGAAAATCGTTGGTAACAAAATCGTTACGTGTGTATGCACCTTAAAACTTTACATGCCCCAAAAGGCTTGCCAACCAAAAATTAAAAGACCTCAAGAGCTTTACATGGAGCAAGGGTCTCCACCCACATGAAAATAGCGAAGACAATGGACATAAGGGGGAAAAGTATGGGGTGTCAGTGTGTATAGGTAGTAAGCTGAAAAGGACGCACTGCAGGTGGGGACCTTATTAGTGTATTCATATGGATGAAAAAGGCTATACCCGTGGGGCTAAGCTAGTATATTTGTGTGGGTAAAACTGGTGTAATCGTGTATGGCACTGCTGGTATACTTCTGTGGCATTTTGCTGGTAAAATGATGTGCATGGAAGTATTCAAATGGTCTTGCGTGGCTAAGCTGGTATATACAACATGTGGGGATATTGATAGTATAACCATATGTGGGTGGTAGTGTTGGGGTGGTGTTTGGACACTACTGTAATAATCAATATCTGGAGTAATGAATGTGTGGAACGCACTAGTGAAATTTGAAGGACAGTGCCAAAACTCCTGTACTGCATACATTCTCATTTAGGGCCTGATTCTGAGATGGTAGTAAAGCAAACGAGCAAGTTACTGCGCCCACTCTGGGCAAAGCAATGTTGCACTGCAGATGGAAAATGTGCAGAGAGGTCTAAATTGCAATGTAAAAATAAAGCTGTTCGACTTTTATGTAGGCTACATGTAAAGCAGCCAGTATTTATCCTGCATGCAAAAATAATAAAATATTTGCACCCTTTGTATTGCAACATTATTTGTCCAGGTGCACAGTTTTTGCTTTACTCAGAGTTCAATCCAATTAGCTGTGAAGAGGGTATGTTGCTGTAGCAACAGCACCGCAATTCCTCTCCCCTCCTCCTCTTGACCCGATCTCACTCTGGACTCACACATTTTTGTACGTAGGCCTATGGGTCTGTGAGCAAAGATCCACGAGTCCGGCAGTACCTGAAGTGTGGCATACAGTCACACTTACTGTATTGTTGTCACAAGCCACTGCGTTGCTAGGAGATGCGAACGCCGGGCGATCAATCGCTGAACTCCTCCTACCTTCTCCTAAGAGCTGCATCTTGTTTAAAACGTCACCATCCCTCAAAGCTGCTACACGGCCTTTAGGCCGCAACTTGCCAAGCGTCATCAGCCCTCAAGGCTGCTACAAGCTTGCCAAGCATTACCAGCCCTCAAGACTGCAACACGGCCACCTCTTGTCAAGCGTCACCAGCCCTCAAGGCTGTTACACGGCCCAAGGGAGCATCTTGCCAAGCGTAACCAGCCCCCAAGGCTGTTGCTGGACTCTGCTCTTTAGAAATAACCCTTCAGTCATAACATTTGTGCCCTCAGAATCAGGCCCTTAGTCTTTATTCTGTTTGGTCTCTGAATGCGCCTGCAATGTCCACCATTGGTCTATACCAGGGGTTCCCAACCACGGTCCTCAAGGCACACTAACAGTCCAGGTTTTAGGGATAGCCATACTTGAGCACAGGTGACTTCATTAGTTCCTCATTTATTTTGATTAAACCATCTGTGCACAATCATGGATAGCATTAAAACCAGGACTGTTAGTGTGCCTTGAGGACCTAGGTTAGGAATCACTGCTCTACACCAATAATGTGGCCAGTCATAAATGCGCACAAATTCAAGAGAATGTTGGCCTCATGTGCGACCACATATATATTACACTTACAGTATAAGAAATACTGTTGTTCTGCTTTTGTCCTTATCTGGGGAACACCGACGCTGGGATATGAGAGAGAGGCCGAGGAGTAGGCACAAAAATAGTTAATGGGCTGAAACTCTCCATCTCTTATATACTCTCTCCTGGTCTTGTGTCTTTTTCTTTGTGTATTATCACTAGTGATAACGGTATGTCTGCAAATGTTGATAAACCTCCCAAAACTAAGTAAGGGGGAGTTCTTTTGGTACTTTAATGTTTTGCTAAACTCCTCAATGGGAGTAAGGAGGAGGGGGCCCTTTGCAGGGGCAGATCAAGAAGAAAATGACAGGGAGGGCTCTATGATAGGAAAAGAGGGGGTGGTCATCGGCTACAGTTACATTTGCGCACACCCAGAAAAAGGGCGTGTCCTTGCTACAAATGACGTGGCCTCACAGGATAGGCAGTCCTTGTGAGCCATACCCCTCATTTTCTTCACACTGAGGACAATGGGGTACATAAAATAACAAGGCCATGACCCTTACCTCAGCCATGCAGTGTCTCTCCAGCTCCATTCTGTGCCTCCAGCCAGCCAGCCCCCCTTCTGTGCCTCCAGCCAGCCAGCCAGCCTCCCTTCTGTCAGTTGAGAAAAATCTCCAGCCACTTCCCCCAGTTTCTTCAGCCTCACTGCTGTGTTTCTGCAGCTACAGCCCCGCAGTGTCTCTCCAGCCCGTCCCCCAGGGTCTCGCCAGCCAGGCCCCCTATGCCTGCAGCCAGTCTTTTCCCTCTCACAGGCACGCTGTCAGTGTGTTTAGACCTGCCGGCCTCTGCTGAGTCTGGACCAGCCATTGCCGTGCCTTCACAGTTCTGTTGCCAGAAGGATCAGCTGTTACAGCCGCAGCAGGTCCTTGTGCCCTCAGGCTCTATTAAAGCTGTTAGCTGCTGCCGCTCTCCATTACAAAAAAGACAGATTGTGATGCAGAGGCGCTTAGCCAATGTTCGGCAGGTAATAATACTCCACCAGAGGAGGTGTTACCACTGTGGGTGAAGGTAATGGCTCAGTCCATTGCTGACTTAGAAAATGAAGTATGAGATGTACGTAGCTAGACTGAGGTTAGTGCCTCAGTTCCTTTGGCTCTACAGCAGGCCCCACTGTCCCAGTCTCCCTCTTTTGAAATATTAGGTAATCCGCCCGTTTTAAGGTTATATTTTCAGATGGACTGACTTTATAGGGTCTGTTCATCTTTGGAAGCAGTGTTGGGTTCATTTGGGATTGGTGCTAATAAACGCCAGCCTCCACAGACTGTGCATTTCCCAGGGGATGATGTCTCGGACGGGATGCGGGATGCTGCTGCTCTTAAAGATCCTACAGATCATAAGTGTGAATCCTTACTTAAATCTGTATTTTCATTAACAGGTACTACCTTGTGTCCAGCTTTGGCAGGGACCTGGGTTACCAAAGCTATAGAAGCTTGGTCGGACCAGCTAGCAGGTTATTCAGATCTCCTAGCCCTCATAGACAAAATGAAGCAGACTTACATTTATGTAAGTCATAAGTTTTTGTACGTTATCTCTCGTATTTCAGCTTTATCCCATCTATCTCTGCCAGAAGGTCGCATTGGTTGCATTCCTGGCAGGCGGATAATGCGTCTAAAAAGACGTTGGAAGCAATTCCTTTCATAGGACAATCCTTATTTTGGCCAGAACTGGAGTGCATAATTATACAGGCAACTGATGGTAAGAGTCATTATCTTCCAGTTCTTCATCACGCCCTACTAGGTATCTGCCCATTCTGTTCTCTTGTAGGTTCCGGCCTCCACCCACTAGTGGTGCTAGAGGAGGTCACAGAGTGGGTCAGTTCAGAGGACTAATGGCCATGGGGTTCCGCCGTCCAGGCTTCCATAGAGGTGACAGGTTTTCCCAATGACTTTTGTCAGAAGGGTCCCAGTTCCACTTGTATAGGGGCTCATCTTCTTTTGTTCAGGTACGCCTGGTTCCGGTCAATCACAGATCTTTGGGTCAGAGGGCTTCTCTCCAGAGGTAATATGCTGGATCTGGAGGGTCCTCGTCACCATCGTTTTTATTTTTTTTGTAACCTCTATATCGGGATCAACTCCGAAGAAGGGCATTGATGAGGGTAATTCACACTCTCTTGTGCACAGGGGTTGTGATCCCAATACACCAGCAGGGCCTAGGACAGGGGTAGCCAACCATGGTCCACAAGAGCTACCAACAGTGGATGTTTTCCAGGTCTCCTCACAGAATCACAAGTGAAATAATTCGCTCCACCTTCGGATCTTTTCAAATCTGTTCGTGAGTAATGAATACACCTGTGCATCAGCTAGGTGGTCTGGAAAACGTGAACTGTTAGTAGCTCTCGAGGACCGAGGTTGGCTACCCCTGGTCTAGGATTTTATGCAAATCTTTTCCTGATAAAGAAATTAGACTGCTCTTTTCGTTCCATCTTGAATTTAGAAAAAGCTCAACCCACACATAAAACTGCAGAAGTTGAAGGGTAGAGTCTTTGCAATCCATAATTGCTCCTATGTATGGGGGAGAATTTCTTGTGTTCCTTGATAACAAGGAGGCAAATCTGCCCGTACCAATTTGGGGACGAGATCACAAACTACTGCATTTTGCAGTAGATCCTCTTATTTTTCAATTTCAGGCTTTGCCCTTCTGGCACCTATGGTGGCTATACTATGTCATGAAGAATTTGCGGTAATTCCTTATCTAAACGACCTGCTGGTCAAAGCATCATCAGAAGATCTATTTGGTGCTTGCTTACAGGTTGTCTGGAATTCCACGGCTGGGTTTTCAACCTGCCCAAGTCCAATCTGGTCCCAGCACGGAGGATGGTGTTTCTGGGCCTTCTCTTCAACACCTCGTTTCAGTGTGTGTTTTAGCCAAGGGACAAAATCGGGGAAATGCAGTGCCTGGTAGGAGTCCTTTTTTCTCTTCACAAGGTGTCCATTCTACGCTGCATGCAGCTACTGGGAAAAATGGCAGTCGCATTTGAGCGTTTTCTTTTGCACGTTTCCACGCCAAGCCCCTTTAGCATGTTATCCTTCAGCGTTGGATTAGGTAGGACCCCTGCCTAGATCCGCATTTTTTTCCCCTGCCCATATAGACATGCCACAGTCCCTGTCCAGGGGATGTCGGATTTCTCCTTGGAAATTGACACTATTCACAATAGACATCAGTCTCCAGGGATGGAGTGCAGTGACTCTAGGGTCCCAGTTCCAGGGGGTTTGGTCGCTGGAACAGAGAATACTTTTTATAAATATGCTAGAACTACAAGCAGTTTTTTGTGTTCTGGTCCAGGCACAACATTTTCTCAAGGGCAGGCCTTTACAGATTCAGTCAGCCTGCCACAGTGGGTAGCATACATTAACAGACGAGGAGGAACCAGAAGTCCTCAAGGTTATGTTAGACAGTCCATTTTTATCTTAGGGTTGCACAACTTTGAAGCCGACTCTCAGTAGACAGAGAGTTCACTAAGGGGAGTGGTCCCTACATCAGGACACATTCAATCAGATTGAGTAAAATTGGGGTCTGCCAGATATAGTCCTCATGGCATCCAGGTTGAACAGGAAGCTTCCGCGGTATGGAGCACGGCCACAGGGGACCCTAGTAGATGCCTTGACAGCCAAGTGGTCTTTCCACTTCGGGTATCTCTTCCCACCCATATCCATTCTCCTGCAAGTAATCAGACAGGTCAAGCGAGAAAAGGCTCATGTCCTTCTAATAGTGCCAAATTTTCCACGGAGGTCATGGTACTCAGGTTTTTGTGGTAAATTTGGTTCTTCCATTCCAATTTACCTCAATTGGCTTTAACGGCGTGACACTTTAGACCAGTTTCCTGAAGGTCCAAGGGGTCTTCTATAGCCAAAAGCCAGACTATGTTGTAAGCGCATAAGTCATCCACTTCAGTTATTTATCGTAGGGTGTGGAGATCTTACATACGATGATACGAAGCCAAGACCGTTTTGGCTTCTAAGTTCTGCTTACCATATCTACTTTTTTTTTTTTTTTCACAGCAAGGATTGTCCAAATGCCTCTATTCTGAGGGACCAGACTTCAGCCTAGTCTGTACTTTTTCAGAGGTGTCTGGCATCCTTACCAGATGTTAAAACTTTCATGCAAGCAGTATTGCATGTCCAGCCACCTTATGTTCCACCCGTCCCACCATGGGACCTTTTAATTTAGTTTTAAAAAGAAAAATAGGAGCGCTGACCACATATAATTAGCACAGTTTAATAGTACATATTAGTATAAACAATAATTGGACACCACATCTAAAATTACACATGCCTATGATAAAAAATCATGAGAAAATAAAAACAAAGTATTGATTGAATATCGGGACCAGCTGTAGACAATGTAGGAGTAGATACCTATTGTCCACAAAGCATAAGAACAATCTGCTTGTTAGTATGTCTGAATGAACATAAAATAATTCCACTTCTAGGGTTATAGAGAAGTGTTCATTAACAGCTTATAAGAGATCTCAACAGTCATCCTTTGAAAGCTTCTGGTTAGTAAAATGTTAGTAGAAATGTGCCAACATCTATATAAAGCTGATTTTGTATCAGAAAACTGTCGCCGTTGGTCATTAAAATATGGTATTCTTGCTCTGTATAAGTAATTAGTAATCAAAATAAAGATTCCCTGTTTCACAATCAGAAATGACTAGAATATCTAGTTCAAGGTCCAGCAGCATAAATTGTATGGTTAGCAGTAATTAGTGTTGCCATTCACGGCTAGTATTTATACAGTCCTCTGACCTTCCATTCACTTATGTGACACTGGAGTAGTTTCACGTCCAGGTATACTGGGGCCCCGTATTTATGTACCTGCTTCCGACAATGCTGCATACAGTGGCACTTAGCTTTTCTCGGTCACCGTCTGTCTCCACAGGAGAGTTTATGGTTAGATGACCGGCGCCTGCACCTTCCTCCCATCTCACACGCTGGTGTCGGTGTGTGGACACATGATGCAGAGATCTTGACAAGTGCAGGTTTTCTCATTGGGTCAGGTGTCCTCAGGCTGGTATTCCCAAAGGGGGTTGGACTTGACGCGTTTCTCAGCCTCAATCAAGCGGCTGTTTCCTCAGAAGTGACATCCCTAGATAACTCCCATTCTTTTATTGTGAGATTCAGCCAATCAGGGCTATTTGTTTCTCACTGAGGGAATTTTTTAACTCATTGTTTCCCTTTTTAAATTACAAAGTATCAATATTCTAGCAGTAATACAATTAAAAACATCAATATAGACAACATTCAATAGCATTATAATTTATTTGAGGTAGGTATAATCACTAAGGCAGGTTTCTGTGCGCTCATATCCTAATCTTAAATGAATAATTGCACATAAAATAAGAGACCATTTATCAAACTATAGTTTGCAGCACCAAGTATATATATAAATATTCCCAAATGTAAATTTAAATAATGCATAACCATAAAATTTCCAAAGTAACTTCTAGACCGTCATACTGCAATCTTGTAATGATTTATAGTGCATCTTCTTAGTTCAAGTAGCCCGCAAATGGGGATCAGATGCATGTGTGTATATATAGCACTTGTGACATGTTTAGATCAATCCATTATATCATTACCTAAGGAAAACCTATATATAATGAGGAGAAATCTTCTACTAAAGTAAAATTTCCCTTTTAGTTTAATTTCTGTAGACCTAATGAAATCAGGGGAAATATAACGGTCCTATTGATGACCAATATCGTAAAATAGAAATTGGCTTTAGGAGATGAAAATGGTGTTGCGAAAAAATGGGAGAAGGGGGGAGGGGAAGAGAGGGGGGAGGAAATGCTGCGACAGCGGGATTGATGGTATTGGAGGCTGAAACTGAAGAGGATATTGGACAAACATTTCCTGGGGGAGCTCAGGGAGATGGTGAACTGGAGTAGATCACCAAAACCCGGACCCTCTCCCAAGATATAGGTATCAATAACATGTTAAATTCCATTCAATTCAATTGTATCATTCAGCCCATTTGGAATCAATGTCCCCAATTAAAAAATCCAAAAAGTAATCCAAAAGTACCTCCCTGTCTGATAAATTATTTGAAAAAGGTTTGCACAACAGTGGCATGCTGGATGCCCGGGTGTAATAAATTAAAAAAACAAAAAAACTAGACCTAATATGTGCATCATACATCAGCGCCACAGTTCCCCGAACAAGACCACCAATCTGCGGACATTGATGATCGGCGATCCGGTGGTGGCTTGGGGAAATTCTACATGTCCAAAATCTCAACTCTCCGATCCCGATCTTTTTTTGGTCGGGATCAGCAAATCGGGGAAATCCAACATGTTGGATTTCCTGATCACCAAATAGGGGATCAGGCTATTGTTCAGTCGCAGATGTATGGGTTCCTTGGTCTCATGCCTATAAGGTGATTTATTTTTATTTTTTTTAACTTCTAATTAGATTTAGAACCCGGAGTGGCTTTTCCCTAGTTATTTGTGTTCAATTGTGGTGTTTGCCGGTGAAGACCTTGTTTAGTAAACAACTGACTCTAATCTGAAAATATTCTCTTTTTTTTTTTTTTATCTTAAACTCATCTGATTTTGTAACATCTTGACCTAAATGTCCTTTTTCGTTACACAGGAAAAAAACACTTTGTCCATGTGCACAGTGAGCTTGAGCATACCAAGGGCCTGGAAATCCTTTCTCTCTATGTTGATAAGAAAGTGGAAGAGCTGCCGAATGAGGCTCATCACATCATAGAAGAGTCAAAAGGTAGACGCCTGTCTTGTACAGGTTTATGGCGACTGTCCGCTTTGGGGAAAGTGTTGGCATATTGTCACAGCCTATGGCAGTACTGTGGCATCACACAGTTCGAGTCTATGGTGATTTTTAAATTATAGGCACACAATGCAGACATGGACCTTTTTAACAAACAAGTTATAATTACAGGGTTGTGTAGAAGACAGAATTTGCTTTTACCTTACTTACCCCTGGTTTTTTTTCTAAAAGGGCCGCATATAAAGCAACAGTGTCCTACCCATGGTGACATTTTTATTGTAGAACTGGCAAGTGACCAACCAAAAACATGCCACTGTTGTTCTACATAGAGCAGTGGTTCCCAAATTTTCTTGAATCATGGGCACCCTAGAGTATCAGCATTTTTTTCACGGCAGCCCTAGGTCAAAGGTTTCTTAATTTAATATTTTTTATGAATTTCTCATTGAGTAATTGCGCTTTCCTTTCACCCTTAGGCTCAGTTATGTGGTGGTGGTGGACAGGGTGGTGCTCTGTTTGTCCACATATTTTATGATTGGCAGCCACCAGCACTGTTTTTTCCTATCACATTGACCATAACTCATGTGATTTAGACCTGAACCACCAGCCCGTTGTACCCCTGTAAGTGCCCACAGCACCCAGGGTTTGGGAATCACTGAGGATTATTCTATTTTCAGCATTTAATGTTTTCCTGAGTGCTGAAATAGGGTCACATATAAGTAGGAAATTTACATGTTCAGTCACTTTCATTTCCCAAAGGCTGGTGGTGGTGCTCGCTACTGCAGGAAGGCACACACCTTTTTAATAGCCGCATGTCTAAGACCTAATAAGCGAGAATGATTTTCACTTAGTCATATAGAAAAATAATCTGAATTTTTGTTTTCTCCTCCCTTTGGAGTGAATTTACTAAAATGAGAGTTTTTAGAAGTGGAGATGTTGCCCATAGCAACCAATCAGATTCTAGCTATTATCTTCTAGAAGGTGCTAGTTAAATGTTTATGTTGCTATGGGCAACATCTCCACTTCTGAAAATTCAGTTTAGTAAATGTACCCCTTTGTCTTTCTCCGCAGGCTCTCCTCTTGTAGTGTCTTTGATTGGAGCTCTGCTGCGGGAATTCCCCAGTCGCTGGAATTTCTACCTCAACCAGCTTAAGAGAAAACAATTTAAAAGAATAAGGAAATCCTCCTCATATGATTATGAAGCACTTGATGAAGCTATGTCTATGAGTGTGGATAGACTAAAAGACCATCTAAAGGAATACTACAATGATTTCTCTGTCATAGAAAAGGATGTGAAAGTGCCAACACAGGTACCTCTGGCATCATTTTGGTGGCAATTACAACTCTTGTTTTTACGTATGATATCAGATAATTACCCACTTATTCAAAGCAGCATTTTGTAAAAGAAAAAAATTCTCCAATTCGCCCAGAGGGGCGCTACAACGTTGTTAGGTTTGGGGGGTCAAGATATAATCTAATTTCGGCACGTTCAATTACATGGATTGGTGAATGCCGTTTTTTTTTGTATGTATGTATATATATATATATATATATATATATATATATATATATATATATATATATATATATATATATATATAATTTAATATTTTTTTTAATATCTGTGTGTATGTGTAATACAAGGTCACTGGTGCCCTCCGTAGGTGATCCCAGCAAGGAACCCCAACAATACAGTCGAAGGACGGCGGCACTCAATAATGATTATACCTGCTGCTGATTGGACATATTTATCTGAGTGCCGCCGGCCTTCGATTGTGTGTGTGTGTATATGTTTATATATATATTGGCTAGACCTATTCCTGAGGCGCGGCGTCTAATGTGCCAGCGGTATTCACCAGAGACCCTCGCAAGAAGGTATGGACTTGGCTGTGTCCGACACACAGGTCGCGTCCCTCAGGTTAGGTTTCCCTATATAGGTGCTGGTGAACTTGGTTGGAGTGCATGAGACTTTAGCGTTGTCGACAAGCCGGGTCAGAACTAACAGACGAGATGGTAGCAGGGAGCAGACGTAAACGGGTCACAAGGAATAGCCGAGGTCAGAATTGGATATCAACGCAGAACCAGGGGTCAGGCAGAATCGAAGTCGCGAATAAGCCAGGACCGATAATCAGGATAGGTCAGGACCAATAATCAGGATATGCACAGGAACGCTGTAGTATGGTTATGGAGCCTATACTCTGGCACAGGAGTGGTCCCAGGGACCTCCTTTTATAGGCAGGCTTGTATGGGGCGCCTCCTGTGACGTCATTCAAGAGGTGTACTAGCCCCTTAACTTTCCTTGCAGTACGGCGCCGCGCCCCTAGGGAGCCGCGGCCGTCTGCACACTTACTAACAGTGGGAACTGTACAGAAGCAGGCGCCGGAATCTCCCTGCTGCCACTCACCGGGGGGACCCCCCAGGAGCTGGAGAGGACCTCGTCGGCAGCGGGCGCCGGGATCTCCCCGCCCGCTGCCCGTCAGGGAGCCTGTGCTGCCGGACCCTGTAAGTGATGACCGGTGTCCGGCACACTGTGACACCTGGAAGAAGAGGACTGGCCGTCGGGTTGAGTATGGGGGCTGGACGAAGCAAAGAGTGGTTGGTGTGTTGTGGTGGGGAGGGGGGGGGGGGATATTGAGGTGGCCCAACATATGCTGGGTCTGTTACACTAGTAATTATAATAATTTTAACAAATTCTTTTAAATAAGTATTGTCTTTTAAATTCAGCAATGTAGTGGCGCTAAGCATGTCTAGCCCTAGCCATGTCTTTTGTCCTCATGCAGCCACAATAGTATACTAAAGCAAAAAGAATATCCAAAAATGTCCCTTCCTAGCGGATATGTTGTTTTGTATTTCCACACATCTAAAAACCGCTATGCTTTTGTGTTCATGCCTACTTTCAATACAAAGTGGATGGGTATATCATACTCTACTGCTTGGAATAATATTTTCTACTGCAGGGTCCATAGGGTATCGGCGATGGCTCTGCCGTCGGGCACCACACAGTTAAACACTTGGTCCCAGGATGCACCGGGACCTCCTCTCCTACACCCGGGCCGCAGGCCAAGGCACCTTCAGTTTCGTAGGTGCCCGGCCAGAGTAGGGTCACTGCACAGGGGGGCTGCTGAGACAGCCCCAGACCATCTTCAAGAGAGGTCAGCACGGACAGTCCAGAGGACGTCCGTGCTGCCGCTCCGACACCCCTGCCCGCGTCGACCACGGTACTGATCCGGGGAACTCGGCGGGCGCTTGGGGGTTCCAGCTAGCAGGAACCCCCGGGGAGCCCTGGACTGTGGCCGGAACGCAGGGGGACAGCAAGGTAAGCAGCGGGCGCCTGCGGTAGGCACCTGCTGATGCACAGTCCGTTTTTGTCCCCAGGGCTGGGGGCTCCCTGCGGACGGCTGCAAGAGGAGCCAGGCAAGAGCCTGCGCTACTACTGGACCACCAGGATATGGGGCTGGCATGCCGCGGAGTTGCGCCAGCATCCAGGGGGTTAAATGCATGCCAGGGGGGAGCGCTATCCCTGTACAGCACAGGAGGCTCCCCCCCCCCCTCCCCCTGCTGCACACAGCGCTGTTTTCTCTATGTATTAAGCGGGCTGTACCAGCGATCCTCCCCCGGTCCCGCGTCCTCTGAGCTCTTCGGCGGCCATCTTTTTTTTGAGCAATCGCTGGTCTCAATGTGGTGCGGTGCCTGGGTCACCCCTGCATACCTCTCCTCACAGAAGGTCAGTGTAAGTAGTATTATTCCCACTAGACTTTAGGTCTTGTGGTTGATTGTGGTGCCATTGTGCAGGTAGTTATTCTGCATAGTGTGTGACTTATGCTAGCGCGGTGTGTCTGATTTCTTTCTGTCAGCCATTTTACTATCCCCGTTTCTCTCTCCCTTCAGCCCTCATGGTACCGGTACTGTCAGGGTGGGAATTTACCTCACAGTCAGAAGTGCTTACTGTGTGGTGGGTCACATTGTTTTTCATAATGTCTGGGAGTGATGATTCACTACAGACTAGTGCTCCTCTCCTACCTACATGCTCCAGATGTAAGGTAGGTATTGGAGAAGGGGATGTACTTAAGGAGGGCTTATGTACAGCCTGCTTATGCCCTTTCCTGTACCCCCTGCGGTGCCTATACTGACACAGGAGCCTCCCTGGGCTTGTTTTGTACAGGCTTTGAACGCCGTAGTGGGTCGGTTATGTGCCCCCTGCGTTCTTTCAATTGGGGGTTTACGCAGCAGGCAGTAGTCCCATCCCCATACTAGGGGTCCCGGGACAGATGATGGTGGAATAGTGTTCCCCCTCACCAGACACTTTCCCAAGCGGAACCTGTCTGGGTAAACTCACCACTACTGTGCAGAACCTAACGGATGGGTTACAGGAACCTCAGCTTCGGCCTGCTAAGAGACCGTTATTGTCACGGTCGCTCAGTATGGTAATGATGACATGATGTCAGATGAGGGTGAACTTCTGGATAAGATATTTATTCCAGGCTTCATACGGGCTGTCCGTATGGCAATGCTCATTACAGATGACTGCCTTCCTGCGGCTGTACCTTCATATGCTTACTTTTAGTGTATTTAATGTACAGCTGCTGTTTTTTCCCTATCTGACCAATTAGTGGATCACTTAGAGGAGGCATGGCAGTTTCCAGAGAAACTGTTTCAACCCCAAAAGCGTCTGGCTTATGCATACCCATTTGCAGAGACCTATTTCACCAAATGGGAGTCTCCTCAGGCGGATTCTCATGTGACGCGCTTAGTGACATGACCTTACCTATGCCATCTGTGTCATTGCTCTCTGACGCTATGGACCATAAGGTGGAGGTGTGTCTTAAGTCTATTTACTCCCTCGCTGGAGGGGCCTCCAGACCGGCTATGGCCGTCTGTTGGGTGGCTTGGACCATGGAACGGTGGGCGGATACTTTGGAGGCATCCTTTCCCCCAGATGCTCCCAGTGAATAAATTGTGTTAGTAGGCAATCTCAGAGATTTCGCTGCATACATTAATGAAGCAGCTTTGGACGTGAGCCTACTTTCCTCCAGTATTTCCACGGCAGCGGTGTCAGCACGCCGCTCCTTGTGGTTGTGCTCTTGGAGAGCTGATGCTGAATCCAAGAAGGGCTTAGAATGCCTGCCTTCTAATGGTCAGGTTCTCTTTGGCTTTGATTTAGGCAAAATAATGGATACGCTGGCAGCAGCAAATTCTGCATGTCTACCTTCAGCTCCGACTCCATCTGGGTCAGGGACCTCGTCCTTTCGGCCCGATCGTCCCCAAGCCTAAGGAGCAGTCCTTTCTGAGACCCTCAGGGGCCAGAAAGGCTGGTAAGACCAAGAAACAGGCTTGGAGCACCGAACGTCCGGCCGCCAAACCTGACTATAAACCCTCAGCCTGACTGGACGGGCCTCGCCTTGGGGGATCCCAAGGTGGGAGGCCGACTTCTACTATATGCCGAGTACTGGTGTCAGACCACCACAGATACTTGGGTAGGGGAAGTGGTTTCTCATGGGTATGCCCTCTCATTCCTCAGAAAGCTTCCTAATCAGTTTTTCACCACAGGCCTTCGTTCAGACAAGGCCTTGGAGATCCAGAAGGTTGTGCACTCTATGCTCCAAGCAAGGGTCATAATGCCTGTCCCGTTACACCTAGGGGGGACGGGTTATTATTCCAACCTCTTTCTGGTACAAAAATCAAACTGTTCCTAACGTCCTATTCTCCACCTCAAGTCCCTAAACAAGTTTCTAATGGTACCCAGGTTCAGGATGGAAACCCTGCGTTCCATTATATTAGCTAGGGAACCTGGGGACTTTACGGTGTCTCTGGATATTCAGGATGCCTACCTGCATATCCCCATTGCCACAGCTCAACGTTTTTCTCAGATTTGCGGTACTAGACCACCATTACCAGTTTCAAGCTCTGCCATTTGGCCTCTCTTCGGCACCGCAGGTGTTTACCAAGGTAATGGCGGTCATGGCGGCCCACCTGCAGCTACAGGGGGTTCGCCTGCTACTCTATCTGGACGTCCTTCTACTGTTAACAGGGTCTCCCAAAATACTCTGCAACCATCTGCAACTGACATTATCAGTGTTGCAGACCCACGGCAGGCTGATAAATTGGAGGAAGTCCTCCCTATCTCCATCCCAGAGGAAGATTCATCTGGGTGCACTGTTGGACTCTCAACAGCAGAAGACGGAAGAGAAGATCTCTGTGTTACAGACAAGGATACGCACTTGTCTCCAGGGTCGCCGAGTGTCCATTCACTCAGTGATGTGATTCCTGGGGTCCAAGGTGTCGACGTTCGACATGGTGGAATATGCCCAGTTACATTCCAGATCTCTGCAGAGGTTAGTTCTCTCCAGGTGGGATGGTCTACCCCGTTGGATAATGACACAGACGATGGTGCTTTCTCCGGAGGGGCGACTGTTTCTAACTTGGTGGTTACAGACGTCTCATCTCAACAAGGGACGCCCGTTTTGAATCCCAGACTGGGTCCTTCTCACGATGGATGCCTGTCTGGCAGGGGCATTGTGACGGGTCCGCACGTCTTTCAGGGACAGTGGAAGTCAGTGCAGTCTGCCCTCCCGGTGCATCCTGGGACCAAAAGTTTAACTGTGTGGTACCCGACGGCAGAGCCACCGCCTATACCCCAAGGTATCCTGTGGAACCCGATGGACTTCATAGAAATAGAGATAACAAAGGTAAGTTCTTACCATATCTCTTATTATTATCTCAGGGGCAAACCTAATCAATTACACTCACATTAAAATAAAACAATTGAAGACCCACAAAGGATCATTATGCACAGGAACGTGATATAAGAATTTACCATGGTTCAAACGTGGTGTCTGGAAGAAAGTTGTGGAAAGGCACAAGTTAAGCTGGGTATACACTGTGCAGATCAGATAAACGCTTTTGATCCTCAGAGCAATTATCTGATCAGTGTGCACCCTGTACTCACTGTGCTCTTTTAAGCTCATTGTGTGCCTTCTTCAAGGAGATATGGGAGGTCGGGCATCGCAATTTTTAAGCATTATATATGATCCAACTTCCCGATCCGACCATTACAGGAGCATTTGAAGCCGTTTATTGGCTTTCACTCCTGCCTACACACCTATCCAATTATCGGGTTGATCAGCCGATATTGAGTGATAGACCCAATAATTGCATAGGTGTGTACTCCGTTTTGGAGTAGAGTCAGAGCCCTGACCTAAATCTGTTAGAATATCCGTGGATGGATTTGAAGAGAGCAGTCCATCACCACTTACCACAATTTGTTTAAACCATTCTGCAAGGAAGAATGGACAAATAATCCCCAGTATAGGAGACATACAGTATCCAAACAGACTGATGGCCAGGGGTGGATTGACCATAGACCTCATCAGGAGTTTTCCCAGTGGGCTGGACAGTTTTGGGGCAACTGAAAACAAATTATTTTTCTGTTGTTTTTTTTTTTTTTTTTTTTTTTAAATATGTGACCCGACTCACCCAACAGGAGTCAGCCCTGGCATATTAATGGCTGAAGCTGACATGATTTGTTCATGGTTGTTGACCCCTCCCCAGGGACCAGCCACCTATGAGCTAGATTTGCCCATACATATATAGCATAGATTTCCCCCACACACAGATCTCCCTGTTGCACAGATCCCCCCTCACACATATCTCCCACTAACGCAGAAGATCCCCCCCAATACAAAATATTTCCCCCACAACCACACACAGATTTCCCCCTAGCAGAGAAGATCCCCCACCCCTTACACAGAAAGTGCCAGTCACTGCATAGTAATGAGGCGCCAGCTACTGGAGTCTGCAGGAAAAACCCCTATCCTGTTACACAGTGGTTTACAAGCCCCTAGACAGTGTCCTGTTGTCCACAGAGGACCCTCCTCACCTTGCTCTTGTTGTGTTTTTCCTTCCCTTCTCAGTGCTGCTGCTGAGCTCGGTTGTCTGAGTACTTCATGGTCGAGCCCACTTCACTTAAGACCTAACCCTTCCTGCACTGGTCCCCTGATAGTCAGTGGTGTCCATCAAAGCTCAATGTACGCTCCCACAGTGAGACATGTCTCCATTAGCTCTTTTTCTCTGTGTTTTATTGGCTGCTTCGTGGTCCTGCCCCCCACTCCAGGCAGTGTCTGGCTATCAGAGGTGAGGCTGAGCTCTTGCTGCCTCATTTCTTGTTTCTGTGTTTCCAGGGAGTGCTGCAAATTTGGCGAGTTTTGCCTATAAAAACGTTCAGAATAATACAAAGAAGATATTTAAAAGTTATATATATCTTCTTTGTATTATTCTAATAATTTTATAGTCAAAACTCTGCAGTCTGACAGGGAGTATAACAGGGGAGCCTCTGCCTACTCTGACTGCACGTCCCAGCTGCCTGCTGCAGAGTCCCAGAGACCATTTTCTCATTCATCACTGGGCATGAGTTAGCCAGCAGTGGACACCAAACATTTCCTGCCGCTGGGTGAGTGCCTCTGTGGAATTCCGAGGTGTGCATGCACCTCGGAGCTGCTGTTTGGGGTGCTGCTGGGTGTTTACCCACCTGGTTGTCTGTGGGGGCTGCAGCATCTTTCATTGCATTGTATTACAGCTCCCTGGAAATACACCAGGGTATACAGGCATGTACAAAATTCCTTTATTGCGAGAAGCAAAAAAAGGAAAAGACAAATATGTCTTTGTGGGGAATCCGCCGTTCATTCACCCCATTGTTAATCTGGCCCTGCGCCACAAGTCCAGCAGCTGGGAAACTCCCTCACAGAGAGGAAAGTCCTGTCTACTCGTCTACCAACCAGCCAGAGGATTCACCTCTGGGGACTAACAGAGTGGGTCCTGGCCAACAACACCTCCCCTTACTTCTCCTCTCTCATAAATGGGGTGAGGGAAATATTACATAATCACTCAAACATACAGTGCACATATGAAGATCCCTTTATCAAACTAACAGACGCACACACTATTTAGATTGCCAGCAATCAAAATATAATTGGTATTAAACCAACTCAGGGATACTTAATTTGACATTCTCATACTCTAGTCTGCAGAGTACTAACTGTAACTAGTGGCAGCTTATGAGAAAATATATCTCCATATAATAACTTAAACCAAAATACTGGCTAATTTTTCTAAACTATAGGAAACAATTACTTAAAATACTGATGTAGACTAGTATAATTATGCACACCTAAACAGCAGGGCGGATTGGTCGTAGGCTTCACTGGTAGATGTAATTTTTGTCCAACATGTAACAGGAATTGGGCAACAAGGGTCCAAGTCCACAGACACTCAAGCATGGTGATCTCCCATGCTGGTCTACTCTCCACACAGTCTGTTGGACACAGGCTATGGCCAGAGTACTGTTCCATGAGCGTGTCATCTAGAAGTTATCAAACTACAAGTCTGAGGTGCTATGTACATTATGATGTACTGTATGGGATCACTTTGATTCTCAATGTACTGTATGACATTCAATGGGATGCTGTCTGTCCATTATGGCAGTCACTGGGATGCTGTCTGTCCATTATGGCAGTCACTGGGATGCTGTCTATCCATTATGGCAGTCACTGGGATGCTGTCAGTGCTGTATGGTGATCATGGCATAATAGTCTTTGCTGTATGGTGGCAACTAGGACTTTGTCTGTGCTGTATTGTCACTAGGATGCTCAATTCAATGTGTGGCAGTCCCTGGAATAATCTCTTTACCTTATGGTGGTAACCAAGCTGGTCTCTATACTTGTGGCAGTGACTACGATGCTTTCTGTACTGTATGATGAACCAGGGGCGTAGCAAGACCTATGGGGGCCCCATAGAAAAATTTCCACTGGTACCCCCTCCCCCGGGCATATTATGTTGCAGTTTATCAATTTTGATAGTGCAAATATTAGATAATTATATAGTCTCCCTAATCCTACATGTTTGATACAACATGGTATATAAGAAGGCTATGATTCACTAATAAATCAGTTAGTGAAGAGAGATGGAGGCAAAGGCAGCTGGGCCCCATAGCAGCCCCATTCTCTCCACCTACTGTCTGAGATCTGCTGCAAAATTGGACAGGTGCGTAGGCATATAATTGGTGTTGAATCTGCGTTCAGGTCTCCAGTAGGGTTGTGTCACCAGTCTGGTCTGGATTTGGATCATCAGAGGATTGGACAAGTGTGTATCCATCTTAAGTCATGCAGTGTCATATCAGATAATTTGCTTTATCCATCGTTCATAAATGAAAAACTGCAGATAAAATGGGGCAGGTGTCTGAAGGGGTAAGGGAGACGAGTCAAAATTTGTTATAAAGTCCTTACCTGAAGATGTTGTTCAGATTTTTTTTCTGAAGATGCTGCTGTTCAGGACCTTATTGGAAGATATAATCCAAAGTTCATATCGGTAGTCATTATCCAAAGTTGCCTAAGTAAAGCAGGAACTACTCAGAGAGTGTCAATGTAGGACAAAATGTCCCCACAAAATGGCTGCCAGTAGCTGGGCATCCTTTATATAGTGCTGTGACCTGCTTTGTGACATCACAATGCATGCAGGCAGCAGCTAGAGATGGCTGTAGCTTAGATTAGCTTTGGGCCCAGATGCCCTGCAGCAGCACTCTGGTGAGGATAGAAAAGCCAGGGCTCAGTAGATGGCAGTGTAACTCAGTGCAGGGAGAGGGTCGGGCCCGAGAGGCGGCCTGGGCTCTGTAGTAGCCGCACCTACTATAGCTACAGCCTTGACTGGGATGCAGTTTGTGCGGCATGGGAAGCACAAAGATGCTCTCTATTGCAGGGTTTCCCAACCACGGTCCACAAGGCACACTAACAGTCCAGGTTTTAAGGATAGTCATAGTTGAGCACAGGTGACTTGGGTATGAGCATTAGTACCTTAGGTATTTTGATTTAACATCTGTGCTTAAGCATGGATATCACTAAAACCAGGACTGTTAGTGTGCCTTGATGACCAAGGTTGGGAATCACTGCTCTATTGTATGGCTGTTAGGTTGGCTGTTTGCTAGCACCACTTATGTTTGTGTTGGGGCGTTTACAGTTTAAATTTGAATGAGGCCATTCTCAGAATTTATTCCAGGGCCACTTTAAGTTCCAATTCCGCCCCTGCTGATGGTTGTAAATGCAGAAAAAAAGGTGGCTCTACAATGTATTAAATCTGAAGACTGATCAACTGTCCTGTTATAGTTTTTCATTTTGTATTAACTTTCAGAATGGTTGCCTTTTTATTTCATTGGTTGAATGCCGTAAGATGAAATGTGTAAATAAAGATGGAATAAGTTTGATTTCATTTATTTTATTTTCCAGAATGTAATGTTACTAAATGTAAGGATTTTGGCAGGGTATGATGATTTTCTATAAGCACTGTATATTATAAAAATATATATCATCTGCTGTTGGTCATTGAGGTTTCTAATAATATAAAATGTTTTATTAGCTATTGCATATAATATCAGAAATATAGACGCATTGAAAATAAAAACAAAAATTGTAATAAAAAACAAAAAATACTATATTTAGTAAAATAGTTGTGTGTTACCATAAAGTTTGAAATATCATGGAACAACAATACATATAGAGCTGGAAATCTAGCTGTGTCAGCTTACACTGTAATATATGAGCTCAAAGGAATAAAAAGAATTTCTATCAGGAGTGTTTACGCCACTATTGCAAATAAATCCTGTATTCCAGACTTCAATTACCTAAAGCAAATATTTATAATCTATATTATATACTTTTAATAATCTACCGTTAATCCAGCACTGTGAATCCTTGATTACATTCATTTCAAGTATGGACTAACCCATAAGGAACAGGACACATGCTAGAGCAAAGACAATTGTTTTTATCTATACAGTATTCATTTATTCCTTGAGGTCTTGTGCATGTGATTTGTCAGATCACTTAAATCTTTAGTGTGAGTGCCTTTGGAAACATATTATTTAAGGTTACTCAGTTGTAGTTATAGTGGAGTGTCTATATTTGGAAGCAGCATTATTATGGGACATCCCTGAGCTTTTACGCTGAGCATCTGTTTCACTCGAAATTTGCATCCTATTCACATAAATAATATGACTGGAAGAAAAAAAAAATCACATTGCATGCATACACTGGGCCTGATTCAGAGGTGTACACTAAATGCAAACACATTGGGAAATTTTGCCGCTTAGCAATTGCTAAAATATGCTAATGCATCAGTCGCCAATTTGTATTGAGACACCCACCGGAGCCCTCGCAGCTGGCCGCAACTGCGTACCCAAATGCAGCATGGGATTGCAGATCCTCAAAACATCGACCCTTTGGGTGAGTCTATGGTCATTGCAAATGCCCGTGGTAACTGAGATGCTGGCTAGTACACACTCAGGAAATGACCCCAACATGCATGCGTTTTGGCCGGAACTCCCCGTAACCACCTACAAAACCGTCTCTTCCTGTCAATCAGGTGTGAGCACATCTTCACAGCGAGCTCATTCGCAATTAATTTGCCACACATTCACAATGTAGCTCTGACGCATGCACAGACCACCGATAATCACTCAACTGCCTGAAATTCTCTGTATCAGGCCCACTGACCACTGGTACTTGCTACATTCATACATCTGTGTACAAAGGGCTCAGATGAGCGCAGCTGCGGCTATTCCTCACTGTGCTCCATCTGCAACTTTCTACATGTGTTGTAACAATTTCTGTGCGGTTAAAGCCACATGCCTTTTCATAAGCAAGGCTTCGCCTTAAGTAGAGATGTAGCTATAGAAATCACTGAATATTTATTAGGTGTTTAGCTATACAAAGGGCACGATTCTATTCAACGCGATGTAAATAGCTTCGGGAGTGAGCTCCCGGAGCTATTCAGTACACCGCGCTGCCAAGTCCGACTAATGATTTCTTCTCTCATCCCTCCAGAGATGAGAGAAGAAATCCGACAAAAGTCGTAGCACGAGGCTGTTTTCTGCCCTTCGCGCCTGGAAAACAGCCTCGCACCGGGAAGTTAGGTCGGGGAATGCCCGTTACCGCGCCTAAAAACCCTGTTTAAGGCGCGAGAACGAGCCTTCCCCGACCTAACATCGCGATGAATTGAATAGCTCCAGGAGCTATCTCCCGGAGCTATTTACATCGCGTTGAATAGAATCGTGCCCAAAGTCCAACCTGGTATCGCTGTTGTTTTTATTGTTGGTAATGTTATTACTCAGCTATTGCGGTACAGCATATGTTATTATACATTCACAGATTATACCTAACCTCACTCTGTCAGTATGGTATCTTCCACTCTGTCTGAGGGTGAGCTGTGTCCTCTGAATCCTTCTGTGTACACTAGGCTTAGTCCTGCATACATGCGTTCACTATTAAGGGGAACATAGGTTCCTTGTTATGTGACACATACAGCCTAACCTGTCATGTCTTACTTACAGGTCCTGTGCATCCTGTGGGACATGGAGCGTGAGGATGTGGAGGATATGCTCCAGGAATTTGTCAACAAATCATTATTATACTGCGATCGAAATGGAAAGTCATTTCTGTATTATTTGCATGATCTCCAGCTGGATTTTCTCACTGAGAGGAACCGAGATCAGCTGCCTGTATGAACACACTGGTTACAGTATTTCGCTAAATCCACTTCTATATATAACCTCTATTAATCAAAAACTATTTACATTGAGACTAAAGATATTGTGTGACCTCTTTTGTTACTAAACGCGTTTCTATTTCAGGCCCTTCACTCCAAGCTTGTTGCTCAGTATCACAAATACTATTCACAAGTTCTACCTACTATGGATCAAGAGGATTGTGTGTACTGGTACCATTACCTAGCTTACCACATGGCCCAGGCAAACATGCACCAAGTAGGTAAATTTACATATACTTGCTTGTTAATCGACTTGGGTTTCCTAATCACTGCTGACTATCATTTCTTCCTGGCATGCACTACCCCTACCACTGGTGTACATATGTTTACTGAGGTCAGTTATGTGAAGTTTCGTGTATATTATCCCTTTCACTAGATAGGATCCCATAATGAGCTGCGCACTTTCCCCTGTAACAGAGGCACTGACAACAGTTTCCTCAGCCAACAGGAAATAACACCATTTATGATAAATAATAGCATTGAATATGGGAGTAATATATTTATTTTCAAGCTTATTTGCATTTGTTCTTTTTTCCGTTGATACATTGGAACCAATTTCAAGTTTTTCTTTAAAAGTATTTTCAATTTTGCAGGATCTCTGCTCTCTTCTGTTTTCACTGGATTGGTTAAAATCAAAAACGAAGTTATTTGGGCCAGCACAACTTATTCATGAGTTTGTACGGTACAGAGACATCCTAGATAAACAGGTAAACGAGTTAAAGCTATTTTGTTACATTGTCCCCTTTTGATCCCCGTTGTGTCCTGGAGATTCAAAACTGATTACTCACTTTCACTTGGATGAGTAGGCAGCCCAGCCATTAGGCAGGCATAGGTAACGCACCTGCCCAAACAACAGTGAGAGAATCTGGCCCGTTCAGCAAGGAGTGAATGTGAGGGTACACAGTTGGGGGTACCTTCAAATATGTGATACTTGAAAATAAAACATTTGTTTAGGCTGATTTCCAGTTCTGTATTGCAAAATCAGGACATCAAATGGTCAGTGATTGTTTACTAAATTGATATTTTGTTTTATTATTTACATGTTTAACATGACGTCCATTTTAATTTGACAGGACAAAAAAGCGCGTGAGGATTTTCAAGAGTTTCTGTCTGTCAATGGGCATCTCCTAGGACAGAACTCTCACATAAACATGGTGCAACTCGGCCTTTCTCAGCCCAATGATTCTGCAGTGTACAAACAGTCTATTCAGCAAGCCAAAGAAGAAGTTACACAAAATGCACTCTATGTCAACTGGGTGTAAGTATCCTAAATCATGTAAACATGACTGCCAAATCTCAGTTATGTGGCTGTTGTTTATTAAATCAGTATAGATCAGGGTTAGGTAATTGCATAACAGCTGTAATCCTGCCATGCCATATGGTTGGCCAAAGTGGATGAGATCCATCACTGAGGCTTATTTATGTAGTCCAAGTCCAAAGATGACTGCTGTCAGCCTGTGTGCATAACTGCATGTACCAACATTCTTAATTGATTTCAATCTGATCATGCATCGCTGACTATCGGACCAATTGCCCAGTATCATCTGACATTGTTTTGTTTTCTTGTGACAGTCTTCAAGATTAATTTGTCTATATTTTTCATGACTGGGTATGCTTCTTAGAAAATACCACTTAAAGTATACACTGTTTTAGTTGTTTTTCCTTTACATTTATTAATTACATCCTCTTTATATGACCAGCTTAGAGATGACTTATAACGGAATGAATGCATTTAATGCACTTCTGTTTTTATGCAAAGACTACACCTAGTGGTGAATGAGGGTGGCCTTATAAAGGGGGACCACTGTATTTATTATTTGCAGCATCTGGTAATATGCCTCGCAGACATCATTTTTCACACCAGGTCCCAGCTTTCCTAAAAACAAAAAACACAGTATTTTTTTTCTTTTAAATACCATACAAGTGTGAGGGAAAGGGTTCTATATGTTGCTGACTGGCATGTTAGGTGTGTACAAGACACATCCAAGATGCTGGAAAATGGCACTTGTGTAGAAGTCTTTAGTAAGAGGATGCTCCACTATAGCAAAACCTGAAACTTGCTTTCATCCAGTGCTGTAACTTCAGATTTGCAAATATTATGCACTATAACACAGGCAAAATAACACTTCAAATCCACGACATCTGTGTTGTTTGTTTGGTTTTCATATTGTTTTGTAGAAACAAACAAAGCATGAGGAACCTGGCCAGCCTAGCAGTACGTCCACACACAGAGGCCGTGTACCACGCATGCTTTTCTCATGACGGCCAGAAGATTGCTTCTTGCGGAGCTGATAAAACCTTACAGGTAGCTCCACAAACTATAAAGTAAGGACGCTGATGTGTTTTTACAGCAAGGTCTGAACAAATGGCTATTTTTTTATTAGTGTTTTATTAGAATATGGGGACAACCTATTTTGATGTGAAATCTAAGTAGTGAATGAATATAAATGCAGTTAAGCTGTAAGTTAGCAACTTTTGCTGAAACTACATCTCCCAGTCCCCTTCACTTCCATGAATGTTATGGGAGGGTCTGTGAAACATCAGCACCCAGCATTGTAACTGTTACTGTGTACAGCTACAGTAGATGTCCATCGCTGTATCTTTCCTCTTCTTGTTTAGTACATCCACAGGCAGCAGTGGAGTGTAATTAGCTGATTGATTGCCCCAGTGAAGTTACTAGGGCCAACAGGAAGAGGAGGCTATTATAACAACGAATGTATCCTGTAATCAAAGTTTGGTTGTACTGGGATAAGTATTAGTGCATCATTTTATATGTTAATGGGTAGTTAATATTTAGTGTTTTAATAAAGGGGACTGAGGGGTCTATTTACTAAGCAGTGTTAGGAGACAGGGTGAAAAGTGATAAGAAAGTGATAAGGTGCCAGCCAATCAGCTCCCAACTGTCATTTTTCAAACACAGCATGTGAGATGACAATTGGGAGCTGATTGGCTGGCACCTTATCACTTTCTTATCACTTTTCACTCTGTCCCCTAACACTGCTTAGTAAATAGACCCCATAGGCTTTAATAGCTCTGCTACTCCTACCAAGCACAGAGCTGACATTTGTTCCTGAGGGAAAGCTGAAGTTACCGTTTCCTGCTACAGTAGCACCACATATTTTAGTTGCCATTCAATCAAAGGAAATAATTTCTAAATGTATAACTGACCCACATATTTGTCACCCTGCACAACAACCAGGAACCAGATTTTTTTTTTTTCCTCTCAATGAACATTGTATGAGGTACTTATTTGCTTTCCTTCTCTCTGTCAGACAGCCCTCCTGTATAAAGGCAATATAGACCAGCTATGACTTCTTCCTGTGTAACATATAACATTCTAGCCCTGTATCTGTACGTCTATCAACAGGAACCAGAAAGATTAGCACAGCTCATAAATATATTAGCTATATGATCATATGATACTATATATGATACTATACTTTTATAGTATTCCTAAATATCTGCAACACAAGATCATGCAGGGAATATCTTCTTTATGTATAAATACCATTAATAGACCCCGGACAGGTGTGAGAGACGGCGATGTTCATGTATACTCCTGTGCGGAGCTGACTTACTAGATAAACATATATCTTCTGCGTGTGAAATACAAGCTCTCTCTGCTAGCTGTAGCACATAAAGCAGGAACCAATGTTGTGAGATACAGCCAGCTGGCATGATGGCCTAACCATGCTTCTGTTCTGTGCTTGCTGCCAGGTCTTTAAAAGTGAAACCGGGGAGAACCTGCTTCAGATAGAGGCGCATGATGATGAAGTGCTGTGCTGTGCATTCTCTGCTGATGACCGATTAATAGCAACGTGTTCAGCAGACAAGAAAGTGAAGGTGAGGTCCTGCAAGTACAAGTCGTATTGGTAAATAGCAACTGTTTGTTTGCATATACAGTCATGGCCAAAAGTTTTGTGAATGACACAAGTATTGGTTTTCACAAAGTTTGCGGCTTCAGTGTTTTTAGACCTTTTTGTCATGTTACTATGGTATACTGAAGTAAAATGACAAGCATTTCATAAGTGTGAAAGGCTTTTATTGACAATTACAAGTTTATGCAAAGAGTTTATGCAAAGAGTCAATATTTGCAATGTTGACCATTCTTTTTCAAGACCTCTGCAATTCTCCCTGGCATGCTATCAATCAACTTCTGGGCCACATACTGACTGAGGGCCGCCCGGTTCTTGCCTAATCAATCCTTGGAGTTTGTCAGAATTTGTGGGTTTTCATTTGTCTACCCGCCTCTTGAGGATTGACCACAAGTTCTCAATGGGATTAAAGTCTGGGGAGTTTCCTGGCCATGGACCCAAAATTTCGATGTTTTGTTCCCCGAGCCACTTAGTTATCACTTTTGCCTTATGGCAAGGTGCTCCATCATGCTGAAAAAGGCATTGTTCATCACCAAACTGTTCTTGGATGGTTGGGAGAAGTTGCTCTTGGAGGATGTTTTGGGATCATTCTTTATTCATGGCTGTGTTCTTCAAAATTTTTAGCGAGCCCACTCCCTGGACCGAGAAGCAACCCCACACATGAATGGTCTCAGGAGATCATTGCACAATGGAAATATATTGTATCTAATGGCCAGATAGTGTCTAGGAGCATCTGAAATGTGAAGTAAAGCAGATGTAATTATCATTCATTTATTTTTAATGAACACACTGTAAAATATATGTGCAGGATTCCCCTTCCCCCAAACTGAGTAGGATGCATTGTGTAAAACAAGTGTTCACTGCCATGTAAAATTAATTTCAAAATACGGGTGTGTCACAGTCCTGCAGGCTGACCCTCCAGATACACCAATCTGAGAATCGCTGCCCGTGTCTTTTGCAGGTTACCTCATCACATGTGGCTAACTAAACTGGATAACTGCCACCAGCAGAAGAAGAATATAATGCTAAAGCATAAGGTGAGCTTCTGCTCTCACCTGCATACACAATAATCAATACTTAGAAAAATAGGTAACTTGAGCCATATGAGGCCTTGGGTCATAAAAACACAGATCCAGGACTAGAATTAATGTTTAATTCAAGAACATATTCAAAGCTTACTGTATGTACAATAAGTTACAAAGAATATAATAATCTTATAAAAGGATAACACCGTTACTTTCCAGAAAAGTAAATTACATAATAAAAGGGAGCAACAATCCATTTGGATCACGTTGGATTAAATGGTTCTGGGATGAGTCCTTCCCAGTGACGAATTATGGATCATCTGTATCCTTCGATAGCCTCATGGAGAATGAACAGTGTTTCATATTAAACACACATTTACATGCCCTTTCACAGGCTGCTCTGGGTCATTTCCCCACCCCTTCCCCTTGGGATAGTTTAACCTTTCCATTGTTTAGGTGCCTGTAACACAGGGTCTCCTGGTCATCTGAGCAATGGTTGAGTAATTACTCACCTCATCTTGTTTGAAGTTCAGCTGGCTAGGAGAAAGATTTACCACCTTGCTGGTTGGTCTGTCACTCGTTGGCCTGTAAGCCTAACCCCCTGTGGGGTTATAAACCGACCCCACTCTTTGATCCGTGCTTCAAGTGAGAAAACCACAGACATTAACAACTTGTACACTGAGCATAGAGCAATAAGTAAACACTATCCATTCAATTACCTCTCAGCTATACAATTTAAAAGACATTTTTCCTACAGAAAATAGATAGATATTACATACAATGTAAACAGTACAAATTGTTAGTACGCCCATACCAAGAAGAAATGGGTTTCCCTGCTACAGGGTGCAGCAGTTTTCCTATGTTTTCATAAATGGGTGTGTTTTTATAAGCTGTGACCAATCCAGATGTATTCATAATCAGTGTGCAGCATACACCAGGGTTATAGCACAGCACCCGCAAGTCAGACCCATTCAGCCAGCTACGTTAACAACTTTTTACCAGCCGTTTAGTCTCAATTCGCAACTACATGCCAACACTACGCCCTTACTCTGCTTTGGCCATGTTTGCATGCCCATTCCAACCCCGAGCCTGGCCCCCCTAGTTGTGTACATTAAGAGAAGACACACATGCACACTAAAAACTCTGAATAAGAACTAAAATATAATTGAGGGCATTTATGAAGACTGATGTAAAGTAAAAATCTGTGTTACTTGCAGTAGTGAATCAAGGGAGGAATGTATTATCCGGCTATGTGGGGGTTTAGTGGTATCAGTGCACTTTATGTGCACGGATACTGCTTCTCCCCCATGTTGAGTGGTAAATGACAGGGGAGCCCTGAGCCACTGGTATTATCGATGCTGCGATCTACAAGATAGTGCACCGATTTGCCACCCAATATTTGAACGGTCAGTGGCACTGACCATTCCGTCAGCTACAGCTATTAATTTTGGCAGCTGCAGCGGTCGTTCCCCTACCACCACCAGGCTCCGCTGGGCTGCGAGAGTTTGCGCATGCCCAGTGGAGCCTGCCTGAGGTAAGACATAGCTCATCAGCCAGGGCCGGCTCCAGGGTTCTGAGCACCCTGTGCCGGACCCTCAGAGAGCGCTGCTCGCAACCGAATGTGGGGGCGTGGTCTAATTGCCATAGGCCACGCCCCCTGTGTGACGTTATTTGGAGGCGTGCCCGCATGGCACGCCTTCAAATAACGTTAGGCTGGGGGTAAAGCCCAGCACTCCATCACTGGATGGGCTTCCCCCAACCCTCTCCGGGGGTCCGGCACTGCGGCACAGCTGCGGCGGTGGGGGTCCCCAGCCTTCCGATTTGACCACCCGCGGGCCACTTTGGCCCGTGGGTGGAACAGCGGGACAGTACTGTCCAGCTGAAATCGGGATGCTGGGGAGGGGTGCCGCCCTCTACGGGTGGCGCCCTTGTGCGGCCACACTGGTCGAGCACCCCTAGAGCCGGCCCTGGCATCGGCACTAGGCTGATGTACTGTGGGGTCTGGCAGGGATCATTGGTGGGGGGAGTTTTTACTCCCTACTCCGGCAGACGAGATGTTTATACATCTTTTCGATACTGTTCCCTGCTTAATCTCAGTAAAGAGGCGAAGCAGGAAGAGTTATAGTGGCACGATGCGTTTTACTATAATACATCTCCCCCCAAATTCTGTAATTGTACTATTGCAGTTCAGAAAAACAATGCAAACATTGTATTGGTTGCTACGGACAACACCATTTTCCTTTTGGAAACAAGTTTAATCTGCTGAAGTTAGTGGCTTTGAAGTCCGAAGTGTGAAAAGCACTTAGAACTAGTAGTTTTTCAGGTTGTCAGCTGCTCCTACGTTTCAAAGGTTATGAAAAAAATTGTTATTATGCAAGTATAAAAACAGAGATAAAAACATAAAATAATACATCTACAGATGTGTAATTATGTCCAAAGCATTGATGAAAGTTCCAGCAAAGTACACATGTAGAAAGGGCAGAATAAAAAAAACAAAGGGTAGTTTTTGGTCCTTGGTAGTGAATGGGTAAGTGATTATTATTATTTCCGTTCAAAGATGATCTCATAACATGCCAACGTGATGTGTAAATATAATAATGTTTGTCTATGAAGTGTAACTAATGTACATTTATGGTAACAAGTACATTAAAGCTCTCAGTCTATGGTCAGTAACGTTACAGGTATGGTTTTATCCATTTCTCCTAGATTTGGAATGCAGTGACTGGGACACTGATAAGAGAGTATGAGGAGCACTCCGAGCAGGTCAGCTGCTGTCAGTTCACCAATGGAGACTCTCCTTCCCTGCTTGCCACATGTTCCCAAGACTGCTCACTCAAAGTACGTCAATCTGTCTGAAGGCAAAGCTACATTTTAAATTGTAATTAGTATTACTACAGTTTCTGTTCATCATTATTATTTTTAGCTAGGCACAAAGAATAGAGGTGCCATTTTGGACACATACATTTTGTGCTTGTTTCTCCAGTAATTACTATGCTAGCTCATTGGGGCAGAAAGGAATGGTGCTGTAATTGCTATACACTTATGTTGTCTGTAAGGCAAAGCAGAAATAATTGCTATTAGTCTGCTCGATCTTGAAATATCAAAGGATTTTCAGCAGTAAATATCACTTGTTAACTCTAAACAAGCTTAGTTGTTGTTCAAGTGTTTAATGCTTACTTGAAAACAGGTAGAAAATGAATAAGATAAATTAAATTGAATATTATATTAATTATGGATTTCTAAATTCGGAAATACACAAATAATTTAATAATTTTTGTATTTCCACTGTCTTATTTGTGTAGATTCATTTTCAGTGCTGCAATCCTTAATAATGGTTGAAAAATGATAGGAAGCTAGTTTTTAATCAAATTTAAAGTCTTTCTAGAATTTTGGTGTACAGGAAAATGCTTGTACAGTGATTTTGCAGTGTTTTTTACAAGTTTGTAAAAAGTCAGAATAAACACTTTTCAGCTCCCATTTGTAAGTACAAAACCTCTCTCCCATCAATACAACAGCTCCACATACCTGTCCCACATCATTTACATCTCCACATACCTGTCCCACATCATTTACACCTCCTCATACCTGTCTCACATCATTTACACCTCCACATACCAGGGCCGAAACTAGGATTTTTGTCACCTGTTGCAAGGCCATAATTTGGCGCCCCCTAAAAAAATACAACAAAGAGGACAAAAAGGGTGTGTGCTTTTGTGACACAGTAATGCCCCTTATAACACATTATGCCACACAGTAATTCCCCTTACAACACTAAGCCACATTAATGCCCCTTACAACACTAAGCCACATTAATGCCCCTTATACATTGTGCCACAGTAATGCCCCATATACTTTATGCCACAGTAATACTACTTATACATTTTGCCACAGTAATGTCCCTTACACATTAAGTCACAGAAAGGACCCTTATACATTAAGCCGAGTAATGTCCCTTATACATTAGGCAACAGTAGTGCCCTTTACACATTATGCCACAGTAAGGCCCCTTTTACATTAAGCAACGTTAAGACCCCATCTCACTTCTCTTACCTGCCAGGGCCACGTGGTGGGTGAGCTCAGGGTGGCATGGGACGGGGCTGCCGCACGCTGGGGAACTGTCAGTATTGCCATCATTGTAATGTGGCTCTGCGCGCTTACCAATTAGAGCTCATAGAACAGCAGCCTCTGCTGATTGGCTGCCGGTCCGCGAGCACTGATTGTCTTGCGACCGGCACCATATTAGACTGACAGTGCCTCTGTGCCTCTCAAGGCCGGGCTGCGGCTTAAAACCCACAAGAGCAGCAAACTAGTCTCCCGGCAGCCTCTCCCCGGTGCCCCCTCAAGTCCGGCCCCCGGGTCACGTACCCCACCTAGTTGCGGCCCTGCACATACCTGTCCCACATCATTTACACTTCCACATACCTGTTCCATACCATTTACACTTCCACATACCTGTCCCACATCATTTACACCTCCACATACCTGTCCCACATCCTTTAACCCTTTATTGAACTTTTTAGATAAAATTAATCTGAAAACTGATATATTTTTATTGTCCAAATTATGCAATTTAAACCCCTCCAAGTACATAATTAGTCATTCTAGCACCCTGCACCTGTCAAAACATGTGCAGTTCCTCTTTCCTGCCTGGGGTGTCACTCTCCCCTCTGGTGCTTATAGCAAACTCTGGTCTGTATATGAGAAGTTTATTGCATCAGCTGAGTGTGCAAGAAGCACCAGAGCAGACACCCCAGAAAGGAAAGAGGAACTGCTCATGTTTTGACAGGTGCAGGATGCTAGAATAATTATTCATTGAGAAGGGTGTACCAGAGGTTCTGCACTATGGGCCTGATTCAGAGATGGACGCTAATGTGATCGCAGCTGCATTTTTGTACGCAACTGCGTAAATATGCTAATGTTTGCAAAGATCACCTGAGCATATAGGCGCCCACTGCTGCCTTCTTACCTGCTTGCAACGACGCATGCTTGTGTAAATATCGGTAACATCAATGCAGATCAAGCAGCCATCTTGCCCTTGCGGCTGTTACCACCCCCAAATGAAAGCATCTACTGCAAGCATCAATCATCCCTTCAATGTAAAATGCATGTAAAGGCAGGTGATTTCAGTGTGGGCATGCTGAGAAGTTGCCTGATTGTTATTGTTTTTCCTATCCTTAGCTAATTATCATGACAATTCAATTTGTGAAATTGAAAGTAAAATTCATTCAGTGATGTTTTTTTCCTGTTCGCTTTGAGGCCTCAGTACAGTGTTGTAAAGACATGAAGCATAGTGCACAGGAATATTATAATACTGAGGTCACCTATAACACTTGTATCTTTGGATATACAGCTGTGGGATACTGAGAAGAAGTATTGTAAGAATACACTCTTTGGTCACTCAGACTATGTCACCCATTGCAGATTTTCACCTGATGATAAGTATTTGGCCAGTTGCTCTATGGATGGCACATTAAAGGTACGTGGCATTGTTATGATGCCTTGGGTATATTATAACTTTTACTTGGTTGAGTGCGGTGGATGGAAACAATCTATGTACAGTGAGATGAAACAGAAGGTAAAAATGGGCCTGCCAACATAGGATTACATCCTAAGGGTGCAATATTATTCTTGGCAATGTGCTGCAGTGTGTGTACATAATAACTGAAGATTCCTTTTCATAATAAATAATATGTGCAGCTAAATATTGCGGTAATGTTTTGGTGGCACGTTGCGGAGAATTGATTTGTCCCCTAAGAAAATGTGGGAAGACTTGACACATAAAGTAGTGTAATAACAGTTGTAGCCTTTGGAGTGGAATATTGTGGATTGTGACATACAAATCAAAATGAATCATACATGTCCTGAAGTTAGTTAGGGCACTTCTGGTGTAAATTCGGTTAACTTTGGCTACCACTGGCTGTGCTGCAAATGCTCCGCACAGTAGGCCCTGGAGACTCAGGGGCACGTGACCGTCAGAGTTGCCATCAAGGGGGTCTAAGACATTGAGAGTCCTATCTTATGGCAAGAAAGGCAGATTGTAACTTGCTTTCATTTCTTGCTGGTGAGTTTAAATCCACTATAGCTGTGGTTGGTTTAACTATTCTTTCTAAGCGATTAATTCATTGATCAGCATCTAATGACATTTGAACACCCCAAAGGATTTTTATAGGATTACCTAGTGTTTAATTGCTGTCATTTAGTGATCGAGAGGCCAACATTGCAGGGTGGAGGCCCGGAGCTGCACTGTATGTCTGTTTAGCAGCCAGCAGCCACTGAGTGCATTGAGAGCGGCGGCGCCACTACCTGGTGGATATATATGGATGGATATATATATAAAAATATATATATATATATATGTATGTATGTGTGTGTGTGTGTGTGTGTATATATATATATATACACACACACATCAATACAAAGATCCCCCTGCCCTTCCCAGTGGCCGGGCTATATATATATATATATATATATATATATATATATATATATATATAAAACATTCTGCTTACAGTAGCTGCAATACAAATATCTTTCATCCATTATCCTCCTGCCCATCCCAGCAGCAGTAGGAGTTGTGGTGAAATGCAGGGGGCAGGAGTGAGAATCAAGAGGCTGTGGTGAGATGCAGGGGATTGTGGTGACATGGTGTAGGTAGTTATGAGATGCAGGGGGCTGTGGTATATGTGTGTGTATATAAATCTATATATATATATATATATATATATATATTTTTTTTTTTTTTAATGCTAATTGAAAGCGTGAAAAATGCTTCTGCTGTTCATTGAATATTAATTTATATCGGTTTCCTATAAAAATGACATCATGATATATAATTTTCACTATGTATAACGTTTGATATGACTTGTGCAGAGTCCTAATGTGCCAATAAAAAAAGTAAATGAAAAAGCTATAGTCTAGCTATTTACTAGTACCGAATACAGCACACACACATTCTTTTTCTCTTTATAGCTCTGGGATGTATCATCTGCTAATGAATATAAGTCTATTGATGTTACAATGTCCATTCAAATTCGTGATAAATCACAGTTCCTGTTGAAATGCTGTTCCTGGTCTAATGACTGCTCCAGAATCATGGTGACTGCACTTAATTACCTGTATGTAAGTATGCCTTTACACCCTATTTAATACAGTTTCATTATATGTATATCTGGATACACAGTTTATGTGCATCTTTTTATCTTCTTGAAGAAACTCTGGCCCTGTATTTTTTTTCTTTTTTATAATGTTCTTAGTAACTGATTAAACAGCCAAAATATTTAGTACTACAGTGTTTCCATGTCTGCTTTCAGCTTTTCAGTCAAAGTTACTGAGCTGTGATAATCCTCTCGCATTACAATAGTTTGGTCCACTGATTTATATGTGTTGAATCGTCAAGGTAGGCATGGGGGCCCAGACGGTGTATTTGTGTTGTGGCTGGGTCAGGAAGCTGGCAAAGAGTTGGTAGACACAAATCCTGTATTTTCTGGTAGCCTATGGATATAACTTAGAAGTTATTCATTCCCCTGTGCTAGGCACAACTAAGTAAATAAAAAAAATTGAGTTACAGTCCCCTTATATCTTTATTTTATGAATTTTACCTTTTCCATGTGACATTTGGCTTGAATATATAACTGTCATATTTTTCACACAATACAGATATTTGATGTTGGAAGCAGTGATCTTGTGTCTGTACTTGAGGCCAGTCAACAGACAACCATATTATACTGTGACTTCTGCACAACCAATCAGATTGTAGCAATGGCCCTGTCACACTATGTTGTCCAGGTAATGTCACTATTTTGATGTAATGTTGTATATATTTAATAAATCACACTTGAGAAAGTGATACTTTGGTGTTTATGCTGACTTAAGGGGCCCATATACCTGAGCCGGGATTCCCCCTTCTGCCGACGCTGACCTAATTCGCAGATAGGTGCCCAAAACCGTTGTTCTACGGACATTGATGGCGATCTGTCACCGGATTGGGCAAATTCTACATATCAAAAATCCTCGACTAGCCGATTCCATCCATTATCTGGTTGGGATAAGGGAATTGAGATTTTTTAACGTGTTGAATATTCCCAATCCCCCCAGCCCCGACGTCTGCAGAACGGGATATTGCGGCAATCCATCGAAAATGTATGGAGGCCATTAGCCTTGCTGGCTATGGGCTGCTGTAATGATGCCTCTCATAGTGGCATGTGCTTTGCTCCATATACTGACAATAAAGAAGATGCTATGGGGTCAATCCTATTAGCCGCGATGATCTCGCCGTCACGAGTCATCGTGGCAATGGGCACACTTTACGGCAGCTTGGGTTCGCTAAATTTTGTGTAGGGCTGCAAGCAAATTTCCGCGAATTCGGGCTCAGTGCGGGCTGCGAAAGGTGTGAGGTCCGTTGCCGGCATTTTAACGCCGTTGCAACAGCAACTCGCACCTTTCGCACATAATATAATTGACCCCTATAAATGTAGAATTTTTTTGACGCATTTATTATTCTTTGTCATTTATAAACAGAAAAAAACATTGCTACATATATAGCAGCTTATTTATTGCTTGAAGTCACTGGGCCTGACACTGAGTTTGAGCACAATTTGGTTCAATTTCACAGACATAAAATGCATTCACTAGAAAATCGGCAGAAGAGTGCAGATCTGCACCGGTAGTATATGCGCCTGGATTACGTCATGTACACATGGATTATAACATTTGTTTTAATAACTAAGTGCCTGATTCGGAGATGTAGGCTCATTTCGCCCATGCTGTATCTATGTATGCAGCGGCTGTGCAAAATTATGCAAAATTCACAGAAGGCATCTTAAGCAGAAAGACACCCACTGCCGACTTCTCTTATGCGCTGGAGGACTGAAGATGCATCATCAGATCACCTGCGTGAACATCGAACTTCAGAGTGACCCTCGGGTTACACAGGCTGTTCGGTAAAATCACGCTGCCAGGGCCAGTAAAGTTACATCCAAGGCCGACATGCCCCCGTTTTCTAGAACACTCCCTGTTGCTGCCCCCAAGTGCCAACAATATGTCAATCATGCTGTGACTTTTGGGGCTCTGCGACCAACATTGCAGGACCAGATCTGCACATGTGCAGTGCGGTTCCTGCGCATTCGCCGATCAATAAACATAAGAGATTTACCGAAATATCGTTTTTACATAAATCTCTGAATCCGCCCATAAATGCGCATCTACTAATAAGTTTGGAAAAAAGTAATCTAGAACAAACCGAAAAATATTTTAATACAGTAGGTACTTCTTTTTATGGAGGAATAAAACAAAAATAGACAAAATACACTCACACAATCATATATTATTAATATATGCAGGAGTGAATCAGTAATTAGCCAATCAATAGCGTTTAGCTAAAGCTGCATTTGCACCTGACCTCAGGAACCCACAATTGATACGACTTTAATAGACAGATATGCTTCTCTGTGTCGGCACGTCTACATATGTTCAAAGTTTCACGAAAATGCCCTAACTATTGTCACTCTATGGAGGTCCATCCCTTCCCTCCCCATGCAGTCGCAACAGGTCAAATTTGTGCAAATCTGTATATTCATATATGTGTGCGTCCTATTTTCTGGGCCTGCACAATTTCTGTAGCTCCCAATATAAAAGTTTCAGTTATGAAAGGCCAATGCTAGTGAGGATCAAGAATGCAGCCAGAAAATTGTAACCAAAGTCCCTTGAAAATTTATGGGGAAAATAAAAGCATTATGGCGCTTTCAGATGCTTCTAGTGAATGTGGACTTGTTTCAAATAACTTCTAATCTGTGAGTTTCCTTATGTGAATCAAAAAAGGTAACATTCATACCGTGCACTGGGTTAAGATATTTTCATTTATTTGTTGGCAAATATTGCGCTGTTGCTTGATAGGCACTGCCACAATTGGGTATCATCTTGTCTCAGTGGTCTCAAAAAAAAAGTAAGAAATGGAAAACCATAGTGTAAATCAGTCTGTGGATATTGCCCAATACGATTGTAGCACTCACATTTCTTTAAAAGATACAGGGCCTGATTCAGAGCCGTTCGCTGCTGGCGAGCGCTCGCTCTGAATCAAGGCGGGGATTTTTTTCTATTTATTTTTTTCTTCAGGCCGCTCGCTAAGCTGTGGGTGGTCACAATTATCACGACCATCGGGCTTGCGAGGAGACCCTGTGGTAAGGGTCTCAGCTCTCGCAAGCCCTAGTGGACTTCCCGCTCTAATAGAGCAGGAAGTCCACTACTGACATCACTAGTGATCGTGCAGTCGTTTTCATGTCTGCTAGTGGATGGGCACCTTAAGGATCTGAAAGTGACAGTTGGCTTTTATTTATTATAATGTAGGAATATGGCAACTTGCAGAGCTCAAATTCTGAACAATTTTGTCATTAAACAGCCACCTCATTTTTTTTTTATTCGATTACTATAGTGTGTGTGGGGCAGTTCATTAAAAATACAGCTACTCTATTTTGTACTACAGCTTTAATGTGCTCTGTAATCATCCTGCCATGCTGGAGAGACTGTGTTACTGTCTGCAGTGGCATTTGTGCTTACTATGTCATTGTGGAGTCATGCTGGGCTTGCTATTTACGCATATCAAGCCGACACTAATTAGCAATTCACCTGCTGGACTTGATCACTCCAGTGAAAGGATGTCCTGATGATCTTTTTGCTGCAGCTTCTGACAATGCAGTTACTCTATGCCAAAGTCTGTTATTGTTCGCTTGCTCTCTGCATAACAAGCCCAGCGAATCTCCCCTATGAAAGCCTAGTCACATAACAAGAAAAGGCACTGAAGGCATAGGAAATGAGCCTATCTTAGTGATACTTAATACAGCTCATTAGGTTACACACTCATTTTGTACGTTTTAGCGGTTACAATATTTCGGATGCTAAATTTGTCATTAAAGATTATTATGTAGAGCTTAATGTGTGTGTGTGTGTGTGTGTGTGTGTGTATGTATATGTATGTATGTATGTATATATATATATATATATATATATATATATATATATATATATATATATACATATATGAGTCAGCACATCCGTGTAGTCCGTAGAAAAAAAGTGTAATAATCCAATTTGCATAGCAAGGCAATGTCAAGGTTTAGAGGGGCTTGCGGATAAATGAAATATATAGCAGAAAGTCATCATAAAAATAGCAGCAAGTCATCATGAGAAATACTCATCACAAGTCCTCCCTCCGGTGTGTAGCGCCCGACAGCCGTTTTGGTGTCAATCCGACACCTTCATCAAGGGCATGCCGTCCTTATAATATAAATTTTCTGGACATATATATATGTATATATACACTGGAATATTGTTGGATTAGCTATCTAAATGTTGCGCCATAATGTGTATAGTATTGTCTTGCCTCTAGAAATTGTTGTCCTTGTAGATAATTTTAAGGAACACAATACCAATGGAGTCACGTTTTGTGTGTCAGTGATGTTTTTAAATGTATGATGTTATTGCTGTAAATGCGTGCGGCATGTTTTTTGCTGCACAGATTTATTTTTTATGTGTTTTGTTATTGGGTTGCTTAGCAACCTGAGACGGTGACCACGTGGGGCGGGTGCGGGCGGATGACGTCATCACCCTGCGTTGGACTGTTTGGCCGCGCTGGAGGGGACTTCTCTGGCCCGCTCTGCAACAGGTGTGTCTTGTTTTAATGTTGATTGGGGCAGCTCTGGGGGTATATGTATGTATGTTTTGGTGTTTTTAGTACTGCTGTATGTCCCTGATGGGAGTTGTTCCCGAAACGTAGGATTAAAGGACGGTTTTACCCTACACTACTCAGTCTCACGAGTGCCTCCGTTTATGGATCTTTATGTGTGTGTGTGTATATATATATATATATATATATATATATATATATATATATTTTCTACTTCAGGGTCCATAGGGTATCCACAGGATACCTTGGGTATAGGTGTGACGTCAGTCGCAGGGCACCAAAGAGTTAAGCTTTCAGCCTCCCAGGATGCACTAGGTCCCCCTCCTATACCCCGCCCCCGGGCCAAGGCACCTCAGTTTAGTTTGGTGCCCGGCCGGAGTCGGGTGCACCTGTTGGAGTGGGGGCTAGAAGAGCCCCTGAAGCTTCTTCTTCATGCAGCTGTGGCTGCACATCTGGATGAACAGCATGGACTGTCAGTCCTGACGTCCATGCTGTCTTCCCTACACCCCGCCGGTACCAGAACGCCGGTACTGATCCGGGGATGCTGGTGGGCGTCTGGGGTCACAGCTAGCGGTGACCCCAGATGCTCCGGACCATGGCCGGATTCAAGGGGGACAGAGGTAAGCAGCGGGGTCCCGCGGTGGGTCCCCGCTGATCACATGGTCCTAAGTCCCCAGGCAGGGGGCTCCCTGGGGACTGGCTGCAGCGTGGAGCCAGGCAACCAACCTGCGCTTCCACTACCCCCTGGGACAGCGGACCGCAGCAGTGCGGTAGCGCTGCGGCGTCCCAGGGGTTAAATGCATGCCAGGGGAGCGCGCCTTCCCTGTCTCACAGCCGGCGCCTCCCCCGCTGCACACAGCCCTCTCTGCATGCTGCCGACTGGTCCTGTGGCAGTGCTCCTCCCCCAGGCCAGCCTCCTCTCTGCTCCTCGGCGGCCATCTTCTCCAGAACGCATGGTGAACGCTGCTGGAAGCGCTGGACGGAAGCATCGTGGTCTGGGTCCCCCCGCATACCTCTCCTCCGCTGTGGCTCAGGTCTGTGTATGCAGCGCTGTGTCCTACCAGGCCCTGTGTCTGTGTAGTTGAGTGATCAGCGCTGTTAGTGCAGGAATTGTTATTTCTCTGCATTGTATGTGACTGTGCTAGCGCTGCCTGTAACTTTTCTTCTCTAAACTGTCAGCTTTATTACTGTCCCTGTTCTTCTGCTAAAGCCCTTGCGGTGCGGTGCTGCAGGGTGGTCTCTCGCCTATTTAATACTTAATTGGTGAGAGAGGTCACATACGTGGTGCCATCATGTCTGAAAGTGATTTTCCCCTCCGGCTACAGTGTACCACGTGCAAAGTACCGTTAGCGGAGGGGGAGGGTAGCGCGGAGGGCCTTTGCCGGCAGTGTTTGTCCATGGCGCGGCCTATTACGGTTACAGCACCGGTACAGGAGCCGCCCTGGGCTTGTTTCGCTCAGGCGTTAACAGCTTTAGTGGGCCAGTTAGCTCCGCAGCCCGCGTTTACTCCGATGGGTTTGTCCCAGCAGTCTGTGGTGTCGTCACCCATGCAGGGGTTCCCACGACAATTGGTGGTACCCCACAGTCTCCCTATTTCCCCGCTCCCGGGTTCTCAGGAGCCAGCGTGGGTTAACTCCCTGACGAGTTCTGTACAGCACTTGTCGGATGTGTTGCAAGGGGAGTCTGTGATGCGGCCTCATAAAAGGCCGGTGGCGTCTCTGTCCGCTCCTTATGAGGATGACGAAGGGACGTCTGATGATGGGGAGATTCTGGATCCTTACGATCAGGAACCTCTCCATACTAAGGACGCTGATGCTAAGTCCAAAGTATATATTCCTGGACTTATTCGGGCGGTCCGCACAGCCTTGGTGATTGAGGACGAAGTTCCCCCAGCGGCTAAATCTAAGTATGCCTTTTTCAAAGATGTGAAGGGCGATGCCACAGTCTTTCCTCTTTCGGGTCAGTTGGTGGACCATTTAGAGGAGGCGTGGAAACAACCTGGCAAAAGATACCAGCCCCAGAGACGCCTGGCGGTGGCTTATCCGTTCGCGGATAATTATTTTGCTAAGTGGGAATCCCCTCCACAGGTGGATTCTCACGTGACCCGTCTTGTCCGTAGTGCCACATTGCCGATGCCATCCATGTCCTCACTTAAGGATGCTACGGACCGCAAGGTAGAAATCTGCCTGAAGTCCGCTTATTCCCTTGCAGGGGGGGCAGCACGGCCGGCTATGGCCATTTGCTGGGTTGCCAGAGCGATGGAGCGCTGGGCGGATTCATTAGAGGCTTCTTTTGAATCCGACTGTCCGGCCGAACAGGCGGAGTTGATTGGCAATCTCCGTGATTCGGCCACCTACATCAACGAGGCGGCTCTAGACATTAGTACTCTGGTGTCTAGAATTTCTTCAGCAGCGGTGGCTGCTCGTCGCACCTTGTGGCTGCGATCCTGGAAGGCGGACGCAGATTCCAAGAAAGGTCTGGAAGCGTTGCCGTTTACCGGAGAAGTTCTCTTCGGTCCGGATCTGGATAAGATTGTGGCCACGCTGGCGGCAGCCAAATCTGCTTGTCTCCCGTCGGCCGCTGCTCCTTCTGGTTCGGGACCATCGTCCTTTCGGTCATCTAGGGCCCAGGGCAGGCCCAAACCACAGTCGTTTCCTCGACAGGCTGGCCCTAAGAAATCGGTCAAGCCCCGGAAGCAGGCATGGAGTACCAGACGTCCGGCCCCCAAGCCAGATGACAAGCCTGCGGCCTGACGGTCCGGGCCTCCTTTTGGGGGATCCCAGGGTGGGAGGCCGCCTGCTACAGTTCGCCCAGTGTTGGTCGACCACTACGACAGACACTTGGGTTCTGGAGGTGGTTTCCCACGGATACGCCCTCTCCTTCCGGCACAGACCCCCGGCTCGCTTTTTCACCACGGGTCTCCCATCAGACCGGAACAAGGCTACGGAGCTGCGGAAGGTATTGCACACTATGCTCCAGGCTGGCTGTTCCATTCTCCCAGAGGGGCCAGGGTTTCTATTCAAATCTATTTTTGGTACAGAAACCCAATGGGTCATATCGTCCGATTCTCAACCTCAAAGCACTCAACAAGTCTTTGCGGGTCCCGAAGTTTCGGATGGAGACCCTACGGTCCATCATTCTGGCGCTGGAACCTGGGGACTACTTGGTGTCATTGGACATACAGGACGCTTACCTGCATGTCCCTATTCTTTTGCGCCATCAACAGTTCCTCAGGTTTGCAATCCGCAGCGACCACTTCCAGTTTCGGGCGTTACCTTTTGGCCTGGCAACAGCACCACGTGTTTTCACCAAGGTGATGGCGGTCATGGCGGCTTCTCTGCGGCTGCAGGGAGTCCGCATGTTGCCGTATTTGGACGACCTGTTATTGGTGGCAGGATCTCCAGAGCTCCTGTTACGCCACTTGGACCTGACCATTGCACTGCTGCAACGGCACGGCTGGCTAATCAACTGGCAGAAGTCCACTCTAATCCCGTCTCGGAGGATTCTGCATCTTGGAGCCTTATTGGACTCGGGACAGCAAAGGATCTTCGTGACGGAGGACAAGATCTCTGCTTTACAGTCAAGGGTGCGCAGTTGCCTGCACAGCCGCCGGGTGTCCTTACACTCGGCGATGAGGTTACTGGGCTCCATGGTGTCGGTGTTCGACATGGTGGAATACGCCCAGTTTCACTCCAGACCTCTGCAGCACCTGATCCTGTCCAAGTGGAACGGGCTGACTCAGTCTCTGAAGTCCCAGACGATTGTGCTCACCCAGGAGGTTCGCCTGTCCCTTGCGTGGTGGTTACAGACGACCCACCTCAACAAGGGACGTCCGTTCTGGGTTCCAAATTGGGTCCTGTTGACAACGGACGCCAGTCTTCGGGGCTGGGGAGCAGTTTCGGGTCCACACTTGTTCCAGGGCAGGTGGACGCCGACAGAAGCGGAGCTTCCAATAAATATCTTGGAACTCCGTGCGGTCTTCAATGCTCTCCAGCAGGCACAGCGGTTTCTCCAGGGTCGCCCGGTGCAGGTCCAGTCGGATAACGCTACCACCGTGGCCTACATAAACAGGCAAGGAGGAACTCGCAGTCGGGCGGCTCTCGTAGAGGTCTCTCGGATCCTGGTTTGGGCGGAGCGCAATCTTCCGGCCATATCAGCGGTCTTCATCCCGGGAGTGCTAAATTGGGAGGCGGACTTTCTAAGTCGCCAGGACGTTCATCCGGGGGAATGGTCCCTGCACCCGGACGTTTTTCAACTACTGGTGGACAGGTGGGGTCTTCCAGAAATCGACCTCATGGCGTCCCGGCACAACAACAAGTTGCCGGTGTACGGGTCTCGCACAAGAGACGAAGGGGCGTTTCTGGTGGATGCTCTGTCCGTCCGGTGGACGTTCCGGTTCGCATACCTGTTCCCTCCGGTCTCCCTTCTTCCACGGGTAATCCGGAAATTCAAACAGGAAGGAGGGACGCTCCTGTTGATAGCTCCCGCGTGGCCCAGACGGCACTGGTTCTCAGACCTTCAGGGTCTGTCCGTGGACAGTCCTCTGCGGTTGCCGCTACGACCGGACCTTCTGTCTCAGGGTCCTTGCCTTCACCCGGACCTGACTCGGCTGTCTTTGACGGCGTGGCTGTTGAGACGGCCATGCTGAGGTCCCGGGGGTTTTCCAGCTCTGTGGTGCGTACCATGTTACGAGCTCGGAAACCGTCTTCCGCGAGGATATACCATCGCGTGTGGCATACGTTCTTCCAGTGGTGTCGACCGAGAGGTTATGCACCGCGGGAGTTTCGTCTGTCTCGGATTCTCGCCTTCCTGCAAGCGGGACTAGATCATGGGCTTCGCCTTGCTTCTTTGAAGGTACAGGTTTCGGCCCTATCTGTCTGGTTTCACCGTAGGATTGCTACAATCCCGGATGTGCGCACCTTTATGCAGGGTGTTCTCCGCATTCAGCCGCCCTTTGTTCCACCTGTGGCGCCTTGGGATTTGGCTGTGGTCCTGAGGGCTCTCCAAGGACCGCCGTTTGAACCACTGGGCTCAGTGGATCTTAAATGGCTAACAGCTAAGACTGTTTTCCTTCTGGCCATTGCTTCGGCCAGACGTGTTTCTGAGTTAGGGGCTCTTTCTTGTAGACCCCCTTTCTTGGTTTTTTATGGGAACAGGGCAGTGCTCCGCACTCGGCCCGAGTTTCTTCCCAAAGTAGTTTCCCAGTTTCATGTTAACGAGGAAATAGTTGTTCCGGCCTTTAACTCACCGGGTCTTTCCGTGGGTGAGGCCTCTTTGGATGTTGTGCGGGCCTTAAGGACTTATGTTGACCGCACTTCTTCGTTTAGGAAGTCGGACGCTTTGTTTGTCCTCTATGGCTTCCGTAAAAAGGGTTGGCCTGCTTCAAAGCAAACTTTGGCAGCCTGGATCCGTATGGCTATTTCTGAAGCTTATCTTCATGAAGGCCTACCGGTCCCTCCTTCTCTGAAGGCTCATTCCACTAGGTCTGTGGGTCCTTCGTGGGCAGCTCGACGTGGTGCCTCGGCAGTTCAGATCTGCAAGGCTGCTACGTGGTCTTCTGTCCATACCTTCGTGAGGTATTACAGGTTTGACACCTTCGCCTCTCAGGATGCTTCCTTCGGGCAGCGGATTCTCCTTTCTGCACAGGAGCGTCCCCACCCTTAAAGGATACTGCTTTGGGACATCCCCAAGGTATCCTGTGGATACCCTATGGACCCTGAAGTAGAAAATATGAGATATGGTAAGAACTTACCCTTGTTATCTCTATTTCTACGAAGTCCATAGGGTTCCACAGGACTCCCGCCCTGTCGCACCTGTGCTGCAGATGGGCTTTGCTCTGGTCACCGGTTTTCCGTCTCCCTCTGGTGAGAATGTGATTCTTGTATGTGTCCAGATCTTTGTTCTCTCTCTTCCTTCTCCTCCTCCGGCCTATGGCTTGGTAACTAACTGAGGTGCCTTGGCCCGGGGGCGGGGTATAGGAGGGGGACCTAGTGCATACTGGGAGGCTGGAAGCTTAACTCTTTGGTGCCCTGCGACTGACGTCACACCTATACCCAAGGTATCCTGTGGAACCCTATGGACTTCGTAGAAATAGAGATAACAAGGGTAAGTTCTTACCATATCTCATATTTTATACACATGTATTTATGTGTGTGTGTATATATATAATATATATATATATATAATGTATACACACCACGATATGTTTATATGTATTTTGCACCGCACCCCTCTCCTTACGTTTGGTTAGGCGGGACATGTGCGGGCAATCATACTCTGAGTACAGTATGGGTGATTTCACTTAAGTGTAGGTTATCCCTGGAGATGCAACAAAATTAGACTCAAGACCCATCCCATGACAGTTTCTTGAGAGACTCTTACAAATACTTGAGGGCATCTGCAATGATATTCCATGCCATGATGATGATGAGGACTATCTGCAGCATTGTCTGGCTTATGATTGGCTGTCTGCGTATTGGCCTATTTAGCTGTCACTAAATTCAGTACTGTAGCATTGTGGCTGTATTATATCAACTTATGGATGTCTATTCACATTATATATTTGGACTACTGCAGGAAGAAACAAATCCCATTTATTTTTTTAAAGGTGTAAACAACATATGTAGGTGCTTATATGTAATTTGATTTTTTATGGAAAATGCAACTTGCAATTACTAATAACTGTCAAGACACTATTCTCTTGTGCTGCAGCATTCATTACTGCATAGCGTATCAGCATATTTATTGCTTGGAGTCACTGGGCCTGACAGTAAGTTTGAACGCAGTTGGTCCAACTGTGTTCAAACTCAGCGTTATTACTATATTGTATTGTGCACAATAAGGGTAGTGCGATTTTTAGCATTTACGACTAACGCTGTCATGCAGCATCTCTACCATATCTTTAGCCATAAGCATACACATGCATTTTGAGATATGTGTGACTCAACATACACATGTAAATATATCCAACTCTAAATGACATTCAAAGTGTTTGCAATGTATATTGAGCTGTGAAACCTGTTGTACCAGATTATCCACTGCAGCGTAATCAGCCTAGTAATTCCAGTGTGTCTTTTCAGCTGTGGGACGTAGACTCCAGGAAAAAAATAGCAGACTTCAATGCCCATTTAAGTTGGGTTCATTGTGTCAAATTCTCTCCTGAGGGGTCTTCGTTCTTGACATCTTCAGATGACCAGACTGTGAAGGTATGTTACCCTTTTGAAGTAGGTAATTTCCAATTGTTTTTATGTTATTTCAGAGCACAGTGGCAAATGCAAGATTTCTAGAGGGAGATTTGCAAATGTTTGATTTTGGAATGGTTGTGGCCAGCAGGGGCGTATCTACCCATCGGCCAGGATGGCACTCGCCAGGGGCGCCGACCAAAGGGGGGGCACCGTCCGGCAGTGCCACCAGCAACCAAGGGGTGGACAAGTACCCTGGCCCCACAAGTGTAGGGCAGACCGCAGTGAGAGCGGTCTGCCCTACACCGTTTACAAACACACATCTGCCAGCGGCGGCTGTGGGTTTATAATAGCAGCCAGCTAATGAGAGTCAGGCAGACTCTTATTTGCTGCTGCGTCGTCCGCGGAGGGAGCCGGCTCCCCCCGCAGCATGTGATGGGAGAGACGTTATACGTCATGACGTCTCTCCCATGCAGGAGAAGAGCAGCCGGGACTCAGTCAAAGCAGACAGCGGCTGTCGCGTCAGGAGCGGGGATCAGGTAAGTTGAATTTTTTTTTTGTTCTTTGTGTGTGTAAGCCTGGCACTACAGGGGGGGCACTGAAATAGGGCGTGGCAGCTACTGGGGGCACTTTATGCAGGGGTGCCCGTTACTGGGGGGGTACTGTATAGGAGTGGCCACTACTGCGGGCAATTTATGGGGGTGGCCACAACTGGGAGCACTGTATAGGGGTGGCCACTACTGGGGGCAATTTAGGGAGTGGGTGGCCACTACTGGGGGCACTGTATAGGGGTGGCCAATACTGGGGGCAATTTTGGGGGGTGGCCACTACTGGGGACACTATATAGGGGGGACTACTACTGGGGGCACTGTATAGGGGGGGTCTACTACTGGGGCTACTACTGGGGGCACTGTATAGGGGGGGCTACTACTGGGGGCAATGCAGCATAAGGGGGATTATTACTGGGGGATTACTATTGAGGGCACTGCATAGGGGGGGGTGGGGGGTGCCAGTCCATTACATTGCCAGGGGCGCCTGGATCACTAGATACACCCCTGGTGGCCAGCCTATGATGAGGGTATAATCAGCACTTAACAAGCTACTGTCTGCCTTTTACAACGTGCAGTGTATGTAAAACTTCAAACATACACTGACGTGCCAAAAGTTATGGGATAGGTGCCCAGTATTGCGTTGGACCCCCTCTAGCTCGGTGAAGTGCAGCAACTCTATGTGGCATTGATTTCACAAGTGGACGGAAGACCTCTGGAGAGATGTTGACCCATGCCGTCTGGATAGCTTCCCAAGGCTCCCTGATAATTTGTAGGTGCATGATCTTGGGTGCCAATGGCCCTCTCCACAATGTCCCATAAATTCTCAGTTGTCTTCATATCGGGCGAACGTGGTGGCCACACCATTTGTCGGAACTCTCCAGAAAACTGGGACTGATGACATGGTGCATTATCCTGCTGGAATATTACATCGTTGTGATGGTACGTGAAGTCCCTGAAGGGCTGCAAATGGTCATCAAGCAATGCAACGTAGCAGTTACCGGTCAATGATGTGTTCAGGCAGAGTCAACCCATGCAACATGAACACACCTCACAATATTGGAACTGCCACCAGCCTGCTCGGTGCTTTGTTGACAACTTGGGTCCATGGCCTAATGAGGTCTGTGCAACACCAGAACCCTACCATCTGCCTGAAACAACTGGAACCGTGACTCATCGGACCATGCCACATGTTGCCAGTCCTCCAGGGTCCAATTAGCGACATCACAAACTCGGGTGAGGCACGTGTCCTGTGTCAGTGTTAACAGGGGCACTCTGGTGGATCTTATGCTCCCATATCCCATGGAGGCTAGAGAACACTGCACTGACCTGCTGGATACACGCCTGGTACCTCCTGTATTGAATGTGGATGTGATTTTGTGCCTGTGTCGCTTGTCTCTTAACATGGACAATTTTGTCCAGACGACGCTGATCACGATCATTAAGTACCCGTGGTTTGCTGCTGCATGGTCCACGGTGGGTGGTAATGCCTTCCACGAGGTATTCACGGTACACATGTGACACCGTCTATCAAGGAATGTTGAATGTCCGTGCAACTTCGGAAATGGAATGTCTCATCCTTCAGACACCCACTATCATGCCCCGTTCAAACAATGATAATTCACGTCGCATTGCCATAAACATCCTAGCCGGTGTTCAACTGACACATGAGATGTCATATTACAACTGATTCAGGTCTGGACATTTCCAAGCCACCACAGTACGGTAGTACCTTTTACCATTACCTTTACATACTGCTGTCCCATGACTTTTGGTATTCCAGTGTATAATTTGTCAGCAATCCCAGTAAGCTGTTAGATGCTGCAGTAGGGCCTGGTTCTGGTGGACATTTCTTTACAAAAACACACCGCAGTGCATTCCTAATCACTGAGAAAATTAGCATCTGATTCCAAGATGATGTGGGGGAATTGAGTTGGTGCAATTATTCAGGGGGCCATGAATGCTATCCAGAAGTTTCTCTAAGGACTGAACTTTACGATACTTTTTATCATTGCACCTAATTGAGATTATGAAGGCCTATGGATAATACCTTAAAGCAGTTTAATAATGTAAAAGACAGTGACCATTAGTCAGATTTGTACACAATTACTTCTGCAGATAGATCTTGCAATTTTAATCAAACTGAGCATGCATTGGGGCCTGCATATGCAGCTTAAAGAAATGACAATTGATTCAGAGTCATATGGGTCTTAATGGTATCACCACTTGCGTCTGAGTGTGTGTAAGTAGGCAGCAACTGGGTGTTTGCATGTTGGAGCAGTGTGCCACGGGTGGGTAGAGGGAATTGCAGGCTATTCAGAGGTGAGCGTATGCAGAGATGTCTAGCACCATGGAAAGTGCTGGTGCAATTTATATTGATGATGATTATGATGATGATGATGGCAGGCTGCTCTCACCAACAGAATGGAAAGGATGGTGTGGTGCCATAGATGTGGCCAACTCTGAGTACAAGTGGATATCTGCATTTATTTCTAAGCTCAGAAGGCGCCTGCAACTGTGAACTATGACCAGTGTGCCTGAACCACAATTCACAGCTAAATGCAGTTTTTAATTAAATACAACTCAGGAAAATCTATGCTATATTATGTGCAGCAACCACAGTGTCCCCTATTTTGAAGGTTGCTAACAGGTCTCTAGATTCACCATTACTGTGGCAACTTCAACTCCTTTTTCCAGGGGCCTAACTAGAACTTTATGGGTCCTATAGCAACATTTTGAAGGGACCCCCGGTGTTTTTAGAGATGCATTGGTCCGCAGAGGTTTCTGACAAACAGGTCCCAAAATGCCACACTGTAGTGCCCTCCCAGTTCCCATTATGACACACTGTAGTGTCCTCAGGTCACATTATGCCAAACTGTAGCGCTCCCAGGTCCTATTATGCAACACTGTAGCGCCCCCAGGTCCCATTATGCCACACTGCAGTGCCCCCAGTTCACATTGTCACACAGTGCCACCACATCATATTACCAAGATGTTCGGCACTGATACTGATGTAAGCATGGTGCACTATAGTTATGCCGTTGCATCTTTCTTCACTTAACTGTTTAGTAATTAGTATTTTCTAAACAACATGAAGGAATTATATAGGGTCTTCAATGCGGAATTGGTATTTAATGCCGGGGGCTGAATAGCCACCGGATCAAATACCGACAGCAGAACCCTGACGGACCTAATACCCGACCGGGGCTGGTAAGTAACCTAACCCTCCCTAATCCTAACCCTCCCTTAGTGGTGCCTAACCCTCCCTTAGTGGTGCCTAACACTAACCTCCCCCACGTTCGTGCCTAAACCTAACCCCGTCGGGATTTCGAGTCCCCTGTAGTCCCCTGTTGTGCTGTCAGTGTCGGGATATCGGTGGGTGGGATAGCGGCCGCCGGTATCCTGTCTGCATCCCCTTCAATGCATGGCACAAACCAAGTTTTGAACTTTAAATGTTTCTTTAAATGGAAGTCCTGCGGTGTAAACACTTATATAAAACAAAACATGATGAATTTTATTCTTTTTTTTTAACATTGAAATAAAAACAGCTGTGGGAAACGAATAAAGTGTGCAAGCAATCGGTCACTATCCTAAAGCGAGAATTTGATGTAGCAGTCAGTGAAGATGAAGTGTTTGTTTTAGCACCAGACAAGGAAGATCAGTTACTGGTGAGTACTTAATAATAATAATAATAATAATAATAATAATAATATTAATAATATACATATCTTGTATTTGTATTTGTTCAAAAAACCATAAAGCAAAATTTACATTTATTGCTGCGTGCTAGAGATTTTATCATACATCTCAAAGCCACACACTCTCTATGGCCCTCATTGAAAGGCGGTCGTAAGAAGCGATCGCTCTCTCTGAATGAGGGCGGCCGCTTCTTTTTTTTTTTTTAGTGCGGCCTCCTGGTCACTAGCTAAGCTGTGGGCTACCACCCACAGCTTAGTGACCGACCAGGGTGATGGTCGCGATGGACAGGACCATCGCGACCATCGGAGCTTGCGACGAGACCCTAAGGTTGGGTCTCGGCAACCGCAAGCCCCAGGGAGCTTCCTGCTCTGATCGAGCAGGAAGCTCCCCACTGACATCACTGCTGATGTCAGTGGGGCCGCCCCCAAACGGCAAGCGTTCCGTCGGGAACGCCTCCTTTTGGCCGGCCACCCCCCCCTGCCCACCTCCCAAACGGGGCGAGCTGTCAATCACCATTGAGAGCTCGCTCCCTTTGGTGCGAGACTTGTACCGACATACGCATGCCCAGTGGGCAAACATGGACCCAGTTGCGAGCGCTCAGCGCTTGCGACCGGGTCTGAATAAGGCCCTATATCCTTTATGTCCTTTGGTAACCAGTTGTGAAGAATAGATGCAATAGTTGCTCTGATCCTTGTGTTTGAAAACCTTTTAATTTTCTTTTTCTGTATAATTTTGCAAATCTCGGTATAGCCAGTCTTATGTTTTTTCTTTTTGCAAATCCAAGTCGGCAGAAAGCTGTAATCACATTTACATAAATTGCAGTACTAACTGAAAGTATTCAATGCGTGGAGAGGATAGGTGGGTGGATAATCTTTTGGCTCTCTTATGTATGTCTGCTGACGTATTCACGCATATATTTGTCATAAATATAATGAGATAAGATTATGGCATGATGGATATATCTTTATCTTTGATATTTTTATCATGTTTTTCTTACTTGCAGTTCTTGTGATTGTAACAATTTTGTTATCTGAAATTATTGTATAATTTTGAGGAAACGTTAATTTGTAATTGATAATCCCACTTGTCACGTGGATTAACAAGAAAGATACTGATTTACCGAGTTACTGATCTTTGTAATACTATCTTTATATATTGTCAGTTAATTAGCGGAAAGACTGGAAATGTTGTTTGTCAAAGCAGCAGGCAGGAGTCCTCCTTAACATGTTGCTGCCTAAGTTCTGACCATCGCCTGGCGGCTGTGGGTAGGGAAGATGGAATTGTGCAGGTAAGTCCGCTCTCTATGAGCATGTGTGTTCTGTGCTTTTTCTCATGACACCTTATGTTTAACAACTCGTAGAGTTCCTGAAGGCAGGAGACAGTAAGGGCACATGCAGCTCCTATAGGAAAAGACATTTTTTAATATTGCGAAGTATATAATGCATTGGTCTATAATGACACACATCAGGAGATGGCAGGAAAACAGCCTTATTAAGGGGGGGATGTATCAATCCTTGGAGGGTGATAAATTGGAGAAAGATAAAGTACCAACCAATCAGCTTCTAACACAGCCTGTAAAATGACAGAAGCTGATTTTATTTCCCTCTGAGGTTTGATACATCTCCCCTTATTACAGTTATAACCTAGATACTGTTGTCACTACCAAAATGTAGACTTAAACTACAGTATTGTGATGAACATTTTCCTATACTATTACCTTCATGCATCTCAAATAAGATATTGGGGGAGATGCACTAAGCCTTGGAGAGTGATAAAGTACCAACCAGCCAGCTCCTAACTGTCAGTTTACAGGCTGTGGGCCTAATTTATTAATGAGTTTTATAATTCACAACGAGTGATTAAACTATGTGTATGATAATGGTGCTCCAGCCAATCAGCTCCCAACTGTCAACTATTTGAAAAATTACACTTGATTGGCTGGAGCACCATTTATCATACGCGACGAGTTTTATTACTCGTAAATGATAAAACTCGTTGATAAATGAGGCCCTGTGTTTGAAAAATGACGGGAGCTGATAAGTTGGTACTTTATGTCTCTCCACTTTATCTCTCTCCAAGGCTTAATGCATTGTATTTTCACTACCATAGGTGTAATGTAGACTACATAAAATGTGCTAGTGCGAGGGTTAGAGCATTAGGTGTGTATGGAGTGTGCCAATAATTGAGAGGAACACACTATAATGAACACCTCCTCAATGCTTAGTTATGGTTGTCGAACCTCCATGCTGCCATTTATATGGGTGCATTTGGAAGAAATAAAAGATACCGGATGTTTGATGTGCACAATCTTGCAGTTATTAGGTGATAAAAATAGTGTGCAGATTGGTGATCCACTGTGAGCCATGCTGGTGTTAGCATCTGCTCCTGCCCGACGGCTGCTGTGCTCTAAGTTCATCCCAGTTACAGAACAAAGATTTTCTGTATAAAATCCATCCTACTGGAATAATGCTTTCAGCCACACAGCTTCACTTTATTCCTAAACATCAACTGAAATTTAAATAATGTTAGTGGTATGGAAAATTGAGACAGGACAATAGCCACCTGCTTTGAAAAATAAAAAAAACCCACTTTCTTTCAGTTGTTTTTAATTCCCTTTAAAACCCTGGTTTTATAACTCAGCAGGGTGGCATTTTTCCTGCCATAATCTTTAATTTTCAATAACCAATTTGTTCTTTCTGCTTGAATAATATAGTGTGTATTTAAAGGATAATGTTACTGAAATAGGTGCAAAGCTATTTCTAGGAAACCTGAAAACACAGTCGTTGAATGTCACATTCATGTTAAGATTAAACTTTCTTTGTAAGATGTTTCTGTAATTTGGTATTATTTCATTAGCATTTGGTTGCTAAAGGATTTGACTAAGTGATTTTAGCTTTTTGCAATATTTTATTTGTATTATTCAAATAAAGTTCATCTACGCAGTAACTGCCTCATAATCTCTTGTCTGGAGGAAGATTAATGTGATACACATTGAAGATGTTACTGGGCAAATGTTCACTCTGTGGGGTATACTTACTAAAGTGAGAGTTTTTAGAAGTGGAGATGTTGCCCATAGCAACCAATTAGATTTTACTTATTTAACTAGCACCTAGAATCTGGTTGCTATTGGCAACATTTCCACTTCTAAAAACGCTCACTTTAGTACATTTACCCCAGTGTGTATTTTCCGTGACTCCATCACTCTTATTGGAACATTTATTATGTTTAAATATGTTCTTTACAAATTTAAAGTTTACAATTTAGGTTCCTATTATAGTTACTACTCATGTCACAAAACCCAAGCAATGGTGGATGGTTGGCTATATGGTATTTATCTGCACAAACTGCCACTCACTTCTGTCTCTTTTGTTTGGGGACAGGTGTTTGACTTGGTCACTGGCACATTTCTGCAGCGCTTAAAGGGTCATAGTGGGACTGTCCAGCACTGTCAGTTCACATCCGATGGGAAAAAACTTGTCTCATGCTCAGATGATGCCTCCATCAGGGTAAGTCTCCTTATTAATCAATAACATTGTCCTTTATGGAATGGGTATGAAGTCCCAGGCTGCTGAATAGCCGCCGGTTCATATCCAGACCCCAGCTGCCCGAAGGGAGAAGATCCCGACAGGGCAGGTAAGTACCCTATCCGTCCCCCCTAGTGCCTAACCCTAACTTCCCCCTGGGGGTGCCTAACCCTAACCCCGCTTTACCATACCCTAAACCTAACCCACCCAGAGGGGGGCCTAACCCCAACCCTCCCCCCTAGGTGTGCCTAACCCTAACCTCCCCTACCAAAACCTAACCCCCCCCCCTCTCTTATGGCTACCGCTAGGGGTGCCCCAGACTTACCTCGATCAGGCTGGCGTTCCGGCGTTCGGATTAAGATAGGCGCTGGTATTTCGATGCCTATCTTAAGTCCCTTATCGGAATTCGGATTTTCGGTATTGAGATCAGCTGTCATAACTACATCCCGTCCTTTATATTGCAGCCTTTATTTCAATCCGTTCCTCTTGTTGTGCAGTGGAACAGTAAAACCCAATAGGAATTAGTTTTTAATTTCTAAACGCTTGTTATAGAAAAAAAGCTCATTCCTTCAATAATTCCAGGGACAGTAGTACAGGCTTGGTCATGTCACACTTCTCTTAGCGTGTAGAATTATTTTAATTGAATTCTATTTATGACGTGTTTCCATATCTAAAGACTTAGAGGTGTATTCAATATGAAACGTTAACTTCACTGTCGAAGTTAACGTTTCATATTGGAGTTTTTTTCTGCGTTAAGGTATGGTGCGCGCTCCCGCTTATCCCCGTATTCAATATAAAAATAACGAAAACGGGAAACTCCGAAGTTGGATTTGCGTAAAGTTACGAAGTTTTCCTTAAAATGATTGTAAGACCCCCCTAAAGTTGTAAAAACATGGGGGATCACTATGGGTACCCCCGTTTTAGCATTTAATTGAAAGTCAGGGATTTAAATATCCGCAACAGGTGTATTTTTCCCGACATTGAAGAAGTGATGCAGAAGAGAACTTAGGTTATTTATTTATTTATTTTTTTAAGTGGTCCCATCAAATTTGGGGGACATGAAAATGGGTACTAGCATATTTTTATGTCCCTAAAGTAAGTTTTTAAAAATTCGGCATTTGTGCACCTGCCGCTATAATTCTATTCTTCAAAACACCTGCCGCATACTTGCAGAATAGCCCTGAACCTATTTCCCTATTGTTTAAAAAAAAAATCCCATTTTTTGTTTTTTTTGCACCCCAAGTTTTAAATAAATTTTTTGGGGTGTCCCTATTTTTTTTTTTTTTTTTTTACTTTTTTTGACACAGTTCTTTTTTAAATGTCATTCTCAGGGGTGCAGGCTATTTTTTTTAAGCCTGCACCCCTAAACCCCAATTCTGCACTTTTTTTCGACACCTATTCAATGGTGAAAAGTTATCCCCGTTTTTTAACTTCGACTTTTCAAAAATGCGATAAGTCTTTGATATTGAATACAGTGTAAGAGTCAAACCTGCGATAATGACGTCATACCTCCGATATTAACGCAAAAACGATGTTATCGCACCCATATTGAATACCCCTGTTAGTGTTGTTTCCTTTCTATAAGCAACATGCACATGAGTGAAGTTTGCTTTGAGAGGAGTGAGGTTTAGTTTTCTTGTGGCTGATCGGGCACAGTGCATCACACAGAGAAACAATTGATAAAATAGCTTAGAAGAGATGCAGAAATACATAGACCGTTCTGGCTAGTTCATATTATTAAAAACAAAGTGTACAATCCTTGCTATATAAAACGTGGCCAATGTACGTTTTCACGCACATGTCTCATAATATCTCTTCACAATATAATATACTGTTTTGGGGTCCTTAGTCAAAATATATTCACTTTGGAGTAAAATATACTTTGAAATAATATACATTCCAGATAACATCCTGTATGTTTACTGTATCAGCAATGTGATGCCCAGATTCTTCTCTTATGCATAGGATTGTCCAATAAAACAGTAACTGTGAATGTTCTAAGTGTACTGTACATCACATGCTGTACTGTAATATGGGATATGTTACGCTGCAGGTTTGGGACTGGATGTCTGGAGATTGCTGTACACTACAAAGGCACAAAGAAGCTGTGAAGTGTTTTAGAATTTTGCAGAATTCAAAACTCTTGTCTTGGTCTTTTGATGGGACAGTGAGGGTAAGGAAAGCAGGGTTTATCTTTGCAAATGGAAAATAAATGATGCTCTCACTGGGCTCTGATTTGTTTCCTCTGTTCAGTGTGAGTTATTATATAAACTAAGTTTTATTACACTGGAGTTAAAAGGAAAACTGTTAAATACACTCCGTGTACTTTTAACAAGATCTTTAAAGGACAGCATAAACTTATAATAAAATCAATTATACTGTTGTTACCTTGAATTTGCCAAGCAGCATTTATTTATTCTATTGGTGAATTTGTTTTCATTTCATAGTATTCCTGCCTGTGTTTATGGGTACTGACAACAGAGCTATAGCGTGTGGCTGTCCACCATATTTGGAAGGCACCCAGAGCCTTGTATTGTGCATGACTTTGTTCTCCTGTGTGACTTATGATAAATAACCAATCTGGAATAGCTATTAGGTATACCGTGCAGCAGCTAGGAGAAAAGGAGCGCTAATGCTGGCCCCCATACATTCCTATATAATTCCGTTGAATGTGTTGGTTATTTGAAGTACTGAAACCAAACAGAAAAGATAATCTTTACCAGACTTGGTTCAAAAGAATCTCCAGTACACGGTCACCTGCTAAGTGAAGATGAATGCGCGGCCTCATACCCACTTACTGAAGGAAATGATATCCTCTGGGAACCACTGAATGATGGTATTACTTCAAGATATCAAACTCTGAGGTGATATTGGAAAGGTTAAAACAATTTTCCTGTAATGTATAAGTGAAGGGAACAGTTATTTGTGCCCTGTCCAGTTATTTATTCAGCCATACACGGCTGTGTGGTCAGATTCACAGTGCTCCTTCTCTAATAGAAAACACTTAAGCTGGGTACACACTAAACAATATATTGGACGATTTGTTGTTTCGAGGCGAATCCAAACGACAAATCGTCCACGTCGTCCATTCTGTATGCACTATTGTGCGCTCCCATGCGTCGTTCATCGCACCTTGCAGATCTGAAGATATCTTTAACGATTTGGTTTAAATAGTCTAGTGTGTGCGCCTAACCAGACGACCAGGCGATATGTTAACGATCAAACGATGCAAGATATATCGTTCGGACGTTTTGAAAGATTGCACAGTGTGTATGCACTATATAGTTTGTTTTTGGGGTTCAAGGGAAATCTGATCAGTCATCATTGCGTCGTTTGCACATCGTCTAGTGTGTACCCAGCTTTAGTTATGGGACCTTTCTGTAGTGTATTGAATTACAGTTTTGTGTTGCTCTTTCCAAGTTTTAGAATGAGCCGATTCAGATAGTGTTACAGTTATTTATATGTTGCAGATATGGGACCTTCTCAATGAGAACAAAGAGGAGGAATTTGAGTGTCATGCCGGTGCTGTTCTTTCTTGTGATGTTTCACCTGACTTGTCAACATTTGCATCTACTTCAGCTGACGAGACTGCAAAGGTACAGAACACAGCACCAGGATAGAGTACAAAGCGCCGGCTTTGGGTAAAAGGCACTAGGAAACAGTATAGGGTGCCAAGTTACTGTGTATATATAGCTTTAGGGTGCAAGGTGCCAGGGATCTGTCCCAAGGACAAATGCACAACCGAGAGTGCCAAGGGTACAGTACCAAGATACAAAGTGCAGTGTTACAATATAGAGTCCCAATTAATGATACAGCGCTCTGAATTATAGTACAGAAGACTTTGGTACAATATAGATTGCTAGGTTACAGCACAGAGCGCCACATTACAATTTACAGTGTCAAATTCAAGAACATTGCGCCATAGATACAATACACAGTATTTGTTACATGTGAGGAGTACACTCAAGCAAGTGTAGGATTGTATTGTTCCTCTATCTATATTCTATCAGTAAAGGCTCAAGGCTGCAAGCTCTTGTTACAGATTTCTCGCTAGTAGTGCCAACTAGGGCATGAGGAAGGGTGTTACTCCCAAACATCAACTGGAGCTTTACATAACTACAGCCGGTGGTCACTTCAACCGGAGTAACCATTTTTTTACGAATAGCACTTTTTATTACAACAGCATCCTATTAATACATGTGGTGCATCGATTGTGCCTGTCGCATGAGTATCTAATTACATTTTCGGAAATGCTTCAGTGTAGCCTCTATTTATGTACTTGTCCTTTTTATCAAGGGGGGGGGTAGTTATTAACCAAGTGTAACTGTAGATGTATTCTAGGAAGAAAGAAGGAGAAGCCCAGTTTGTTAAGAACTGATATGTATTACTAGACCCCAATTGGGTAAGCAGGAATGGTCATACACATTATATTTAATACAGAAATAGATCTGTCACTATTCTCAAGTTCTGCAGTGTACATTTGCAGAATGCCCACTAGGGGGAGCAATACTCATAGAACTGTTCCAAATTTACGTTATATACCTGGCTGAGCTGAAATATGACATAAGATTTATCTATTATTGTTAATTATATAATTTACTTTAAAAGCCATTTCACAGTGTTGTACAGTTGTAGAGACTTAGCATTTATAAACTGCTTCAGATTGTAGAGAGGGCTCTGTTTGTGAGAGCTTACAATCTAATTATGTTCACAGAATTTCTGTGCCAGTCTATTCTATATTATTTTAAGTGATGAAAATAATATAACAATATAACCATTATTCTCCTTTAAAATAGCAATAGGTTTAATAATGATAGAATGAATATTAGTGGAAACTAGCATGCTATTACAGCATATGCCTATAATGTTTACCTCCTCACCAATGATGTCATATATTTGTAATTGATAGCATCTGCGTGAATATTGGTGCAGCTCGCAAACTAACAGCCTCCACTTAAGTAGTGACAACACCTCCAGCAAAATGTCATTTGGGAAAAAAATGTATAGAAATGTAAATTAATGTTCCTTGTATTTTAGATTTGGAGATTTGCTGGATCTTCTCTCCTCCATGAACTGAAAGGTCACCACAGCTGTGTACGATGCTGCAACTTTTCTTCTGACAACAACTATTTAGCAACTGGTGCTGACAACGGTGAAATCATGGTATGCTATGTAATGATGTATATGAAGCAAATAGGAGCTTTGACTATTATTCGGGAGTCCGTAGCAAGAAGTCTCTGCAAATATTGAAAGTTTAGTTCTTTTTCTAGGTTCAGACATATAAAACGATGTTAAAAATTGAGATTTGGCTACAAGATGCAATATGTACTTTAAGATAAGTGTAACAGAAATAATGTGTCTTTGATATTTACTATAATATATTCATTTTTATCCAGTTTAAAAATGACCTGTCAGTACTAGGTTCTCTGATGTCTGTTTTATATGTCCTACTGGTGATATCCCCAGAAGCAGGTAAATTGCATGTACATCGCTAGCAGATTAAGGGCTCTATTTATCATTAAATATTTGCGGCATATTGCCTAAAATTGGTTATACCCAGATGTTCTATGAAGTGATTGCAGCAAATCTCTCCGACATCTGCTGTGGTCCCTCCATATCAGACAGCAGCCGCAACCCCTATAGGTTTCTATGTGGGTTGCAAAGCTGTCAGGTTTACTAAGCTTCATTTGCTAAATTTACCAGGAGAGGGTTCTCCTCGGCAATGGCCAATGCGCATGCGCAGAATTCTCGAAAAGGGACTACTGATACGGTCATTTCACTCCAAGCACATCACAGGGATGGGCTCCAGAGCCTGCATATCCTATTTAATACATTAGGGCGGTATTATCACATACTGCAATGCGATCATGGGCACTAGTATCGTGCCCAGATTGCACTTAGTATGTGATTATTAATAAATGGGCCCCTAACTGGCTGCATTACCTATGTGAAACGAGTAGTTATTAGAGATAACAGAGCTCAATACTTGTGACCTGGATAAAGAGAAGTTACACCCGAAGAGGTAACAAAACATGCCACCCTTGCTGAGATCAATAGGTGTGTACCTTTCCGTGGTTCATAGTGGAGATAGGGAATGTCCTTGGGCCTGTGTAGCAAAGGAAAGCACTACAGATGGGCTCTAGGTGCTCAGTAGAAGTTCTAGAACATAATGAAGAACAAATACAGGATTTTCAGCCCTACTTTACCTACAGAGAGTAGTCCTAAGCACATAACTATATAACCTAAATATAATATGGCCAAGCACCTAAAAGATGATAATGTTTGGTGCAAACACAAGACCACTGTGAGATCATGAGCAGACATCTAAAACACTTACTGACGTTTGATTGAAGATGTCTTGAAAATATCTTTTACATGTTTATGTCCATTATTACTATGTATCATCTCTTCTACAATGACAAATAGAAGTGCACTTTATTCCTACTCTGAGTATCCGGGGCAGCTGCTGGCATTTCAAGGAGCCAGTTGTCGTCTTAGCGTTTACAAAACTCCATATCATTACTACTTCTTTTCTTTTCCTTACAAAACTGGATCAGTAGCCCTGACGATGTACTGTTTTATCATCTGAAATACATTCTTATGAAACATGACAAGGAAATTGGTTATTTGGATTTTGAAGTATATCATTTTGATGTTGACCTTATGATTGTCTAAACTTTTACTGTCTAAACTTTTACTGTCTAAACTTTGACTATATCCCATTTTGTAGAAGTCCCATCGATAAATATAACATCCTTCTGTTTGGCAGATTTGGAGCGTGCAGAGTGGAGAACTTCTCAGACAGTGTCGTGAGATATCTGTGAATAAAGAGGATGGCTGGGTGACAGATATTCACTTCTCTCCTGACAGTAAATTAATAGTATCCTCTGGAGCATATGTAAAAGTAAGCCATATGTCTAGGATAAATGGTCACGCTAGAGGCACTCATCTAATATGTTCAGAAATCCGTTAAGGCATATAACCCTCAGAATAGTTCTTACTAACCCGCATCCCCATGCCAGCTAGAAAACCCATCGTGTTCACAAGCCAGGATCGCAATATAGTTCAGGAGACCTCATCAAAGTGGACTGGTTGTGGGGTCAGAACCACTACCAGTCCCCATGATGACAACCAGCAGAAGAAGGAGTTTCAAAGAGCGATATTTCAGTGTGGGAATAGTACATGAACATTTAGAACACTCCTCACTGGTGCTTACTTTGTAGACAACAAAAAATAAGTAAAACTCTTATAACATAAGAAGTGGAATGCAAACATTTCTGACATATTCTGGGATGACTGTAAGGATTATTTTTCAACATTGAAGACCTGCCTTACTGCTCCTTCCAGCATAAATTATTCCCAATAGTTCTAGATTTTCTCTGTAGACAGGCCAGTATTTGGGGACAGGCAAAAGATGCCTGGTATTAGGGACTAGAAAGGATCAGCCATTTTTTATGTGTGCTATGTAAATTACTGCACCACTTCCAGTCCACAGACAAAAGTATAGGATCTGTAATTGTGCTCTGACCACAGTCCTGATATTGATTCCTGAAAGTTCTGATATACAGTTGCTGCAGGGTTTATTGTTAAGGGGATAAAGTAGGTAACAATGCTGTCTCCTGAATGGTGCCAGATGAATATACAGGCTTACAATGTATGGTATTAATATTGTATATGAGCATAAATAAACATGGGCTTGTATTATACTAAACATATGATGAATAGCTGAAAAAAACAAAATAACATTTAAGGGAATTGGTTGTATTATTTGGATCAGAGTATTAGATGCAAAAGTAGGTTTATCAGGGTTAGTTAGTTTTTGTTGGCAACCTGTATAACATGAACTACCAGCACCTATACTAAAAGTAAGGCAAATGTTGTGCATCACATACAAATCCATACATTATAACACACATCCTTGCATGTCTGTCCTGAATTCTCATAATAAAATACACCAGTAGGCAGTATTGTACCAACAATGCAAATATAAAGCTATAACATATAATGTTTCTTTTTTTTCAGTGGTGGGATGTGGACACTGGGACTTGCAAACAGACGTTTTACACGTATGGCACAAACTTGAAGTCGATACATCCGTTTTCTTCTTTTAGAACTTTTGTAACCATTGACAATCTCGGAATTCTGTATGTGCTTCAGCTGGTAGAGTGACAATGACGCTGCGTGCATTAAATAGGCTGCTCCATTAGGTTCTTTTGATAATTTACCTTGTATAACAGGAAGCACACTGAGAGCAAACCTACAGGGAACTTGTACACATCTTGGCTTAGCAAAGCTCTCAAATACAGCACGCTGGGTTCTTTTTCAATTACCACTTGGTGGTAGGCGGGGCAGAATAACTCTGAATGTCTCTTAATCACACTATTGTATGTATGTTATCTTAAAGCCGCAGAGCCAGCAAAGCAAACACAGTACAAAGTGTGTGGCTTGGATCATAGCCATTTCATATCTTCTGACCTGTTTACTGGCTTATACTTGTATTTGTATTTATTACACAACATGCTTATTTCCTTCATACACATTCACTACGTAAGCTGTGAAATACATCTGGGGCAAATATAGGCTGTATGTAGCTCTATAGTATTTGCCTTTTTGCACTAAGTTATACTTTGAAAACCATTCCAGAGTATTTTTACTTCATTCAAAAGTGAGTCATTTTTTTTTTCTTTTTTAAGCCATATGTGTATTGTACATCTCACCATGCCTTAAGAGCCCTGTGGCCAGACCTACATATTTACACTAGTCAGTACAGATAGAGCTGCCCCATCCTCCCTTACTGTGCTTTCTATCTGTCACCTGTTTTAGGTTCTGACAGATTTAGGATCCTGGACTTAGCCTTATTTATAGGGAGCTATACAGTGTGAATAGAGGGCTAACTGAGCTTTATACACTGTGCACTGGTCCCTATGTGACTTACATACAGACTACAGAAAGTGGATGGAACAGATCGGTGCATACCTGTGACACTTTTTGTTATCACTCCCTCAAATATCCATGTGTACATTAGAGAAGTGATCAATAATTCCTGGCAGAGCTCACAGCCAGTGAACACCCCAGACAAGGTTTAATATGTCAGTGTTGACAAAGACCTTAATGGTCACTAAACTTACTTAAAAGCAGATTTAAAAACAAGAAGCAGATGCAGACTTGGGGGCAATTCAATAAGCCGCGGGGTTACCGTAGGGTTTTAGCTCCTGGCTTTAGCTTTATTCAATTATTTGCTACGGTAAGCCTGGGGCTAACACTCCGTAACCCATAGCTGTTGGGTTAAGTGCCCAAAGCTATGCAATTACCTCCTGCAGTAAGGCTATGACTAGCCCTGGAAGCACTAGTTAACGTGGATTTCTGTTCACAACTCAGGAGTCCAGTGCACCCTATGGGCTAGTTGCAGGCTTACTGCGGGCAGCAATTGAATAGCCGCGGGCACTAAACCTGGGTGCTAAAACCCCGTAGTAAGTCTTTCTGCTAATAGAATTGTCAGCTTGCTATCTATTATGAAAAATCATGTGGGGTTTTATCCTAATAAAGGGGATAGACCCACGCTTGCATTTGTTTCTCATTACATTGCTTAGCATTGCTCCTCCCAGTAACTGCAGGGAGAGCCATCTGGTGACCATTTATCTGCTTTATTCTCTCTCTGGTTTCTGGACTTTCAGGATAGCTGATTTCTAGTAAATAATTACAGCTTGTTTATACTGTTTGCTTAGTTACAATATGCCAATGTTTCTCTGTAAATAATGTATCTGATACACCATGCAGTGTCACCGCTCTTTTTCTATCATCTAGTTTCTATTGGTTTCCCCAGTAACTGGCCATGAAATTGCAAGTCAAGTACATGGGTTTTTAGCTGTAATACCCAGTTATGAAAGTCTATAGAAGCCTCTTAGGAGTGTGATTAGGCTGTTGAGTGATTACACATGAAATAAAATCACTGTAAAGCTGGGTACACGCTGAGCGATGTGTACCCAGCCGATATGTCGCGCATACACACTGCACTATATGCATTTGGCCAAATTGGAACAACATCACTCCAGTGTGTACCCAGCTTTACACAGCCATATCAGTGACTGGCCTCCTGTGTGATGAGGTATTAGATTAAATAGTACAATGAAGGAAAATAACTAGACCGTGACGGTGATAGTGTATATAACAAATCAGTATTCCTACCCTTTGACCATAGGCCTCACCATTATAACATGTATGGCCATCCTTAGAAGAGGTTTGCTGTATATAGTATTGATAATTTCTGCTATTATTTATAGAGATGAGTATATTCAAATTTTTCAAGTACAATATGACTGATCCAGTTAATGCCCACCACCTACTCTGAAACGTATTGCCTATGTTTATACCAGAGCTCAGTGTTTTAGAAAAAAATATTGTTAATTTGCATAATTCAATTAATTGTGTCCACTTCTCTCAGGAAGTTTACTGTGAAAGCTGCACACTAGTCACTTGGTTATATGTGGTACATCTGTTAGATAAATGAAATCATGTACAATATCCCAGTGGGTCTTGCTGTATTTCTCAGTGCTGCGGAGCCATGTAATGAAGGTGCTTCACCTTCTTACTTGCCAAAGACCTGTGCTCATACTGTAATATTACTTGATGTTTTTATACAAAGTAGGTTAGTGCTCTTTCTTAACTACACGTTAAGTAGAACTTGAATTTTCCTTTATAAGTGTGTATATTTCTGCAACCTGATTAGGCTTCATTATCCGTTGAAAGGTAGTTTTCTTTTATATGCAGACCACATAAATTGTTTTCTTTATATTCTATGTAGTACCTATTTTCTAAATAAAATATTGCAATATATAAAAACCTGCCAAACCCAAGGCAACAAGACATTGTTAAATAACAGCCAGGTTTTATATGTTCTTGTTCTTTTTTTTTTTTTCTCTTTCTTTAAGCACTTAACATACATTCTGAATGTTTATGCCAGTCATTTTCCGTTCCAATAAACATCACTTATTTTAGGCTCTATTCACAATCTGCAATACTTTACCAGCTAATTGTGCCAGGCCATGTCCCTTTCTCATGTGATTTCATGCAGTTGTTTTGAACTACATGCAATCAGCAAAAATGTTGGAATAACAGTTGTGCAATTTGCTACAATTGCTGGTGCACATACTGATTATCAAATAATGCTAATCCATACACACATTTTATTTACTTATCTATTCTTGTTCTGATATCTCACTAGAGGAGTGAGTTGGGTATTAAATACATCTTGTACTATTTTTCTTTGTTATTTTATTTTAAGTATAACCAGGTATTTTAGACATGCTGTTTATGTTTTGGGTGATATGAAATTATTGCTGCGTTTCAGAATCGACAAGTGCCAGATTGCTAATAATGATCTTTACCTGAGATGCTGAAGTCCTATAAAATAGTAATATCTGCAAAAGCTTTTAAAAACGGCACATTACAGCCATGACATCCAGTGCCTGTTATATGAACAATGCATAATATGTACAGTACACTGTCATGATATGAATCTGTGTTCCTAACTGGGGTAGATAACAAGCATTTTCAGTGCCATTTTTAAGGGGGTTTACTATTTATATGGAAAGAGAAATCACATGTTGAATTTTCAATGTTGAAACAATAATCTTTTTTCTATGCAAGTCTTAGGGACTTTTTTTTAGGAAAAAAAACAACAGTTCAACCTTTTAAATCAATAAAGTGTTACAATAATAAAAACCATATTGAGTTTGTGGGTTTTCTTTCTTTCTTGACCAGGTTGATTATGATAATAGTAGTTTCAATGTTGATAGCTAGTTTTGCCTTGTAGTGGCAATTAATATTATTGCTAATATTATTAATTAATATTATTGCTGTGTAAATAAATCATTAAATTGATATGGACAGCCATTTTCTGTGTTTGTCCCAAAAATGCCATTTACATATCGCCTATTAAAGGTAGGGGCGGATCCAGGGGTGGACTGCAGCAGCAGTCTCCGCTCTTCCCTGCACTGTGTGCCGCTGCGCTGCTATACAGCGGACAACTGTAGTGGGCAGCGCAGAAGTGTTACGGGGGTGGTTCACCCTGATCACCCTCCCCCTGGATCAGCCACAGAATGTAATTGTGATTTTGTTGGAATTTAATAAAGGCTAAATTGCTGTGAAGTAACTAGAAAAACACAGCTTTTTAAACAAATGGCACCGTTTTTCGAGCTTTTGCTGTCACATATTGCCAAATGTAATAAGCGCCAACATCCCAATTCACTAAAAAACATGGTGCAAATAAACACTGCACAAGAGATTCCTCTGGGTGGTGATATAGCGTGTACACTCCTCCTTTAATAGGCCTGTGCTTATTCAGAAACAGAAACACCCATCTAGGGGGTACAGCAAACAAACGTACGGTCCCCTTCCTAGAGCTAACCGGCTCTAAGCCTAATAGCACTTTCCTGGTACCAGGGTAATCAGTAATAAGAGTGCCCTCTTTTATAGCTATCAATATAATCTGAGGCCTTTTAAAAAAGTAATTTAAAAATATTTTCTCCTTTTTTCATAAATAATTGTATTTGCCATCAAAAAAAACCCCCCCAAAAATGAAACATTGCCTCTTTTATAAATAAGCTTTGAAAATTTGAATATGCATCTATATGGGGCTGTGAACAAACAACATTAGGGCCAGTTAAGGTACCATAGCTGACATTCCAACATCACATCACATGCAATCAGCCCCTAATTGAACTAACCCCAGTTAGTAAAAATGATGCAGTCTGGCTAGGAAATATCCAGACAACCAATCAGGTGCTTTGCCTTATCTCCAAGATAAGACACATCCAGTCAGGGCTTCCCAAACTCCTGTCATGTATCATCTCTCTCTCCTTCCCATCACCCTTATTTTTTCTCTCTCTCTCTCGCTCTCTCGTTTTTTTATAATGAGAGAGAGAGACTTTAAATCTTATCAAATTAAAGTAGAGATGGGAAAAACATTGCTATGATACTGGTACAGAGTGTAGTAAAAAGATCTAGGTCATTCTCTAGTGTAATGCAGAATTCTTAGTAGCAGTGCAAGACTGTTTCTCTCTGGTCTTGCTGGAAGTCTCTAGTGGATCTTGTCGTTTGATAAATCTGCTCCACTTTTCCCTCCACCCTCTGCTCTTTTTTGCATTATTCCATGTATACTCAGTGCTATGCAGGGATTGTCAACAAAAAATTAAGAAAGCAATTATTTTTCCTATAAATGGAAGTACGTCTTGGTATTTGCTCATTTATACACAGTATCTTAATTTGAACCTTAAATTAAAACTATACTTGAAATGCAAATTAATTCACTATGAAAGTACACAGACACGTGAAAAAGAAAGTGACCCTCTTTTCAGTCTGTATTTTTTACATATAAAAACTTAATAAAAAACCATTTAGCTCTAAAATCACCCAGTCCTAAACCGTATTAAATCTAATCTGTGACAACTAATTAAATATTATACTGTGTTAAGTATACAACAATGGATAACCCAACAAGAAGCCTCGTCTGAGAAGGTATATACATTCCATGATTTAGCAGCTGGGAAAAATGTGAAGGTCGTCATATTTGAGCAATTTTTGCCCACTCCTCTGTACGACTCTGGGTTTAGTTGATGCTGCAGGTCATTTGTTTCTGAATAAATCTTTTTAGGTACAACCTCAGCATCTAAATTGAGTTTGCCTTTTAATATTGTTGCCATTTTGAATTTCAGAGCTAAGTACTGCATAGTTCATTTACCCTCTGGACTGAAATGTGGCAATTTCAAACATTATTTTCTTTTTTTCAGCCATTTAGGTGTAGGTGCTATTGTGCTTAGAATTATTCTAATTTTACATAATCTAATTTGTGTGAAGCATCAATTGTTAAAAAGATCTGTTCAGATTTTCCTCTAGAATATATTACTATAAAAGGAGTTGTTAATGGGCTTGGTTATGGTAAAGTGTTTAGATCCTGTGCTGCATAATCATCCTAAAGCACAGGAGCGGGAGTGGATATATATATATATATATATTTTTTTTAAAGAAGAGATTAAACAAAGTAATTCTTCCCTATACTCATTGGCATGTACACGGTCTTGATAAAGAGAATGCACCCCAGTATGTGCAGGGACTGCGGCTTCTACGGGGCTCGGGCCGCCTCTGAGACCTGACTTTCTTCCTGCACTGACTTACACTGCCCTCTCCTGAGCCCAGCTATTCTGTTCTCACCAGAGTGCTGCTGCAGGGTATCTGCTGTCGCTGGCCAAGCCACTTCCACCGCTCCTCAGTAACTGACTTATTAGTGAATCATAGTGTGTGTGTGTATGTATATATATATATATATATATATGTGTGTGTATGTATATATATATATATAATTTTTTACCAAATCACGGCAGCACTGAAAATCCCGATCGTCCCCAGCTAAGTATTGTCAAACCCATTCTACCCCCTAATCATAACCCTTCCTTAGGGGTGCCGAACTCTAACCTCCCCATGGGTGCCTAAACCTAACCCCCCCTTCCCCTAGCCTAAACCTAACCGTTTCCCCCGCCCGCGGCTGTCCGCGCCCGGCTTACCTTCGATCGGTAAGCCGGGTGTCAGGCTCCCGGCGTAGGGAAAATGACAGACGTCGGGATATTGACGCCTGCCTTTTAACCCTTGCCGAGATTAAACAGTCGGGAAGCCGACAATCTGCTTCCTGACTGTTTCCCACATATATATATATATATATATAAATAAAATATAATCATATGTGGTTGCAAGTTGTTGTTGTCCTGAGGAAGGGGATCCAGTTCCCGAAACGTTGACCAATAAACCACCCTGGCATAGGGTTCACTGTTTGTTAGAAAGTCTCTGAGTGCTGCCTCTCTCTTCACATTTGTGTGTCACGACCAGGGGTGACAGGCTGCTGAGATCGCGGTGCTTACCGCTCCGGGCGCTGTGGCATGGTGTTTCCAGCAGAGGTGCAGGTTCCTGGAGAATAGCGCTGGGTGCTGTGAGTCTCCGCAGACCAAGGGCTTCCATCTGGAGGCAGGTGAGAGGGGCTGAGACTGGCAGAGCTTCCATGCTGTGACCACTGGGCGCGGCCATCTTGGATTTGGGTCACATGTCTTTTCTGGCCAATCAGGTTCAGTCTGGGCTGGGGAGGCTAGCAACCAATCCTGCACTACCTGAGGGTACTAAAGGGCTGTCCAGAGGCTCTTTAGTTGCCAGTGCAACGTCTATCACAGCGTATGCTGTGAGCTAGTTCTCTGTGCTCCTTTGCTCATTTAAAGTGTCAGTACCAGTGTGTTTCTGCAGACTCCCCTCTCAGCCTTGGTGCAGTTTGCTCCTGTTACTACCTGTCTCCTGATCCCGTCTACCTGCTATACCCAGCCTACCCCGGGTCTCTAAGTTCCGCCAGTGTCTCGCAGCCTGGTTCTGATCCCGTCGCGTGCCACTGCTTCATGAGTCATACTCCCCTAAGGCCGGCTGCCTTCAAGTACCAGCAAACAAGTCCTCATTCCTCATCCGACTCCACTCCGGGTCCAAGTGCACGCCAAGCCGTGACAGTTTGCACTGGCCAGATGGGTTCGGCCAGTGGACAGGATCTGAGGGCCGACTTGCTCCAGGGTATCGCCAGTCGCCTAGAGGGACTAGAGGCGTCTCAGCGCCAAATGGCTCAGTTCCTGCAGGAAATGTCTCTTCGTCAGGATACGCTGCAAGCTTCCCTGGTTACTGTTAATTTGCCTGCCGCCACCAACCAGCCAGCAGCTCCAGCTGTCCCTGTTCCACCTGCACCATCTCATTTGCACCTTCCGACTCCCAATAGGTTTGACGGGAACCCCAAGTTGTGCCGAGGGTTTCTCAACCAGTGTGACGTCCACTTCACACTACAGCCTGCGAACTTTCCATCTCCAAAATCCAAAGTGGCATATATAGTGTCTCTACTGACCGGTTCTGCCCTGGACTGGGTTTCGCCTCTCTGGGAGAGGTCCGACCCGTTACTAGACAACTACTCTGGATTCCTCACGTCCTTCCGGAGGATTTTCGACGAGCCCGGCAGAACAACCTCCGCGGCGATGGAAATCCTGCGACTTCGCCAAGGGAACCGACCAGTCAGTCAGTATATCATTCAATTTCAAACGCTGGCTTCGGAACTAAAATGGAATGAAGAAGCCCTGACTTCCACCTTTTGGAATGGATTGACAGATCGCATAAAAGATGACCTCGCCACTCGTGATCCGCCGGCTACCCTCAATGAGCTTATCTCCCTTTGCAATAAAGTGGATTTGCGGTACAGAGAACGCCAGAGTGAAAAAACTAGGGGAGATCGCTTTAGGTTCCGGCCGACCACTACTCCAACCCTCCCTCCGTCTGAACCTGCGGGTGACGAACCCATGCAGATTAACCGGGCCCGCCTCACGGTAGAAGAACGGCAAAGACGCCGACGAGAAAATCTATGCATGTACTGCGGGGAGACCGGTCATATGGTTGCAGCCTGCCCACGTCGTCCGGGAAACTCCCGATCCTAATCTGTGTCGGAGACACCAGGTTAGGAGTGATGTCTCCGTCTCCGTCAAAAAATGAATCTACCCTCTCCATTACTTTTGAGATCTCCACTGGTTCTAAAACTGTTCTTTCTCTCCTCGATTCAGGGGCCGCTGAAAATGTTATCACCGCTGAACTTGTCCAGAGGCTCCGGCTTCCTGTCTCCTCTCTCGACCACACCATCACTCTATCTGCTGTAGATGGCACTCAGATTACCAACTGAATCGTCTCTCAACGTACCCTTCCTGTGCCAGTTCGTATCGGAGCTCTTCACACTGAAACTATCCGATTCCTAGTAATTCCCAAAGCCTCTCATGAGGTCATCCTTGGATACCCCTGGTTACGCAAGCACTCCCCCAATATTGACTGGGGCACCATGCAGATCTTGTCCTGGGGAGAGACTTGTCAAGTATCCTGCCTTCCTCAAATCAAACCCGTCAAAGGTAGTTACATTGCAACCACTACTCCAATTCCCTACCAGTATCGCTCCTTCTCCGATGTCTTCTGTAAGACCAGAGCCGATATTCTGCCTCCTCATCGGGAGTGGGACTGTCCTATTGAGTTGATTCCTGGCAAAACTCCTCCGCGAGGTCGTACTTACCCACTCTCCCTACCCGAGACTGAAGCCATGTCAGCATACATCCAGGAGAACCTGCAAAAGGGGTTCATTCGACCATCCTCCTCACCGGCAGGGGCAGGATTCTTTTTTGTGTCTAAGAAGGATGGAGGCCTGCGTCCTTGCATCGATTACAGGGGCTTAAACGATATAACCATCAAAAATCGCTACCCGATACCCCTCATTACTGAACTTTTCGATCGAGTAAAAGGTGCTACTATTTTTACCAAGCTGGATTTAAGAGGGGCCTACAATCTCATTAGGATACGAGCCGGGGACGAATGGAAAACAGCATTCAATACTCGAGACGGGCATTTTGAATACCTGGTAATGCCTTTTGGTCTCTGTAACGCTCCTGCTGTGTTCCAAAACTTTGTGAATGAGATCTTTCGGGACTTATTATATATCTCTGTGGTAGTATACCTCGACGATATTCTGATATTCTCCTCCAACATTGTCAGACATCGATCCCAAGTCAAGGAGGTGTTAACTCGCCTACGAAGGAACCACCTGTACTGCAAAGCTGAAAAATGCGTATTTGAAGTTCCCTCAGTTCCCTTTTTAGGTTACATCGTTTCAGGTGCCGGCCTTGAAATGGATCCCCAGAAAGTTCAGGCAATATTGGATTGGTCTCGTCTGAATTCTTTGAAGGCAGTACAAAGATTTTTGGGCTTCGCAAATTATTATCAAAGGTTTATTAAAGGATTTTCCACTCTCATGGCACCCATTTTTGCCCTAACTTGCAAGGGGGCAAATCCATCCCGATGGCCTCCAGAGGCTGAAACTGCCTTTCAACTCTTAAAGCAAGCCTTCATTTCCGCCCCCGTGCTGAGACAACCCAACATTAACTACCCATTCTTTCTTGAGGTAGACGCCTCTTCTGAAGCGGTAGGGGCAGTACTATCCCAGAAACTCGAGGATAGCAAGTTTCATCCCTGTGGCTTCTTCTCAAAGAAATTTTCCCAAGCAGAAAATAATTATCCCATTGGAGAGCAGGAATTATTGGCTGTGAAACTAGCTTTTGAAGAGTGGCGTTATCTTCTTGAGGGCGCGATGTATCCCATCACCGTTTATACAGATCATCGGAATCTCCTATACCTAAAAAATATTCAGTGCCTGAGTTCCCGCCTGGCTCGATGGTCAATATTTTTTTCTCGTTTCAATTTTACTTTAACTTTTCGCCCAGGCTCACTAAATCAAAAAGCAGATGCCCTCTCTCGATCACTCTCCTCCGACGCATCTTCCGAAAGTCATAAGGAAACTCCAGTTCTAGACTCCAGAGTATTCACTACCACTTGCATTCAACCTCCTCCCGGGAAGACATTTGTGGCCTCAGATATGCGCAAGCAGCTTTTGAAGTGGGCTCATACCTCTCGTTTTGCCGGACACCCGGGCATACGCAAGACCTTGGAATTCCTGCAACGATCATACTGGGGGCCTGCTATGAAGTCGGAAATTGAAGCTTTTATCGCCTCCTGTCCACAGTGTGCTCAACATAAAACATCCAGACAGGTTCCTGCCGGCACACTCCTACCTCTGTCAGTACCAACCCATCCTTGGACACACCTTTCCATGGACTTTGTAACGGATCTACCTGTTTCTAATGGGTTTACCACCATCTGGGTAGTAGTGGATCGTTTCTCCAAAATGGTTCATTTCGTTCCCCTCAAGAAGTTGCCGTCTGCTCCAGAGGTGGCTCAGTTATTCGTCGACAACATCTTCCGTCTCCATGGACTTCCAACTGAGATTGTTTCTGATAGAGGGGTACAGTTCGTAGCCAGATTTTGGAGAGCTATATGTTCTATCTTTCAAATCAAACTGAATTTTTCAACAGCTTACCATCCTCAGTCTAACGGGTCTACAGAGAGGGTCAATCAAGACCTTGAGACTTTCTTAAGAATTCACATGTCTTCATCACAAGACAACTGGGCGGACACCTTACCCTGGGCCGAATTTGCCCATAACAGCTCCTATCATTCATCTACGGGGCAAACCCCATTCTTTGTAGTTTTTGGACTGTATCCCAGAGTACCAGAGTTTCAAGAATTGCCAGTCTTCGATGTACCAGCAGTGACCTCCACCCTACAGAAATTGTCTCAGATTTGGACTCAGGTCCATTCCTCCTTACAAAAAGCCTCTCTTCGATATAAATTAACAGCGGACAAAAAAAGGAGAGCGATGCCCAACCTAAAAACAGGTGACTTAGTATGGCTATCCACTCGGAATCTTCGCCTTAAAGTGCCGTCTATGAAATTTGCTCCTCGTTTCATCGGTCCTTTTCCCATCGTTCAAGTGATCAATCCAGTAGCCTATAAATTAAAACTTCCGTCCTACCTCAAAATACCAAATTCCTTTCATATTTCCCTGCTGAAACCTCTCATCCTGAATCGCTTTCGCAAGACTCTGCCACGCTCCCCCAAAGTCTTGACTGAGCGGGGTGTAGAGTTCGAGATCAAACAGGTCCTGGACTCTCGTTTTCGTTATGGGCAACTCCAATATCTACTGGATTGGAAAGGTTACGGTCCCGAAGAACGTTGCTGGGTGAAAGCTGAGGATGTCTACGCTCCTCGCCTAGTGCTTAAATTTCACTCTGAGAATCCTGGTAAACCCAAGAAGTGTCCAGAGGCCACTCCTAAAGGAGGGGGTACTGTCACGACCAGGGGTGACAGGCTGCTGAGATCGCTGTGCTTACCGCTCCGGGCGCTGTGGCATGGTGTTTCCAGCAGAGGTGCAGGTTCCTGGAGAATAGCGCTGGGTGCTGTGAGTCTCCGCAGACCAAGGGCTTCCATCTGGAGGCAGGTGAGAGGGGCTGAGACTGGCAGAGCTTCCATGCTGTGACCACTGGGCGCGGCCATCTTGGATTTGGGTCACATGTCTTTTCTGGCCAATCAGGTTCAGTCTGGGCTGGGGAGGCTAGCAACCAATCCTGCACTACCTGAGGGTACTAAAGGGCTGTCCAGAGGCTCTTTAGTTGCCAGTGCAACGTCTATCACAGCGTATGCTGTGAGCTAGTTCTCTGTGCTCCTTTGCTCATTTAAAGTGTCAGTACCAGTGTGTTTCTGCAGACTCCCCTCTCAGCCTTGGTGCAGTTTGCTCCTGTTACTACCTGTCTCCTGATCCCGTCTACCTGCTATACCCAGCCTACCCCGGGTCTCTAAGTTCCGCCAGTGTCTCGCAGCCTGGTTCTGATCCCGTCGCGTGCCACTGCTTCATGAGTCATACTCCCCTAAGGCCGGCTGCCTTCAAGTACCAGCAAACAAGTCCTCATTCCTCATCCGACTCCACTCCGGGTCCAAGCGCACGCCAAGCTGTGACATTGTGTGTATATATATATATGTGTGTGTGTGTATATATATCTGTAATCTCTCTCTCTCTACTGGCAACTTTCCATCACTGTTCAAGCATGCAGTGATTACTCCCATTCTGAAAAAACAAAATTCTGACCCTAGTACTCTCTCAAATTACCGTCCTATCTCCCAGCTCCCATGCCCCTCCAAGCTACTTGAGAGACTTGTCTACACCCGCCTCACACACTTTCTTAACTCGCACAACTTATTGGACCCACTTCAGTCCGGCTTTCGTTCCCAACACTCCACAGAGACAGCACTGACTAAGGTAGTAAATGATCTTGTTACTGCCAAGGCTAAAGGCCATTACTCACTCCTAATTCTTCTAGATCTCTCTGCTGCTTTTGACACCGTTGACCACTCTCTTCTCATACAAACACTGCAATCCCTAGGTCTTAAGGACACAGCTCTTTCTTGGTTTTCTTCCTACCTATCTGATCGCTCTTTTACTGTTCATTTTTCTGATTCTGCCTCCTCTTCGCTACCTCTATCAGTTGGAGTACCGCAAGGCTCTGTCTTAGGTCATCTGCTATTCTCAATCTATACCACCTCTCTTGGCAAACTAATCAGCTCTTTTGGATTTCAGTACCATCTGTATGTGGATGATACTCAAATCTACCTATCCTCTCCAGATTTTTCTCCATCTGTATTGGTCCGTGTCACTGAATGTCTTTCTGCCATTTCATCTTGGATGTCATCTCGCCACCTGAAACTTAATATTTCTAAAACAGAATTAATTATATTTCCATCGGCCAATAACAGTTACCAACCTGATCTCTCTATCACTGTTGATACCTCGACCATCCACCCCGCCCCACAAGCTCGCTGCCTTGGTGTCATCCTTGACTCTGAACTGTCCTTTGTTCCCCACATTCAATCTGTCTCAAAATCAGGTTACATACATTTAAAAAAACATATTCAAAATTCGACCATATCTCACACAAGACACTGCAAAAACTCTAATCCATGCACTTATTATTTCCCGCATTGACTATTGCAATAGCCTCCTTACTGGTCTTCCCAAAAACAGGCTATCACCATTACAATCCATTATGAATGCAGCTGCAAGGCTTATCTTCCTTGCGAAACGTTCTTCTGCTGCCCCGCTCTGTCAGTCCCTCCATTGGTTGCCGGTTTTCTACCGTATTCAATACAAAATACTGTCACTTACACATAAGGCTATTAACCAAACCACACCAACATACATCTCTTCACTCATCTCAAAATATCTCCCAACCCGACCTCTCCGCTCAGCACAAGATCTGCGTCTCTCATCCCCATGCATTACTTGCTCCCATTCACGGTTACAGGACTTTCTTCGCACTGCACCCACTTTATGGAATGAACTACCTCGCACATTAAGACTTTCCTCTAGTCTCCAATCCTTCAAGCGATCCCTGAAAACTCACCTCTTCAGGCAAGCTTATCAAATTCCAGAACCTCCCACATAACCTTCCTAGCTTCCATATCTAATTACATCCCCTTTTTACAGTCCACACACAATCTCACACATTGTCTTTCTCTCACATCCTCATGACATTTAGTCGACATTCCTGTGTGACTGGATCATGCAGCCAACCAAGAAACTGTGCATTCTGGCTGGACCAAAATGCAATATATAGCACCTATCCTTGTGTATCAATGCCTATTGCCCTATAGATTGTAAGCTTGCGAGCAGGGCCTTCCTACCTATATAGGTCTGTTATTACCCAGTTTTGTTCTATTAATGTTTACATTGTAAAGCGCAACGGAATATGCTGCGTTATATAAGAAACTGTTAATAAATAAATAAATATCATAAACCATTAGGATTGGGGAGACTATATAATTGAAGAAAAGTTTATTTATTTATAGATATATATAGATATATATATATATATATATATAGATATATATATATATATATATATATATATAGATATATATAGATATATATATATATATATATATATCTCATCCAAAGTAGGTCCGGCACTCCAAACAACAAAAAATAACTTTAGAGGTATAAGGCAGTGCAAAGGTGCGGCACTCTCTTCAAAAAAAGACAAGACAACTGTGTCGATTATATCAACGTTTCAGTGCCATATGTACTATCTTATCCTGAAGATAGTACATATGGTACTGAAACGTTGATATAATCGACACAGTTTTCTTGTTTTTTTTTTTAAGAGAGTGCCGCACCTTTGCACTGCTATATATATATATATATATATATATATATATATATATATATGAGTTAGTGTATGTAGAAGATGCAACATAAAGACTATTTTGAGACATGTGCCATCATAATTTGCATAGAGGATGCGCTGTGGAAATCTTGCTACCCCCTCCCACCACCCATAGGTGTTTCTATGCACCTGATCACAGGGATGTATTTACGAAATAATTGATAACACTGGGATGTTTTGGGAGAAAAAATTGATAGCACCAAGGTGATACTCCATGAAATTAAACTCCTCTGCTCTCTGTTCATAACATTAAATCAAAGAAAAGAAAAGTGTTGCTAAACTTTAACTTTTTATGTTTATCAGTTTGCAAATTCTTCTTTTGTAAAGTGTATATATTGTTTACATTGTAGGATTTTGTGATTTAAAGCCTGAATTCAAGATAAATCATGTAAATTCAAGAGAAACACAAATAGACATTTAAGAAAAATAAGTGAATTACACAAACCTACAATACACTCGTTGCGTGAATGTTATATTAATTTATTTTTAGTCTTTTATATTCTTCCTTAAAAGATTGTGTGGTTTTTACCTGCATTTTGTTGATTGCAAGATCACATTAATGGGACAAAAGTCCTGTCATGATGAAACTTATTTTAGGGCCTGATTCAGAGTTGTATACATACCCGATGGTTTTACACTGTTGACCTCTCTACTCTCATACAAAAGCTACAATCTGTAGGTCTTCAGGACATTGACTTATCCTGATTCCATCCTACTTATCAAATTGCTCTTTCAGAGTTATCTTCACTTCATCTACATCCTCTCTGCTTCCTCTATCATTTGGAGTACCACAAGGCTCTGTCCTAGGTACTCTGCATTGTTTCTATCTATCTATACCACCTCTCATGGGAAACTAATAAGCTTTCAGAATACAGTATTTTCTGTACGTGCCCTGTCTTGATTTTCCCTTCTCTATTCCATTTATGTACCAGACCCTGCCTGATGATCATTTGTACCTGCACCGGCATGCTACATCTGGAGGCACAGAAGAAGGATACAGCCATCCATCTGCAAAGCCCAAATCCCTATGCTCTGGTGAAGATCAGAGATTCACCAAGGAAGCACCAGCCTTCACAAACATTTACAGATGTTATATAAATGTGACAGGTAGGGCCCAGAGCTGATCTAAGCTACAGCCATCTATAGCTGCTGCCTGCATGCATTGTGATGTCACAAAGCAGGTCACAGCCCTATATAAAGGATGCCCAGCTACTGGCAGCCATTTTGTGGTGACATTATGTCCTACATTGGTACTCTCTGAGTAGTTCCTGCTTTATTTAAGTGACTTTGGATAACTACTACTGATAAGGACTTTGGCTTACATCTTCCAATAAGGTCTTGAACAGCAATATCTTCAGAAAAATAATATGAATAACATCTTCAGGTAAGGTCTATATGACACATTTTGGCTTGTCACCCTTACCCCTCCAGACACCTCCGTCCATTTTATCTACAGTTTATAATTTAGAAACATTGGATAAAGCAAATTATTCTTCAGATATGATGCTTTATGTCTTCAGATGGGTACACACTTGTCCAATCCTCTGGGTATCCAACTCCAGATCAGACTGTTGACCACAATCCTACTGGAGACCTGGACACAGATTCAATACCCAATATATACATAAACAGCTGTCTAATTTTGCAGCAGATCTCTGATCTGCATCTGCTGCCAGGATTGTGTCACCATACACACTTCCAATCTTTGGCAGACCGGCTGGCACTCACTGGTAAGGGTGTAGCTACATTAGGTGCAGGGAGTTCGGCTGCTACGGGGCCCGGGCGACCTCTGTGCACAGAGTTAGACTGCCATCTCCTGAGCCTCGGCTTTTCTATTCTCACCAGAGTGCTGCTGTAGGGCATCAGCTGTCACTGGCCCAGTCGGCTCTACCTCCATCTCTCCTCACTGACTGAATTATTATGAATCATAGCCTTCTTATATACCACTTTGTCATAAACTATATATATTTAAATTCAGAATATTTACTTATTGCTAATCAACATTAATTTAATCCTGCATGTCCGTTAAATAGGCATAGCGTAAATATCACAATCAAAATGGATAAACTGCAAAGTAATTTGTACGGAGGGAGGGGGGCATGTAAAAATATTGCTATGGGGCCCCCATAGGTTTTGCTATGCCCCTGGGCTCATCTCTGTTGTGACAGGCTCCAGCCTACTGATCATTTCAATACCTGCATGCTGCAGCTGCTATATGCTGCATAGAGTGTATTTCCCGGCTCCCTGAAGTGACATCACACTTAAGGGTTTTGGGAAGGCAGGGGGGAATTCAGTGCCGGCATTCCATGTCTGAGAACAGGAGCAATCATATGTAAATGGTAGCCAGTTAAACACTTGAAATTAGTGCTACATATCTAAAAATGTGTCTATCTCCTCATTCCCACAATCTAAAACCCCTGGGGTTGATGGGGTTCTGGTGAAAGTGTATAAAAAAATGTAAGCATTTCTTTATTGCATGTCTCTTTGGGACTCAGGTGTATATTTACTAAAGTGCGGGTTTATAACAGTGGAGATGTTGCCCATAGCAACCAATCAGATTCTACTTATTTATCTAGCACCTTCTAGAAGATAATACATAGAATCTGATTGGCTGCTATAGGCAACATCTCCACTTCTATAAACTCACTCATTAGTAAATATACCCCATAATGCTCTCTTGGATGCTGGCATCCTTTCTCCATCTATGTCAGAAATCCTAGTGTTACTGAAACCTGGAAAAGACCCCCTTTACACAGAGTCTTATAGACCTATACCAGTACTTGCTAGTGATATAAAGATTCCCGCAAAAATGTTGGCTAAATGCCTTAATTCCATGATCGGTACTATCATACACCCTGATCAAACTAGCTTTATATAGGGCAAGTCTACTACCCGAAATTTTGCATCTCTTCTGTTATATGAAAATGTCCCGTATGGATGTACCTGAGGTGTTGGTGGTCTCTCTTGATGCCGCCAAATCCTTTAACTCTGTTGTAATGGGGGTATATCTGAGAAATCCTAACAAGGTTTGGTTTTGGTCCTCGTTTTATTGCTTGAGCCTGCCTCCTTTATTCTTCCCCAGCAGCCCGGTTATCTGTCAAATGTTATATTGCTTCTTTTAAGCTAGGATGTTGCATTCACCAGGGCTGCCCTCTCTCCCCTGCAATGTTCACTTTAGCCATTGAGTCACCTGCATGTCTCCTGGTATACAGGGCTATAGGACAGGTGGTGGTATTGACGCAATGGTGCCATATGCGGATGGTATGCTGTTGTTCCTGGCTGCAGGGCTGGCACTACCATTAGGCAGCTGCCTAGGGAGCTGGCACCCGTGTGTGTATATGTATATATATCTATCTATCTGATGTGCCCGGTTTTATGCCTCTGGAGTAAAGAAGCATGGCGACTCCAGAGGTGGGGCTGAGCCTCCAATATTCAAATAAGGGAGCCACACCAACCTTCACCCTAACTGCTGCCAAACATCACTAGCAGTTGGTGTGGCTCCCTTATTTGAATATTGGTCCGTGCTGCAACCCCACCACTGAAGCCGTCACTCGACCCAGACAAAAGAATCCTCCTATTTTTCACATAATAAATATTCACAAGAACATCAATAAAATAAATAAAACCAACAATGTGTTCACTCCTAGACTTGTAATGTAAGTGACGTCTAACACACAGTGTGCTACAATCTCAAATAGGTTCCTTTTGCTACTAACTGAGGAGAATAGTTTAATGGCTAGAAATGTAGCTGTAGGTATAATTACCAATGTTCACACAATTGAGTCCAGTGTGGATTGCACAACAGTAAGTCCGGTGATTGTGGCAGGATGCAGAATGTATACAATAGGCTGAGTCCACTGAAAGTGCTGTAGTAAACGAATTGCAGCTTAGTGCAAATATGCTGTGAGACAGCCCATATTAGGGAAAATTAGCTCATATACGTATGATGAAATTGCAGCTTAGTGCAAGTGGGCGGAGTGGTGTTCTCCCACAGCAGAGAGGGTATCATCAGCGGTGTAACAATAACGCTTCAGCTTGATGTAGATGAACTGAAGGTATTGTCCCACAGTGGGGAAAGCACGCTGCTGGACGGTATCTGTAGTAAAATCGCCAAGGACCCATTGGTGTGGATGTTGGTCCGTAGTAGCTGGAACAATGATTCAAGGAGATTGTAAGGTAGCAGTGTCGTGTGGTCATGCCTAACGCGTTTCCCTGTCTTAAAACAACTATCACTATTCAGGACATTGCGCAGGACTCCCTTAGGAGTTGAATTGTGAAAAATTCCTACTTAGTGGGTGCCTACGTCATGGAAGGAATATACTCCCTAAATTTCAGAGTTCAGGGTCTTGGGCTGGATGTTGATGAGTCAGTCAGTCACGACATTTGTTTATATATATATATATATATATATATAAAGGAAAACAATCCTCCGGCACTCCTCCACACTGTGTCTCCGGACACGTAGTCAATCCTTGCTCCGGTGCCCTCCTTAGGAGGACAGCACCCCCAACGCACACTGCACCAAAAACATAGGCGGCACTCGGAGACTGATAAACAATGTCACCCCCTCGGCAGAGGGACTTTATATATATTAAACAATTAGTTGTGAGAGGGGCTGTTTCTCACCTCAATTGCCCACATTCCGGTGGAATCCACTCCCTGGAGTGAAACCTGTGCATTCTGCATTAGCAGCGGAGGTGTGGAATTCCAAGTTTTCACATTTACACAGACCCAGCTGAGACTTTTATGTTTGTTTATTTATTTTATGTTATGTGTCTGTATGTGTGCAAGCCTAAGCTCAAGTATGCTAAGGTTCAGTGTGTTTGCTGCTATTAAAAAGTCACTGCTTTACCAAAAAAAAAAAATATATATATATTGTGATAGAAGCATTGGAGAAGTCTGGGATGGCATATACGTGTGTCCCAGATTCCTATCATACGTGTTTTAAAACCCCCAGAAAAAGTCTTATGCTGAACAGACCAGAAGTGTTTGCTTTTGGTAAAAGCCGGATACTGAGTCCTGGGGGTGTAGATGTGAGAAGAGAGGGAGGGCTCCATCCACAGGCCATTCCAGGTGTTGGGCCTTTCAGCCTGAGAGCAGGCTGATTAGTAGTTGCACCTGGAAGTGGCTCAGATAAGCTGTGTTTAGGTTTTTCTTTCAGTGTCTCACATACACTGGGAGAACAGACACTGAGGTTTGTTCAGAGACACTGTGATATTTGAAAGGGCTGTGTTTGTGGTAAGGCAGTAGGCCCTGCCACTTGTAGAGAGGGAATAACCTGTCTAGTTAGTGTCCAGACGGGCTAGGATTTATTTTTATATTTTATTTATTTTGTTGTTTATATTGCACAATAAAACTGGTTCCGACCAGCTTGCTCAAAAAACCCTGGACTGGTGTGCTGTTTCCTGGCTGCTGTGTGTAAGGAGGTGTCCATGTACCCCAGGAGAGGGACCCCTACCCCGACTATATCACAAGTAGTGGAGAATGCGGGCAAACGCACGGAAAACTGCAGCAAGAGGTAAGAATTGCTGCTGTGGTGCCGACAGAGAGCACTTAGAACGGGTCCAACAGGCACAGCAGAGGGTGTACAACCGCAATGCTCAGTTACGCATCTTTACTCCTGGGTACATCGTGTTGGTGTTGGTCCCCACAGTAGAAAATAAACTTCTGGCTAAGTGGCAAGGACCCTTTGAAATTCTAGGAAAACTGGGGGAGGTTAATTATAAAGTTTACCAGCCTGGGAAAAGAAAGCCAGTACAGATATACCATGTAAATCTTATAAAACCTTGGAAGGATAGAGCAGGTCTGTCAGCTGTCCCAGCCCCTCCAGTAAACCCAGGGCCCTTGGTTCCCAAAGTGACAGTAGCTAAAACCCTGTCGGCAGTTCAACAACAGGAAGTTAAGGAATTTCTTACCAGAAATAGGGTTTTGTTTTCAGATAAACCGGGCAAAACCACAGTCATTAAACATTACATAATCACTGACCCAGGGGTTAAGCTTAAACTAAAGCCCTATAGGTTACCAGAAGCCCAAAGAGAATCAGTATCTAAAGAAATTAAAACATTTTGGAATTGGGTGTAATTGAAGAATTGCAAATTATTATTAAGAATTATTCCAAAGCCTGACGGGAGTGTGCGTTTCTGCAACGATTTCTGAAACAGTGTGTGAAAATTCGATGCCTACACAATGCCTGGGGTGGATGAACTAATTGAAAGACTAGGAACAGCCAGGCATTTAACCACTCTAGACTTAACCAAAGAAAAGACAGTTTTTTTCTGCACCAGAAGGGTTGTTCCAATACAAGATGTTGCCCTTTGGGTTTCGTGGGGCACCGGCTACCTTTTTCAAAGGGTGATGGACAGAATTCTAAGGCCCCATAGACAGTATGCTGCTGCTTATCTAGATGATGTGATCATTCATAGTCCTGATTTGGCAGTCTCACTTGCCCAGAGTACAAGCAGTGTTGGATTCCATCTATAAGGCAGGATTGACAGCCAACCCAAAAAAATGTTGCCTAGGGATGGAAGAAATAAAGTATCTTGGATACACCATTGGCAAAGGTTTGATAAAGCCACAGCTTAATAAAATTGAGGCAATGCAAAACTGGCCACAACCCCTGAATAAGAAGCAGGTGAGAGCCTTCTTAGGGATTACTGGATATTTATACCCAATTTTGCCACAATTGCAGTCCCACTGACTGACCTTACCAAAGGCAAACAGAAAGTCATGGTTAAATGGTCCTGAAGCAGAGAAGGCTTTTCAGGAGTTAAAAATTGCATTGTGTACCCAACCAGTTCTGATGACCCCTGATTTTGACAGGGAGTGTGCTGTGCAAACTGATGCATCAGATGTAGGCATAGGAGCGATCCTGTCCCAGAGCAAAGAATGTGAAGAACACCCTATTTGTTACTTAAGCAGGAAATTGAATGTACATGAGAGAAACTATGCTAAGGTCGAGAAAGAAGCGTTGGCCATAAAGTGGTCATTAGAAACTCTCAGGTACTACTTGATGGGAAGGAAGTTCAGGCTGATCAATGACCATGCCCCTTTAAAATGGATGTCAGAGAACAAAGAGAGCAATGGGAGAATAACAAGGTGGTTATTGGCATTGCAAAACTTTAAGTTTTCAGTCGAACACAGGCCAGGAAGCCAGCTGGCCAATGCAGATGCTTTGTCGCGTATTTATTGTTTGGTGGTTTCAGTTGTTCCGCCCCACAAGTCAAAACAAAGGGGGGGATATGTGATATAAGCATTGGAGTCTGGGATGGCATATATGTGTGTCCCAGATTCCTATCATATGTGTTTTAAAAAACAGGAAAAGTCTGTTAAGCCAAACAGACCAGAAGTGTCGGCTTTGGTAAAAGCCGGATAATGGGTCCTGGGGGTGTGGATGTGAGAAGGAAGGGCTCCGTCCACAGGCCATCCCAGGTGTTGGGCCTTTCAGTCTGAGAGCAGGTTGATTAGTAGTTGCACCTGGAAGTGGCTCAGATAAGCTGTATTAGGTTTTGGTTCAGTGTCTCACATACGCTGGGAGAACAGACACTGAGGTTTGTTCAGAGACACTGTGATATTTGAAAGGGCTGTGTTTATGGTAAGGCAGTAGGCCCTGCCACTTGTAGAGAGGGAATAACCTGTCTAGTTAGTGCCCAGACGGGCTAGGATTTATTTTTATGTTTTGTTTATTTTGTTGTTTATATTGCACAATAAAACTGGTTCCGACCAGCTTGCACGAAAAACCCTGGACTGGTGTGCTGTTTCCTGGCTGCTGTGTGTAAAGAGGTATCCATCTACCCCAGGAGAGGGACCCCTACCCCGACTATTTCACTAAATATATATATATATATATATATATATATATATATATATATATAAAATAGAGATAATCTGGCACTCACCCCAGCCAACACAGCATGCCCAGGTGCCTCTCCAGCAGATAGATTTAGTGTGTAGTTCGCATGTCTGTATTTTATGCTTCATCCAAGTTTAGCTTGTCAGGTTTTGCATACTTTGTTACTGTATCCAGTATATGGATGGTTACCTTTGATTCGTTACCATTTGTATTTAGTTGCTGTTATGGTGATGGGTGCACGTTGGTGACGTAATCGTGATGCGCATACCAGCGTGTCTGCAGCCGGAAGTCAGGAAGAAACACACAAAGACATGGTGATGGGGGGCACCTATTTATGGTCAGTGTTTTTGTTATATGTTATGTCCTGATGAAAATGCTGTCGCATTGAAACTTTGACTGAATCCTTGCATTTGTTATCCTTTTTTGTCAAATCCTCGAGTGCCGCCGTCTCTGCTACATTTATATATGTGTGTGTATATATAAAATATATTGTGGTGAGAGGGGTTGTCTCTCACCTGAATTGCCCACATTCCTGTGGGATCAGCTCCCTCCAAGGGAGGCTAGAGTAAAGCCTGTGCATTCTGCAGTAGCAGGGAAGGTGTGGAACTTCTGGTTTTCACAGTGGCACAGGCTAAGCTGCAGCTCCTCGCTGAAAGAAAGGGTTTAAAACTCTCATGCACCCAATAGGGGTTATGCTTCGTTCATAAATGCGGCCCATAGTGTATCTGTACTGCAGCCTCGCCAACAAAGGGCAGGTAAGAATTATTATTTCCCAAACTCACTTGTGAGGGTACTCGAGGCAGGAAAGGTGGTAGACTTAAAATTTTGCCCAGGGCGCTGTGACACCCTCCACCTTTTCTCAGGGCTCTTGATTAAATGGTCCAAATCTAATATTTTTAGTAGTTCTTTGCCTTCCTGTCTCATGCCCCTTACAATGGCATCTCTCCTTTCGGTGTATGGGTGTCTCCACCTCTCACAGTTCTGCTGATTTTGTGGCTTGCAATGTGATGAAAATTACAGCTCATTTTAAACAACAGATTCATGTATGGAAAAAACTTCCACTCACTGTCATGGGTTGTATTAACTTGTTTAAATTGGTTGTTCAGCCTAAATGCTTATATGATTTTCAACACTCCCTTGTTTTTGTCCCTAGAAATTTTTTTTCCCTTATTGATTCTATCCTCTCATTTTTATGGGGGAACAAGAAGCCTCGGATAACACTTCATACTCTCAGTAAATCCAAATCTTCCAGTGGCCTAGCTCTTCCTAACATACAATGCTATTATATAGCCTCTCAATTAGTGCACCTGGTCTCCTGAGTGCTGGTTCTGATTTTACACCAACAGAGTTTCTCGGTGATCAGACGGGGTCTTTCCTTTATCTCCTTCGCAGGTCCTGCTTTCTAAAATGACTGCTGGGGGGTCAACCTTCCTTATTATATCAAGCCTTGATGGTCTGGCAATTTGCACAAAGTTTGGCCTTCATTCTCCATTCTCTGTGACCTCACTTCTCAATATCTGTCAAATGTCTTTATCCCTCTTAAGAAAACATGGGAGGCGGATTTGGGTTTTCTTTAAGATGGCCATTTGACTCAGATTCTGGGATATCTCTGCTATACTTCGCCTTGTGTCTGATTTCAACATATTCACTACTTTATTTTATACAGATCCTACCCTACACCTGCTATTCTAGCTGATATTGCTGTTAGTACTCCTACTAATTGTCCTAAATGTCATCCCCTTGCATGTAATTTTGGCATTTGTTATGGAATTGTCCAAGGATTCACAATTTTTGGCTACTGGTTCCAGCGTTGCCACCTGCAGAAGTCAAACTGTGCTTATTTGGCCTAGATCAGGGTCGTATCCAGAACTTTGTGGGCCCCATAGCAACATTTTGAATGGATCCCTTCTAGAAAGAGACCTCCATACACAGCAGTTGTTCCATTTTATGTGCCATAGTAATTCCCTAGTACATTTTATGCCCCAAAGTAGTGCACTAGTTCACATTATACCACACAGTGCCCCCAGTTCATATAATGTCACAGTGTAGTGCACCAAGTCAACAAAGTGGCAATTCAACAGTGCTTAGCGGACAATTCCTGGAAGCTGGTAGATAACTTTAAGAACTGGGTGCAGTTGAGTCAAGCCCCAGAGATTGGCCCCATAAAGCCTCTGAGCCCCATAGCAATGACAATGCCTGCACCCACATAGCTACGCCTAGGGGTTGAGGATTGTTTTAATGCTTCTATTTATTTATTGTCTAGCTGCTAAATACTCAAGTTATATGGTGAATGTATGATACTTTAGGTTAATACCAAAGCATGCACTAGATTTGATATTTCATATACATTTCAATTTATTCTAAGTTAATGTATTAAACTTATCATTTATGATTTATCTCCATTACATGTATGTTCTAGGTGTAGTTATCTATTGTATGTGGGGTTATGTCATTCTTTCTCGTTCTGAGCAAGGTAGTGAATCCATTTCTATACAGCTTTAAGTACATTACTGGTGCTGAGTTGCTATAGCAACAAATGTAATCTCCACAATCACAAAAGATCAGTATTAAAAATAAATGGCAAGCTGATTTTAGCACAATTTTATAATAAAAGGGCTCCACATGACAACGGTGGTTAAATGTAATATTCTGTCAACTGTGATTAATTGACTTTCTTATTAGACTACATTATGTATCCTCAGATTTATTAGTTAAGATTTGTACATAGTTAGAATTGACTGTAAATTGTCAGTATGGTCTGAATTGAAAAGTCTAGAGCTATCTGTTAAATAGACAAAACACCACACAATTATGATGTATTTTATCAATCTGAATAATTTACACTTTAAAGAATTTCGTAACTATGATGCATTTACCCACGGCTGATTATTAGCCCTGTGCTATTCAATAAAGCACTGCAACCCCGTGCATTTAGCCCCAGAGGGTGCGCGTAATGCAGATTTGCGTTAAATGGACTCTCTGGAGCTTAACGCATGCGGAAACCCATCACTTCTAGCTCCTAACGCAGAATCTATGGGTTAACGCGGGTTTACTGCGCCGTGAAATTGACTAAATTGTTTAGCTCTGGACGTTAAACCCGGCGCTATATCCGCACGGTAAACACTGTGGGTAATTGAATCTACACCTGTATTTGGACACGTTCTAAAATACAGCTGGTTTATTTCTGCTTATTTATCTTTAAGATAAACTTTTCCAATGGTGGTATCAGTAGTTCTATATTTTAAGTTTTACTATCCCATTTCTCGAGTAGGCGCAATGAAGTTTAAAGGATTTCCTGTGAAAAAATGTTGGATAGTTACCGACCCAGTCATGCTGTATAGAATAAATAACATTAATGATTAAGAATGAAAACCTCATAGCATTGATGTGTAACTGAGGACTGGAGTTAAGGAACCCTGTATACGTCCAATATTAAAGTCTAGCTGCTGCCTCCACAGAGTGGAGGCATCCAATTTGTGGGCTTAACCCATACATATGAGAAAGGAGCCTACCAAATCACTCAAAACAATTTCTAACATTCATAAGCCATATCCTAGTGAATTACCAGGATGAATTTTGGCTTAACCCACAATATGACTGTCTCCACTGCGTAAGCGATGGCTAAGTTAATACTATTTTCACATTTAGTTAATTTCACAGTAATACTATTTTCACATTTAGTGGGAGAATAGGCCACTTTTGGAACTATACCCCTCATGGGTATGATAAGTTAGCTTTAGATGGTACCTTACAGTTGAGATGGCCGCTCCAGTGGATCTACCTTCATCACTAGCAACAACTCCACAAGCTTGTCCTTCTCAGGCTGTTTCAGAGTACATTAACATAACATGACAGTCCTGATAAACAGAATAAACTTGTAGATTTATTAAAAGGTATGAAAGAGGATGTGGGTCCTGGGAGGTCACGATGGAAAGAATAAAGATCACCAGACAAATGAGTCAATTCAACACAAATGACATATATCCAAATACAAGATAGTAGTTAGCAATATAGTAGTACTGTAAATAAGCAACATTTTTATTTATAATAGTTAAATAGGCTTATTTATCCTAATTGCTGCAGCACCTCTTTGGCAATAACTATGGAAAATACGGTTTCTCATTTACTTCAATACACTATACTCTAAACATGCAATTACTCAATAATACATATAAGAAGAATACAGATTATTACTCAGCAGACAAGCAAAACTTGAGATCAGTCAATTACTTTAAAGTGAACACAACATTTTTTGTTAGGGCAGTGACCACCTACCAAAAAAGTACTCTATCACATGCATATACTTGTAATCCACAGTAGGCAAAGGTAACAGAAATAGCATCTAGTGCTGATCTTTCTTGATTCCAGAGAACAATAGATTTCACTTTACAATTATAAATCACAATAAATATAGTTCCATTTTAGTAGCACAGTTATTTTCAGCACTCAATAGTATATTATTTTCTTGTCACAGCTATTATCTGTTTTATTTCACTTATTTCTCATATGCAGTACAATATAATACATACATTGAAAAAGACAATATTTTATTAAATACATTTTTCTTCTTGATATTGCTGCAAGCCTATTGTCTGTGGTATCACCCCTGTCTCTATTATCAATTAAGATTAGATGATACCATCAACATACTACCTTACATTGTGAAGGGGTTTGTATATTTCAATTTACATTTTATAAGATTTCCAGTGCAGTGGACTACTTTTGTTATATCCAAATTGATTCCAGAGAACAATAGCTTTCACTTTAAAATTATAATTCACAATGAATACAGTTCTACTTGAGTAGCACCTGGTCTTCAGCACTGAATAGTATCACTGCACTGTCCCAAGTGCACTCTGAGGGGGGAATTCAATTGTTTTTCTAATGCCCACCACTAGACATCACCCACCGGCAGCAATTCAATTGTTCTGCAATTTGGGCACCCAAAGCCCCAGCTGTACTGGCAAGCAGAAATGTGTTTTAAGTCCATGGTAACACAGACTTTAGATGAGTTTAGCCACTTTGCATGGCTAAACCGAGTGCTTCTGGGCGCTTCAAAATTAATGGACGTCCAATTAGAGCTACAATTGAATTACTTTGACAAGCACCCATTACTTTGGGCACCCAAAAATAACTATTGGATTCCCCCCTCAGTCAGCTCTTACATCAGTATTTCTCACAAAATTGCTTCCTCTCTTTCTTCATACTAATAGACTCAGTCCACTGGTTCAATGGTAGCTCAATCAGCTCATATATTACGCTGTCAGTATGTATATATCTCTAGCTCAGTCTCTAGCAGGTATTCTAATTACTCAATTTTACAATACACTTAGTAGGGGCATCTCTGCTGTGGCACCCAGCGCTGACATGCTGCCTCTGATTCTCTCAGACACACTGATGGCACTTCTGTTGCAGTTGCCAGCACACTATCAGTGTGTATACAGTGGCCCTGGCATTTGCATCACCTCAGTATTGTTGCTTGCCCAGTTTTGGCTCAAAGACCTCATTCCACTCTCCAGCTCCACTCCTTGGTGTCTGCCTCACATCACTGCACATGTGCCAAAGACAAATCCCTTTCGTTTTGCCTGCTTGTCCCTTTCTGGTGCTCTGCAGCTCCAACTAGTGGCAGTCTCCCACATTACAGTGTCCATTGGCTTCTAATAGAGTTGGGCTATTGCATCCTTTCCCACCACGACGAGTGTCCTCATGCTCTACAAAAGTACTTCAAAGCCTATTAGACAATTCAATGCAACACACAAATATATACATTTCAAAATATGAGAACATTTTAATGCAAGTATCTAGCAAGTTGTACTGGGTACAGGACACAAGGAGGTCTGTGACCAGAATAAGGGAAACATTGGGTCAAGATCAGGGATAGTCAACCTTTCTGCCATTGACCTCTCTGCTGCTGTCATAGGGATGTATTTCACTTGTCGTACCTTTCCCTTGATTTACTATTTTGGTTCCTTTACTATTCTCACGTTCAATCTGGTAATTAGCTGTACCTGGTCTTGGAATTTCTGTGACAACATAAAGCAAGGCTTCCCATTCAGCATCCGCCTTGCCTGTATGATGATTCTTCTTTAACCACACATGAGATCCAATTGACAAAGGTCAGTTAGAGCATTTACATTGTATTTCACTTCTGGCCTCTGATAAACATCGTAAAGGGTGTAGCTGCCAAGTAGTCCTTGAATTTCTCAGTCACAGCCCATACTAGGGCCAAAAGTTAAAGTTTGGCAGCACCATAATTGGCATGATTTCACTCAATTTTCTTAAGCCCGCGATTGGCATAAGCAAATCACACAATCCTTGCCTTCTTGTATTTCAGTTAACATTGCTCCTATCTTCACTGGCACTAGCATTTGTATATAGAAGCAACGGTTGGTTGTAGTCTGGGTAGGCCACCAAATTATAGTGCTTTCAAACTTAAACTTTTGGCCCTAATGTGGGCTGTGACTGAGAAAGTGTCAAACCATGTCAAAGCTCTTGTATCCCAAGCAATGTTCCTTTACACTCTGAAAAGTCCTAAGTGCATTACATAAGCCAAAAAAACATTCATTCAAACTTGAAGAGACCCATTGGGGCGATAAAGACTGTTTTCTCCCTATCTTCTGGAGCCATTGGTATCTGCCAACAGCCTCTGGTTAAATCAAGCTTCAAGAAATATGCTGCTGATTCCTCGATCCTGGACAGAGGGTATGCATCTTTGTGAGTCACTTGGTTCATTCGTATGTAATCTACACAAAATTTCAAGTTCCTGTACTTATTTTTGATTAGTACGATTGGGACTTCCCATGGACTGTGGCTATCTCTCATGACCCCAGCAAACTTCATCTGTTCAATAATTTCTTTGACCAGCTGGTATAAGACAGGTACTAAAGGGCTGATTCTCTGATTGCTGGAGTATTTCCTGTGGGAGTTTTTTTTTCTATTTTTATTCAATTCAATAAGTACAGTACAGAGAAAAGAAACAGCTGCTTCCAGGGGCAGATTGGGAACTAAAAGTGGCCCTGGAAAAATGTGTCGAAGTGGCCTCACGTGGGTGGCACCAAATCAACTGTAGGCGGAGCCAACAACAAAGTGTCCCTATCCACATACCTTAAAAAGGATGGCAGAGCAGTGAGACCACATACTACTCGGACCTCCTCACGTGTCTCCAGATGTAACTCAAACCACCCCACCTGCTTCCAACACACCCCTCTGACCATCCCACGTGCTTCCACATACCACAACCTGACCACACCACATGCCACTCTGACCACACCAAATACCACCGCATGCTATAACACATGTTAGTCTGACCCCAATGCATCTAGAGATACACCTCTATCTGCAGTGCTGCACCTGTTCCTGCTTTCAGATGTTGACATTTTTATAATAACCCTAACCTTCACCTAAAATGCACCATATCGAGCTCACTAATTGCACCGTAATCCTAAATGAAGCCTAACCCTAACTGCAGCCAACCCTAACAGCAGCCTAACCTCATCCAAACCCTAACCCTACCCTAACTACAGCCTAATCCTAACCCAATCCTCACTACAGTCTAAACCTTACCACAGCCTAATCCTAACAATCCCTAAATACAGCCTAACCGCAGCCTAATCCTAACCCTACCCTCACTACAGCCTAACCCAAACCTCACTATAGACTAGCCCTGACTGCAGCTTAACCCTACCCTAACTACATCTTAATTCTAACCTTACCCTCACTACAGCCTTACCTTAACCACAGCCTAACCTTACTACAGCCTAACCCTAACTGCAGTTTCATTCTAAGCCTACCCTAACTACATCCTAACCCTAACCGCAGCCTAATTCTAACCTTACAACAGGCTAACCCTAACCGCAGCCTAATTCTAACCATACGCTAACTGCAGTCTAACCCTAACCGTAGCCTAATCCAAACCCCACCCTAACTTCAGCCTAACCCTAACCGCAGTCTAACCCTAACCCTACCCTAACTACAGAATAACCATAACTGCAGACAAATCCTAACCCCACCCTAACTGCTGGCTAACCCTAACTGCAGCCTCATCCTAACCCTTATGTAACTGCTGCCTTACCCTAATGGCAGCCTAAACTTAACCTCAGCCAAATCCTAACCGTTAATTCATGTGTCGACATTTCGGCTGTCGACATGCACGTCAATGTTGACATTGTGAACATGTTGACACCCTGAATGTCAACATTATGGTGACCATGTAATCTCCAGTACTCTTAATTTCTAATAAATGTAGAAATGAAGAGTATATTTAATGATTTATTAATTATACTACATATAATTAATAAATCATAAGTGTAACATGTATAGTACAGTAAGTGACTTACAGTACCTTCAATGTGGAAGAACAGGATACACTGGTACTTTAGCTTCCTCCCAGGATGAGGCTGTGTCGGTGTCTGGAAGGTCATGATGACTCTCCCTTCTTTCAGGGTTCATTTTCTCCTGCAGTTGAACCGAAGTGGGGAATGGAGGGATCGGGGGTTCCACAGATGGGGGGGGTTTGGAGGTGTGAGGGGAGAGAGAGAAGGACAGGGAAACCTTTGTGGGGGGGGTTCGGAGAGCTGCGGATGGGGAAGCGTTTGGAGCTATGAATTAACAGAGCGCAGAAGAGGTGGGCCTGTGTGGGGAAGGGAGTTGGAAGGGGAAAGAGAGCAGGAGAGTGGAACCTGAGTGGTTGAGGGGGAGGGCCGTGGATGGGGGGGTTGGCTCTGTGAGGGGAGAAAGAGCACAAGAAGTGAACCTGTGTGGGGAGAGGGGTTGGATCTTTGAGGGGGGAGAGAGAGGAGAACCTGTGTGGGGGGAAACAGGGATGTCATGGATGGGGGCTGGATCTGTGAGGTGAGTGATAGGGCATAAGGGGGAACGGGGTGGTCAGGGGGTGCAGCTGTGAGGGGAGATAGAGCAGAAAAGGGGAACCTAAGTGGGGGAAAGGGGGCATGGCTGGGGAAGGGGTTGGCTCCATGAGGGGAGACAGAGCAGAATAAGGGTATCTATTTGAGGGAGAGGGGTGCCGCAGATGTGGGAGGAATTGGAGCTGTGGTGGGAGATAGAGAAGAAGAGGGGAACCTGTGGGGGGGTTGGGGAAAGTGCAGCGGATGGGGGAGGGGTTAGAGCTGTAAGGGGAGAGAGAGCAGAAGAAACTGGAGGGGGAGGGAGGTGGCATGGATGGGAGATGGGTTGGAGTTGTGAGGGCACAGACAGCAGAGCTGTGAAGGGAGAGAGCAGAAGGAGGAAACCGGTGTGTAGGGGGGGTTGCAGATGGGGGAGGGCTAGTGCTGTGAGGGGAGAGAGAGAAGGAAACTGGTGAGTTTATGGTTGGGGGGGTGCTGCGGATGGGGGGGTGGAGCTGCAAGGAAAGAGAGCAGAAGAGAGGAACTTGTGTGGGGAGGGGTTGGAGCTGTGAGGAGAGAGAGCAGAAGAAGCAAGCCTGTGTGGGGGAGGGTGGTTGGGGGGTGCTGCGGAGGGGGGGAAGGGTGGTAGCTGGAAGAGAAAGAGCAGAAGAACAAGCCTGTGTGGGGGAGCGGGGGCGAAGGTACCGCGGATGAGGGAGGGGTTGGAGCTGTGAAGAAAGAGAGCAGAAAAAGCAAGCCTGTGTGGGGGAGGGGTGGTTGGAGGTGCCATGGATGGGGGATTGGTTGGAGCTGTAAGGACAGAGAGCAGAGCTGTGAATGGAGAGAGGAGAGGGTTGCTGCTAGAGCCTAGAGAAAGGACCACCATGGAGAGAGACTGGAAGGAAACCTGGGAGTCAGGGTGTCTTTTTTTTTTTTTTTTTTTTATGGAGCGGCCTCCTGTTGCCACCCACAGCTAATGCGAGTGGCCAGGATGATGGTCGCGATGGTGCGAGACCCAGAGCGATGGATTGCTCGTTGCTATCCGGGTCTCGCGCATGCGCACGATGGAGCCGGCTCCGTCGTGCGCATGCGCTCTGGGCCACCATCGACCCGGTTGCGAGCGATCAGCGCTCGCGACCGGGTCTGAATCAGGCCCAGTGTGCGTAATCGCTATTGCAATTGCAGTTGTGACCATAAGCAGTACCCATAGTCATGGATACTGTTTACTAGAATAAAAGCTCATTTTCAATTCTGAGTTCTTTGGTCACTGTGGTTAGTCTCTCTAGTATCTGTTCAACACTCCCGTTTGTGTGGACATATCCTCTCCAGCTTCGGTGTGGTACACGCTCCTGCATTTCCTGAGAAGTGCTGGTGACATTTTTATTCAATATCTACCTGCTGTAGCCCGCTGATCTCCGTGGCGTTCCTGGCTCTGGCGGCTAAATTCCTGTTGAGCAGCTCCCTCCTGTTTCCTGTCAGCGATCCCAGCTGTCCGGCTGCGCTATTTGGAATACTACACCTCACCTGACCACTGGACATGGTCATAATAAAATCCAATACACTCTATTCAGACATATAGAACACTACACCTACCCAATAATACACACTATTCAGACATCTAGAACACTACACCTACCCAACAATACACTCTCTATACAGACATATAGGACACTACATCTACCCAACAATACACTCTATTCACACATATAGAACACTATACAGACATAAAGAACACTACACCTACCCAATAATACACACTATACAGACATATAGGACACTACACCTACCCAATAATACACACTATACAGACATATAGAACACTTCACCTACCCAATAATACACTCTATTCAGACATATTGTCATGCTTCCTAAGCGGAATCAATACGGAATAATACAGTCTAAGCTAAGGAGAGGATGATAGTAGGTGTACCCCTTGCAGGAGGGTTACTGATGCAGCCTCTGGGATGTGAAGTAGTCTTGAGGACTGGTAGCAGATGCAGCCCCGGGACTGTGTAGCAGCCTTGAGGGCTGGAGGAGGATGCAGCCACTGAGCTGTGTAGCAACCTTGAGGGCTGGTAGCAAACGCAGCCTTTGGGCTGTGAAGCAGCCTTGTAGGCTGGTGGAAGATGCAGCCACTGGGCTGTGTAGCAGCCTTGAGGGCTGGAAACGGATAGAGTCTCTGGGCAGTTTAACAGCCTTGAAGGCTGATGGAAGATACAGCCACTGGGCTGAATAGCAGCCTTGAGGGCTGGAAATGGAAGTAACTTGATTGTGTCGGCAAAGACGCAGGAGTGCGACTTGTGCCGCCGAGATGACACAAGCGTCTGATGACGCTGGGGTGTACTAGTGCTGCTGAGATGACACAAGCAGCAAAGTAATTGGTGAAGCACATTGGAGATGCTGGGTTACGGCTTGTGCCGCCGGGATGACACAAGCAGCAGGAGACACTTAGATGAGACCTGTGCGGCCAAGATGACACAAACAATGGATGTTGCTGGAGTGCGACTTGTGCCACCGAGATGATACAGGTGGCAGGATGCTGGAGTGCGACTTGTGCCGCCGAGTTGACACAAGTGGTGGATGTTGCTGGAGTGCAACCTGTGCCGCTGAGATGACACAAGCGGCAGGACGCTGGTGTGCGACTTGTGCCGCCGAGTTGACACAAGCGGTGGATGTCACTGGAGTGCAACCTGTGCCGCCGAGATGACCCAAGAGGCAGGACACTGGAGACAGACAGGCTGTGGTTCAAGACACTCGACTAACATGATGCAGACACCGGATCCGGAAACATGTGGAATGCTATCACCGGCATCTGACAACACATCAGCAAGGTAGAAAAAGGATGACGCACCAATCCTGTTCCAGCAGAGGTGATGTCACCCAGATGAGAGGAGCTGACAGTGTGGTGTCTCTGTCTCCCAGCAACCAGCCTGTGAGAAACGCCATCCAACAGGATGCGACTGCGGCTTGTGACACATATAGAACACTACACCTACCCAATAATACACACTATTCAGACATATAGAACACTACACCTACCCAATAATACACACTATACAGACATATAGGACACTACACCTACCCAATAATACACTTTATTCAGACATATAGAACACTACACCTACCCAATAATACACTCTATTCAGACATATAGAACACTACACCTACCCAATAATACACACTATTCAGACATATAGAACACTACACTTACCCAATAATTCATACTATACAGACATATAGAACACTACACCTACCCAATAATTCACACTATACAGACTTATAGAACACTACACCTACCCAATAATTCACACTATACAGACATATAGAACACTACACCTACCCAATAATTCACACTATACAGACATATAGAACACTACACCTACCCAATAATCAGGGCCGGCAACAGAAATCTTGGGGCCCGGTACACATGTTTTGGGGCCCCATATCCCATCCCGGTAGGTACATGCAGGGTCGCCATTTGGCTCATCCAGTATCTTTCCAGCCTCATCCCCAACTGTGTCTCTCAGCCTTATCCTTGTGTTGCACCAGACTCAACCCTCAGCTCTCCAGCCTCTTCCTCACCTGTGTCACTCTAGTACCATCCCTGTTTCCAGCTTCATCACCTGTGCCTCTCCATCTGCAGACATCACTCATATTTCCTGTATCTCTTAGCATCATTATCCCCCCCAATGTATCTCAGCTTCATCTGCGTCTCTCAGATTCATTTCCAAGCCCCCGCGTCTCTCATCTTTATTCCCGGGACCCTGTGTCTCTAAGCTTCATTATTCCTACCAGATTTGTGCGAGTGCTTTAGTTCTTTTTCTGTTGACAGAGCGGTAAGGAGGGACCACAGGCACAGATTGACAGTGTGGTCTCAATTAAGGGTTACAATTAGAGATGTGTCCCCCGATCCCCGTGTTTTGATTTTGGTTTTGGATCTGGATCTCCCCTTGTTTTGGATCTGCATTGGTTTTGACAAAACCTCACCTCATTGTTTTGTTTTTGTGTTTTGGATCTGGATTTTTTCTTAAAAAATAAAAATAAAACAGATAAAATCACATAAAATTGGCCTTTTTTTGTTCCTACAGTATTAATAACTTCAATAACATTTATTTCCACTCATTTCCAGTTAATTTTGACCACCTCACAGCTCACAATATTGATTTTTTTTATCTAGTTAAAGGGGCAAAAGGTTGCATCTTGCTTGCTGACTCAAAAACTGATATAATTATTAATAGAGTTGAGGACTGTGCAAAGATGATGGTTGGGATACCCTTGAGGATTGAAGAATTGATAGTTGGTGCAGCCCCTGGCAGTAAAATTGATAAATTAATTTAATAACAATTCAGTGGTGCAGCCCCCTGGCTGTAAAATTGATAATAAATTAATGAAAAAAAACAATTCATTGGGTGCAGCCCCTGGCTGAATAATTAATAAAAAGAAATTCATTGGTGCAGCCCACGGCTGTAAAATTGATACTAAATTAATTTAAAAACAAATCATTGGTTCCTAAACCAACCATAACATTAATTTAAAATGTCATATTGGAAAGGAAAAAGGTGTAAGATGGAATAGTCCTTGGACCTTCCCACCCACCCTTATGTTGTATACGAAACAGGACATTCCCAGTTTAACAAACCAATCATTTCAGCGACAAAACTGCCAATTGTGGCTGAAATGATTGGTTTGTTTGGACCCCCTTAAAACAAGCTGCCAATGTGCATTGGACATGGAAATTATCCCATACACAAACTGGCTTTACATTACAACATCAGATGTCATTGTCGTCCTCATCCTCCCCATCAGCGTGTACATCCTCTTCTTCACACAATATAAATTCATCCCCGCTGGAATCCACCATAGGCGCTTCTGTAATTTTTGGATGTAATTGTTGGTAGAGGTCTTCCTCGTGGAATTTGTAATTAATTTTAATGAACATCATCTTTTCCACATTTTGAGGAAGTAACCTCCTACGCCGATCACTGACAAGGTTGCCAGCTGCACTGAAAACTCTATCGGAGTACACACTGGAGGGTGGTCAACTTAAGTTATGCAAGGCCAGTTTGTGTATGGGACTCCAAATTGCCTCTTTTTCCTGCCAGTACTGAAAGTCTGACGTGCCTATTAGGATGTTATCTCCGAAATAGTCCTCCACCATTCTGTGAATGGAGACCATATCACACTTAGTCATGGTAGAAGACCTGTCACTAGTAGGCAGTTCTCTTAGGCCTGACCAGATGTAATTTTTTGGTGAACGATCTGCATGACCAGCAGGCATTTCGGTCTGTTGGAAAAAAATCACAAGGTAGGACTTAAACCTAGAATCCAGAATGGTCGCCAAAATATATGTTTCAGATTTCAATAGATTGGCGACTCATGGATCCTGGTTAAGTGAATCAAGAGCTTGATCCACCAGTCCGACATACTTTGTGCAATCGCTCCATTTCACCTCCTTCAGTTTCTGCAGCTGTTTTTGCAAAAGTCTGATGAGGGGAATGACCTGACTCAAGCTGGCAGTGTCTGAACTAACTTCACGTGTGGCAAGTTCAAAGGGTTTGAGAACCTTGCACAACACAGAAATTATTCTCCAATGTGCTTGAGTAAGGTGCATTCCTCCTCCACGGCCTATGTCAGTCCATTGTATAGCTCTGGATGGCCTTTTGCTGTTCCTCCATCCGCTGAAGCATATAGAGGGTAGAATTCCACCGAGTTACTACCTCTTGCTTCAGCTGATGACAGGGCATATTTAACAGTACCTGCTGGTCATGCAATCTTCGACAAGTGGTCGCCGACTGTCTAAAATGTCCAGATATTTTGTGGGCCACCGACCGCATCTCCTGCACGAGCGTGTCAGATTTTAAAAAACGTTGCACCACCAAATTAATTGTGTGAGCAAAACATGGGATGTGTTCGAATTGGCTCACATGTAATGCTCTCACAATATTGCTGGCATTGTCCGAAATCACAAATCCCGAGGAGAGTCCAAGTGGGGTAAGGGATTTAGCAATGATTTCCCTGAATTTTTCTAAGAGGTTCTCAGCGGTATGCCTCTTAGTGAAACCAGTTATACAAAGAGTAGCCTGCCTCTGTATCAGCTGTCTTTTGGTAGATGTTCCTGCTGCTGTTGTAGGCAATACACCTACCCAGTGGGCTGTCACATTCATGTAATTCTTAGTTTGCCCTGTCCCACTTGTCCACATATCAGTGGTCAAGTGGACAGTGGGTACAATGGCATTTCTGAGGACATTAGTAAGGTTTTTTTTTTAATGTCCTTGTACAGCTGGTAGCAAGGACACAGGACCTTAATTAACTGTTGAAAACCCACTGCAGTAATGGCAGATACTGGATGCACATCTAATACCAGCATAGTTGTTATGGCGTCCGTAATCCGCTGTGCAACTGGGTGCTTGTTGTCAAACTTGTTTGACCTTGCAAACGATTGTTTGACAGTTAATTGTTTTTTGGAGGATACGCTACAAGTAGTCTTCCTCCTGGTCCCCTTCTGGGATGAAGATCCAGTCACAGCAACAGGCGTAGTCAACAAGGATCCTTCTGAGGAATCACGGATAGGAGAGGAGTCAATCATGCTTTGAATACCAACATTGGATGCAGCAGGACTACTCCCGATGACGAATGAGGATGTTGATGATGCAGGTGTTGGAGATCGAAGGCGCTTGGATCTCACAGAGAGCGAGCAGGTAGGTGATACTTTTTGAGTTTTGGAACTTGGCTCCAAACACTTTGATATTTGATGAATGCGCTGCAAGTAACGTAACAAGGAGGGGATTCCTAGGTGGTTTAGGTCCCTCCCTCTACTCACTCTTGCTTGGCAACGGGCACATATGGCTTGACAACTGTTGTCCGGATCGGGGTGGAAATAATTCCACACGTGAGAAGTGGATTTTTTTGTCTTTTGTCCTGGCATGACAACAATGGGCTTTGGCTTTTTCAATCCATGGGCAACTGCTGTTGCCTGACTTACACAAAGGACATCTTCATCATCAACATCCGAAGCATCAACATCCTTAGCACCTTCAACTACCAAAATATCCTCCTCCATGTGCAATTCCACAGAAGCTTCCTCAGTGACTGTGTCTGCAAGATGTTTACTGTCCTTCCCCACATTTACAGAGGGCACACAAATGTTGGAAGTTGGAGGATCCTCCAGTACACTAGTATTTAGGTCTGGCTCACACATGACAAATGCGGACACACTTGAACTCTCCTCGGGGATTTGTGATTTCGATTTCGATTTCTCAGGGCACACAGTTATTTTTTCAGAAGGGCTATCAGAATCAGCAGTCTGCCTATAGAAAGGCCAAGGCCTTTGCCACTTGCCACTTCGTGCAGTGAATGGCATATTTCCAATTTTTTGTTTATCTAAAGTCAAATTTCCTTTAAAAAAATTTTTTCTTAACTTCAGTAGTAGCTTTACCATATCGATGACGTGACTCAAGCCCTGGGGCATGGGCCTTCATATAGGATGAGGAAGTTGACGGCCTTGCACTGCAGGCGGCAGCTACAACATGTGGTCCTTGGTCTTGCTCTCGCTCTCCTGTCATGTGACAGCCCTCCATATTTTCTGCAGTCTTGAAGCAGTTGCGTTGCGTTGCCGACTTGCTAGATCTTGTGTGGCTAAGCCTAACACGCACAGACACACAGACAATTATTTGAAAAAAAGACAATATGTTCTTATTTTTTTTCCAGCTCCAGAACTTGGGCCCAGAGCAAAGATTGACGACTGGAGTCGGGCAGCACTAGGTTGCGTAGCTGATTTGCTAGATCTTGTGCGGTTAAGCCTAACACGCACACAAACAAATATATATTACACAAAAAAAATATATATTTTTTTTTTGGGGGGGGGGGTCCAGAACTTGTGCCCAGATGGACGCAGCAGACAGCACCAGCCCAAATGGATCAGCAACTGCCCAAATGGACACAGCAGACAGCACAGTGACAGCAGTAGCACCAGCCCTGATGCATTAGCAACAGCCCAGATGGACGCAGCAGACAGCACAGCAGACAGCACCAGCCCAAATGGATCAGCAACAGCCCAGATGGACACAGCAGAGAGCACAACACCACCAGCCCAGAATGGATCAGCACCAGCCCAGGACACAGCAGACAGAACAGCATATCTCCTCTCCCTAGCCCAACACTACCCACCCTCCCTGTTCAGTCTCCACAGCCGGAGTGAAATGGCGCCTGCCGCGCCCCTTATATATAGAGACGAAAGCTCGCGAGCCGCGAGATTTCATCTCTCTGGTTTTTCCTCGAGAGATCCGAGTAAGGTGGGAACATCCGAGCCGGCTCGGATCCGACTAAGGTCTACAAAATTCGGGTGGGTTCAGATCTCTGAAAACCGAACCCGCTCATCTCTAGTAACAATTTGTTAAACGGATAACATTTCACAATGGGTCACAATCAGCAAGTTACAATATTCTTCCTTCACATCTGCTAGAAAACCAACTTAAACTACAATGAAGGTTTTATTAAACGGGGGAACTGTGGAAGGGTTGGATACCCTTTTCCTCAGGAAACTGGAGAAACTGTGGGATTTGAATGGATTAGTGCAACAATGTAAGAACAGGATATTCCAACAATATAGTATAAATGAACTTCACAAAATATTCCTGGATCTACGTAACCTCAAACTCCCTCAATCTAACTAATCCTAATGTATGCATGTAACATTGTACCTATAATAAAGTCTAGCTCTGTCTGTAGAGACGGTGCATATTAAAGGGATTGCCCTTGGGAACTGCAGCTCACAAATACTATAATCACTTTGCTTTATATGCATAGCTTGCAGGATCCTTGTAAGATACTATGGGGCCCATTTATCAAAGTTCATTTGAGGTAAATTTACCTCAAATACTAAGTATCACCCGGATGTATGAAGGAGGGACCGCAGCAGGTATCTCCGATACCTGCTGCGATCCCTCCATTGCCGCCGGCAGCCGCCTCCCCTATAGGTTTCTATGGGGGATGCGATGCTGCCAAACGTATCAATATCGGGAATGCGAAGCATTCCTGATATTGGCCCCAGCAGCTAACGCCATCTGAAGATAGCGTTAGCCGCTGTAGTCTATGGAGACTTACCGCATGTCGGCCGGCTCCGCCAGCAATGGGCGCCGCTCATGTGCAGTCCGTGGGACTGCGTATGCGCAGCAGCCCCGCATGCACTCTGGCCACATCGCAGGGACGGGCTTCTTTCGGAGCCCGTCTCCCTGCATGTGCCAGTACATACATTTGGCAGCTATGATCGCATTTTGCAATGCGATCATGGGCAGCACTGGATGCCCTGATCGCATTGCAAAATGCGATCATTAATACATGGGCCCCTATGTAGCCTTTCTCTTTTGGCAATGCTGACGTTAATTATAAGTGTGTGAAGGACCAGCAATATAGTCAGCTTTTGTAGCAATAGAGGGAGATTTTAGTTGCACTTACTAGTGTCTCTCTTTCTAGCAGATCTCCTTTTTACCAGCTATGCTTTCCTTATAGCAGAGTCTAGAACTTTGGTTACTGGCTGAGGGCTTATACATTGGCAGTCATCCCTGAGCTGAGGAGGATCCTGGCTGCTGGCTGTCCCTATGGCTGACTTATGAAGAAGACCAGCTGCTGCTGAGTGGACCTAAGCATTTAGTACTGCAGTGGGGAGGTGGGACTGTAGTGCAGGGTTGTGCTGGGCAATGTAGTTATTCCAGACATTTCTCGCTGAATCCGACTGCCCTGTAGCCAGTGTCTGCCTTTGCAGGTAGTGCTGTTCTCCCTCCGGCTGGTTCCCTCATCTGGCTTGTTGCTTACTGTGCCAACAACTGGGGAGGTCCGCGGCTCTCACAGGGACACAGCTCCAAAGCTGCGAATCGTCATATAGCACCGAAAGTCACCAAATAGATTCAGAGGATGGGGGATGCCTCAGCACAGATCCCCCCTGTATCCAGGCTCCCTCAGGACCCCGTGTAATGGCCGTAACTGCCCAACCCAGCCACCTGCAGCTGGTGCCAGCAGGTTCTGAGTCATGTGACCTGTGGCTGACTCACCATTGGTCCGGCAGCTGGGCTTTTTAGAATCTCCCTCCAGTCCCTTGGTTTACTTTCTTGGTACAGAGCATAAACATAATGTTGTCCATAATATTGTGTTAAATTATATACAAATGCTTACACAGGGTGCTAAATATCATACAGGAGAAATACTGTATGGCAAAAACAACAGACAGGCCAGGTTTCCATACATTGGAATCTGCTTATGTACCCTTTTTACACCTAGATATATATGTTTCTTAGGGCACTCTTACACAGGTGGTATTCCCAGGTTCTGGGGTGCCACATCTCTAAGCTTGATTTCCTGCAGCCCCATGTCTCTCAGCTTCATTTTCCCCAGCCCCTGTGTCTTTCACATCCCCCCTCTTCCCCAGTCCCTGTCTCTGTTACATCTCCCCCCCTCTTCCCCAGCCCATGTCTGTCACATCTCTCCCCTCTTCCCCAGCTCCTGTGTCTGTCACTCCCTCCCCTCTCCCACAGCATCTGAGACAAACACCCCCTGTCTCTCCCCCCCTCCTTCATCTGCAGTTCCTCACTACCTGCCCCGTGATTCTCTAGCCCAGCCTGACCCCGGATAACACTTACCTGCTGCACTGCCTGTTGTACTGCTCAGTCTGCTCTTCCCTGGTGGCTCAGAGACCCGGCCAGCGGCTCCACCCTGATTCAGCGGCGCAAAGTCATGGCTTCACGAACGCTGCGTCGGTTGCTATACTCTTGATGACTCTGCGCCATAGTGGACACTGGATAGATGTTCCCCTGACTAGACTGACTGCGCCGGTTGCCCTGCTTACTACTGTTGCCTCTACCACCTGCTGTGTAAGCAGCTTACACAGCAGGTGGCAGAGGCAAGGATGACACATGAACTGGGCTCCCGAAATTCCTGAGGGGTCGGGGGCCCCGCGGAATCTCAGGGCCCGGTACATGTGTCCCCTTTGTACCCCCCTGTCGCCGGGCCTGCCAATAATACACACTATACAGACATATACTGTAGAACACTACACCTACCCAACAAGATCTGACTAATCAGAAATATAATACCACTTTTTAAAATGCTAACAGACATCAGACATTTAGCTTCTCCAGTAATACATGACCCCAGTACCTGATAACATGCTATGATCAGTGGACAGATTATTACACAATTCTATCACACTATATAGTATAGAGACAGATGGCCTGATTCAGAGTCGCATGCAAATCGCACACAATGCAGATGTTCACGTAGTTTCTGCAACTGCACATGTGTGATCATCCTTACAAACCATACTTGCCTACCCTCCCGATTCGGCCGGGAGCCTCCCGAAAATCGCGTGCCGCTCCCGGCCCCCAAGAACAGCAGGCAAGCCTCCCGGCGGCCACTATCCCATCTTGATCCCCCCGTGATTACAGTAAAACCCCCGCAGTGGGGGAGGGCGGTGACGTGACTTGCGCTGAATCGCGTCATCTTGGCCCCGCCCCCTGCTTCATAATGCCGAAAATTTCGACATTGTGTAGCAGGGACGGGACCAAATGATGCGATTCCATGTCCATGCCCCCCGCTCCACCCACATTGCTGGGTAGTATCCCCGGCCATGGCCCCTCAACCATGCCACGCCCCCCTGCTTGTCTGACCTGTCTGACCCCCCCCGGAGGGGGCTGCCACAATGTCGGCAAGCCTGTTACAAACACCTACCACATAGGCGTTACACAAAGGCACTGCTGCAATTGAGATACACGGTATCAGAAATGTTGTGTGAACGTGATGGGCGTTCCTGGGCGGTGACTGGGAGGTTCATGTAAAAAATTATCCGTTCAAATGGGCGTGTTATGGGAAACTGAACCTGCCATAGAACTAGTGCAAATTTTGACGCTGCGACCGATGGTGGTGTATAAGGATGCACCAATTTGTATTACTGACTGTACAGACGCTGAATGTGGGTGTCTCAGTCCTTGCACACAATCCTTACACATTCAAACCACACAGATGTACACAAGGGAAGGAGTTTGTAGTGGTTTTGCATAAAGACGCAGACGGACAGCTGCCAAGAGATACTGCTGCGTGCACTTCTGCGTCCTCCTCTGAATGAGGCCCAGGATGCTATACCTACCCAATTGGTTACAACCATTGGATGTAATAGTCATACCATCATATAACACTATACGAACAAGGGACACTACATACCCAACATATTTGAGTATTGGACATCTATATAATTATAAGTTCTATACATTCATAGGACACTACGACTAGCCATGGCTGGCACAACCACTTCTTTTAAGTGCAACAAACGCATTTGCTATTATACAAATAATAAAACGTAAAAAGTATTATAGCAGAAACAACTCCCTCATGTACAAATACTTTTTTATTGCTTAAACACATACACAAAGGGATAATAAGTGATAATATATGCCCAAGTGATAAAGGAAGCACATATTTAGTGAAATCACCCTTTCTGCACTTAGGGGTAAATTTACTAAGAATCATGTCTGGCCCGAGTTTAAATACGCTCACCATCACAGGGACATGGGAGAGTTTTGTTAGCTGGAACACTCAAATTTACCAAGAATCTTGTTTTGCTTAATCATGTTTTCCAATGGTGTAGGAGATCATGTTTTCTCTCCCATGTTTCCTGTGTCTGACCGTGGCCAAACACTCCCGAACATGAAGCCTGCACAGTTCAGTTAGATCTGTGCAGCCTTGTTTGTGTATATAGTGTAAAATATAGAAGAAGAAAAACGGCATGGGCCCATTCCCCCAAAGCATAACCAGCACCTGGCTTTTTGAGCCGGTCCTGGTTCAAGAAATTCGGGGGAACCGGCATGGGGGTCTCCTGTATATCAATGAACCAGCACCGGGCTCTTACTAGCGGGGGAGTAATGTTAGATCCATTAATAAATGTAATAAAGACTAAGGGGAGATTTATCAAAGTTTGGAGAGATATAAAGTACCATCTAATCAGCTCCTAACTGTCACTTTACAGGCTGTGTTTGAAAAATGACAGCTGATTGTTTGGTATTTTATCTCTCTGCAAGCTTTGATAAACCTCCCCCTGATTTTGAAAAAGCGACGCATTTTAGGCGATTTTTCCTCAGGATTTATTGCAGCAAATAATGGCTGAACCAACCTTACTTTTCCTTTTTAAAATTGTTGCTTTAAAAACTTCAGAAAAAGCTGAGAAAATTCTGCACTTTTTTAAACTCTCACACTGTTACATTTGACCTGTAGTTATGGCCAATCCATTAATATAAAAAATCAGGGACACATTTCCTGGACAATTCCTCAAATTCTGGTACTGGTCCTAGAAACCTGGGATAATTGCCAGCTGTGTGCTTTGCACATATTGTAACACGCATTTGATTATATATTCTTAATCCTTCAATCAGATATCACAGTTGCTATAGCAAAAACATATGCTTCTATTATCAGTAACAAATTAAAATGTATTGCCAAATATTCGGATTTTATTCTGATGAAAAGTAGCTCCGTAAGGTGTAGCCACACTGGCTCTCTTCCAGCTTTTGAAGCACTCCTGCTAATTTTCATATTTATGTATTTATTAATATTTATTTCTATCAAGCAAGAATACTCTACAGCGCATCATAGTATTTTTTATCAAAGCTGAAAATGTCCAGCCATTTTGCAGCACAGTTTATAATGAGCGATAGGGTCTGCTCAAATATAATGGAGAGCAGTGGTATTGAACACTTTCAATATTTGTTTAAAATGCTGGTGTTCACTTTAATCCTACGGGAGAAAAGCGCTATATAAATAAAATTATTATTATTATAAAATTGCTTGAGTTATTAAGGGCTCTATTTATTAAGCTGGCATTTTCACCAATGAAACAATGCCTACAGTGACCAAATTATACTCCAAAATCATAGAATATTTTTTTTGGTCAACGTAACTTTAACATATGATGCTCTCCTTTTAATTTATTCAATACATAAATCTTTATAGGTATATATTAGCCCAAATGATTTTCTGGTCCTGGTTCCATTCCAGTGAGTTAGCTGCTAGATTTAAAGCAGCAATACATTTTAAGACAAAAAAACAACCTATTACATTTGGGCCATTGTCTTTACAATAACAAGTGTGTTTATTTAACCCCTTCAATTGTGGAGGTCTTGTGGGGTTCTCAAACTATTTTGCTCTGGGACTCCATCTGACAATAAAAATTATTACAGGACGAAAGCATGTTACCATGGAATGGTTGCCACAGATGCATGGTCAGCAGACCCTGCAGATACGGTAACGCTGCCGAGGCACAAAACAGAAATGAAGTGACCGCTAAAGTGAACACATCATAGGGACAGGCTCCTGTCAGAGCCCCTGTCCCTTCATGTGTTTTTTGATACATTCATGCTAATAGTATCAAAGATAGATAGTGGGTGACAAGGAGGAGCACAGGCGGGCAGGGAAAGGCAGAGGGAGGAAATGGGAGGCAGAGGGTGGCAGGGAGAGGCAAAGAGTGGTGGGGGGCATAAGGTGACAGTGGGGAGAAGTAGTGGGTGACGAGGAGAGGCAATGGGTGACAGAAAGTGCTAGAAAGTGTGTAATTAATGTGAGCCACCTGTCCTCTTATATTTAATTAATGTGCGCCTTAATTAATTTATGCCACATGCCCCCTTACATGTTTAATTAAGTTTTGCACCCTGCTGTCCCTTTACAAATTTAATTGCATTTTGCCACCTGCGCCCTTATATATTTAAGTTGCATCCCCTGACCTCCACTATATATTAGTGTTGTGCCACCTGTCCCCCCTTATATATTTATTTAACTTGTGCTCCACTGTCCCCCCTTATATATTTATTGCAGTTGAGACCCCTCCTTTCACTTACCTCACGTCAATAAAAAGCGCAGCAAAGAATACAAAAAATACTGGACCCGTGTGGATCTGTTAAATTGGAGGCACCCTGCAGCAGTAAAAGAGGTATGCCAAACCTCAAAAAACACAAGGAAATAAATAGAGAAATACTGCGCTGGTGTGTCCCTGTCAGAAACAACAATCAATTGTAACAGTAATAAAAATCACACACATTTAATGAAAATAAATTAGATACAAATACATACATGAAAATACTAGACAATAACAATGAAATTAGCCTCAAAGTGCTTATACTGTATGATGGATAATATTATTAGCACATTATCATTGGTAATTGTGTATACCACTGGGGTATCCAATGAAGGTAATGAAGTGGCAATGTCCCATATGCTAAACACGGATTATCAACCGTGATAATGAAGGAAATCCAGCACTTGATGTAAATAAATATATCATATGATTGGAACAGTCCTGGCCCGCAAGTATGATAAAGGAAAAAGGACAGTCAGACAAATCCGATGACACCTGTTTAAATGGTTGTGACCCACTTGAAATTTAGTAGATGGAGTCCCATGCAGGACATTTACTCACGGAGCGTCTCTAGCTCAATGCTCCACATGTAGCAGGTAAAGGGGCAGGCTAAATCTCCCTCTAGAGCCTGCAGCAGTCTCGCTCTCTCACTCTCTCCGCCGGCGGAGAGCGGACGAGCGGCCTCCGTTCTGTGACAGACCATGCAAGTGGGAAGTCTCCGTGTACTCTGCCGCGCCAACAGCTGTGATGTTTAACAAGAGGCACAATCTAGGATGAGGAATTATCCAGCTTGATAAAGGCCATTACCGAAACACGTTGCAGTTTACCTCATTGATCTATTTTATCCAGCATCTTGTTACCTGATATTGGAAACTATTGAAGATCATTTGGATACTTTGTAATTTAAGTCCTCCCAGCCAATACTGAGACCGGACGCTGTCTTCCACGTGTTACTTGATTACCATCACAGCTGCTGGCGCGGCGGAGTACACATGGACTTCCCACTTGCATGGTCTGTCACAGAACGGAGGCCGCTCGTCCGCTCTCCGACGATTGTACTGCCTACGCAATTTGCATACACATCGTGCAAGCGATCACATCTAGTGAGCAGCCTCTCAATCAGGCCCTTAATTCACTAATGTCATCACTGCTTGGCTTCCTTTTGTCACAGATGAATAGTTCATACACCTAAACCTTCCTTGACCATTGTTGTATAAAATAGTGCAAACCCTATCAAGATTTGTCCAGTGGTTCAAGAGACTAGCCCGAACGGACAGATCCCTAAACCGGGAACTTTATTTTATATATAGAGAGATTGTTCCCTTAAATTATGCATAAAATAGCTGTTTCCATATGTTAAAGGGTAGAAGAATTGCAAGAATGTATCAATTAGGCAAGCAGGATTTATCATAGATCTCCCAGCTCCCACAGTAGCACTCCCCATAGTTTTCTATGGGAATGGTATTTAACAAGAATTGCAAAGCGTACCTTTGCGGCACTTGCCTGCGTGGTCTAGTGCCATCTTTAAATGGTGTTAGAATGGACTAATGGAGCTGTCCTGCCGGAGAGGGATCTTGTGGGCTGCAGGATTGTCCTGCATTGCGCTGGCACAGCTGTAAAGCCTTACATGTGCAATAGCTTTGAGAGGGTTTGTAGGGGGAAGTAAAATGATTGTAGATGCAATCACCTTACTTCTTTTTGATAGAACTTGTGTCCCATCAATTTAAATTGATATAGTTAAACAAAACAAAAAAGAATACTTATTGCAGTGATATGAGGCGATGAGGATTCTGGGGCATAGCGCATATTTTAATAAATATGCCCCATGAAGTGGTTTCTAAAATAGCTGTTGTTGCCTAAGGAATCTAATTATCATCACTTAATTTACATTTTCATCTACTTTTGTAGAAATAAAGTATCAAGGCCACTCATTATAAAGGTAACGCAGGAGATATCACGGATATCTCCTGCTTACCTTTCAGTCCCGATCTGGCCTGCTGTCCCCATACACTACACTAGAATGGGGACATAAATTTATCAAGCTCAGAAAATACAAACGTTTTGTAGCTTGCCTGCTGGAACCTTCACCATCTTCAGATGGCGCTTGTTCCCACACCCCAGTCCCAGTTGTGAGGCGTGATCTGCCACTGCTCGGCTCTTTCTGCCAGAAGTCGTGCATGCATGACCCAAGTTCAGGCATGAACAGTAATATTGCTGAGTCAGAAAAGATTTGTGGGGACAGCTGATCTTCGGATCAGCTGTCGCTGCAGCAAAGCAATGTTGAATTACTCAGATGCTTACAGCAAATTGGAAATGTAATTATCAGGAGCCACCCGGCCCCCATTAATTAACATAATGGATAGGCCCCTAAGTGAGATGCAGCTAGTACACTAAAAGCTTAATTAATAGGATACTTCTCTCTGAAGTGTGAAATGAATGTTACAAATGATATTACCAATTATATGGTTATTGGAGCTATACAGTACAATTCCCTTCAGTTATAACCTGGAAGGCATTGCAATAGGATCTTTTCTTTGCTATTGACAAGACTCTAGATTCAAATGCCAACAGCAGCTCACACTTCGCATTCCCGGCCAGTTATGGTAGCTGACTTGTGCTCTGTATGAGCAGGAATCAGCAAGTGGGAGGTAACACACACAGCATTTTACGGTGACTTCCGGGGCTACTTGAGTCCGGCCACAGGTGTGCAACTTGATGAGATATTTATCATATAAAAGGATGGTGCCTACTTTGTGTCAACATTCCAAGAGATTACCAGCAAAAACCTTAGTACATAGAACTGATAGATGGGTAACCTGTGAATACAGGGTGATGCTGATATCCATTGATTTCCTTCAGCAGCAAAAAGTGAAGCAGAATCTTTGGATGTGATTTATTTGAATAATAATGTAATGCATGGATGGTGTCTGAATGACTTGTCAGATGGATGTGGCTGAATGGAATTATTTCTAGGCTGGGCCAGTAGTGTATTAGGGGTCCTGCTACATTTAAATGTGCACTTTAGCGCTCAGCGAATAAGTCCTTTTGAAATTCGAGCTCCTCGATTACAGTGTAAAGCCGGTTACACACTAGACAATTTGTCGTCTGATCCGGCATATCGGACGACATATCAATATCGTCCACATCAGCGAGTGTGTAACCACTATGCCGCTTAAGATGTGCAGGTCCGATGGGCGATATCATCAGCGGGGGCCATGCTGCTGAATGCAGCGTGGACTCTGCCATCGGTTTCGGCATCTCCGCCTATGACATCGCGCTGGGTACACATTGTTAATTGTATACCATGCTTATTATAACAAAACAAGAATAACAGAAACCTATTTTGTAAGGAGAGAGAGAGAGATTCACAATCAACGAGTGCTAGCTCTGTGACAAACTGTGATGTATTGCAACTATGATTTATGCTACAAGAACTATGCAGGTAAGAAAAGATGTAACAGAAGTGATTCTTTATTTTATCAAAGAAATGGTCTGATTCCCATTAATTTTGTCATCAGTAACTGTACTGCACCACAATGCATGTATCAGCTCCACCTAACACTCATACTACCTGCATGTACAGGGGCATTTGTCTGTGTCCTAAGAAGAGAACTGGATAAGCCTGGGGGGCAAATATGTGAATCTCCAGAGCTTGGTCACTACACCCACACCACTCCATAGTCATACAGGGGACCACACTAATAATAATCATTTTAATATAATACTTTTTTCCCAATCACACACAAAGCTGTATACAATTTGTAAACAATTATATGAAGAACATTGTATTCAGTAATTAAGGAGAAGGTGATGTACAGTGAATGAGCAGTTCCAGAAGTACACAGTGGTAGCATTAACTACATGCCAACATCCCATTGTGTCTATGTCTCTACCTCAGGGCTTGTGATGTTAGGAGATGAAGTACTTCAACTCATGATGCACTTTAAGGGAAGAAAAATCACATATTGTAAAAGGCGTGGGTGCCAAGGTTTGTGCATTGCAACCCAAAGGTTTTTATTGGCATATGGAAACATTCGCTTTTACTGTGTCTTTTCTTACTGACATACACACTTGAGCTCCAAGAGAAAATAATTTGGATACAATGAATAGTGCAGCATGTACAGGGTTGTAACAAAGGATGAGTACAGTAGAGCATGTTCGTGTAATTACTAACAGATGTACACCAGCACACACACGCCATAATATTTACAGGTGCCTGGGAGCTGGTATACATACATAATGATGACAGCCGCCTGCACTAGCAAACCACCTCTGATTGGCTAATTTACAATGCACTGCTGATGCTGATAGGTGCTTCCTTCATTGCTTGTATGTTGTGATAGTTGCAGCTTTGCACACAATTATTTTTTTTTTGTGAGTGCACTTTCTGCCGCAATTTTGGTGCAATTCCCTTCAACTGGGCATCAGCCTTTTCAAAGTATTCTCAGTTATTTGCATTTCGTATCATGTGGAATTCTTGTCCTAAGTTTAACATGAGAGAGATTACAAAGGAGAAGTTATATAGAAATGCCACAAGTGCAAAGAGCTGTGTATGATAATCTTAAGGAATAATTTCCTGAACATTGGACTTTGACAAGGTTTACCTGATTGCTGCATACAGTATGTCTTTTGATAGTTGACCACAATTGTACTGTGTATTCCATTTATAGATTCAGAGCCGTAACTAGACTTTTTGGTGCCCTGTGCCAGAGAAAGCATTTGCGCCCCCCCATTTTTTTAAATAGGGACATAAGATGCAGTGCACCTGAAAAAGGGCCATGGCCTCATGGGGAAGGGCCAGGGGAGAGATAAGGGAGGCCAGGAGATGCTGGGGATAAAATAAGAGGAAGCTACAAGTGAGAATGATAATAAACAGGAAAATTGACAGGCCCAAACAGCACCCCCTGCCCTGCGGTGCCCTGTGCCATGGCACAGGTTGCACCACCCTAGTTACGGCCCTGTATAGATTATCTTCATAAAAATGATTTAGGGGACAATTAATGAAGCAATGATATCCCCTTTCTCTGGCTTTTTTTCTGTGCATTTCAGGCTGTCGGCGAGGGAGAGAAAGCCTGTGCCTAGGAGCCAGGTTTTCACCAGGGAGCACCAGATTGATAAATTGCATACAAAAAACCCTTCCAAATAGCATGCTATCAGTGTCTGCTCAATTTATCACGTGTGGAGGAAAGGTTCTTGCGGCTGCTAGCTAACACCATCTCAAGATGACACTAGCTATACCCAGCAATGGGTGACCCCCAAAGCAGGAGAGGCTTTGCTGGATCCCCCTAGTTCACATGCCTATGTGTATATTCATTAAAGAGGAGCCTTTGGTGGTAGCGTCAATCTGCTGGCGAGGTCGAGGGAGGAGGGGAGAGGGGGACCTGAATAGGAGAAGGATTTCCAGAGGTCATCCCAGATTGAAACATTCCATATCACCACGATATACAGGAGTATGGAAGGTTCATTTTCGTGGGGCCATCACAAATAATCATAGACCTCTTATTTAATGAATGTTTGGGTAAAAGAGGCTTTACAAAATGTCTACTCTCCTTCCTCAATTTTTGCACCTGCCGTTTACGGTGTCTCATTTGTCATGGTACCTACTAAGGGACCTATAGTACAGGCTGTGAGTTCCAGCACATAGCCGTGCCATGTGACTTTTTCTTCAAATATATGTCTTATTCACATTAGTAATGTGACAAAAGTACAATGTACTTTCTATCTGTTATTAAGTCACTAATCTGGGTAAAGAAGGCAGAGTTCCAATACGAGCAACCGCGACATACTTAGCAGCACGTATCGTTATGCTTAATCTACAACTTTATACCAATTCATTTGCAACAAAACTATTCATCTAGTGTGCCTGGTACACTGAGCAACTATGCATGGAGATAGAACGTGAAAATGATATTCCCATGGCGCAGAGTGTCTCGTGCCCAGCGTCTCAAACGATATGGTGAATGAGGACACATCTATAGAATATACTACAAATAACTGGTTGAGCTACAAAGGTATAATAAACATTTAGAACAAAAATAAAGGGAATGAATGAACAAAGTGCAGAACTACTATAATCAGCTCCAGGCTTTAAGGAAGTCTCTTACAAGGCAGATTTTTATTATTGCAAGATGCAAAGCTGCCAGGTCCCTAACCGTACACTTTTCTTTGGCTGCAGAAGCTGTTTAGCACAGAGAGAGACGTGACAGGGTAACGCTGCTGTTTGTAACCTCTGGACTGAGCGCACAGGCTGCCAGCCAAATGCACTGGAAGTCAGAGCCTTGTATGGGCTCAGGAAGCGCCATGTAAGGAGTGTCAGGAAGAGCCTTATATGGAGGGGGCCGGCGGTTCCTGTCTGGAATGAAGGAGTGACATTTCCGTTTGGTTTTGGCTCTGGTTGAGCAGGATCAGATGACAGGAATTATTTTTACCCTGGCAGGCTGGAGCATATCTAGCATGCACTGACTTACCCTGCGTTTGCTAAGAATTCCCAGGGATTAATGTGCAAAACAAATATTTTTTTCGCAAGTATAGAATTAAAATCCGTTCACTTTCATATTTCTTATTGCCATTGTTTCCAGCTACTCATCTAACAGTGAGATTGTAAGCGTGTATGAATGTAAACCCTGTCCATCAGATTAATGCACTATACGTTTAGGGCACGCTGCGGCAGGACCTGCATTAATTCTACCTGTCATGAAGGGAACTGTCATTAATCACCAGTGATTGAAGTGATCTGTGTATCTGCTTTACATGGTAACATGGCAAGACCCGCCTACCTACTGTGACTGACATATATATGTATTGTATTTTCCCACTATTGTAAGGTGTTGCTAGGATTCTGATGACGATTGTGTTGGCAAAGGAGTCTATACAGGCCACTAGTGTAGGCTGGTTGACATTTACATGTAGAATTAATGTTTTCATCATTTATTTGATACTATGACGGCGTTCAAATCTGTTCCGTGTACCCTGCATTAACCCTTCTATGTACTGCATTAACACAAAACTTTGCAATTCTAGTGAACCAATTATAACAGACAGGGGTCCCTAGAAATCCCTTCTTTTGGACAGAAATATAAAAAAGCACAGTCAATTGCCACTCCAGGGGTCCCAATCTTATTAATTATCTCTGCCCTAGGGATCGCCATGACAAGATGGCCATCAAATAGGGGTGGTGATGCCACCATCGCAACATGCCATGTGATGACATGTAGCCATCACAAGGTAACCATCGATGGTTATTTGGTGTGCATGTGAAGTCAATGATGGAAATTCTTACATGCACATTGTGCTACAGGGACTGCTTCCAGTGCCCGCAGCTGCATTGAAGTAATGTACCATCGTATGTGTATAGGAAAGAGTCATGCAATGGTTGGCAATACTGACATCAAATGGAAACACCATTTCCAGCAAGCTGGATGATCGTTGGCAGTCAACTGGCTTTCAGGGTCCATCCTTACTCTGCCCCGTAGGGGGTTGGGTTTTGGGAGAATTCCAGTTTTTGTCTCCCCTCTAACAGGGGGGATGGTTGTGTTGTTTTTGCCCAACCCTCCTCACTATAATGGCAACAGCCCTGTGACATGTAGCATCTAGATCGTCATGGGGTGTCATTGTACAGGTCGATGGCACCATCACTACCCCATTGGCAGCTGTATTTAGCCAAAGTGTTGTATTTAGCCAAAGTGCCTCTTGCACTTCCTGACTGGTCCCTCCCCCAAGGGCATTTCACTACCTCCGGGATATAAAGTGGGCAAGTGTGCCCAAGCCATATAGCCTTTAGGAAGGGAGGGAATACTGCCCAGTTTTTCATTGTTTAAGTATGTTTATTATATTATACGATGCATGGGACCTGTCTGATCACAGATGGCAGTTTTTTGTGGTGTATTACATTACTCAAAGTGCATCTGAAAATGTGCTTCTCCACCAAATGTGTCCATTTAAAAGTTTAGGGTGAGACCCCATCACCACCAGCCTTTGATGGAAAAGTGAATTTCTAGGAGCACTCCAAGCAAAATAACAAAGAGCATCACACACAAAAGTGACATTTAATAAAAAATAATACCAATGTCCCATCAATCCCATGATTTATATAAGTTATGTAGCACTGGCCTGTGATGTGACCTTTACACTTCTGCACAGTGTATCACTCAAAGAATTTCCCACCTATCCACAAATCAGAGCACACTTTTACTTTCCAGAGGAGACATGCCCCTGATATATGCTGGGCACACAATCAAGGTACACCAATGCAAAACCAAGGTATGTGGTGGTGCTCTTCGTGCGAGGGCATATCCTGTTCTCGGTTTATTGTAGTTACACAAGGAAGCGCAGAGGTTGTTTACAGATGCCCATTATCCAACATGTAGCCAGATTAGGTATGGCCATTGAAGAGTTCACCATCGATGTTGCCATTGGCACTTTCCATCAATGACAGGAAACCACTGATGATTTGAACCATACTCTGACGTCTCGACTGTGGAAGAAGTGACCGGTTTGACCAATCAATGAGGGTAGCTAAGCAGCATGATGGGCAGGCCTGGCTAAAGTGCCATGCCCCCTGCTCCGGGGAAAAAAATCATTGCCATGTTCCTGCCGTTGATGGCGGAAAAACATTAAAGCTCCACCAACTATGACAATATCATTGACCAGAGCTGGCAAACAATCGATGGTTGCTAACCATCAATGGTTGATGGCAAAAACATAGGCCAGATTTACTGATATTGAGAAAAAATGTTGCACTAACGTCTTGGATTACTATGGCGACAACACCTCATCAGTAGGAAAAAAGTAACCTGTCTCACAATGGTCTAATCCCTTCTCATGTTTCCTATTAGTGGGTGAACAAATCAACAATCTGCATCACAATTATAGGAAGAGACAAAACTATGCCATAATGTTGATATGTAAGGTTACAGACGCTGGATGAACTTCAAAATATATATATTCTTTAACATACACAGGACCCCATTTAACAATGAGACATAACCCCTTTAGCACTTGCTAAAGGGGTGATGTCCTCCTTTCAGTATTTGTTTGTCACTGTATCACTTAAGCCATTTATAGAGAGTGAAACGGTCCCTATTGGCAGCAATAGGGACCCAGCATCACCAGCCTTTCTGGCTTCAGCAAAGCCTTCCATGCATTGCCTAGTATCTGCCGGGGGAAAGTGTCATGCGAGTATGTTATGGAAGCCCGTCACTGGCACTGATAGGCTGCCAGTAACAGAGCGGAGGATGCTGCCGAGGAGGGGAATATCACTGGACCTCGCCAGAGTAATGTTAAATACCAGTGGCATATTCGTTAGTATCACTGCAATACTAAATGAAATATGCTGCTGATAATAACATTCGTTGTTAAATGGGGCCCACACAGAGGTAAGAGGAGCAGTCTGTATTTTAGACTTTAAAATGTCTACTACAAACTTTGATAATAACACTCGACCCTTTCCCGCCACAAGAAAAACCTGAATAAATATATTCTAAAATTGGTAAGAAATGCACATCTTTGGACAGGATTGTTGTAAATCCAATTATTGAAAAAATGTAAACATTAAAAATTTTATTTATTATTTCATATTTAGATGAGAATTAAGGGGAATTAAATGAATATCAGTTCTGGTGAATAGCAAAAAATTATTGAATTTTAAAGGACCGAGCACCCAAATTTAAGTTCATTTTTCCAAAAGAGCTATAGTGCTAATATACAAATAATTATGTAACAAATTCAGGATCTTATGCCGGGTACACACTAGACGATATGTCGTCCAATCCGGCGGATCAGAGCGACATATCAGGCACAACGTCTAGTGTGAACACCCTATGTCACTGACAATGCGCGCTATCCCTTGCACCATCAGCGACATCGCCCATCAGACCTGCATGCAGGTCCGGCGGGCGATATCGTCAGCGGGGGCTATGCTGTCGCTCCCGGCTTCGGCAAGTGTGCATGCGTACAGGGCAGACCCAGCACTGATAAGTGTCATTATTACTAAAGTAGCAGTGGTTACTGATTGCGGGGACAACTGCTTTTGAGAGCAGCTGCAGTGGCGTATCTATAATGGGTGTAGTGTGTGCGGGGCACACGGGCCCCCCGGGTCCAGGGGGGCCCCGCACCGCACACACTGCACCGATATTATTTTAGACTTACCTGTCCGTGGTCCCACGTCGGGTGTCTGCGCTGCTCAGAACACCGGAAAATGGCCACCGCGGCCATTTTTCCGGTGTTCTGTGCATGCGCAGTAGACTCCGGGCACTAGAGTGGGCCCGGACTCTACTGCGCATGCACAGAATGCCGGAAAAATGGCCGCCACGGCCATTTTCCGACGTTCTGCACATGCGCAGTAGACTCCAAGCACACTCTAGTGCCCGGAGTCTACTAAGGCTTCAGTGGCTGGCTAGCCACGTCAGTCGGCTGCCGGGCACCGGGTAGAGAGGAGGGGGCCCCGCACAGGGAGTGCACACGGGCCCCCTCCTCTCCTAAGACGCCCCTGAGCAGCTGCCCCCGCACTTGAGCAATGCTGAATTTCTCTGGTAATTAAGTATTCACCGCCACAACTCACTGCGATTTGGATACTTGATCATTGGGGACCCCAAGTTTCTCTCACCTCCGTACCCCATAGCAGCTGCACCTTCTGTACACCTAGTAATTCCACTGCTGCTAGTGATTAGGGATGGCATCAAAGATCGATCTTTTGAAAAGATTTGGGCTCAATACTGAAGCCATAATGTATCAATAGTATCAATCCAAAAATCACGATGCAGTAGGGATGGATATCGAATGGTTGCCGGACTTCCAACATCAAATCCAGTGATGCGATGGCTACTAGCCATTGCATCACAACCATTTGATTGTGTAACCATTGATGATTTTACTGTGCTCATGCGCAGAAGCATTGATAGCTTTGCACATGCGCACATTAGCTGCAGAGGTGTCCGCAGCTGTACAGAAGCAGCTAGCAATTGGATGGGCTTCAGAAAGCTGCATCAGGCAACCATTGAATACACGCAATCTGATGGAAAAAGAACTTCCATCAATTTGGGAACATCAATAGTTATTAACCGTCAGCTTCCGATGTCCATCCCTACAATGCAGGCATCGATGTTCTCTTATCTGCTCCTCTGCGGGACCTTTGAGCTATTTTTAACTATGCATGTGCGAGCCTTCTCTAACTCCTGAACTGCGCAGGCGTGAAAATAATAACGATTCTGGATGAGATCGATAGTCTTTTCACAATAAGGGAGAATTCAATTAGACGCGATAAAGCGAACATTTAACGTCGGTGAAATTTTCGCACACTTCGGGTGTTTTGGTGTGATAATGTTGCGTCTTTTGTCTATGCACGCTAGTGTTTTTCGCACTATCACAAAAGACGCAAAGCGGCATTCGTACGAAAACTGTGGCGTAACCTGCGAAAAGTACTGCTGAATTTGGGGAGATCTGTCTGTACCCCATAACAAGGCTAACTGACATAGGCAATCAATATAAAAGTGTATTAGTGGCCATAATAAAAGTATTTGGGGTTCTTATATTTTGTCAAATGGCTGTTATATGCATTTTTGTGTAAAAAATTATAATAAGAATTTTTATTTTGCCACAGTAAATGCTGCAGTTAAATTAGGGGTACATTAAAATGGGAGCAAGTATATTTTTGAGTCAAAAAAGTAATTTTTTCAAATTTGTTAAAAATACACCTGGTGCAGCCAGCAACAATGTTTAAAACACCTGTCCCATCCATTAAGTTCCCCCCAAATACCAGACCCATTACTTTAAACTCATATTCCAATTAATTTTTTATTTTTACCTAATTTGTCATTGGGGGGAGTTTCCTAATTTGTCATTTGGTTTGTCATTAACCAATAATAGGGATTTTGCACAACTTTTCACCTAGTCTGAGATGGTGAAAACTTTTTTGTCTATGGAGAATTCGCACGTGTGAAAACTTCGCCAATAGGATTGTACGATATGCCTTTTGTGCGAAAAGTTCGCACCTTCAAAAATTTTTTGCCAATTCGAGTTTTTTTGCAGATAATACAATCCGGCCCTTGGTCTTTGTATTAAATACAAAAATTCCAATCCTCATTAGAGACCGGTTACGAGTGCTTGTACACTAAGCAGAAAAGGGACATGCACAGCATACTGTGGGCCCGATTCAGAATGGATTGCTATTCTGCTTATACGCACGCAACTGCATTGCTAATATCAGCAGTGCTATCTAAATATTTGCATTTGCCTTGCGGACGCAGCTTAACATAAGGACGCCCACTTCCCCTTACATCTGTACACTTGCCCAACATAGCGAAACAATCGGTAACATTGAGTAACATCGAACCCAGACGCAGAGTTAAGGAAGCCCAGACCTCACTCAGGAATTGCTAACTTCTGCACACGCTATGAGTACTCAGGAGGCGCCTGGTATCGCAGTGGATAATCTATGCACGTCCAAGCTACGGCGTTGAAACGCATTGGCACTCCTGTGTTCGTACGGCCACCACATTGTCACCACCCAACAAACGGCACTTCCTGTCAATCAATCTGTCGTTCGTCTGTGTAGCCTCTGCGTATGCAGTTCTGACCACAGCGTCTGGCTTACGAACGCGCACTGCGATGCATATGCATGCGCACTGCAAATTAATCGACCAATTGCGTGCGTATACGCAACTATGTTCCTTGCTGAATCAGGCGCTGTATATGCTGCATTGAAGTGCAGCCATGTGTAAACCCCATTTGGGAAATGTATTAACATTTAGCAAGCTGTAAAAGTACTTCACATGCTGGCTGCCCTATTGATATTAGTGTATCTAAAAGCTAAAATATAAATAGTTTATGGCAGTTGTTCTCAAACTAGGTCCTCAGGACCCCAACCAGTTCACGTTTTCCAGGTCACCCAGCAGGAGCACAGGTGGGTTAATTACTCACTGACACATTTTAAAAAATCCACAGGTGGAGCTAATTATTTAATTTGTGATTCTGTAAGGAGATCTGGAAAACATGGACTGTGTGGGGTTTTGAGGACCGAGTTTGAGAACCTGTTTTTTATGGAGTCACTGATGGTTGTAATAGGGTAGAAAGTGAAACATGTTATGGTAGGGAGATCAATTCATTTATTAGTGGAAACAGTGATTCACTGGAATTAATACTTTATAAGATTATATAGCACAACTGGATACACAGAGGTTTACCAGTTACAAAAGTACAGTACAGGAAATAATATATAATGCAGGGACATACATACAATATACTGTTAGATAGAGATTATATATGTTCAAAAATCAGAAAACTATTACATACAGTGCACATCTTGAAAACATCTGGGGGCAGCTAACATCTAAAGCTTCTAAAACAGACAAGGGGTACTGTTGCCCATAGCAACTAATCAGATTTTGGGGGAGATGTATCAAACCTTACAGACAGATAAAGTGGAGAGGGATATCAATCATTTTCCAGCAAGTAATGGAGAAATGATAGCTAGAATCTGATTGGCTGCTATGGGCAATGCCTCCACTCATTTTTAGAAACTTTAGTGTATCTACACCTTGATCTTCGATATATCAATTTTCAATCCAGAAGTATATGTAAGAAATGTAAAAACGTTTATATATATTATAGGCAGGAATGTTTAAGCAATGTGGCCAAAATTCTGAAAGTGCCGTTGTCGGAGTTTTTGGCCACATTTTTATATGTACCAAGTCCTGGAATGAAAAACATTCCGGAGCTTGGACCCGGTGGATAATCCATTCCATTCCATTCCATCTAGTAAATAGCTCTCAAGATAGCTCACCCATAGGGCCAAATGTAATTGGTGAGAGATTAGAAAATGTGACAGTTTAGCAGTAAGCTCTCACACTTTTTAAACTCGGCCAATGTAATAGAGTCTGAGAACCTGCAAACTCGCATGTTTTTCAGACTCAAAAAACTCTCACAATTTAAACTTCCATCCAGATGTTTTCCCATTTTGAAGATAAAACTCAATCAATGTAATAGTGTGAGGGATTAATGCTAAACTCTCACATTTGTTGTACGCATTGCCAAGGTTTACGCAATTCAGCTTCAAGGTACATTACCATAGTCACACGCACCCACAATTTACTCGCAGTGTGATTGACAAGCAGCGCTTGGGGGAGATAACGGGGCGAATGCAGAATGTCACAACCATTTTGGAGGTGTATCCATCCTGCGATCTGTGACTGAGGCTGTGTTTTTGTACTCAGATGGTTGCAGCGTTTTATGCAGATGTTTGGATTTGCAACACCGCAGGTGGGTGTCTCAATACATTGCCCTGCGGCTGCGAAATTTGCATATCTTCACATAGAATCTGTGTACATATACGCAGCAGCGGGATTAGCATACTACTCTGAATGAGGCCCTATAGCACCACCACTACATTAAAGGGGCATAGTGCTACCATACACTGGTATTTTTACCACTCTGACGCCTGGCGCACTACAGTGACCAGCAATACCCTAATTCTCCAGGCTGCATCTATACTACTATTTGTGCACCTGTTATATCCTTGTGTTTTATGGTACTAGTTGTTCTACCTGGTTCAATAAACCTAAGACCTGGTTAAGCTGTACCATGTATGGACTAACCACCACTGCACAACACATTTAACACCTTATACACTCTGGTCCAGTGTATGGCACTGGTCACACAATGCAGATGTTTGGATTTACAACACCGCAGGTGGGTGTCTCAATACATTGCCCTGCGGCTGCGAAATTTGCATATCTTCACATAGAATCTGTGTACATATACGCAGCAGCGGGATTAGCATACAACTCTGAATGAGGCCCTATAGCACCACCACTACATTAAAGGGGCATAGTGCTACCATACACTGGTATTTTTACCACTCTGACGCCTGGCGCACTACAGTGACCAGCAATACCCTAATTCTCCAGGCTGCATCTATACTACTATTTGTGCACCTGTTATGTTATGTTTGCAAAGTGATTGATAGGCAGGGACCATTTGTGGGCGGCAATGGGGAAGTGGGGTGGCGACTTAAACCAGGTGTGTGGAAACCATTTTCAGGGCGTGTTTCTGCCTGTGACTGCAATTCCGTATGCAGTAACAATGGCTCTGACATCTCCATTCCCACGACCATTCTCTCTGTAGGGTTACTCAGAAGTTTGGTCATTGACTAATCTGTGACCGATGCTATGTCTTTGTAGTTTGTACACAGTCGCTGGGATTTGCGAAGCTGCCAGTTGGCATCTCCATATAAATCCAGGTGGAAGTGACATTTGCATACTGTATATTCGCACAGCCACTACGTACAGATTTGCAGCTGTGGTGAAATTAGCATCATCTCTAAATCAGGCCCATTGTCACCATGTGCCCTTAAGGCACATATTAACCCATTATTCTCATCAATATTCCTTCTGGATTATTTCATCCTTTTGATTGGACCATATTAAGAAATCCTTAACACATTCTACTATCTCACCTAGTACATCTCTTGTCTTATGTTCAGATATATTACCATAATGTTGCATGCACTTTATCCCATCGTATTGCTTCAGCTGCTGCTTATAGAGTATCAGCTCCTGACAGCCATTGTCTAATTCTGGGGCTTCACAGGAACCGGTCTCAATTGCTCTCATGCACCATCCTCCAATAATGTGCAGTCACATATTTTGTATTATTGTTTCCATCAGTTTTAGATTGTAATTGGTTATTTGTATATAATGTTTTTCTTTGATCTACCAACTATGGGCCTGATTCAGTATGGATCACAATTGTGATTGCAGCTGCGAAATCGCACGCAATGCAGCTGCGAAAATATGCTAATGCCTGCCACAGCTCAGCCAGCATAGAGACGCCCACTACTGCTTTCTCACATCCATAATACCACACGATCCTGCGTATACATCAGTACCATCCAGGCATATCGGCCCATCATGCACAATTACAGCAGGTCTGACCAGTCGCAGAAACTGCAAGTCTCACCGCATGCAGTGAGTACTCGAGCTGCGTTGGCAATCGCAGTGGCTAATTTATGCTCGCCCATGCTACTGCATTCAAACAGACAGACACGCCTGCGTTTATCCAACCACTCCCCCCGCCATCACCCTTAAACGCTAATGGCCTGTCACCCACTCTGCGATGGATTCCTATGAGCATGTGTAATCGCAGTGCGGTGCATTCGCAGTGCTGAACATTCAGCCGATCTGCGTATGTAGGTTCCAGTTGCGTATGCTGCTAAATCAGGCCCTATGTACAGCACAGAATAATGCCTTTGCACGTAAAGATAACCAATAAGATCAATAGTAATAATGTGAAATTTCTTACAACACTATATAAATTACTAGGACCTGTATGCTAAGGCATACAAAGATGAGCAGTAAGTGAAGTTGTAATTATAATATACTGTAAATACAATATTGTCCATAATTAAGTTAAGGATCCCAAAGTAAAATATAGAAAATGAAGTATGTATGTCATTTACATTATCAGGTTTTGCTGGAACACGACACAAGGATCCACCAGTCATGTTGTAGAATCAACACAAATTAGTCATTGCTAATGAAAATAACAGATGTCTTAAAAATGCTTAAAAATACAAAATCTTCAGAACCCATCAAGCTAATACGTATAACTCTGTTTATTCCAGATGAGTCATTAACATGTGAAGGAAACACTTTGCAAATGTGAGTTAGTAGAAGTTGCTGCTGGTTGTGTAAATGATAGCAGGCACATTGATTGATTGATTGATTGATTGATTGATTGATTGTCTCATTAGCAGAGCCGTAACTAGATTTTCTAGTGCCCTGTGCCAGAAAGAGCATTGGCGCCCCCTCATTTTTCAAAGGGACATAATGCACCGAAAAAAAGGGCCATGGCTTCATGGGGAAGGGCCAGGGAAGAGATAGGAGAGGCCAAGAGATGCTGGGGATGAAATAAGAGGAAGCTACAAGCAAGAATGATAACAAACAGAAATTTAACAGGCCCAAATAGCGCCCCCTGACCTATGGTGCCCTGTGCGATGGCACCGGCCGCACTACCCTAGCTCAGGCTTGCCTACCCTCCCGATTTGGCCGGGAGCCTCCCGATTTTCGGGTGCCGCTCCCGGCCCCCCGGAAAGACAGGCAAGCCTCCCGGAAGCTTGCGACCCTCCCGACCTCCCCCCTGAAAAAAACGGAAACCCCCCAGCGGTGGGGCCCGGTGACTCGATTCGCGCAGAATCGCGTCATCATGGCCCCGCCCCCTGCTTCACAATGCTGAAAATAACGGCATTGTGAAGAGGGGGCGGAGTCACAATGACGCGATCGTGCGGCCCCGCCCCCGGTCCCACCCCCAGTGTGACACCTAATGGCCGCCTCCGCCCCCAATGGCCGGCCCCGCCCCCTGCTATTAGCCGACAATCAGCTCCCTCCCGGAAGGCTGGAGCTGATTGTCGGCAAGTATGCCCTAGCTACGGCCCTGCTCATTAGTCTTAAGGTGCCCATCCACTAGACGATTAAGTTGAGCAATTGAACGATAACGATCGTTCAATCATTCATAAATCATTTGCAAAAATGTCTGGTCGTTTAGACATCTATTATCGTGCAGACATGCTGGTCAACCTGACGATAACGTCAGGTTGAGCATGTTTACAGATGATTGATGAGCCTGTACTGAACAACTGCTCGTTCAGTGCAGGCTCATCACAGACTGACAAACGACTGCACGATTACAATGTCGTAATCATGCAGTCGTTTTCATGTCTGCTAGTTGATGGGCACCTTTAGAGCTTGATATCATCTGTTAAATACGTGTTGTTAAATCCTGGTAGACTATCTTTAACATTGTTATTCCAAAACATAATGTAAGTCAAGGGTTCTGTACATGGCATTCATTTTGTGTCAGTTTCACCAATGCCTCAAATGTTCACGAGAGTTGAAGTCCAGTACAATATTTTTCTAAGAGCGCTTATTAAGTATAGTTGTAATCCTAGTACCCTATCCCGAGGCAGGCTTTGTAACCATGTTTCTAATTATCTTAAAAACAAGAAAAAATAAAAGGTTCACAGATGCCAATTTTCAATGTCTGTGTGTATTCGCCCTTATGTTACAATATACTGAATAGCCTGCCCTAACTGTTCCTGGCAAACTTTCACACATTGATTATTTCTGTAGCACTTTTTAATGGGATGCAGTCAGGATACCGCAGGCACTATCCCGCCCCCCCATATCCCAACACGGGACTAAAGATAGGCATCGAAATCCCAACACCTAACATTAGCCCCACTACAAAATCCCGACACCCGGCTTACCGAACAAAGGTAAGCCTGGTGTCTTAGCGTGTAGCCGCGGAGGGTTAGGGTTAGGCACTCCATGGGAGAGTTAGGTTTAGGGTGCAGGGAGGGGGGAGGGTTAGGGTTAGGTTTAGGCACTAACAGGGGGAGGTTAGGGTTAGGCACCACTAAGGGAGGGTTAGGGTAGGGAGAGGGGAGGGGGTACTTACCTGCTGCAGTCGGGAATCCGACCCATCGGGCTGCCGCTGACGGTATTTGATCCGGCGGCATTACATACCAATTCCCTTTTTAATGCCCCACTGTACAATAAAGAGTTGTATAGAATGCCACATACACATATGTTTACTGAAATCATGGAGTTTCTCTGGCTGAGGGCTTGCATTATGACACACACTTTACTGTATCTGCCTAAGGGACCTATTCATCATTTTATATATTGGAACTCTTTGTCACACTTTGCTTGCTGATACAACCGCTTTTTGGATGCGTAGCACTGTCCTCATTGTGAAATCAGTACCTAAATGCCATGGTGAAGCCACTGCATATATCAGCATTGTCCAGCTACCAGAGAGGGATCCGAAGATCCCTCTCCAGCAAAATTGTAGCCCATAAACTACGGCTAACGTTTAACTTTTCTGAGCTTAGTAAATTTGGCCAGACTGCAATCCCTATTGAAAAACATGGGACTACAGTCTGTAATGTAATTTATCTAATGCAGGACTTGTGGGAGTGGCGTGGGCAGGTATCCGTAGCTCATGCGTACATGCTTGCGGAGCCCGTTTCAGACAATTCTCCTGCACATAGTATGGTGCTGGTGCAATTGCAGATACTAGTGATGATGGTTGCGGTGGCTGGTGTAAAATCAGTAGGCGGCACGGGTTTACGCTTGCATGCGTACGCAGAGCCATAACGAGGGCTCTGAGCACCCTGTGCTGGCCCTGCCTCCTTTGCGTATGTTGTCACGCATAGGGGGTGGGACCGCTGGCTCCCGGAACTACAGCAGTGCCCAATGCGTCTTGAAGATGCTCCAGGCAGCTGTAAATACGACAGGGTGTCTGCCTGTAGCATCCAAAGGACGCTACAGGCGGCACTACCACAGCGATACTGGCTGCATAGTGCCGTTCTAGGCACCCTGCTAGCCAGAAGCCAGAGCAGTGAAGGTGCCATCCACAGAGCCCTGCGCTGTGCATCCGTATCAGTTGCACACCCCTAGTTACGGCCATGTGCGCATGAGCCTCGCATTAATTGATCAGATACTCACATTAGCATAAGGTAGTAAATCAGGCTACCACGGGTTCGTACAACTGCAGCCCCTTTGTGTGTAGGATTCAGAGTTAGCCCTATGTGTGCATGGATTAGCAGCAGTGGCATACAATGGCCCCCACAGACCTTGCGGTAGCTTGTTCAACACCCTGCCCCCGCACCCCCCCTTATTCCTGCGGGGTGCTGGGTTAAGGGGGGGTTATGTCCATCTGGATTGTTTTTCAGGTGTGGACTCCTGAAGGGAGCAGAAGTGTGAAGTTAGCCTAGTGTCGAAATGCATCAGGTAAACACACTGTAGGTAATTTTAAGTTTATGCCCCCTATATTTGTAACCACAATGCATAATCCTAACAAATGATATGGGTTACAGCTTTCTAAACGGAGTCCCACAACAGTGACAATCAATAATTAGGTTTTCCGCTTTTGGCAATATTGAACTAGACATTTATGAAATATGCATATTGTATACAGTAAATTATTAATGCCTGGTGTATGTATTCAGATCCCTACCACGGTTGCTGACAGCAGAGCTCTTGAGCAAGAATTCAGAATTATAGTGTCACAGACGTGGGAGTTCCAGTGCCCTCAAATAAAACCAAAGCTGCCCTGATCTCAAATATGGTAAGTGGTTCACAGCCGGGCCCTGGAGCAATTATAACCTCTTTGCTATACCACTAATAATGCATTTAGAATACATGTAATGTGGAGTTGTTCTGTGTTCGGAGGACTAAACATTAGACGTGGCTCCGCTCAGTAGACAGATTAGTGAACTTATAGTCTAAAAAAGTACTTAGGGGTGAATTGTGGTATCAGACCTTTTAACATGATCTATTTCCTCAGTTCAAAATACTCTGCTCTTGTTTCCCAATGAATTGCCTACTGTAATAATAACCTGGGCTGAGCACATTATGAGAGAGGTTTTGTACCATCAATCAATTTAGCACAGGTTACTGAAACAGAAATGTAAGTGTGAAACATGGGAGCAGAACATGTTTTACCATGTGAAATGGGTCGTGTAAGTAAGGTATGTATAAGTTGGAAATGCAGTGTATTTATTACTTGCGGACACTGTATGTTGGTGCTTTTTAAAAATACTTGCATACAGGTACTGTTACCAGGAGTACAGTAACAATAAAAGATCCCACAAGCAGTGGCTGGTGACTATATGTATCATATAATGCAGATCGACCTCAAACTAAATGCAAAGCAAGGCCTAGGATTTGTGTATCTTCTGAAATGAGAGGTTGCTGGGGATCCTGGCGGTCGGTATGCCGGTTGGTCAGAATACAGACAGCAGCATCGCGACAGTCAGAATCCCCACACAATTAGGTTAGTGTCCTCACCCTAACTCTTTCCCTAACTCACCTTTCCCGCAGCCTGACCCTAACCCTCCCCTTAACACTTACCGTCAGGATGTCAGCAGTTGGCATTCTGGAGCCAGTATTCTGACCGCCGACATCCCGACCGCTGGGATGCCGACTACATCCCCTGGTACATACTTGAGTTCTTAGATTAGCCCTTCTGTCATTGGAAGACATATGTGTCCCAGTTGCTCCATAAAACAAATCATACATAATAATAAAACACATCAACTAAAGGAAATAAAATATTTTAGGTATTTTATTTTTTTCTTAAGGATATGTTGTACACCAAATATCCCATTGGCAGTAAAGCGCATTCAATGTGTTTTAAGCCAAACAGTCACTTTGTTTAAACAAACACAAATATAAAGTAAAAATAAAGACCACAAAATAATGAACTGCATGTTTATAACATACAAAATCCATGCCTACTTAGTAGGTAACTACAACATTCCATCTCTTGAATATATATTTATAAATTTACATTTCAATTACAAAAATAGACTTTTGTGTTTTTGCTTACATTCTACATTAATGAAGCTGTGCTTCAGTTCCCTCTCTGTACCTTTTTCAGGTCATTTATACATTCTTTTAAGAAATCCCTTTCACCTTAAGGCTAGATGCAATGCATCAGTACACGCAATTGCACGTGTCAAGACATCAGCAAGGCTTCACAAAAAGGCACCAAGTTACTGGAAACTAGATAACAAAACATTTTGACATATGTGAGAGTACCATCTGATGATATTTACAGAAAGAAAACAAAATAAAAGGATAAACAAAACATTACTCTTACACATGCTCGAATACATAAGTGCTGATCCTCAAATAAGTTGAAAAGTCATGGTAGCATTATCACTAGATACCATTTACAAACGGCGTCCCTATTAATTTCAAATAATACCACATGAATATGCAAAGGGGAAAAAATTCACATCAAGAGTACCAAAAAAATAAAATAAAAGCATAAAAAACGTAAACAAAAACCTTGCACATGTACAATATACATTATGTATATAGTAAAAATCCCTTTATGCAAATAAAAGTTGATCTTTAAAAGGATCATGTTGAAATTATTTCAATTATTCATGCAAATCAAGTCTTTTGAAAACAAATGGGAAATTAAAATGGCAGTTTCTTAGGCATTTGAAGCTTATCAGTTTATAATGACCCTTCTTTCGCTCATGAATCGGTCACCAATAAACTCCCACTTTGAGACCAAGCTTTGGAAGTCTTCAGTTTGTGCCTCTTTTTTTTTTTTTGCACAGAACCAAATTCTCAACAGATCTCAATTGTCCTGGGAGAATATGTCACAGACATATCAGAAAGTGCTGAGGACACAGGGGAACTGAAGGAACTAGTGACGATTGAAGATGAAAAGCTGGTAATACCTTGGGCCTGGAAGGTGGCGGTAACAGAGGGGTATGTAACGGCTGTGGAAGGAGATGGGAAAGAACTGTGAACTGGTGACGGATAAGATGATGACACAGGGGAGGAATAAGATGTTGGCACTGGAGATGGGTAAGATGTTGAAGCTGATGGAGAGTAGGCTGAAATAGGAGAAGCAACTGAGACTGGTGTTACTTTATCAGTTTTTTTGTCCTTTTGCCTTAAGTGAATCTTAGTGTGTCTCTTTCTCTCATCACTTCTTGCAAACTTCCTACCACAAATGTCACAGGCAAATGGCTTTTCCCCTGTATGTGTGCGTATATGAGTTGTTAAGTGGTCACTTCTGCTGAAATTCCTCATGCAGATACGGCACTGGAAGGGCTTCTGTCCAGTATGAATTCGGATGTGCCTTGTTAGTTCATCTGATCTGGAGAACCTCCTGTCACAGGACTCAACAGGGCAAGCATAAGGTCTCTCATGAGGAGGGGTCTTGCTGGGGCGGTTGGGGTATTTCCTCATTCTACTTGGCTTGAGCTGAGATTGATAAGTATTGTTGTTGATAGTCTTGAGGTCTTGTGAAACAGTCTGTGTAGCAAAGGCCTTGATGGTAGACAGAGGTGTAAGGGAGGGCTGGTGGGTTCTGGTTTCCATAGACTGGAAGGGTTTCTGATCTTGAGTCACCAGGCTGACATCTCCCTGTTGCTGTGGGAACAGGTAGTCTGGGATCATTGGCACCTGGAAATTTGACTTGGTGACAGGATATGCAGGGGGCAGGTACTGGATAGAAGAACTAGAAGTATTTTGGAAAGACTGAGGTGACTGGTCAGGAAAGATCTCTGTGCTGGAGTTGGGAAATGTTGGTGCAGCAGAGTAGATGGGGCTGCTGTCACTTGATTGAACAGAGCAGCTTAGAGGAGGACTCTGGGAGGAAGATGAGGAGGAGGACGGTGAAGATGAAGGTGTGGAAGCAGTGGGCGAATTTGCCATCCCCACCAGTCCACTGACCAGGCTGAAGAGAGGTTCTGGCCACAGGGTGTTACTGCTGTTGGGGGCAGGCTCCAGGGAGAAGCGGCCAGTGTAGGTCAGGGAGGGAAGTCTGTTGATCTGGTTGGCATAGCTGGTCTCAATCACTGATTTGTCACTGTTCAGGGACATCTCCGAGAAAGCATCTGTAAGAATGAGGAACATCGGGGTTACATTACTGCACATGTATATCGGCCATCCCTGCTCTCATTATACTCAGACCTGCCAGAGGTATTTATAGGGCAGACACTGACATACATTCACCATTATACTGGGAGGCCCTTTGCACAGATCTCAGGCGCTGCATGATCTGACGCAAACAGAATTCCCTGCTACGGTATTTAATATTCACTGCACAATCCGCCTGCATATCCAGCTGCTCATTCACTAATCCTGCTCTAACATCAAATGCTTCATATCGATCTTTCCCAGCCATTATGTTTAGGATGAATCAGTGCAACACTTTGCTAATTAATATAATTTACCGGTCAAATAAAAATAATCACTGTGTAAATGGCTGTAAGAGACATCACAGCTTAAATAAACGCATGCACAAGTTTAATTTGGTCCATGATTAGCAATCGGCCTCCTTACTAATATGTAGATGCAGATACACAGACAAAACACACACTGACAATGGGGGATCAGAGGGTAATTGCACACTGACATGGGGGGATGCGATGCTTACCTGCTGCTAGGTGATCGAAATTCTCAGCTCCCTCCCCAGGGGAGTTGAATCCGCTGCCCTCGGGGACTGTAGCGCCCAAGAACTGGGATCCCCCTGAATTGAGCAGCATTATCTCTTCCAGTTTGGGATAGTTATCCATGGTGGGTGAGTGTGGGAAGCAGCTGAAGGGATCAGAGATCTGCAGAGGTGAGATGAGCATCTCTGCTTTGGCTGCTGCCATAAGCTCCTCGAGGATCCCTAGAAAAGCTGTCTCCGCACTACGCACACTAGGGGACGACAGCTTCTCTCTCCCCGGCACAGGGGCTGTGGACAGGGTTACACTGTGTGTTTTGGGAATTGTGAGTGTGGTTTGTTGTGCTCTTAGATGCTGGCTGCTGCTGGGGTTGTCGCCGGTCCTGCAGTCGCTGCTGCCCGCACGGCTCCCCCAGTCCTGCCTGCTGGAATCTCTCGCGGCTCCCTGGGATCCGCTCCTATATAAAGGGTTCGTAGCCCTCAGTGCCCGCCCACTTTATGTGACGTACATGGCCATATATGGAGTGCAGGAAGCCCTTATTTGGAGGCAGCTGGAGGACCCTTGACGTCGCATCGGAAGGGGGAAGACTGGGGATGGAACTCCGTGCTCTCCTATGGAATCACTGACAGCGAGGGCAGGGAGGCAGCCCCGTCCCGGGGAGATCCCCGCACACGGCGCCCGGCATGGCAGGGGGGTGACGGCCAAGGGCTCCCGGCGGCCGGTCAGCGGAACCCCCACTCAGGGTACCCGGGCACCACCTCCTCCCCGCCTCCCCCACCACCTTCCGGAAATCCCGGCCGGTCAGTCCATGTAAGGGGATGCCCATGTAAGGCACGGTTCCGGCGGGGTTCCTTCCTCATCCTTATAAGGACATTCCGGCCTCGCTCCCTCTCCCTTTCTGTTTCACATAGAAAAAAGTGCTGATGAGGTGCTGGAGCCGCGGACTGAGCCATGCAGCAGCAGTGATAGTAGCAGCAGCAGCAGCAGCAGCCTGCAGAGATCGGCCATAGAGGCATCCTGGCACCGCGACAGCCTGACAGCAACACTCTGCTGTCAAGCTTGTTACCATCATTTCCACTGCTATGAGCATAATGCTACCCACGGGGAGTAGCTGCAGCGGGTACAGGGAGGATCATAGCAGGACAAGTATAGTGGTACATGTTTTGTGGCGAGCACTAATTTACATCAATATCTGCATGTGCTCCAATACTGTAATGAACTGGTACTATAGTGGGGGAAAATACTATATTAATATATAAAAAAAAAATAATAATAGAAAAAAAAATAAAAAAAATATATATATATATAATATATATATATATATACTCACACACACATACATATATGTAGATACAGATATTTGGCCTTGCATGTGATGACCACATAGTAGTTAACGAACTGCAAAGAGTGTGGCCTTGAGGTGCTTCCCTTTGTGTGTGCAAGTGCACTTTCTCCATAATCACAACAGTTACGCAGATATATCTGGTCATACCTGTGGAAAGTGCAAACACATAGGGGCCTATTCATGATGTTAATTATCGCGGTCCGTTCGGACCCCGATAATTAACATTCTAACTTGCCGCGGATTCCGGAGCAATTCAGCATTGCTCTGGCGCAGTGACAGCTGATCCGAAAATCAGCTGTCCTTTTCGGAGCAGTGAATCTTTTCACTGCGCCTACAGGTCACGAATGTACACAAAACCCCCGACGTCCGTCGAGATCCGAAAGGATGGGGAAGGAGCGGGTATTGGGAGAGATGGTGACTCAAGCTCCGAAAATATTATATTTTCGGAGCTTGTTGAATTCTGTCCTCATACTAGTGTATGGGGACAGCGGCCCATTCTGCAGGAGGAAGGTAAGCTTTGTGATGAATGGCCCGATAACTTAATTTTTACAATTGTAGGTGAAACTGTGTTTTTTTTTTCCTTCCTTTGGTTAAAATGAAGTGATGATGAATAGGCCCCTTAATATTAAAGTCCAACCTACTAACACATTATTCATTCATTATAACTTTTCTTTTATAAAGTAAGGCTCGGTTTAACTCCACTTTTTTTTTTAGATAAGTGCTTTCCTTTAGAAATGCAACTGGAAGGTGCAGCAAGTCTGTGTCTCTCAGCCTCCCCCCTCTGTGCCTTTCAGCCTCGCCCTCTGTGCCTCTCAGCCTCCCCCTCTGTCTCTCTCAGCCTCCCTGTGTCAATCAGCTTTGCCCTGTGTCTCTCAGCCTCCCCCTCTGTGTCTCTCAGCCTCCCCCCTCTGTGTCTCTCAGCCTCCCCCCTCTGTGTCTCTCAGCCTCCCCCCTCTGTGCCTCTCAGCCTCCCCCCTCTGTGCCTCCCAGCTTCCCCCTCTGTTAATCAGCCATGGGGGCATGACTCTGTCTAATGGCGTAGTAGCCCTGACACGTCACGCAATGTTCATACTGAGAAATTGTACCTGGGCTGATTCAAGCTTAGATGGTGCGACCGATGGTGCAGTAATGGTGTGTCTAAAGGTCCACCGAGACGGATTAGTGCTGCCTGTGGGCGTCTCGGTAGGAAGCTCATCGGTGGCGGCATTAATATAAAGATGTGGCTGTGGCAAAAGATGTCAACGCTCCTTCATGCACCTCTGTATCAGACCCTGTATCTTTTTTATGCATCATTATTTTCGTTTTATTTTTATTATTTTGTACATTGGAAGAGATTTGCCATGAAATTTATTTTCATCTATAGAGTGCATGAAAGATGCAATATGAGAATTGCTAAATATCTAGGGTCACAGGGCCTGATTCAGAGCCGCTCGTTCGCTCCGAGCGATGTTCGCACATCTGCGCATGCGTATGCGCCAACCAGTTATTGCGGTCGGAAATCGAGCACTCGCTAAATAGCGAGTGCCTGCTAATTTGAGTGACAGGATGAGGCGTTTGGGGTGGTAACAGGGGAAGGTGCTTGAAAACGGGGAGTGGTGATCCGAATGCAAGCTTGCCAAACGGTCAAACGGTCAAAACGGGCGTTTTAAAGGTGTGCATAATTAACAAAGCAGCGTCATCGACCACGTCACTTGGTAGGAAAATCCTACCACAAGCACTGCGAGCAGTTCAGATGTATTTCGATGTACTCGATTAATCAAATAAATAGCGGAGATGACGTATGATGCGAGCGGCCAGGGGGCGTCTTTACAAAATAGCGAGCGCATGTTTCGTTCGCTCGCTCAGACATAGAGGCGTCAACAGACCGCAAAGAGCGAGCGCTCAATTTAAATAGCCGACCCCTTTTTCTGAACGAGCGAGCGCAAATAGTGTCCGGCTCTGAATCAGGCCCATAGTCTGATCTCAGTCTAAGCAAGTCTCCTTCCAGGGGAAATCAGACCCAGTGCCCACCTCTGTATGTGGAACGCTCCTTGTAAATGTGCCCTACCAACCCCTTGAATCTGTTTCACATCCCACAAAACAAAACCTAAGTTCTGCTTGTAGGCATGAAAGCATAAAAGGGAATATGATGTTTTGAAACCACAAATTATATTTGTCAGTCTAATAAATATTGTATTGTCTATATTGACTTGAATTGTAGTATCATCTAATAATCTAATGCAACCTTTAGGTATTGACAAGTAAACTCACAATGACCAAACTGTGGCTTAAGGATTAACTATTGATTTCAAAATGCATTTTCAAAGGACTGTTTTCCCCTCTCAATATTTTCTTTTAGAGTTGCTATTAGAAACCAATCAGTATGAACCAACCAAGCCATATAGTTTATGTATATGGTTCACTTGAATTTATTTGTTCATTTACAGGTATCCGATTGGCTGACACTAAAACTACACTTTTAACCATTGTGCTTAGAGAGCAGTGGCAGATTTACTTAGGGGCTGCGGGGCTGCAGCCCCCCCTCCCCCCCAATAAAATCCGCTACTTCAGTGAGCCAGTTGCAGTCCATGACTGCACTGGCTTCACTGTGACTGGAGGTGGCTTCCCATTGGAAGCGTCACCTGCCAGTCACGCAAGAACAGGCAGCCCAAGGGGGAGGTGTATCTTCCCCCTGGGACTGCCAGTCCGTGCTGCGATTAGCAGAGAGCGGCTTCCAGTGGAAGCCACTGCTCTGCCTCTTGGGCACCCCTACAGGGCTTTTCGGGGCTGCAACCAATGCAGTTCCCTGCAGCCGGTGTTATGCGTATGCGCGGTGCCACTGCCGCTCATGCGCTGGTCCTGGCGCTTGCCAGATTAATTGCACAGGCGCTGGGACCCGGATGGCCATGGCCAGTACAGCACCAGCTCCCCTAAGGTAAGAGGGCGGGAGCCGCTGCTGTTAGAGGGCAAGCTGTTAACTAGAAACAGAAGCTAAGCACTGTGAATGGACATTGAGAGGTTGATTCTGAGTTGGGAACAAAGCAAAAAAGAGTATGTAACTTTGCACCTTGGTAAAACCATGTTGCAATGCAGGTTGTGTAGATGTAAGATGTGCAGAGAGATTTAAATTTAAGAGATTAGTGTGTCCAAACTGAAATCTAAATTGTAGTGTAAAAATAAAGCTGCCCAGCATATGTGGGCTACATAGAAAAGCAGCCAGTATGTGCATTTATTTGCACCTCTTCCTTTGCAACATGGTTTCTTCCAGCGGTCGAAGTGGAAATTTTGAAGTGGGGATATGGAAATATCAGAGGGGGGGCGGGGGGGATGGGTTTACTTAAGCAGGCCCAAATCTTGAGCATCCCTGATATTTCCATATCCCCACTTCAATATAAGGACAGTGACCTGGGCCTAATGCCTTGGGTCACTTACCAGGGGCACGGGCTCTTTGCCGCCTAACAAGCACCACAGGCCTGAGGACTGACTGGGCCCACGGGCCTAGTGTCCAACAACTCCAGTGGTCTTTTCCTCTACACCACTGCGGCACTCTCCGGTCCTCAGCTTCTTAGTGCTGGCCCGTCCTGGCCAGCGGTGCCTCCTCTTTTTCTTCAAGAGGTCTTCTTTCCTCCTTCTCTGCTCCTCTCCCCTCGCAGCAGCACACCTCTCCTCACTCCTCACCTCACTGCAGCACTCAACTGACCTCACTGCAGCACTCACCTCTCCTCACATCTCACTGCAGCACTCACCTCTCCTCACACCTCCCCTCACTCAGGGGCGTATTTACAATGGGTGCAGGGTGTACGGTGTCCAGGGAGGCCCGCTCCGCACACCCTGCACCCATAAAACTTTCCTCTCCGGAGTCCCACATCGGCTTCGTTGTCTGCGCCTGTATAAAATGGCTGGAAAATTACCGCTGCGGCCAATTTGCCGTTGCTTGCACATGCGCAGTACAGGGAAAATGGCTGCCACGGCCATTCTCCCGATGACCTGCGCATGCACTATAGACTCTGGGCACACTCTAGTGCCCAGAGTCTATAAGTGCGGCGCTGGCCACGCACCGCTCAGTGCGCAGCCGGACGGAGAGGAGGGGGCCCGTGACGGAGACTGCACACGGGCCTCCTCCTCTCTAGAAATGCCCCTGTCCTCACTGCAGCACTCACGTCTCCTCACACCTCCCTTCCCCTCACAGCAGCAGACTTCTCCTCTCACCTACCTCCCCTCACTGTAGCACTCACCTCTCCCCTCACCGCAGCACTCACCTCACGCTATCCCTCCCCGCAGCACTCGCCACAACGCTCCCTTCCCCTCATTGATACATACAGCCCCTTATCTATACACACACAGCCCCTCACCATCTGTACACACAGCCCCTTCACCATCTGTACCCACATCCCCTTATCCATATGTACACACCCATCCCCTTCACCATCTATACACACACAGCCCCTTCACCATCTGTACACACTCTGGGGCCTATTCATCAACACTAAAATAACGTTTTTAAGGACATTTTCCTTAAATAACGTTATTTTATTAATCATGAAGATACTTAGCACAGGAGATAACACTGATATATCCTTGCTAAGTCCCCCTGCGTTAATTTCCACACTCCCCATACATCAGTATGAGGATATGGAAATTATGGTATTCATCAAATTCCGAAAATTATGTATTTTCGGAATTTGATGGAGTTACTATTCGCCACTGTGAGGTGGCGAATAGCAGGTAACACCTGTGTCAGCGTGGGCAGGTCCCCCGGCGTCTCCCTCTGGCGCTCTGGTCTCTCCTCTGGCTCCGTCTGCTATGCTGTCATGTGGTCTCCCCAGCAGAGCACAAAAAAGTTTAGAGTAAAAAAGGTTGTTTCTTTTTCTAAACAGTACTGTGTGCTGCTGGGAGACCACGTGACAGCATAGCAGACGGAGCCAGAGGCTGCTGCGTGGGCAGGAAAGTGCTGAGCGGGGGGGGCAGGTGAGCGGAGGGGGGGACACAAACTTACCGCATCTGTAGGCAGTGCTGCACATGCGCTGGTTTTATGGATGTTTTATGGATGTACAGCCCCACTGACATCACGAGTGATGTCAGTGGAGAGATTTCGGCTCTGTTAGAGCCGAAATCTCTCTGGGGCTTGCGGCTACGAGACCCTATCACAAGGGTCTCGTCGCAAGCCCGATGGTCGCGATGGTCTTGACCATCGCGACCATCAACCTGGCTGCTCGCTATAGCTGTGGGTGGTCACCCACAGCTTAGCTACCAACCAGGTTGATGGTCGCGATGGTCAAGACCATCGCGGCACCGGGGCTTGCGACGAGACCTTGAGGTTGGGTCTCGGCAACCGCAAGCCCCAGGGAGCTTCCTGCTCTGATCGAGCAGGAAACTCCCCACTGACATCACTGCTGATGTCAGTGCGGCCGCCCACAAAACGGCAAGCATTCCGTTAGGAACGCCTCCGTTTGTGTAACCACCCCCCTGCCCCACCTACAAAACGGGGTGAGCTGTCGATCAACATCGACAGCCGCCCCTTTTGTAGTGAGCTCCGGAGCGAGAGAGTTTCTCTCTCGCTCCGGGGCTTGTGCACGCACAGTGCGGCTGCTGCACATGTACAGGACCAAAACATTGAGCCGATTGCGAATGCTCAGCGCTTGCGACCAACTCTGAATGAGGTCCACAGCCCCTTCACCATCTGTACACACACAGCCCCTTCACCATCTCTACACCCACAGCCCCTTCATCATCTGTATTCACACAGGGGGCCTGATTCAGACCCGGCCGCTCTGAATCAGGGCCGGGTTTTTTTTTTTAGATCGGCCTCCTGGTCACTCGCACAGCTGCATACAGCGAGCGGCCATGATGATGGTCTCAATGGTCAAGACCATCGCGACCATCGGGTTTGCGACGAGACCCTTGTGGTAGGGTCTCGTGGCCGCAAGCCCCAGAGAGATTTCAGCTCTAACAGAGCCGGAATCTCTCCACTGACATCACTCGTGATGTCAGTGGGGCCGCCCCCAAATGACAGGCGTTCTCATGGGAACGCCTCCGTTTGGGCAGCCACCCCCCCGGCCCGCCCACCAAAGGGAGCGAGCTGTCACTCAACATTGACAGCTCGCCCCCTTTGTTGCGATACCCAGAGCGACGGATTGCCCATCGCTAGCCAGGTCTCGCGCATGCGCACGACAGAGCTGGCTCCATCGTGTGCATGTGCTATGGGCCACCATCGACCCGGTTGCGCGCGCTCAGCGCTTGCGACCGGGCCTGAATCAGGCCCAGAGCCCCTTCTCCATATGTACACACACATCCCCTTCTCCATATGTACACACACAGCCCCTCATCATCTGTACGGGATCGGTATGAATGACCGGCGGACGTAACCCTAACCCTCCCTTAGGGGTGCCTAACCCTAACCTCCCCCCCTAGTTCCTAACCCTAACCCCCCCCCGTTCATCGCAGCCTAAACCTAAGTCTCCAGGGAGAGTGCCTAACCCTAACCTCCCCCCGGGGGTACCTAACACTAATCCCCCTACCCTAACCCTCCCAGGGGGTGCCTAACCCTAAGTCCCCCCGGGAGCTCCTAACCTAAACCCCTCCCCACGCGGCAGCACTATGGGCTCTCACCTGTATAAAAATGTCCCTTTGCCATTCGCAATGCACGTCATCTCTGGCAGTTGTAGGATTAATCGGGAACATCGAGAACCATCGGAGCTGCGTGCAGCGCTTGTGGTAGCCTTTTCCCACCACAACATTGCAAGCAGTTCAGGCTAAAATACAACCCAGTCACGTGTGTAATGACGCTACTTTGCTAATTATGCACACCCATTAAACGTCGTTCTGACGGTCTGGCACACCTGCGTTCGCACATCCACAACCCTGTTTTCAAGCACCTTTCCCTGTTACCACCCACAAACGGCACTGTCACTCAAAATAGCGGCCCGACTGCGGGCTACGGGCGAGCACTTTCCCATCGCAATGACTGGTTCGCACATGCGCATTGCGACTCGTACAAATGCGCAGATTGTGAAAAATCGCTCAATGCGAGCGAGTGCAGTATAGCGTCCGGGTCTGAATCAGGCCCACAGCCCCTTCTCCATATGTACACACACACAGGCCCTGATTCAGAGCCGGACGCTCTGAAAGAGCGCTCGCTCTGAATCAAGGCGTTTTTTTGGGGGGGGGAGTGGCCTCCAGGCCGCTCGCATAGCTATTGCGAGACCAAGACCATCGCGACCATCGGGCTTGCGACGAGGCCCTTGTGGTAGGGTCTCGTGGCCGCAAGCCCCAGAGAGCTTCTGGCTCTAATAGAGCCGGAAGATCTCTCACTGACATCACTGGTGATGTCAGTGGGGCCGCCCACAAACGGCAGGCGTTCGCATGGGAACGCCTCCGTTTGTGAAGCCACCCCCACGCCACGCCTCCAAAACGGTGCGAGCTGTCGATCAGAATCGACAGCCTCCCCCTTTTGGTGCGATACCCGGAGCGACGGAGCACCCGTCGCTAGCCGGGTCTCGCGCATGCGCACGTCGGAGCCGGCTCCGGCGTGTGTATGCACAGTGGCCTAACATCGACCCGCTCACAAGCGCATAGCGCTTGCGAGCGGGTCTGAATCAGGCCCACAGCTCCTTCACCACATGCACACACATCCCCTCACCATCTGTACACACACAGCCCCTTCACCATCGGTATACACACATAGCCAGTCCCCTCAGCACTCACCTCACCACAGCGACGCACTCCCTTTCCATCTTGGTTCCCGTTGGTTTTATGAAAATGGAGCTGGTTGTGCAAACCAACAGCTAATTAGGAGCGGCCGCTGAATGGCTGCTGATCTGCGAGCCGTGATTGGCTCGTGGTCGGCGCCATATTTAAAATGCCAGTGGTTGCCCCTGATTTGGCAGTGCCAAATTTAAACTGGCGGCACTGGGACAGTGATAGTCCCAGTGCCAGGTGCTGAAGTGAAGTGTCAGTATGACATATGATGAAGTGAAGTGTCAGTATGACATATGATGAAGTGAAGTGTCAGTATGACATATGATGAAGTGAAGTGTCAGTATGACATATGATGAAGTGAAGTGTCAGTATGACATGATGAAGTGAAGTGTCAGTATGACATATGATGAAGTGAAGTGTCAGTATGACATATGATGAAGTGAAGTGTCAGTATGACATATGATGAAGTGAAGTGTCAGTATGACATATGATGAAGTGAAGTGTCAGTATGACATATGATGAAGTGAAGTGTCAGTATGACATATGGTGAAGTGAAGTGTCAGTATGACATATGATGAAGTGAAGTGTCAGTATGACATATGATGAAGTGAAGTGTCAGTATGACATATGATGAAGTGAAGTGTCAGTATGACATACCGCAAAATACCGACATACTTCGAGCACTGGTTTGTTCCATATACAAAGTTACTTATTTACTGTTTTTTGCTCATAATTCTTAATCAGTCCCAGAGTTTTAAAATACCTTACAGGTGTAATTTGCTTTCACTAGAGATGGCAGAACAAACATAGGGCCATATTCAATTAGACGCGAAAAGCCGAGTTCCGCAAAAAAGCATTGCCAATTGCGTATTTTCACCTGTTGGAAACTTTTCGCCATACATGGAAAGTCAATGCAATGTAATAGGCAAAAAAGATTCACCTCTGAATAGCAGGAGAAAGAAAGTGCCAAATTTTTGTTTTGGGGTGCTAAGGTGGGGAACCCTTGGGACAGCCCCCCAAAGGACAACTGCCTCAAAAAATTCCTGAAAAAAACTAAAGAACACCCCAAAAAAGTACTTTGAATTTGGGGGGCGAAAAAGCACAAAGTGGGGGGAGAAATTCAAAAACTAGCGAAATAAGGTTTGGGGGTGCTCTAAGAAGAGGTCAAGTGTTTTTTCTATTGCAGGTGCTTTTATGAAGGATGAATTTCACTTTTATTAAAACTTCACTTTATTATTATTATTATTAGTTATTATGGTGAGTGCAGAGCCCCTGTGATTTATATATATATTATAATAATAATACAAGTCCAGAATAAATCCAGTCCACACACGCCACTACTGGTGCAAATTTCTGTATTGGTTATGTTTAGTACATCTGTTCAGTACACAACAATGTCAGCAACATTTCGGGATCCCTCCGGACCTCGTCCTCAAGCTGTTGTGTTGGTAATAGGTAGCAAGTAACATGAAAAAGTGAATGTACTAAAAACCCTTACCTTTATCCTGTGTGTGTCCATGTGTATGCCAATCCCGGAGAACGGCCCCGCTTCCTCGTTATAAGTGTATATAAGTGTCTATAAGTGTATATAAGTGTGTGTGTGCGACTATTGAGCATGTACGGAACAAAATCTCGCTAGGTACCATATGCTGCACAGATTGGCAGAGCATGCAGGCCCTAAATGTCTGTAAATACACTTAAAAGATCTCTAAATATAAAATACAAGCTAAAGTGAAAAGATCTGCTAATTACATTTATTCTTTTACATACACATCTTAAATACAGTTGAATGAAAGTAATTTTTTATCTATTCTATATTAGCCATTTTAGACTAAAATAGTTAATCTGTAAGGTACATCAGTACCTCAATAAGTTTACTGAGAGGAAGTCTATTCATAGGACAAATATCTCTGATGAAAACATAATCTAGAATATCTTCAATTCTGGAATGTTCCTGAAATGTTCACATATATATTTCTTTATTTTATTGGTAATGTTAAAGTTTTGTATTTTAGGCTTAATGGTACTTTAATTAAATATGCATCTACACTATTTGTTCTATTCACTGTATTTACTTTATAGAACAATTTGAATCATTTTATTTATTGTTTATTTATTAAAACTGAAATTACACATTGCATATAGCCCCATTGAATGAAAATATGTGGAGAATTAGAACATTTATAATTAGTTTGCTTAGAATAAAGTGTTCTAGACATCAGCACAATTAGCCGTTCTATTAATGACAGTTTTGTACCACTTAAAACACTTTATATCTATTAACTGTATAAATCTAAAACACTGAAGCAATATCACAAAATCTTTCACATGGAATATGAAAAGGATTTCTGATTACTGTCCCAAATTACAAATACAATGGAGTCAGTTATTGCTGTCTGGAATTGTGACTTTCATTGCATTGCATTAAGGACAACACCCCTAGTAGGAACTTGAACTTGCCATGTCCAGGAAAATTGTTTTGTGTCGTTCTGTATCGCAATGGCATTTGATATTGAATAGCAGTCATGGAAAGCCCCTGCAATATCATTCATTCATTTTCCAACTTCACAGAACAGAAGATTGGTTCAGCACTTTCAAGTTCCAACTCAATGAGGTGGAACAAAGTTTCTCATACATTCATTTAAAACTCTTGTGTATCAGAATGACTATGCACTTCCTGACTTTTAAATGAATTGTGCACCATAATCTCACAGTCCAGGAATTCACAACACAATTCTACTCAGACAGGCTGCCTCTTTGGAGACTAAAGCTTGCCACACATCTAAAGATTATCTGTCCAACCAGCCAACTAGTTGATTGGTTGGAATGAAAATCTGGTAACATATGGGAATAAATGATGATCAGCAATTTGCTCCTAAATGCCAGAAAACAGATGAAAATGGTAGTCAGACAAGTTTGTTAAATGTTTGATCTAAACAATTTGTTCAAACAACAGTTTTTGTCCATTTTCCGGCGTTTGGGAGCAAATTGCTGATTGTCATTTGCTTTCATACCTTACCAGATTTTCATTCCAACCAATCAACTAGTTGGCTGGTTGGACAGATAATCTTTAGATGTGTGGCCAGCTTCAGGAGCTCATTCAGACCTGATCGCAAGTTGCGGCCGCTCGCTGGCAAAAAAGGGCCGGATATTTAAATGAAGTGCTCGCACTGCGTCGCATAAGGACGCCCACTATGTTTTAGCTAGCTACGGCAAAGTGCGCTCGCAAGTGTATAAAGACGCCCGCTTGCCACTCGCAACACACATCATCTCCGGGAAATGTAGGATTAATCGGGACCATCGAGAGCCATCGGAGCTGCTCGCAGTTGCCTTAACCCACCGCAAGCAGAGCGATCAGTGCGGGCTGAATTACATGCAGGTGACATGTACAATGACGCTACTTTGCTAATTATGCACGTCCTTTAAACGGAATTTTGGTGGCCTGACACGCCTGCGTACACAACACCACTCCCCCGTTTACAAGCACCTTCCCCAGTTACCCACAAACGGCACTATCTGTCACTCAAAGTAGCGACCTCATAGTGACTTACGAGCAACCAAAAACAGATCGCAAAGACTAGCTTGCGCACGCGCACTGCAAATTATACGCAAGCGCAGACGGGCAAAAATTGCTCAGAGAAAGCGAGCGCAACTTAACGGCTGGGTCTGGATCAGGTCCTGAGAGCCTAATCTGGGCGCAGATCCCCGATGTTCAGGAATCTGCGCAGGAACATGTGCAGAGCGGGTTTGCGAGCCCGCACGTAAACTGGCAGCAGACTGTCTGGAATCTGCTGCCGTTTGTGGGCGGGGAGGGGGCGACGATGCCCTCTGTTCCCCGAAACAGGTGTATTGTCGCTGTTGGGGTGGTGGGAAGAAGCCAGGATCTCCATCAGCTAACAGTTTTCCTGGCTTCTTCATCTCAACTGCGGCGGCCTTGGGTCACTTTAGCTGGCTGATGTTCCGCAAAGTATCCGATGCTGCGTTGGACAATGCAGCTCAGATACGTAAATGCAGCAGGAGGTGTGATGCCTCCTGCTGCAATACCATATATGCACAGACGGAATTGCAAAGCTGCTTGCGAGCAGCTTTGCAATGCCGTCTGAATCTGAATCAGGCCCTAAGACTGCGCTAAAAATCAAGGATGCCATTTGGATGGGAATTATTATTATTATCATCCTTTATTTATATGGCGCCTGCATCCGGGACATGCAGGGACAATGCATGTCCCTGAAATGTCTCCGGAGAGCTGCCGGCCAGTGCAGGGGCTGCTGTGCATGCACAGTCCTGCGGACTGCACAAGCACAGCTGCCATAGCCGGGGGAGGGTTCCGGAGAATCCATCCGCTGGCTCATTATGCACGGTGTAGCCCATAGGCTACAGCGGCTAATGCCATCTTCAGATGGTGTTAGCTGTGGGGGCCAATATCTGGAATGCATCGCATAATGGTAAATTTCGCATCCCCCATAGAAATCTATGGGGGACCTGGCTGCCAGCGGTAATGAAGGGATCACAGATACCTGCTGTGGTCCCTCCTTAATACATCCGGGGGATACTTAATATTTGAGGTAAACTGGTGTTTTCAGGGATTATACCTCAAATATACTTTGATAAATGGGCCCCTAAGGAGTAGATAAAAGTATAAGTAAGGAGAAGCACATGAGGGAAGAGGGCCTTACATTCTTTCAACTGGTTAAATCCAAGGGGCATTAACTACTAGCCCAGTAGTTGCAGCAAAGCTCCCAATAGGATGCCAACCAATGTCTTTACCTATTATTTCACATAATATAGTGTTCTCTCGTATACATGTCTGTTGTTTTAAAGAGAGTTATGCTGTATAAAGTATATGCAGGACCCAAATTCATGATTTTTTACCATCAGAGAAAATAATTGAAAACATGAAACAACACAAATTAAAGAACAATGAACAAATAGAAATTAATATAATATAAAAAAAAGTTTTTTTTTTCTTTAACAAGTGGATTCATACCTCCTAGTTGCAGGTCAAGGACAACACAGGCAGATTGCCCCTTCATTACAACTCAAGAAACTATCAGGCCAACCACTAGCAACAAAAAGCAGGCTGTGTTTTCTTACCAACCACAATGTCGACTGTCTAATTTATAAGGCCCTTTCCCCAACCTCAGAGGTCTGACCCAACCTCAACACCTCAACAATCAGAAAACTGATCAGGACAATAATCCTGAAGCTGTGTGAGACTTTGCTTAAATTTTTATGAAAAAAGGTGAGATAAAACCAACCTATATTCTCTATATCACACCCTCTCCATACAGGCCCAGGGACAGGGATTCCCCTGCAGTTCCTGTTATGAAAGGGGGTACCTGGGCTATATTAAAAAAGGTCAAACACACCAGAGGTCCCCTTTGCATGGGATGGGTATGGGATGACGGCGCTCAGGATCACAGTGGTCAAAATCCAGACAGCGGCATTCCAACAGGGTTAGGATACCAACACCTGTTGGTTGGTATGCTAACCCTAGCCTTACCCTAACCCTCCCCAGTGCCTGAACCTAACCTCCCCCCTAGTGCCTAAACCTAACCTCCCCCTCCCCACACCCTAAAGCTAACCTCCCCCTCCCCGCACCCTAAACCTAACCCCCCCTCTAGTGCCTAATCCCCTCCCCAATCTTGTTACTTACCTTTGGGATGCCGGCACCGGGATTCTGACAGGTATCGGGATTTCAGCTCGGGATGCTAAGTGCCAGCATCCCCTGTGTCAGGATACTGAACGTATCCCCTATGCACAATACAAAATAAAACATTAAATCACTTGTTATTAGTCCAATTTGTCTAAAGTGTGCCCCACAAATTTCCAATTTATAGCTACTACAGATGAGCGGTTCGGTTTTACTTGGCTATGCTCAGATCTGAAAAAGGGCATACTATTTGCTAACCGACTCTCACGTGTTTTGGAAAGCCAATAACATAAAATCGAACATGTGCTAATTTGGCGAAAAGAACCAAGTAGAACCTATCCGCTCATCTATATACAAGCGAGAAAGTGTGTGTGTCTGTCTATCTGTCCTTTATGCACAGCCAGTCTTTTGTACCTAGCTCCACCAAATTTGGCATGGTGTTGTAGTTTGACCAGGACAGGGAGGCTGTAGGTCCGCGTGCACCGGGTGCCGGATCAGGGGCCCATAGCCCCTGCATCCGACAGCGCCACTGCACCTGGCACCGCAGGGAGGCTCCATTTGCATTACCTCAGGGAGTATTACTATAGGGGCACTGCTGCAAGGGGCATTACTATGGGGCCATTACCTCAGGGGGCATTACTATAGGGGTACTGCTGCAGGGGGCATTGCTGAAGGGGGTACTGCTACAGAGGGCATTACTATAGGGGCACTGCTGAAGGAGGCATTACTATAGGGCCACTGCTGCAGGGAACATTACTATAGGGGTACTGCTGCAGGGAGCATTACTATAGGGCCACTACTACAGGGGCCATTACTATAGGGGCACTACTACAGGGGGCATTACTATAGGGACACTACTGCAGGGGGTATTACTATAGGGGCACTGCTGCAGGGGGCATTACTATAGGGCCACTACTACAGGGGCCATTACTATAGGGGCACTACTATAGGGACACTACTGCAGGAGGTATTACTATAGGGGCACTACTACAGGGGGCATTACTATAGGGGCACTGCTGCAGGGGGCATTACTATAGGGGCACTGCTGCAGCGGATATTACTATAGGGGCACTGCTGCAGGGGGCATTACTATAGGGGCACTGCTGCAGGGGGGGCATTATATGTAAATGGAATTATAATATGTGGTATTATGTGTAAAGGGCATTACAATATGTGGCATTATGTGTAAGGGGTTTTACAATATGTGGCATAGTAAAGGGCATTAGAATATGTGGTATTATGTGTAATATGTTTGTTCTGTCAATATTTGTAATTTTAATTAAAAAAACTTGGACTACTGATGGTTTTATTTAAGAAACCTTAACTAATATTTTTAAGAGATGGATATTAAATTTATGTCAGAAAAGGCCATCTTATGATGGGTGGGGGGGGGTGCCAAATTACTGTCTTGCCCCTGGTGACAAAATCCTAGTTTCGACCATGACCAGGATTATGTTTTTGGCTATGTTTGAAGTTTGTCAGGGCCATGGAGGTCTACATGGTGCCTACTAAGTAGGCCGTGGAGTCTCTGATTTAAAATTTTGGTTTAAGCATTTTTGATATGTACCAGTGGGGGGCAGGCAGAGCAGTGAGTCGGGGGATCAACTGTTACACTGCACCTGCACTGACAGTTACTAATTTCCTCCAAAGCACATTGGGGTAGATGTATTATAGCGGCACTTAACGTGCCGCTATAACGCTTCCCGCTTCGCCTCTTTACCGAGGCGAAGCAGGAAGCACTACCAATGAGATGTATAAACATCTCATCGCCCGGAGAGGGGGAGCGTTAACTCCCCCCTCCGGCGCTACCCGTTAGAGACAGCAGCGCATCAGCCTAGTGCTGATGCACTATGTCTCTGTCCCGGCCGGCTCCACTGAGCATGCGCGGGATCTCGCAAGTATCGCGAGATCCCCGCGTGGAGCCCTGGAGCCAGCAGCCGCCACAGCAGGGACAGCGCTGTCCCTGCTGTGGGGATAGGCTAGCGCCAGGCTGTAGCTGTCGATAACGACAGCTACAGCCGGCCGAACGGTCAGACGATCTGACCGTTCATACATAGCCCAGGCTATCGGCGCTGCTATCTTGTAGATAGCAGCGCCGATAATGACAGGGACGCATAGCGCCCCTGTCATTTACCGCCCAGACCCCCGATCATACATTGGGGAGAAGCGGTATCGGCGCACATAACGTGCGCTGATACCGTTTCTGGGCTTCATACATCTTCCCCACTTTCATATGCCATGGTCTCCAATGTTGGTCTACAATGTAAAAAATTAAGGCTGCAGATGTACTTCAAGGTCCATTGTTCAACAAAGGCAATGCGGGTATTATTGCGATCTTATTTTTCCCAGGTCTCCCTCCCTATCACAGTGGAACTTTTTGAGAGGGACCCACTAGGTGCAATGTATTAAACATTGGGGGGAAATAAAGTGGAGAGAAATAAAGTGGGATTTTGACCACCAGGATCCCGATCACCGGCATCCCGTACCCAACCCATCTTAGCTGCCTGGAATTTATGGCTACCAATAGTATTCAAGGTTTGTAAACCAACTTAAGAGTCCAAAGATGTGTGATAGGAAAGACCACAGACTAAAATACCAACATGTCTGAACCTCCAAATATGAAACGATATGTCAAACTCAAAATGCTAGTGATATAAGGGGATAAATGCAGGCATTGGTTTCACTCGAGTCTGGCCGATGTTTTAAAGGGGCAATCATTTAAAAGGCAAAGCCAGTTTTTTTTTACCTTTTGAATGATTGCCCCTTTAAAACATTGGTTAAATTAGACGGGAACTCATTGATGCCTGCATTGCGCAGGCTATTACATTTACCCCAATGTCTTTTCTCTAGTTGTAGCACAGACTGGGGTTCTGCAGACATCTACTGCCAAGAGTTGCCTGTAATACAGATCAAACGATCTCACTACTAGCTGGCCATGTAGGGTGTTCTTAGTATATACTAGTGAAGCACAGATCTAAACTGAAGGAATTTATCAAATTAGATTTTTGAGAGTGTCTCAAAACAGATGACAGAAAGGTGCCTAATATTATACAGGATCCTAGCAAAAATATAATAGTTGGAGATACTTGTAATGCTAAGGGCTGAAGGTGAAAGACCAAATTCAAATGTGAAGTGTAGCAAGGGAAATATAGCTGTCCCAATAATACCCCTTTCACACATAAGACCCGGAAAATACATGGCTATGACCCGGGTCTATCAACCTGGCTTCAACCCGGGTCTCAAGGTGAGAACCCCATTCACACTACACCAAAAACCCGGGAAATTCCTCATCGGATGCGTTTACACTGAACTCGGCACCCATTCCTCTTGTCCAGGGCCGGCACCGCCGCGCAGCTGCGGTGGTGGAAGTGTCCAACCTCCCGACCGCCCACGGGACACTTCGCCCTCTATGGGGTGGCACCCATGTTCAACCACACTGGTCGAACATGCCTCAAGCTGGCCCTGTGACGACAAACATAAATTACATTTTAATAAATTCAAACACTTTTTTTCCCTTTAAAACGCAAATGGCAATCATCCTTCCTGCAGTAGTGCAGATGGAAATATCAAGCAAGTAATGTGAATACATGGCTATAACTTGGCATAATATAGCCATAACGTTAATGAATTGAGTACTATAAGCTGGAGAAGGCAATAAGAAACAGCTACAAAAAACTGCTGAAAATCATTCCCGTCATTACGTATTGCTGTACCATCTCCCCAGCACCTGCAAGAGATATGCCTCCTAAATGGTGCATCCACATCTGTTGCAGTGACGGGGACCTGCCCTTTTCAGGGTTGCCTACCCTCCCGATTCGGGCGGGAGCCTCCCGATAAACGGGTGCAGCTCCCGCCCCCCCGGAAAGGCAGGCAAGCCTCCCGCCTGCCGCCGATCCCCCGACCTCCCCTCCGAATTACCTGATAAACCCCCGCAGCGGGGGGCCGCTGACGCGATTCGCATCATTTTGGCCCCGCCCCCTGCTTTGCAATGCCTATTTTTCCTGCATTGTGTAGCGGGGGCGGGGCTAAAATGACACGATCGCGTGGCCCCGCCCCCTGTCACACCCGCAAACTGACCTCACCTTGTTTGGACCCGCCCCCTTTTGCCGGCCACGCCCCCTGTTCTGCCGATCTGGCTGCTCCCTCCCGGAAGGAGCAGCCAGAGTGTCGGCAAGTATGGCCCTTACTGTACTTGGCATATGTTTGATTGCCACTGCCTGCACCAGTTCCACCTATCTAGGTGACAGGAGACACAAAAATAAATATATATGGACATATGCTTCTAAAAAAAAACACGTGCATTCAACTTTAAATGGGTCACTGTATATTTAATTACTGAAAGCTAAGAAGGGAGAAGCAATGAAATCATTATATGGAGGTCCAATGACTACTTATACTTAATTTGCAGTTGGAACTGATATTTGGTGTACACTCAGTTACTGTACTCACATTGATATTTACTCTTGTACTCTATATGTGATCGGTTCTTTAAATAAAGGGCCAGATGTACTAAGGTCTGAAAAGTGGTAAACAGCAGAGTGATAAACCACCAGCCAATCAGCTCCCAACTGTCATTTTTCAAGCACAGCCTGTAACATAACAGTTGGGAGCTGAGTGGCTGGTCGTTTATCACTTTTCAGAGCTTAGTACATCTCCCCCAAAGTATGTATAAAAAAATCATATGGTATAGAATAGATACATTCAATGTTCAAACAATTCTGGCAATCTCTGTTGTTGGTTTTTAACCAGGATTATTCTTTACAGTGTCTAGGAGGTAGCACGCGTATGGGATCAACTTACTGAAGTATGTAGTAGTAGGATCATGCACCTTCTCAGAAGACATGCCAATATTTGCTTTAAGAATATGGAAACATTTGTTTGATGATGCCTTAATAGAAATGCATACAAATACTGTGGAGGCATTGATTATGGTTAGCTGGTCTTAAATGGAATGCATGATAATATAAAAGGGTGGATGTGGTACACAATGACTAGAAAGCACAATACAGAATGAATGGTGATATTATTTCAACAACTATAAGTGAAAAGCTCCTTGAAAAGTTTCAGATGCTAGAAAGCTCAGTAAGCAGAGCAGTCAAACAGTGGGAACGGCCAGTAGAATGCAATATGTAGAGGAAGAGGTATAAGTAGGAGGAAGGGATAGGTTATAGTGCTACTTTATACAGTAGGTTACTGAGAAGGTCACCTTGTGTAGTGTGTACAGCTCTGAAAGCAATGTTGGAAAAATATATAAATATAAAAAAAACATTCAGAAAAGAGCTATTAAATTGCTACGTAACAACATGTCAGGAAATGCCTCAAGGGCTGAACATATAAATCTTAGAAGACAGAAGGGACAGAATTAGAGAAAATAATTAAAATCTGACAGGTAACAAAAGGAAGAAATTTATTCTTTTACAGAAAGGGTGATAGGTTCACGGAATCAGAGCCATAACTAGACTTTTTGGTGCCCTGTGCCAGAGAGAGCATTGCCACCCCCCACCATTTTTTAAATAGGGACATAAGATAGTGCACCTGAAAAAGGGCCATGGCCTCATGGGGAAGGGCCAGGGAAGAGATAGGGGAGGCCAGGAGCAGCTGGGGATAAAAGAAGAGGAAGCTACAAGTGAAATTGATAATAAACAGCAAATTTGACAGGCCCAAACAGCGCCCCCTGCCCTGCGGTGCCCTAGTACTACCCTAGTTACAGCCCTGCATGGAATATTCTCCCAGCAAGTGTGGTTGGGATTAATACAGTAAAACAGTTAAATAAATGCATGGGACAACCCTATTTCTATTGATATGATTTCTAAAAAAATATTTAGAAAGGAAAAGCAAAAACTAACAAAAACAACTACAAAAATCCAACACCCATAAGAAAATAATAAAACAAAAACAAAACCTCCAAAAAGTAAACAAACAAAATGCAGACTAGCTGGACCTGCAAATTCCTTTCCGACAGCAATATTGTTGTCTTCAGTTGACTGATGATAAGTGACAGGTCATCAACTGCTAACAAGATCTGTAAATCTTCTGAGAGCTATCTCCTTAATTTGTATTATGACCCTTCTGATATCTGTATTTCCATCTGTCTCATTATATCAAAGCAATACATACAAATGTAAACCTTATATTTCTTCGCCCTGGGCTAGATGAGAATTTGTTATACGTGCGCATGCTGGTCGGTTGCACACTGTGGATCCCTCCCGGGGGACTGCTTGAAAAAAGAAGACCATAGGCTTCTATAAGTAACACCATCTTTGCATTCTGGGCACAAGCTCTGAAAAGTTATGCTTTCTAAAGCTTTCAGCATATGGGTACATATGCATATGTACCCATAAAACCCTCCGCTGGACCAAATTTCTTCCCTGTGAAACGGAGCCCTGCCCCCTTGTGGTTTAATATCGCGATTCACAGGTCTATCAGGAGGGGGTAGGGCCATTATGATGCGATTCTATGAGATTACATAATTTTGGCCCGTCCCCTTTTCATAGATCCACAAATAGCTGCATCACACTGCAAGGGGGTGGGGCCTAATGACGCAGTCTGCCTGGCCCGAATCAGGAAACTGCTAGATGGAAAAGGAAGATGAAGGTAGGTTGGTGGGTATGCACAGTATAGAACCCCCCCCACACCCCTCCTACAAATCTTCTATTTGCCTCTGTTATGGTAGAGCCCCATTGCTAATTTTTCTGTACGGGTGCCAGCATCGCTGGAAACTGAAGTTAATCAATTCTTTTAACTCTGTAACTACTGGAGATTCTATCTGCCACAATAATTCGTGCTCATAGGTGCTGCTTTAATAATCTCCCTGGAATTCTTTTTCAAAAGTAGGCAAGTATAGTGCACACACCTATATTTGGTTACAATATATGTAGCTAGCATAAATTTAAATAAAACAGAGCTCACCCTTTTAGATTTGCTTTTAGAGTCTCAACCCCTTTCTGATCATTACATTTATTATCAAGTCATGTCACTTTTAATTGTGCAACACTACCAGAATATTTCCCTTCTTTAAACATGATTCCATTATGACTTAAGCGTCTCTCACAACATATGTTGAGTGACCAGGGCCGGATTAAGGCTTGTGGGGGCCCCAGGGCAACTAAATTGCGGGGGCCCCTTCAAGCCACACGGCGCTTCCCCCCTTCCCCCTAAGCCTTCTGCCCTCCCACCCCCAAAGCCTCAGAGGCTGACTTACCTGAGTGCCGGCGTGCAGGGGTGACCTCCTCCCGGCAAAGCTGCTCCCTGGTCCTCTCATCGGCGTCACGGACGTAATGTGTCACGTGGCGCCGGTGAGAAGACGCGGGAGCCGCTCTGCGCTGTATGCATCAGCACTGCCTGTGCCGCTGTATACATTAATAGTGAATCGCGGCAGTGAGCCTCAATCCGGGAACAGGTGTCACTAGACACCTGTTCTCGTCAGGGTCACACTGACCCTGTGTGGGGGCCCCTCCGTGTGTGTGGGGGCCCCTCCGTGTGACAGGGACGATCGCCCCTGTCACCCCCCCCCCTTAATCCAGCCCTGTGAGTGACTACTGTAACTTACTCTTGTTCTGCAACCCCAAAGAAGCAAGAATAACATCTGGAATCAAAGACTTGCCCACCCTCCAACATAACCCTTCCTTCAGGTACAAAATGCTCTGCTCCTGGACTTCCCATCTAATTAATGATTGCAGTCACCTGCGTTGAACTAGTTAATTGATGAGAAGGGTGTTTCAAACAGGTGGCTGCGACATACCTACCAACTTTGTGAATGACAAGATCAGGAACCCTGCACGCCATAGGCATGAGCGCCCACAAAGTGGGTGTGGTCTTGCTTTGAATGGGCATGGCATCTCTGAACCTCCCCCTTTTCATCACTCCGGGGGCGAGCCCAGCTTCCCTGGAGATGCTGGGCTGCCCCCTACTCTCCCCGTACAGAAAATAGATGCTGTGCGCATCTATTCATCCACTGCTCTGCTATGCAGAGAGCTGTGACATTGATTACCCCCAACTTCCCCCCATCGCGGGACACTGCGACCCGCGGGTGAAATGGCAGCAAACTGCCTGAATAGCGGGACTGTTCCGGCAGAAGCGGGATAGTTGGGAGTTGTGCTAAAATTATAAATGGAAGTAGAGCATTTTGTACCTAATGGATCGGTTCATGTTGGAGGGTCATTTGAAGTCACCAGTGGAATTTCACAAAATGTAATGCTGCCCCCCACACAGAAATCTATGCTGTATAAATGCCTAGAACATTAAATATGTATTTTTTTTTACTTTACATGCAGTCCAATAACTAATACTTATTTGTTTCTTTTATGTAACAGTAATTGGGTAGCACAGATGGAGTAATGGTTAGCATTACTGCATCACAGCACTGAGGTTGTGGGTTTGATTCCCACTATGGCCCTAACTGTGTGGAGTTTGTATATTCTCCCTGTGCTTGCGTGGGTTTCCTCCCACACTCCAAAAGTATACTGGTAGGTTAACTGGCTCCCAACAAAAATTAACCCTAGTGTATATGTGTGCGAGCATGTGATAGGGAATATAGAGTGTAAGCTCCACTGGGGCAGGGACTGATGTGAATGGCCAAATATTCTCTGTAAAGCGCTGCGGAATATGTGTGCGCTATATAAATAACTGGTAATAAATAAATAATTGTTCTACTGTTTATAAGGTAAAATATGAAAATATCCCATAACAATAAGATCGCCGTGGGTAGGATCATGCTGGCGGTTCCATGTGTTTTGTGACCTGTGTTTGCTTTCATCTCACTCACTGTGGGAGGCTAAATGACTGCATTGTGCTTTGAAAGGGAAATTCCTGATGATACAAGATGCTAGGAATCTCTGTCTCTCTGCTGCCCCCTCCCTCTCTGAACTGGTTCCAGGGAGCTTGGCTCATCCAGTCTCAAGGATTCTATTCACTATAACGGACCGAACCATCTAGTAGAAAAGGGGTGTTTTTCATCCTAGACTGAGTGGATGGAATTATTTCATGATTTCCATAGAAATAAATTGACTTCAGCTTGTTTGCTTTACTGGAGCAATAGACACCCATCACTACAAGATAAGAGAATATTGAACTCACGCACTGCAATTGTTACTGCATACTTTAGTATACGCTTGCACGTATTGCACACATTGCAATCACTACAGATGAATGAAAGGTGGTGTGACAAGAATGTGTGTGCATAAACTGAGTGCCAGGCAGGAGAGCACCGGCTCATGATTATTGCCATCACATGAACGACCACATTGTACATAGACAAGAAAGAGGGACTCTTTCATCACTTGGCACTCTGCCAGCAGCAGCTTCAGCAATCAGCACACACACAGACGCAGTGACATCGCAGTGCGCATGCTCCTCTGCTGTCTCTCCCTGTCTGTGTGTGGTAAGGTTCCCCCGCAGTCTAGGGAGACTTGCTGCTGCTCCTATTACATAACGTAGGCACAAGCAGCGTGGTGTGCTGCTACCGAGACTCCTTACTTCCGTCACTCTCTCCATCTAGGTAGCACGCTGCTAGGACTCCCCACGCCGAGTGATAGTAGAGCTCCTGTGGAGGAGGCTGCAGACAGGCAGCTGTGGAGCGCTCTCCTTTCTTTCTGCCGCATTGTCTGCTGCCGGGATCTCCAGGGTAGTCCTCGCATTATTGTAGCCGACGATGCCAGACTGGTTCATAAGTAGGTTTGGTGTTGAATCAGCATTCAGCTCTTGAAAAGGATTATTATTCTGTTTTATCTATTGAAGCTCAGAGGGGGTCACAGTGTCAGTGTAATTGCTGCAGTATTGATTTGACTGGTTTCAAAGACATTACATGTCACTAATTTATCAAGTGTTAGCAGCCGGGGCGGATTACATGGATGCAGCCGTCCAAATATATTACTGAAGATGTTATGTGTAAACAAATGCTGTAGTTTTTTTTATTTATTACCAGTTATTTATATTGCTCACACATATTCCACAGTGCTGTACAGAGAATATTTGGACAGACTGTGTAATGGTTAGCGTTACTGCCTCACAGCACTGAGGTCGTTGCCACCATGGCCCTACCAGTGTGGAGTTTGTATATTCTCCCTGTGCTTGCGTGGGTTTCCTTCGGGTACTCCAGTTTCCTCCCACACTCCAAAAAATATACAGGTAGGTTAATTGGCTCCTAACTAAATTACCCCTAGTGTGTATGTGTGTGCATGTGATAGGGAATATAGAGTGTAAGCTCCATTGGGGCAGGGACTGATGTGAATGGCCAAATATTCTCTGTAAAGCGCTGCGGAAAATGTGTGCGCTATATAAATAAATAATAATAATAATTCACCTCAGTGCCTGCCCCATTGGAGCTTACAAGCTATATTCCCTACCACATGTATACAGTCACGGAATCGGTATGAAATACTGACTGCTGAATAGCCGCTGGTTCTTATGCCGTAGCGGACAGGAGGATATCCTGACAGGGGCACGTAAGTACCCCAACCCTCCCTTTTTGATGCCTAACACTAACCTCCCTGGGGGGTGCCTAACCCTCCCCCTCCCTGTACCCTAACCCTCCCAGGGGGGGTGACTACCCTAACCTCCCCCTAGGGGTGCCTAACCCTCCCCGGGGGGACTTAACCCCCCCCCCCCTCCAACCTGAAGGGGCGATCTGTATCTGATCCGATCTCGCATATGATTACCTTGAAAATTCTTCCCTTGACATTCTGTATGATTTGAGTTTAGAAAAGGTATGATTGTACAAACGACCATACAATCCGATGTATCATATCGTACTGTTCAGTTGAAATCCTTCTGAAAAACCATCTGAGCTACGATGCCGATATATGACGCTGGGGACGTGCATCGTAATCGTGTATGAAAACACTACTTTTCACACCATTGGTCGTTACGATCAGTCGAAAACGCCCATATTGTGTGAACAATTGCCCATCGCCCCGTGTATGGGCACCTTAAATGTCCCCAGCTTACCTCGTTTGGGATGCCGGACGTCAGGATTTCGGCATGGGACTAAAGATAGGTGACTGCATTTCGATCTTTAGTCCCAGGTCGCCTTCCACATTCCAGGAGGCGGTAAATTAACTGCATCCCACAGTTGCACACACCGAATAATTTTTTTGTTGGTAGCCAATTAACCTACCAGTATATTTTTGGAGTGTGGGAGGAAATTGGAGTACCTGGAGGCAACCCACATGAGCATTGGGAGAATATATAAACTCCACACAGGGCCATGGTAGGAATTGAACCCAAGACCTCAGTGCACCATCTGTGCTATAAGAGCAATACTGCAATTCATCTGTAGGAAATAAGTCATTAAGACCACAACTCCTGACCCCATATCATTGCTGATTCAAGATTACTAATAAAGGATGGTGTTTATACAGTGTACAGATGTGCCCTCATACATCTTGCCTCAATACACCACGCAGTGCAACTAGCCTGGCATGAGTGAGCCGCCATTAGTATGCACCAGCAGACTGTGCGGATTAATTTGATATGAGACACTTATATATCTGTGTGCATCTGAATCTGTATATGAACCACAAAGGAACTTGGAATGAAAAATGAAAAAAAATTGCAGCTGCTACATTGTAGCACTTCGTATACAGATTAAAGGCCCCCATACATCAGCAATTAATTGCAGCAATCTTGCAATTTGCAATCGATTGTTTATAAAAATCTTTACCTTTTTCAATCGATTGTGGCAATTCTGCAATCGATTGTGTATAAAAATCTTTCCCTTTTTCAATCGATCGCAGCAATTTGCAATCAATTGCTGATGTATGGGGGCCTTTAGAGACTCGGGTGCACTCAGATAGTGTTGCATATCAAATTAATCAGCACAGTCTACTGGTGCATACTAATGGCGATTCACTCATGCCAGGAAAGTTGCTGATGCATCCTAGTCACATCACATTGCAACTTAGATGCATTTTCAGCAAACCCCCCCCCCCCCCCACAAAATAAATGTCTGCACTAGCAGAGTCTCACGGGCATGGGTGTGACTACCATAGGTGCAAGTGGTGCAGCTGCTATGGGGCACAGAGCTTAGAGGGGCCCATCTTCCTTGTTAAACTTACATGTATTATACATTTTTCACCATTGGGTGGTTCATAGGGGCCCGTACAAACCTTTGATATGGGGCCTTCAAATACCTAGTTATGTCCCTGCTCACGGGACAGAGGGGCTTTTTGGTGCGACTGCAGAAAAGATATGTAAGGACACATCTGTATCTGCTACACCAGTGAACATCAACAAGCGTCTCTCCAAGACTTCAAGGGCAGCCTCCAGCTCCTTCCTACTTTGTTGTCATAATTGTTATCATTTAGGATGTCTGTTGAAAAGGCCTACTGATGTTATTACAGATGTGTCTCTTTCATTGATTAAATGTAGTAGTTTAACTTGTCACTGACAGAGTAATGTCCGTCCCCTTTGAAGGTTAAAGGGCTGCTCAGTGTGCCCCCAAACTGTATCAGGTTGCCTATCACTGAGCTGTTGCCTATCACTGAGCTACACAGTTGGTACACTTCTTAAAATAGCTCCTAGTTTGTAATATCCTTTAAAATTGCACCTACTGTAAACTTTTGCTGCCCCTAGTAGGACCCATGGGAGTATCAAAAAGATAGTATACTGCAATAGTGCTCCTAGGCGAATACAGCCAGTCTAAAAAAACTGTCTGTATTCACCTAGGACCCATCAAGACCCCAAACATCAGCTAATAAGTAAGCACAAAGATATTTTAGATAATGGCGTGATAATCCAGGGATCTTCCGTGACAGTGTGTACGTCATCATTCACAACTGCTCTTTTCATGAATCGTATGGATTACATGTTACATAGGGGTCTACAGTGCCGGACTGGGGCATGAAGGTCCTACCAGGGAATGCAGTGGTAGGGGCCCAAACTTAAGAGGTGTGGCCAGCCATCAGAGGAGGTGTGGCCCACTACCATAGAGGGACTTGGCCAACTATTAAAGAGGACATTCAAACAACAGGGCCCCTTTATAAATGAGGGGATACGGATGTGTCAGGACCAACACCTTTAATTGGCATAGGGCTAATTTTGGTGTAGTTTCCATTGAAACCTAAGTTCATCCATGGTCCTGCTCCACCAAGTTACTAACCACTATAGGAGGGGGTGGGGCCCACTGAGTACTTCCCTTGTACACCTGTGGGCCAGTCCGACCCTGGAGGTCTATTTAGTAAAATATGTGGAAGCCTCTTCATAATTATCGGCTTTTTTCACATATTAATTTTGCTGAAAACTCCTTCCTGGGCAGACCGAGAGACCTATTCATCATTGGAGGCAAATGATGAAGTATTGAACTCGCTGCGAGGGATACTTAAGTCTCCAACTCGCAGCAGGGGAAACGTAACACCGGAACAATTCATCATTGAGGGGACATAACATAACCACGGGGATAACCACAGTTATCCCCGTGGTTATGTTACTTACCTGCTCCCCGTCGTCCCGGCTAAGCATGCATGACTAACGTTTCCGCATTGTTACCGGGCCATTTATCGTATGATGAATAGGCCCCCATGTCCCGGCAAGGAGACCTTTTTCTTTTGCCAGGAAAGACAGCAACATAAGTCTATACACTGTGCATGTGCAGTGCAGGTACCGGTGGTGAAAGCAGAGATGTTCCTTCCCCTCTGTTCCCCAGTGCCAGGAGACATAATGCTGTCCTGAGAGGCCATTATGTTTTTGAAAGAAGCATTTCAGCACAGCTCCCATGGGAGGATGCACAAACAAATGAAAATCAGTGATTTCTCTGCACTTTTCTCTATATTAGATGTATAAAAACGATATTTCTCTATTTTTTAGGCTTTCCCTAAAATGTTGGACAAGGGGCCTGATTCTGAGTTGTACGCTATGCCGATGTGTTTTCAGTTCAACGATAATTGACAATCTGCATGCGCATCTAAGTCTCACTGCGCATGCGTCAAGGTGCATTGCTGTAGTCGCTCACAATGACTATTTACTCTGTGTGTTTGTCAGGAAGCATTTGGGGGAGGTAGCAGGTAGTGGTGGCAAGGAATGCATTTGTGTTGTGACCGTTTCAGGGGCATGACACAGCCTGTGACTGCGATCCCATATGCAAGAAATATAATTTAGGCTCAGGGCCGTAACTAGGGCGCTATGGCGGGTGCCATGTCAGTGCAACATGCCTTGGGGGCGGAACCGCCCGCCGGAATCTCTATTCGCTGGGCACCTGCTACTATGTATATTAAAAGTGGTGTGCCTGGCTCCTTCACTGAAGCGGCAGTCCTTCCTGTCACTCTCAGCCTTACTGCCCCGCCTCCCAACCCACGCTGTCTTTAGGAATGGGAGAGTAGTCATGACGTCTTTCCGCCCACAGTTTCAAGTGTGAGGAGATCTTGTTGGGGCGCAGGACTTGGCGACAGCCTCAGGCAGCGTGACAGGTCAGGAAACAGCATCCAGATCTATACATACACATTCCATAAGGGCCCAGTGTGTCAGCATCAGGCACAGTCTGTGACACAGTGAGTGTCAGTCAGCCTAAACCCGGTCATAGAATATTATTGACCAGGTGAGTGCTCAGTACTGTTCTGCGTATAGAATAGAGAGACTAACTAGAGGAGGGGGGTGGGGGGGTGGATTGGGGCATATGACAACATAAAATTAGTATTAAAATTATCTTTACCAGGGATAAGGTACTAATGAAGAAAGTGACCAATAGACAATAATGTACTTCTGTTTGCAATCAGTTTTAAATGAAGACACAGGATAATCCTGTGTCTTCATTTTAATAAGATGATGGGAAGCAAGAAGACATTATTTTCTGTTTTTCTTGGTCACTTGCTACATTAGTACCTTATTCTTCTCAGATTAAAGATAATTTTAATTTATCATCCAGGTGACTGCTGTATCTGGGAGAGAGAGGAACAAATCCAAAGAGGATAATAATAATTTTATTTATATAGCGCTTTTCTCCTAAAGAACTCAAAGTGCTTTACATTTACAGTACAAAATACAAAATAAGCTTAAACAAGGGACATTAGTGAAATGCTTGGGTGAATAGGTGAGTCTTGAGTCTATTTTTGAAGGATTCTAGAGTGGAGGCCTCTCGAACTATGCGGGGAAGTGAGTTCCATAAGGTTGGAGCCCCAAAACTGAAAGCAGACGAATTCCGTGAGATTCTCGGTACTGTTAATAGTCTTTCGTCAACGGATCGCAGTAATCGAGTGGGACAGTAGGGAATCAGAAGCTGCTTCAGGTACCCTGGGCCATGGTCATGAAGGGCTTTGTAAGTTATTAATCCAATCTTGAAAGCAATTCGCCATCTGACAGGCAGCCAGTGAAGGGAGTGGAGGATGGGTGTTATGTGGCTGGAACGGGGCTGGTTGGTTAATAGCCTGGCAGCTGCGTTTTGTACCATCTGCAAGCGGTGTAATTCTTTTGCTGGGAGACCGAGGTAGAGGGCATTGCAGTAGTCTAGGCGTGATGATATAAATGCATGTATGACTTTAGGCAGATCTTCTGAGGGAATTAAGTGCTTGATTCTGGCTATGTTCCTCAGATGAAAGAATGAGGATTTGATTGTGGCTGATACCTGATGTTTACGTGTCAAGTCACTATCCAGGACAACACCAAGATTCTGCACATGTTTAGTGTTTTGTAATTCTGAACCCCCAAGCGTAAGTCCTGTTGGTTGGCTATGCTGTAGCCCTGTCCTGTGACCTATCATAAGAACCTCTGTTTTATCAGGGTTCAGCCGCAGCCAACTGGCACTCATCCACTCCTGAAGCTCAGCTAGGCAGCCATTTAGGGTTGTTATTGGGTCCTTTGTACCTGGAGCAAAGGACAGGTACAGTTGTGTATCATCTGCATAGCAGTGGTAAACCAGGCCATGACGTCTGATTATTTCACCCAGTGGCAGCATATATACTGCAAAAAGCATGGGAGATAGTATAGAACCCTGTGGGACACCGCATGGAAGTGACACTGGTGATGAAGAGTTTACTACAGAAGAAACTCTCTGTGACCTGCCAGTGAGAAATGATTTGAACCATTTAAGGACACTGCCATCCAGTCCACAGAAATTTTTCAGGCGCTCAATTAGAATCCCATGGTCCACAGTAACAAATGCTGCTGAGAGATCCAGAAGGATTAAGATTGAACAATCACCTCTGTCTCTTGCCCTCAGAAGATCATTAAGCACACATACCAGGGCTGTTTCAGTGCTATGTCTTCTCCTGAATCCTGACTGGAATGGATCATAAATATCATGGGTAGACAGGTGGGTTTCCAGTTGTATTGCCACCACTTTCTCAATGACCTTTCCTAGAAAAGGAAGGTTTGATACTGGTCTATAGTTGGTTATGCAGTCGGGGTCTAAATTAAGTTTTTTAAGAAGTGGTCTATCAATTGCTTCCTTTAGTGGTTCTGGAAAAATGGCTGTTTGCAAAGAGCATTGAACTATTTTTGCAATTACAGGGCCAATAATGTCTATACACCCTATGAGAAGCTTGGTTGAGGCAGGGTCCAGATCACAGGTGGTGGGTCGCAACATTCTGATAATTTTAGCAATGTCTTTTGCATCCATTATGTCAAAGCTGTTCCAGGGAGACATGTGGCTTACCTTGGCAGGCTTGGTAGTTTGGCACTCCTTTGATGGCACTGTGGGGATTCCAGCCCGGATGGAGGATACTTTATCTGCAAAGAATTTTGCAAACTCATTGCATCTTGACTGGGAGAGGGTTTCATCATGCTGCAGGCATGCTGGTTTGCAAAGCATCTCCACTGTACGGAAAAGCTGAGCCGGCCTATTCTTTGCTGCCTTGATCTCATTTGAAAGGAACTCTGTTTTCTTACGGGTGATTGTTGATTGATATTCTCTTATATGTTTGATTAGTGTTAACTTATCCTCTACCAGGTTCGTCTTCCTCCATCGTCTTTCAAGTCTACGCCCCCTATTCTTGAGTTAACTAACACTATTGTCAAACCAAGGGGCTTGACGGTGTGGTATGAGGGGTCATATACGCACAGGGGCAATAATATCCATTGCAGCTGTCACATCCCTCTTATAGTAATGGACAAGGGAACAAGGATCTTCACAGGCCCCCATTACTGCAGAAAGATCCAGGTTTGCTGCAAGAGCCTGGGGAGTCATGCCCCTCCTTGGACGATACCTTGTCAACTCCATGGGTAAAGTTCTATTTTGAGGGGTTGCAACTGAGAAGTGAATTGAGTGGTGGTCTGACCACGTGACTGGGTTTATATTTAGGTCAGAGACATAATCCAATCTGGAAGACAAGATCAAGAGTGTGACCACTTATATGAGTAGCCGAAGGGATGACTTGTGTGAGGCCCAGAGCATTCATTGTGCACAGGAGATCTTGGCCAAGGTGTGAGAGCTCATCATCAACCCATGCATTGAAATCCCCAAGGATCAGCCATCTTTGATGCTCCAGAACTAGTCCAGTAACAATATCTGCAAATTCTTGTAGAAATTCTTGTCCTGGCAGTACTGTGCATGCCTTAGGCGTGGGTGCTCGCGAAGGGGCCGTGGCGCAAGTCACGGGTGCCTTGCCTCACGGCACGCCCCCGTCTCCGCCTTGTACGGGATGCTATAATTATTATTATTAGCATGCTAGTTATAAGTCAGGCCTGGCCATCCCGTAACTCTCTAGTTGTTGTGAAACCAGGGCCGGACTGGCCATCTGGCACTTCTGGCAAATGCCAGAAGGGCCGATGGCCTCAGGGCCAACTTGAGTAGGGTGGTAGTGCCCCCGCCCTCCACCCCACACTGCCTGATACATGTGCACTTAGGGTCGAGGGAAGAAGTGGCGGCAGTGATGGGCCAGGAAGAGACGGGGGCGTGCCGTGAGGCAAGGCACCCGTGACTTGCGCCACGGCCCCTTCGCGAACACCCACGCCTAAGGCACGCACAGGACTGCCAGGACTGAACTACAGCCCCAGTCCGTCCCTGTGCGACACTACAAGTCCCAGCATAACCTCCCACCAATCAGCTGGTAAAGCATGCTGGGACTAGTTTCACAACAGCTAGAGATCCACAAGATGGCCAGGCTTGTTATACATGCTCACCTTTTTCCCATGTGGAAGGAGAAAGGAAGGGGAAAAATAATTTAACTTTCCACCATTTTGTAGCTAGTTACTTAACAATACAAATGTAATAATATAAATCCTACCATTTTTTTTGTACCTCTTCTCGAAGATCAGCACTAATAGATCTATCAGGGTCTCCTCTGGCTGACTCATTATAGGAGCCAATTATTTTGGGGGGCAAATATCTTTGGTGGCTCTCTTTGTTTGAAAGTAATTAGAAATAATTTGAGTGTTTAAAACCAATTTTTGCCTGTTCATCTCAATATCAAACGTTCATAGGAAAATATAATTATTCATATTTTTTTAAACAATCCCTAATTATCTCAAAACAACAAACACAATATACACTTGCTTGCATAGAGAAAGTAATAAAAACATTCCTAATGAAATAGACATCTCTAAATTTGTCATTATGGTGCAAATCAACTCTGGATTAAAGGGGTTAAATTAACATTGCTCTTTAAAGTTTTCATGTGGAGTTAATATGTATCCCTTATTCAGCTGCTTTGTTTAGATCACATGTATTACAAGCAAAGTGAATGAGATAACTGTATAATGTACATGTTACAGCTAACAAATGTTTTCACAAGAAAGGAATTTATCATAACTCCCACATTACCCATAGACTGGTAATCTCATACAGATGCACATTATACATGTTATTTGTGATATCATTATGAGATGTGCTGACAAGTCAGCTTTGCTGACATTTATAAGTGAATATACATCAAAAGAAGAAGATGTGGAAGAAATGTCACAGCACTGACAACGGACTGCGAATTTGTAAAAAAAAAAAAAAAGAGTTGTAAATTGCCGTATGTAATACAGGATTCACCAGAAAGCTGCCATATTCCTATATAAGTCACTGCATGTTGTCACCCATTTGTCCTGGATACAAATAACTGAATGTAATAGTTGCTGTATTCACAAGTTGACACCAACTATCTGAAAAAAAAAATTACGTTTCTATGACCAGCAAGATAGCTACAATCTGAACGCTATCTGGCCTGAACCATTAACAGAAAAAAAAGTTTAAAACTCCTCCAAAACGAACACATGAGCCCGCACTACTCCAGATGCCTTGTATGGGCCCAAGCTATTCAGCATTTGGTTCAGTCCTCTATGGGATAAGGAGGGGGGCAAGCAAACGTGAACAGTATTGGACCCTTCCTGGTACCCCTTGGCTTAGGTTGATGATAATAAAGCTACAGTACCCCTAATTAATAATGATATTTGTAATAATTAAAAGTAGTGCCCCCTTAAAGAAAAAATAAAACCTTGCCCCCTTAAAATCTAAAATGTGCCCTCTATTAAAGTTAGTACAAAAGGATCGTTTGTCTAAGACTTGGAGGAACAAAACCAAATAATGGAGCTTCAGCAGAAGCTTGACACTGACTAGTTTGTAATTGCAAAGATAGGTCTCTAGTACGCATGGAGGAGGGCCATGATGCTGTTATAGAAAGCGCCAGTTCTTAGATCCAGGTCTATAAGTTTTGGTGAATAATAGCTGGAGAAGAACCAGGCTCATCTTTGGTGTAATCTCTTGTCAATTTAGATATACCAGTTGACAGTGATGTGCGGTCAGGTGAGGCAGAGCCTTTCCTGTTATACTTAGGTATAATCCAGAGTTTTTACTGCAAAAATTATAAGAAAAATGAAAAGAAAATATTATAAATATGTTATTTGTAGTATTCTAGTCATGTTTATCATCAAAACTCTGGAGTAAATAGTGTATGGCAGATGAGGCACTGCCTCCCCTGTCTTATGTTTTCCGCACATCCCTGATCAAAACACACCAAATTTCCAGCACTATATACTGCTGCACCTTTGTATAATGCCCACATAAACCCGCGGGTTCATAAATATATCTGTAAATCTGGCTCTGATACTGGCCAGTGCCTCCCCAGCCATTTACCGAATCGCATGTCACTGCCAGATGATGTACCCGGTTTCACCAAGGTAGACCTTAAATATTTTCATTTTCTTTATACCATCTTAACTTTTTAGGCCTCTGGTGTAAAGGAGTGTGCTTGTATCAAGATTAAGTAAATTAAGTGCACAGTCCAATATTCAAATAGGGGAGCCACACCAACTGTCACCCCAAATACTGACAAACATCACTGGCAGTTGGTGTGGCTCCCCTATATGCATATTGGACTGCGCTGCAGCTTCACCACTGAAGCCGACCCAGACAATGAGCTTACAGTCCCACAGCACTTGGGACATGTTACTTTGTCACACAATCACCTCAGTCAAGAGGAAACATTTTACCACTTTTCAACTACTTTTGCCATCGATGGCAGAGTCCCAATGGTTCTCTGCCATCGATGCAGGAGCCGATTTTTTTATTGTTTTTACTCCTCTCGGTCCGCTAAGCTCCACCCCCTGGCTTTTATCGACCCACAGCCGCCGTACACAGTGGTGCAAACCATCGATGGTTCACCAGATTGTTTTTTTTTGTGCCATCGATGGTAATCAATGGACTCTCGAACAATGTTCATCTGAAGTCCCTATTTCCCGCAGGCAGTCCTGATCATTGTTACTAACGAATTTCCCGATACATCGGAAAATCCATTTTATGCGGATCTCAACCATCGATGGTTTAAAACAATCAGCCATTGTTGGTACAGCCGTCGATGGTCACAACTACAATATACTACAGAAATTGCTATTTATGTGGTACGCTCTGTTTAAAAAAAATGATATAAAATTGTGTGGGATAAGTTCTAAATGGATCCTCGACCTAATTCAATCATTAAAAAACCCTGACAATTTCTGAGCAGTTTTTTGGGAAAAAATTGTCAGTTAAGTGGTTAATAGGCTCAGACAAGGTTTGGTGCATCTTCAAACAATTACCAAGATACTTTCTTCCCCAATGGGCAGTCTGGCTTGGCCAGCAATTAATTAAAACTTTGTACAGAGATAACAAGGGAAACCTGAAAACCACCAGTAGCTAAGCGAATGTAGAACAATATGAGTTCTGAATGGAGACATCTGTTGGACAAGCTGAGCTGAGCTGTCTTAGACATGATGGGTCCTCCTGAAACAAAGGTCATTATGATCCATACCAACAATGTTTATTAGTGTTTCTAAAGTAATTTCTACAGGTTGATGTCTGGAAGCTATTACTTGATCTATAAGCTGCCAGTTCCCATTATCTGTAAGAATAGGATAGCGTAACAGGTAGGAGTGTGGAGCAATTATTTTCAGATTACCTTAGGAAACCTCTATATCTGTTATTCAGTTTCCTGATTTATATGTGCAGTTGTGGCCCAAATAGCCTTTTTCCTCACAATACATGCGCAGTCTATCTAGTCTTCTTCTGGACCTTTCTTCAGAAGTGCACATTAGCTCAGGCTCATTCTAGAGCACTGGAGAACTGAAAAGGACAAGCCTCCAGTAGCACAAACCCCTCTGTTGATGGTGCTCTCTCAGATATCTGTCATTATGAAAAGACATGTGCATAAGCTCCTCCAAAGAACTTTAATACAGGGATGGGGAACTTCCTGCCCGGGGGCCATATAAGGCCCTCGGAATCATTTGGTTTGGCCCTTGGAGCTTTTGTCTGCCAGCTTCATCTGGCTAGCGTGGCACACTGCAGCCAGAATCTATGCAGCAGCGTCCTCAGGGCACTTGAGATGGTCACACCACTGCCCTTACAGCTCCCTGGAGCATCCTCAGGATGCTCTGGGCATTGCTGTAATCGCAGGCGATTGTGGCCCCACCACCATGTGACATCACGCGGAGGGGGTGTGGCCTGCACCAGGCCGTTGAATAATGTTATATATATAAAAATGTCCCTCGGCAGAAAAAAGGTTCCCCACTCCTGCATTAATATATGCTTTATGTGCATAGTCAAGCCCAGACTAAACTGTCTTCTTCAGGGACAGATTGTTCCACTTGCAGTCAGATGAGCACCTCCAAAACACTGTGCTATATTTTTCCACAGACCAGCAACCCCGTTGTAAGGCCTGAAAATGTGGTATAGCAGAAGCCACCTTATCTGGATCATCATAAGGCCCCAAGGCTGTGGAACAATGTGTCCACCAAATGGTGAGCTGGACTTTTAGGATGCAATCTAAAGGACTATCTCTGCAGATCACCCTGCAAGGGAGAAATAACTATACCCATGTATAATTTGCAGCTTTCTCTGAAGTTAAAAGAAAGGCCAGCATTCTCCTGAAAAAGCGATCAGGCAAATTAAATTTGGCTTCTACAATTGGTAAAGTATGGGAAAGAGTTTTCCCAGCGGCGATCTCTTGTGCAGCCACATACTGAGATAAGTCCTTGGACTGCCTGTATGAGAATGAACAATAATCAAGAGACAAGCCAAGGTCAGGAGGAGTCGGCAAAATCCAAGGTCAACAACAAGAGATCAGTAAACAGGTAATTTAGCTTCAGTGCACAGAAAGTACTACAGAGTAGCTACTTAATCAGGGGGCTGGCCAATGTGCTGGAAGCCCCCTCTGATTGCACTAATGGTACCTGGGAGAGCAAGGCGGTTCAGAATGTTGTCTTGTGGTCCCATGACAACTGGCCAGAAGCTGACTGCAACATCACTAATACCCCTTTTCCACCTAAATTACGGGTCTGACCCGGAATTTTGCCGGCGCCGACTCGGGATATTCCTGAGTCAGCGCCGCTCACACCGCAGTCGGGTCTGCAGAGACCCGGCTTTTGCGGAGTGAAAGTGGTCGCTTGGAGATGACGTCATCTCCAAGCGCCACTGAAGCCGTACCAATCGGCTGGCTAGCAGCGCACTCCAGGTCATCGTGACCCGGAGTGCGCTGTTCTCACGCCCGTGTTAAACCCTGCTAGTTGCCTGGATTGGATTGCCGGGTCACTCGACCCGGCGATCCAACTCTCTCCCCTTTTACACCAGGGAGCTGCCCGGGTTAACCTTTCAAAAACCCGGCTTTTAGCTCCGGTGTAAAAGGGGTATAAAGCAGTGTCCTTTGCCTAGCAACAGACACAAGTGTGGCCATGAGAGCTGGTGATACTAACACTACCATATGCTTTATTTGTTTTTCTTTTTATAAAATTGTTGCAAAAGATTTTCGGTACCATTGATTATTATTTTATAAAGGGTTAATTGGATGGCATATAAATAGAAAATGTTATCTCTTTCATATTGCCTTGTTGAAAGGCAAATTAAATGGATTTCAATTATTAAAAAACTATGTTGTGTAGATATCCATAAGGGGGGAGTTATTTACTAGCAAAGTTAAATGTACAGTAATACAAAGCAACCAATTAGCATTGATTGATCTGGAGCAGGTAGACAATTAAAACACAAACAAATGTCAGATTGGTTAATATGTTTTACTCTTCATTTGCATACCTGCTGTCCATATTTCATCCACATGTCCACTTGCAACTGAGGAAGCATAGCTGGGCGGCAATGGACGGGGAGTTCTCATGTAGGCAGTCAGAACATTGCGATGGAACTGACGGCTATGCAGAGTTGGACATAAACGTAAATATGACTTTTCCAGTTTTGTTATACCCCTTTTCCACCAGAGCTAAAACCCGGGTTATTGCATGGTTAACCCGGGTAGCTCCTTGGTGTAAAAGGGGACAATCCAACCCAGGTAAGTTGCAGGGTTTAACATGGGAATGACCCGTGAAACCCTGCAGTGTAAACGGCGTGATCCGGGTCACGATGACCTGGAGCGCACCGCATGCCGGCCGATTGGCCGGCTTCAGTGGTGCTTGGAGATGACGTCATCTCCACACCGGAAGAGCCGGGTCACTGCAGAACCGGCTCCGGTGTGAACGGCGCCATTCCAGGAATATCCTGGGTCGGCACTGGCTAAATTCTGGGTCTGATCCGGTTGGAACCCTGGCCCCGATTCAGAGCTGCTAGTTAGGCTATGTTCGCTCATAGTTGGCGATGGTTCGCAATGTGCGCATGCGTACGCATTGCAGTGCGCGTGTGCAAACTAGTCCAGGCAATCGTGACGCGTTCGCTTGCTGCACATAGACAGCTTGCTAGACTGAGTGACAGGACAAGCCGTTTATGGGTGGTAACGGGTTGGTCGATGGAAATGGGGGAGTGGTGGTGCGAACGCAGGCGTGTCTGAGTGTCTTAACGCCGTTTCAGAGGCATGCATAATTATTACAGAGCGTCATAATACACGTCACTTGGTTGTATTTCACACTGAAGCACTCGCAGTGCTTGCGGTAGGGTATGGGCAACCATAAGTGCTGTGATCGCATCCGATGGTTGCATACACTTCCTGGAGATGACATGCATTTGTGGGCTTCTTAAGACATGCTAGTGGGCGTCTGCATACCCACCGCAATCGCATGCGAAGACATAGTAGGTGTGCTAATGCTTTGCCGTGCGATTGCCTGTCTTTGCAGAATTTGCATAAACTGGGTGTGTGCGAACACATCTAGCGAGTGGGTCTGAATCAAGCCCTCTGTTCCAACCTCCGGGTCAGACCCGGAATTTAGTTATAAAAGCGGTACCACTTGCACCAAGTATAGGCTGGAGCAAGTGTGCACTGATGATGATTAGTAGCAAACCAATAATTTGGATATGGGAGAGATGAACAACTTTGCATTCAGGCAAATATACACAGGGTTTCTTTGTGCACAAACTGTGGGAGCATATCAACTTTGCGTTAGGACCCAAAAATGATGGTTTTCTGTGCTCAAGGATATAAACCCAGAAAGTTCACTATTGTTATATGCTAAGAAATTGTACCTAACTAGACTCAGATATTGGCCATCACAAGAACAGCTGGATAAGGACCAATTTGGCTCTAGACAGCAGATCAGTCTAAAGCTGGCCATACACTAGACCAACTTTCATCCAACTAGTTGATTAGTTGGAATGAAAATCTGGTAACGTATGGGAGTAAATGATCAGCAATTTGCTCCTAAATGCCAGAAAACAGATGAAAATGGTCGAACAGACAAGTTTGTTAAATGTTTGATCTAAACAATTTGTTCAAACAGTTTTTGTCCATTTTCCGGTGTTTGGGTGCAAATTGCTGATTGTCATTTGCTTTCATACCTTACCAATCAACTAGTTGGCTGGTTGGATGTAAGTTGGTCTAGTCTGTGGCCAGCTTTAGGCTTCATGTCTGATATAAATCAGTGACATTGTACACGTTTATATCATGTGTGCCCAAATGATTATTCCATCCACTGTCCCATTACCAAGACTTAATTGCCTGCCACATCACAGAGATCTCTCTGCCAGGCATACTGTGCAAGTACTTTCAACCACAATGCTGGCACCCCCAGTGGCAAAAACAATACAGAGTTCTCTGCTAGCCACACTGCACAGAAAACCTCATTACTAGCCACACTTCACAAACTGTACATGTCATGTGGATCATCAATTCAATAAGCTCATAGCACTGATGCCTCTGAACATACATGTGCCATGTATGCATACACACAACTCCCTATAGACTGCATACTGCCCACCCCCACAGACCCAAGGTGTGCACCTGTGATGCCTTGCTGATACCTTGGCAATGGCAACAAACCATAGTGTACTAGACCAAATATACACAAACCGCTGAAAAAATATATACATGCACTCATGTTCTAAAACACACACTGGATAATTCTCTGTTGAAAGCCTTAAATAATTTAAGTTGTTCTCAAATGGTAATCTAGCTTTTTAAATCCTTTTTTCAGGCATCTTTTTCATACAACTTTAAGTATATATAAGCTTTGTGTTAGAATAAAGAACCCTGTATACCACAGCTAAAGCAGGCCATGCACTCTGCAATAACTGCAGTTATATAAAGCAACTAGCCCAATAGTGTAGCGTTTATGGCCATAAGAAATTAACAGGTGTATAAAACACACTCAGTTGTTAATATTGCATAACACATTGAGAACACAGGCTAATGCATTGAATACCCTCCCTGTTAACCCTAAAGGGATCTATTTACCTTGAAGAAACAGTGGCGACCATTACTACACTACTACAAGGAAAAAATAATAATTTATATAGGGCAGGTTCCTGCACAATTAAACCGCAGTAATACTGTCTGTTATGTCTGCTGCTCCATTTTCATTTTTGTGTTCCTGTTTTGCTGCAGGGAACTTTCCTATGCTTGAATGATTTAAGAGAACATCAGGAAGCTTTAATGTATCATTTATGAAGCAGAATATCCGTAAACACTGTGTAAATTATTTAATATGAACTTTCAGGTGATAAACCATTATTTGGGGTTAAAAGAAAGAAAGCAATACATGATTTTTGTTATGTTAGGAAATATGCTGCATGCCAAATGAATTGCCCTTTTATAGCCTATAGTTATCAAATGTGTGCACAAGGAAATTCACAGTGTCTGTGCAGTTATCACCTCTGGTTGTCAGTAAACCAACCTCTAACTAGTCTGCCCACTGCTGGCAATAGACCCTTTTACACAATTGGGCAAAAGGAATTTACTAAGGGCATTTTTTTTCAACTTTAGTAAAAAATAAAAGAAAGTTTTAGTTGATCCCCTGTAAACTTTTTCAGGAATATCTGGCTCCTGTATGGCAGCTTCTTGGGAGTTCCCCCCTAGGTTGTACATACAGGGATGGCAAAGGAGGGACAGGTGGCACTCCTCAACTATATACACCTCTGCCGGCATACGAGGGTGGCACGGGTACCTTATACCTGATCTGCCTTCTCAGTGCACCTGCATGTGTTATGTAGCAGTTTCCAATTGTCTTGTTAACCTTTAAAATGTGAATAATCTTATATTCTTATAGGCTACAGGATGTCCTACATACATAGAAACATAGAATTTACGGCAGATAAGAACCACTTGGCCCATCTAGTCTCCCTCTTTTCATTTATATTTATCCTAGCCCTGTGACCGTCATGATGATCTGCTACAAGTTAGTTTTTAGCTCAGTTCATTTAAAAGTTTCTTACATAAGTTGTAGTAATGGAAACTGTTCTACTGTTTAGGCCTACAGTATCTTTTCAAAATGTGTTTTCATGCTAGTTATTGGGCACTTCAAGTTACCTCTCATCTGTTGGAACGTCACATGGATAATTTTTTTCCGCAGTTCCACTGATGTTTGGAATCAGCACAGTTGGGCGGTGTGGCAGTATATAGGCAGGGATGTTATTAAAAAGCATAAATAATTAGACATTTTGTTTTATTGCCTTGAGCTAAATTAACTCAAGTTGACTGTTGATCAATTGTTATTAGTTTATTAGTTATTGCACTAGGGGGGATTTGAATAACCTTAAAGGGTACAGCCCACAAATACATGTGCACCAGCAATATATTTCTTTTTATGGCCTGTCTTCCTCCAGGTACGGGTTATTACTTTCCCCATTCTACTGAAGCATCCGGTGGGAATTCAGCACTGTACTAGTGGGTTCTCAGAGCGAGTTATACTGACGTCATTGCTTACAGTTTCAATATTTTTTTTAAAAATATTTATTTCGCATTGCGTTTATCCCAACTGCACAACTACAACATACTATGTAATAGTCCAATAAATACAGTAGTTCTAGTTTATTGAGGTCTGTTGAGGTTAATGGATCTTCAGTAGCATATGTACAAAGGATTTGCATAATTGCGGCCTAATCCATGTTGTATCGTGCCGTGATTTACAACATTGAGTAGCAGAGTTGGGACTACTTTGATTCACCGAGAGTGTCAGAGAGCATCCCGAAATTGGGGAGTCTCCCGGACATTCCGCGAGCATAGTCAAGTATAAGTTAAACATTCTGCATCTACAGCTGAGGTGGTAAACTACAAGAGTGACAAAATAGATTAGAGGATCTGTATTCAGATACACAAATGCTAGTACAAAGGTGTAACTTCCATAAGAGCAAGAGGGCAGAGCTACTTTGGGGTCCATAGCTGTGTTGGCTCAATCTCTGATATTGAAGCACCATGTGTATATATATTTTTTCATCCTATGGTACACAGATGTCTCGTTACACCCCTGCACCAGCACATTTATAAATGTGCCTCAGAAAATGACTACAAAAACTTTATGCCGATAGCGAAGTACCCATACACATTACAGGGCATTTATAACACTGAGTTCTGCTGCACCAAAAATATAAACTGAGCATTTCACAAAGCTCCAGGGAAAAATAGTACATTTTGTTCTACATTTATAAAGTATTTATATGTCCTATTATAAATATAACATTACACACACGGTAAAAACTACATAATGCTACAGATAAGGCTTTCAATACAACTTACTGTGCCAAAGGCAATATTTTTCCACTAACAATTAGAATGGACAATACTTGAATTGAATAACTACATTATAACACTTTTTCATGTAAGCATTTTTGCAATAGTTCAGTCCACTTTGCTGTAGGCAGAATTTTATAACTGTCAATCAAAATGTGGTTAAAAATAATACAGTAGTGATGGTTTATGCTCACCCACCAACTAGCAATCAGTACAAAAATAAGCAATATGGGATTATTTACTAATAGCATATAGAGTGACTCATCCAGTGAATTAACAGTTAAGGGAATGCTCATATTTAAGGGGATGGTGTATGTAGAAGATACAACATAAAAACTATTTTGAGACGTGCCATCATTATTACTATTTATACTTTTAAAATACGATTTTGGTTTAAAGATTGAAGGAATAGTTAGAATTTTACAACGAAAAAACAGGAGAGGTGTTGAAATTACCAGCGAATGGACGCGCAATGCTACCAAATGAACAGACATGTCCAGTACATGAATAATATGTCTTAAAACATAGAGCCTGATTCAGATATGGGAATACAGCCATGGCCAAAAGTTTAGAGGATTAAACAAGTATTGGTTTTCACAAAGTTTGCTGCTTCAGTGTTTTTAGACCTTTATGTCAGATGTTACTATGGTATACTGAAGTAAAATTACAAGCATTTCATAAGTGTCAAAGGCTTTTATTGACAACTACATTAAGTTTATGCAAAGAGTCAATATTTGCACTGTTGATCCTTCTTTTTCAAGACCTCTGCAATTCTCCCTTGCATACTGTCAATCAACTTCAGGGCCACATACTGACTGATGGGCGCCCATTTTTGCCTAATCAATGCTTGGAGTTTGTCAGAATTTGTGGGTTTTTGTTTGTCCATCCTCCTCTTGAGGATTGACCACAAGTTCTCAATGGGATTAAGGTCTGGGGAGTTTCCTGGGTTATCACTTTTACCTTATGGCAAGGTGCTCCATCATGCTGGAAAAGGCATTGTTCATCACCAAACTGTTCTTGGATGATTGGGAGAAGTTGCTCTTGGAGGAAGTTTTGGTACCATTCTTTATTCATGGCTGTGTTCTTGGCAAAATTGTAAGTGAGCCCACACATGAATGGTCTCAGGATTCTTTACTGTTGGCATGACACGGGACTGATGGAAGTGCTCATCTTCTCCTGATAAGCGTTTTTTCAGTTGCCCCAAAAAATCTGAAAGGGGATTCATCAGAGAAAATAACTTTACCCCAGTCCTCAGTAGTCCAATCCCTGTACCTTTTGCAGAATATCAGTCTGTCCCTGATGTTTTTCCTGGAGAGAAGTGGGTCTATGCTGCCCTTCTTGACACCAGGCCATCCTCCAAAAGTCTTCGTCCTGTGTCATGCCAACAGTAAAGCATCCTGAGATCATTCATGTGTGGGGTTCTCAGCCAAGGGAGTGGGCTCACTGACAATTTTGCTTAAAAACACAACCATGAATAAAGAATGGTACCAAAACATCCTCCAAGATCAACTTCTCCTAATGATCCAAGAACAGTTTGTGATGAACAATGCCTTTTCCAGCATGATGGAGCACCTTGCCATAAGGCAAAAATGATAACTAAGTGGCTCGGGGAACAAAACATCTAAATTTTGGATCCATGGCCAGGAAACTCCCCAGACCTTAATCCCATTGAGAACTTGTGGTCAATCCTCAAGAGGCAGGTGGACAAACAAATACTCACAAATCTGACAAACTCCAAGCATTGATTAGGCAAAAATGGGTTGTCGTCAGTCAATATGTGGCCCAGAAGTTGATTGACAGTATGCCAGGGCGAATTGCAGAAGTCTTTAAATAGAAGGGTCAACACTGCAAATATTGACTCTTTGCATAAATTTTATGTAATTTTCAATAAAAGCCTTTGACACTTATGAAATGCTTGTAATTTTACTTCATCTGACAAAAAGGTAACATCTGACAAAAAGGTCTAAAAACACTGAAGCAGCAAACTTTGTGAAAACCAATACTTGTGTCATTCTCAAAACGTTTGGCCATGGATGTAGAGTAAGATAGATTAAGTAACTGTGCATCTGGACAAATCATGTTGCAATGCAAGGGGTGTAAATACATATTTTTTTTGCATGCAGGGTAAATGCTGGCTGCTTTTGCATGTAGCCCACAAATGCTGGACAGCTTTATTATTACACTGCAATTTAGATGTCAGTTTGGACACCCCCCACCCAAATCTAAATCTCTGCACATTGTACATCTGCCCCACTTGCAGTGCAAGATGGTTTTACCAAGATGCACAATTACCTGCTCTTTCTTACTCTATTCCCAACTTTGAATCAGGCCCATAGTCAGTAGATCTAAGCTAAGATTGTATGCACTAAAATTGAAGATTACCGTATTAAACCTGAAAATGTTCATTCACTGGCAGCAGAGATGTAACTATTGCTCGCGGCACCCAGTGCAGGCCACCCTCTTCTGTGTGATGTCAAATGCAGAGAATAAAAGCAATGAGGATGCTCCGGGGGGCTGTAAGGGCAGAGGTGTGCACATCTTAAGCGTCCAGGTGGCACTGCTGCAGAGATACTGGCTGCAGGGTGCCGTTCTAGGCACCCTACTAGCCAGATGCAGAAGCAGTGGGTGAGCGGCGGTGCTGCCCACAGAGCTCTGTGCGGCTGCACAGCTCGCACACCCCTAGATATGGCCCTGACTGGTAGTGTTCATTCACTAGCTGATTCACCTTTGCGCCAGCTGTCAGATCTGGTTCACCCAGGGCTGGATTAAGGGAGGGGTGACAGGGGCGGTCGTCCCTGGGCCCCCACACACAGGGGGCCCCCACTAGCAGCGGTGCAGCCGATGGTTTCACTCGCCGCTAGTGTCTCCTCCGCTAGTGTAGTGTAGACCACGCAGTGAGCGCGGCCACACTACACAGTGACATACACACAGCCGCCGGCAGCAGCTGTGTGTATGTTACAGCAGCCGATGAGAGTCAGACAGATTCTCATTGGCTGCTTCAATGGAGGGAGCCAGCTGGAGCTCACTCGTGAGCTCCGTCTTCCGGCTCCCCCCGGGTGATGATGGGAGTGAAGTCATGACGCTGACGTCTCTCCCATAGTGCAGGAGAAAAGCCGAAGGTAAGTTTTTTTTTTTTTTCTGTGTGTATGTAAGGGGCATTGCATAGGGGGGCCGCTTCATGGGGGCACTGGGGGCAATGCATAGGACAATTACTGGGGGCAATGTATAGGGGGGACTACTGGGGTCACTATATAAGGGGCACTGCATAGGGGGGACCACTACTGGGTCTGGGGGCACTATATAAGGAGCACTGCATAGGGGGACCACTAATGGGGCATTTAATAAGGGGCACTGCACAGGGGGGACCACTACTGGGTCTGGGGGCACATAAGGGGCACTACTGGTGGCACTGTATAGGGGGACCACTACTGGGGCATTATATAAGGGGCACTGCATAGGGGGTGGCACTACTGGGTCTGGGGGCACTATATAAGGGGCACTGCATAGGGGGGAACTACTACAGGGGCCCCCACAAGTTTGTTGCCCAGGGGCCCCCACAGACCTTAATCCGGCCCTGGGTTCACCTCTAGCCTTCTATTTAATTACAGAAAATTCAAGACCTGTATTGTGTCTGTCACATGTATACTAGTAAACTGCCACATAATTAAATTTGTTATATCTTACAAATATTTTAAATCTCAAACTCTTGCGGAGCCGTACATAAAAAAGTCAATAAAAAAAAAGAAAGGTACAATAAACACACAAGCATGGCTGCTTTAAGACATTAATCTAGGGCAAATATCACATTAGTAGGGCCAATCCCTTTTATAAAACACTAGGGGAAAGTTGTGGCTGTGACAGCATCCCTAAATTAGGATATATCAAGATTCTTGAGAGGAACAATGGCCCTCATTCAGAGCCGTTCGCTATTTGCGGTCGTTCGTTCAAAAACAAGGGGTGGCTATTCAAATGATCCGTTCGCAAATTGCAGTCTGTTCACACCTCTAAGTCTGAACGAGCGAGCAAAACATACGCTCGTTTATTTGTTAAAAACGCCCCCTGGCCGCTCGCACCATACGTCATGTCCGCTATTTATTAGATTAATCGAGTACATCGACCAGCGTATGAACTGCTCGCTATTCTTGTGGTTGGTGTTTGCTACCACAAATTTGCGAGCAGTTCTGGCTATAAAATAACCCAGTGACGTGGTCAATGACGCTGCTGTATTAATTATGCACACCCATAATACGCCCGTTTTGACCTTTAAGCACGCCTGCGTTCGGATCTCCACTCCCCATTTTCAAGCACCTTCCCCTGTTACCACCCACATACGCCTCATTCTGTCACTCAAAATAGCAGGCACTCGCTATATAGCGTACAAACGATTTTTGGCCGCACTGACTGGTTCGCGCATGCGTACTAAAAACCGTACGCATGCGCAGACGGAACGAGCGTACTGCCGCTAACGAGCGGCTCTGAATGAGGGCCAATGTTTCTACTAGTATAAGTAAAGTCTCTGTGAGAGGTTATGACATTTCTAGAATTTAGGGAGATAGCTCACTTTTTTTAGTGCTCAGCATAGATTCAGAGCTCGGGTCTGGTTTATGGTTAGTCATTCATCTGAGTTTAGCAAAGTCTATGGTTGTACCATGATGTACATTCACATTCAAAGCTTGCACTAATGTCAGGGCAATTTAATGCCTGTATGTTGAAGCTAGTATAGTAGCCCCAGCAACAAGCCCTTCTTTCTCTCTCGTCTTTGGTGTTTTACGGTACATTTGGGCTTTGGGAGCACCACCAACAACGATATATGAAACAATGTGTTTTAATAAGATGCAATATGGTTGGTATGTATTGAATTTAATCAAATAAGTTCTGTGCAGAATCTCCCCTTCTTTCTGTCTCAAAGTATACTGTTATAAGGAGGGGGCAAACCAGTACATCTCCAGGCCCCTTACCAAAATTTGTGTAAGAGTGATGCCACCCCAGCCTCCCTGCTCTTTTGAGGGTATAAAGGATAATTGTCATAGCCTGGGGCAAAGGGCCATCTGTCATTATAATGTTCTCCTCACAACTGGGTTCAGTAGCAGATACAATACCTACACACCCTGTAGTTCTGCCACTTGGTTTCTTAAGACACTGGGGGGCAGATGTACTAAGCTCTGAAAAATGATAAACGACTAACCAATCAGCTCCTAACTGTCATTTTTCAAACACAGCCTGTAACATGACAGGAGCTGAGTGGCTGGCAGTTTATCACTGTCCACTTTATCACTTTCCAGAGCTTAGCACATCTGAGACAGAGATAAAGGAAATCCCATACAGACTACATTACTAAGAAGTGTACAGATGGGACATCTGTTATTGTGGGCTCAGGGCCCCTTTCCTCATAATTAAAACAGCTCTGTAAGGAGTAATGGGAGTCACTACTCAAGGTTTTACAATCTAAAAGCAAAGGATAGCATATGGCACACAAGTTGTGGTGCTTCTAACGTGTTCATGACCGAGGGTTTTTACACCTTGGTGACCAGACCATATTTTACAGTTTTGTTATGTGTGAATTCAACAGGAAATTTAGTTTTTGTGCACACAAAGTGAATATCACATTCTGTTTTCACATGATGAAGGGGGTGCAGCTTTTCTTCAGTGAGAATGGTTCAAGGTTGGAAGAAAGAGGGCAGTGTCAAGAGCATCAAGATTATGCTGGGTGCATGTAGAATTGGATGAAATGACTTGTGCAGAAAGTAGGAAGAGGTTGAAGTATAGGAGACTGTGGTCAGTGGCAAATTGGAAATATTAGGGAAAAAAACTAAGGCCCTGATTCAGAGCCGGACGCTCTGACCAGAGCGCTCGCTCTGAATCAGGGCCCACCTCCATAATTATGGAGCGTCCTCCTGGACGCTCGTATAGCTGTGGGTCACCACCCACAGCATATATGAGCGTGCAGGTTGATGGTCGCGATGGTCTTGACCATCGCGACCATCGCCACTGCGTGCCGAAGCCTCTATCAGAGCCAAAATCACTCCCACTGACATCACTAGTGATGTCAGTGGGGCCGGCTTCTGATGGTAGGCGTTTCCTTGGGAACGCCCCCGTCTGGGAGGCACGCCCCCGGCACGCCCACCAAATGGTGGGGGTGCTGTCAATCAACATCGACAGCACGCCCCCTTTAATCAGACACAATGAGCGAAGGAAAGTCCTTCGCTCGTCGCGTCTCGCGCATGCGCACGACGGAGCTCCCTACGTCGTGCGCATGCGCAGTGCACACCATCAACCCACTTGCGAGCAGACAGCCGCTCGCGAGTGGGTCTGAATCAGGCCCTAAATCGGGAAGAGAGGGAAAGCTTGTTGTCTGAGGACTTGTTGGGGTTATTAACAAGGATATTGAGATCGCCTGTGATGAGGGAGGATAGATCAGAGAATAGGAAAAGATAGAAAGGGTTCGGGGAAGGATTTGTAAGGTACAGTGGAAAGAAAGTTGCATGTCCATGCTGCCTCCTGGAACATGGAAGAAGGAGGGATCCCCGTGTGAGAGAGCACTGTGTCGAAAGTGGTGTAAGAGAAGTAAGGCTGGATTTTTAGTGATTAAAAGTATTTGAGTAAAAGTAAAAATGTACTGTAGATCAGTCTGTTGCTGACTGACCTGGCATTCCACACAGTGCAAATGAAGGGCATAGAGGGAAGTGAGGAGATGTGGATAAGGTTGGCAGGATTGCATGTACAAAAACGGTGAACATTTTGGATCGATAGAGTGGAACTTTTGATACAAATACCTAAGAGAGAATAATTTCATCAAGGATTCCTTCTGTGAGCATTTTTATTGTGAGGCAAAACTGTTGGTAAATTGATCAATTTAACGTATGAATTTATATTGTTACATTGTTTTAATTTCTGGATTCTTGTGGTTATTGTAACTTTTTATGAATTAGGTCTTTATTAAATACATGTTTATTTTTAACACTGGATGATACAGAACGTTACTAAATAAGTATTATGGTGAAGCCATCAAGTCCAATTTGTAGAACCCACTGTGAACACTGGGAGATTGAAAAATCTTGATTCAGCTTGAACTTGTGTTAATTTTATGCAAATTAGCTATAAGCATCTTTTAAATCATGAAGATAGACTTCAGCTCAAGATATCGCTTAACTGATTTCCATAAACATGTCAATTTTTTTTTTTATTAAAAAGCCAACGAAAAAATCTAAGTCAGCTTGGCGCTAGTAAAAGTTTATATATAAATGTATAAAACTATAGATATGTAAAATAGCTGCATACACCTAAGGGTTTGTGAGGAACCCAAAAATATGCGATTACCTAGGTAGTCTCAGACAAGCACAAGAAGAATGTTGGTGTTGCACTTATAAACGACCAATTCAAATATTAAAATAATTAATAACTGGGCATGGCAGAAAATAGAGTCAAAACACCAAATATATGATTAAGAAATCTCTCTTTATATATTATTTAGCATTTGCACCAATATTACAATCACAAATATTTAAAAATACTTCTCTAAAAGAAGTCTATACAGACTAGTCTGGGTGATATGTAGAAAAAACACAACAGCAGCTGCTATATTCCTATTATATACTGTATATAAAAAAAGATCCCTGCTGGGAATCACATAAACTTTTAAACATATGAAAAACATCCAAAGAGACAGTGATCTCACCGGACCATAATAATATTAATCCATCATCTCCGACCTCCAGGTCTTTGCACAGAGTAAATGTATATTTGAAGTCCTCCGTGTAAAGCGAGGTGAAGCTTCTGGTATTATCACCTCTAGGGCTTACAGCAATGTAGCGCTTGTTGGTGTTTACGGGATTAATCGAATGAGCTGCTAAAGTGGTTGCTCCCAATTTTGGACCTGGTGACACACTGAGTCGCAGCCCCAACGGGTCCGGAGGCTATAATGAAGTCAACTTGTGACCGCCTTCACCTGTCCCCGTGGTTATCATCACTGACTCACAGTTCTGAGGTCTTGGGTTTTATTCCCACCAAGGTTTTAATTATGTGGAGTTTGTATGTTCTTCCCTTCTTTGCATGGGCTTCCTCTGGGTACTCTGGTTTTCTTACTTCAATCCCAAAACATACTGATAGGTTAATTGGTTTCTGGACAAAAAGTATGTGTGTATGTACATGAGGTAGGGTATATAGGGCATGATTCAGACCCGCTCGCTAAGATGCATTCTCTCGCTGCTGCCGATGGTATGTAGTGTGTATGCATTGTGCGTATGCATCACATTGCACATGTGCATACCTTAGCGAACGTTCACAATGCATTCGCTCGCTGCGCATAGACAGCCCAGCACAGTGAGTGCCGTTTGTAGGTGGTAACAGAGGCTGGCCAATAAAAACGGGGGAGTGGAGGTGGAAACGGAGGCGTGTCTGAGCATCTCAACGGCATCTTAGAGGTGTGCATAATTATAAGACAGCATCATAGTACATGTCACCTGGCTTGTTTTTACACTGAAGTGCTTGCAGTGCTTGCAGCAGGGTATGGTCAACCTCAAGCGCTGCGATAGCATCCGATGTACCGATGGTTGCATACATTTCCTGGACATGACGTGCACAAGTGGGCGTCTTAAAACAGGCTGGTGGGTGTCTGCATACACTATGTGATCACTCTCTAAGAAATACTGGGCATGCTAATGCATTGCTGTGCGATTGCACTGCCTACGCAATTTGCATACACATCGTGCACCAAAGGGGACGTGCTGTCGATGTTGAGTGACAGCATGTCCCCTTTGGTGGGCGGGTCAGGGGGGGTGCCTGCCCAGACGGAGGCGTTCCCATGGGAACGCCTACCGTTTGGGGGCGACCCCACTGACATCACAAGTGATGTCAGTGGGAGAGCTTTTGGCCGAAAGCTCTCTGGGGCTTGCGGCCACGAGACCCTACCACAAGGGTCTCGTCGCAAGCCCGATGGTCACGATGGTCTTGACCATCACGACCATCATCCTGGCCGCTCGCATTAGCTGTGGCCGCTCCATAAAAAAAAAAAAAAACGACTCCATGATTTTTAGCGAGCGTCCGACTCTGAATCAGGGCCTCTGTCCAGTTGCACAGCATTAGGCACATGACTGCGATTTGAATGTTTACAGTTTATACATGACCCTTTTTGGCTCATCTTTCCTATTTGAAATACACTTGTGTTTTATAGCATAAATTGAGGAACTGATTGCATATGCTGGTTGTGTGTGTTCATTTAAATCACCGTTATCATGACTAATCCGGAAGTTTCATATAGAATAACACTTTTTATTATAAGTATGAATTATACCCCTTTTATACCGGAGCTAAAACTCGGGTTATTGCAGGGTTAACCCGGGCAGCTCTTTGGTGTCAAAGGGGTGAGGGTTGGATCGCCGGGTCGAGTGACCCGGCAATCCAACCCAGGTAAATAGCAGGGTTTATTTACGTGTGTACAGCGCACTCCGGGTCTTCATGACCTGCAGTGGTCCGGCCTCAGTGGTGCTTGGAGATGACGTCATCTCCAAGCGTCCACTTTCACGCCGGAAAAGCCGGGTCTATGCAGACCCAACTGCGGTGTGTGCGGCGCCGACTCGGGAATATCCTGAGTCGGCGCCAGCTAAATTCCGGGTCTGATCTGTATAGGAACCCTGGGCCTGATTCAGACCCGCTCGCGAGCGCTGAGCGCTCGCAAGCGGGTCGATATTTGCCCAGTGCGCATGCGCACGATGGAGCCAGCTCCATCATGCGCATGCGCGATACTCGGATAGCGACGGGCAAACCGTCGCTCTGGGTCTCGTACCAAAGGGGGCGTGCTGTCGATGTTGAGTGACAGCACGCCACCTTTGGCAGGCGTGCCGGGGGCATGGCTGCCCAGACAGAGGCATTCCCATGGGAACGCCTACCGTCTGGGGCCGGCCCCACTGACATCACAAGTGATGTCAGTGGGAGTGCTTTCGGCTCTGTTTGAGTCGAAAGCACTCCAGGGCTTGTGGCAACGAGACCCTACCACAAGGGTCTCGTCGCAAGCCCGATGGTTGCGATGGTCTTGACCAGGGGTCTTCAAACTTGGCCCTCCAGCTGCTGTGGAACTACACATCCCAGCATGCACTGCCACCTTTTTGATATAACAGCATGCTAAAACTATGTGCAGTGCATGCTGGGATGTGTAGTTCCACAGCATCTGGAGGGCCAAGTTTGAAGACCCCTGGTCTTGACCATCGCGACCATCTTCCTGGCCGCTCGCTATAGCTATGGGTGGTCGCTCTAAAAATCAAGAAGGACGGCCCTGATTCAGAGCGAGCGCTCTGTCAGAGTGTCCGGCTCTGAATCAGGGCCCCTGTTCCAACTGCGGGTCAGACCCGGAATTTTGGTAGAAAAGAGGTATTAGTGAAACAACCCTGGTCTTTAGTGAGTGCTGTTATAATAACCAGCTTTGGAGAATTAAAGGCCACGATGTTGACACTGTATTAATGTTCCCATTTTTTAACCAACTGAGGGGATGATGCTTATTGAACATATGCATTTAGGACCCAATTCAGACCCGCTCGCTAGATGCATTCACACGCAGCCGTCAGCTGCCAAAGTATTCAAATCCTGCGATCGCACAGCAAGATATTAGCATGCCCACTATGTCTTGGCGTGTGATCGCGTTGTGTATTTAGACGGCCACCAGCCTGTCTTAAGACGCCCACTTTCCCTTAGTAATACACATTATCTCCAGGACTCATATGCAGCGCTTGTGGCTGACCCTACAGTGTGTAATTCAGCCATGTGACATGTATGCTGACGCTGCGTCTTAATTATGCACGCCTCTGAAACAGTATTAAGACGCACAGACACGCCTGCATTCACACCACCACACCCCCGTTTCCATCGACCAACCCCTGTCTCCACCCACAAACGGCTCGTTCTGTCACTTATTCTAGCGAGGTGTCTATGTACAGGGTGTGAATGCTTCTCGATCGCATGGACTAGTTCGCGCACACGCACTGCATCTTATACGCATGCGCACATTGCAAACAGCAGGCTACGTGCGAACGCAGCCTAGCGAGTGGGTCTGAATTGGACCCTTAGATCAAGTCTACACTTACAACTGAAGGGCTTTAATGGGGCGTTTGCGTTGATGCATATGTGGGCTATACAGCCTTTTAAGTAGGCATAAATTCGCCTGTTTTCAGATGTAACTTTTGCACCTAGTATAGACTTAGGGCCTGATTCAGACCCACTCGCAAGCGGGTCGATGGTCCCCCACTGCGCATGCGCCGCCTCCAGTGTACGCATGCGCGAGACCCGTCCAGCGACGGCAGCTCCGTCGCTATGGGTCTCGCTACAAGATGGGGTGGCTGTCGATGGTGAGTGACAGCTCGCCCCGTTTTGTAGGCGGGGAGGGGGGTGGCTGCACAAACACAGGCGTTCCCTACTGACATCACTGTGGGCGGCCCTACTGACATCACTCGTGATGTCAGTAGTGGACTTCCTGCTTATAGAGCAGGAAGTCCACTCGGGCTTGCTGGAGCTGAGACCCTACCACAGGGTCTCGTCAAAGGCCCGATGGTCGCGATAATCGCCCACAGCTTTGCGAGCAGCCTGGAGCAACAAAAAAAAAAAGCGCCCATCAGACCTGCGAGCTGCCTCCGGGGACTACTACCGGATGTTTTACAGATGTCTATTTTGATATTTATACAGTGTAAAAAGTGTCCAACAGGGTATCTAAGAGAAGATATCCAGTGTCATACATGACAATCTAACATATATGACTAAAAGCTGTGACTCTCTATATATTGTAGCAAGATCAGAGTAAAGGCACACATCCACTAAAAGACCTCAAAACGACTGCACGATTACTACATACGGATAGGAACTTTGTTGGAACAAAGTTCCTATCTGGGTCAGATACGGAATTTTGCCAGCGCCGACTCGGGATATTCTCGAGTCGGCGCCGCTCACACCGGAGTCGGGTCTGCATAGACCCGGCTTTTCCGGAGTGAAAGTGGTCGCTTGGAGATGACGTCATCTCCAAGCGCCACTGAAGCCGGACCAATCGGCCGACTAGCAGCGCACTCCAGGTCATCGTGACCCGGAGTGCGCTGTTCTCACAGCAGGGTTTCACGAGCTACGCCCGTGTTAAACCCTGCTAGTTACCTGGGTTGGATTGCCGGGTCACTCGACCTGGCGATCCAACCCTCTCCCCTTTTACACCAGGGAGCTGCCCGGGTTAACCCTTCAATAACCCGGGTTTTAGCTCCGGAGTAAAAGGGGTATAAAGCTCTCAATGTTTACAAACAGGCTCATTTAACATGTGAGAACATAGTCACAGATAACTAAATTAAATCATAGATATAATACAAGTTGCTTTGTACCAAGATTTTTGAAATTCTTTTTAGCATTCCCAATTGTATATAAAAAGTGTCATCCAGAGCTATACCCAGTACTTGGTAATTAATTATATAGGCACCATTCTATTTCTTAAACGGGTGTTTTACAATGTCCCAATGCTTGGCTGATGTCAGTAAAATTCATTATTATGTCAGCCAGGCAGCAGGAGATTTGGAAACAGTTGCTGGTTTCTTGGCTTTTTTCATGGAGACTTGGGGGTCTATTCACTTATGGTGCGTACACACGATACGACTTTCATGAACGATAACGATATCGTTCATATCGTTCACCAGGGGCTGGCTGGCAAGTTTTAGCCTGGGGGGCAAATGCATGCAGGCGGCCCTGGCAGAGGGGTAGCGTGTAGCCAGGGTGCCCGAAGAACATGCGTGCTACGTGCCCCCCCCTCAAGTGTTCCAGGGAGGAGGCAGGTCCATATGGGGTTAATGTAAAGTAAAAATAAATATTAGGAACAGCCCCGTCGTGGTGCCCATATGCAGTGCCCCCCTGTGCCCCAGGAGAGGATCCCCTTTTATGCAGGTCTCCAGTAGTGATCCCCCTATGCAGTGCCCCTTGTGCCCCCAGTAGTAAGCCCCTTATATAGTGCCCCCATTAGTGGTACCCCCTATGCAGTGCTCCTTATACAGTGCCCCCAGTAGCAGTCCACACCCCATGCAGTGCCCCCAATAGTGGTAACCCTTATGCAGTGCCCCTTAAATAGTGGCCACAGTTGTAGTCTCCCCCCTATGCAGTACCCCCAGTATTGCCCTTTTTATAGAGCCCCCAGCAGTGGTCCCTCGATGTAGTGCCCCCAGTGGTAGTCCCCTCCCCCTATGTAGTGCCCCTAGTAGTAGTCCCCTCCCCCCTATGCAGTGCCCCTAGTAGTTGTCCCCTCCCCTTTTAGTGCCCCTAGTAGTAGTAGTCCCCCTTTGTAATAGTAGTCCCCCCCTTGTAGTGCCCCCAGTAGTAGTCATCCCAGTTGTAGTCCTCCCCCCTTGAAGTGCCCCCAGTTATAATCCCCAGTAGTGGTCCCCCCTTGTAGTGCCCCCCCTGTAGTGCCCCCAGTAGTGATCTCCCCCTTGTAGTACCCCCAGTAGTGGTCTCCCTCTTGTAGTACCCCCAGTAGTAGTCCCTCCCTCTTGTAGTGCCCCCAGTCCAGTAGTGGTTCCCCCTTTGTAGTGCCACCAGTAGCCCCCCCCTTGTAGTGCCCCCAGTAGTAGTCCCCCCCTTGTATTGCCCCCATTAGTAGTAGTCCCCCCCTTGCAGTGCCTCCAGTAGTGGTTCCCCCCTTATGGTGCCCCCAGTAGTGGTCTCCCCCTTGTAGTGCCAGCCTCCCCCCCAGTAGACACACGTAGTAAAAAAAACCAAAACACTTACCTGAATCCCCGCTCCCACCGTCGCCATCCGCTCCTCCATCTGTCCTTCCCGGGCATTATGGGAGAGACGTCATATGATGTCATGACGCCTCTCCCATTGCCCACTGCGGGAGCCAGAAGATGGAGTGGCTCCTGCAGTGGGCGCAGCAGCAGCTAATGAGAGTCTGACAGACTCTCAGTGGCTGCTGCTTACAACAAACACACAGCTGCCGGAGCCGGCGGCTGTGTGTATGTCACTTGTGGTCAGCGCTACACACGCGATGCAGGCTCTGTCACAGTGACACAGACTGCCCGCGGTCCACATGACGCTGCGGCACGGGGGGCACATGGCACCCTGCCCCCCGGCCCAGCCCGCCACTGTCGTTCACTTTTATGCAGTCACCAACCTGACAATGACCAACTATGCGCGTTCCTGCATGGATGATAAAGATATCTTTCATCGTCCATACATGCAGGCCAACTAGGACGATAACGTCAACTTTGCCTGTGCAGAGATGTGGCAGGATGACTTCACTGAAAGATTTCTTTCAAGTCATTGGTGGTACAGATCGTACCGTGTGTATGCACCATTAGCCTTAGAGAGAGATCAAGTGGAGAAAGATAAGTCCCAGCCAATCAGCTCCTAACTGTCATTTTTCAAACACAGCCTGTAAACTGACAGTTAGAAGCTGATTGGCTGGGACTTATCTTTCTCCACTTTATCTCTATCCAAGGCTTAATGAAAAGACTAGCATGAAGTGGCAGTGGTTAGTTACAGTCAAAACGTCTGCTGCCTGACAACCTTGATAAATTTATTCAAATATTTAGCTAAAATATCGGTTCAAGTGGAAGATTAGGTGCAAATGAGTCACAGTGAAGCTCGAATAATGCTGGGCATACACGGCCAGATAAAATGTCTGTCAGACCGACAGACTTTTTATCTGGCAGCCTGCCAGCCGCAGATGTCGCCGGCATACACTGTGAGATTTCTCTCACAGTGTATCAACCCGACATCTGCGCTCCACCCCCGGGGGAGGAGACATTTCCCTGTTCCTTCCGCGGCTGGGCATACACTGCCCGATGTGGCCGGCAGTTTACTGGGAAATATTGCATCGGACGGGCATGCTGGACAATCCGGCATGCCCGACCGAGCAATATTTAACCCTCGGTCGATCCGCGGATATCAGGCGTATTGCCCCGATAATTGTAGCGTGTATGGCCAGCACAAGTAACAAGGTCTGTTAAGTTTAGTATTCTATTCAACTAATAACTAAACTTGTGAAGTGTTTAATATGTATTTCTAAACTCTATGGTAAATAAATTGTGATTGAAATGTGAGGGAATTGGTTATGCAATTTTTCTGGTTGAAGTTCACAAACCAGGTGTATTTTATTTAGCATTTTCACATTGTACAATTGCTTTGTAATACAATCCTAAATGCGCTTTTCATCAAATACAAATATGTCAGTCTGTATGATATAAAAAGCAACCTCCAACCAAAGTTGTGCTTCTATAGTTTTGACAAGACATGAAGCAGTTAGCGGTTTCATCAGCTGGAATGATCTGTGTTTATTTTAGTATTTCACACTCCAGAGCGCGTCACTCTGTTTTCTAACCCCACAGTAAGCGCTGCCAACCTAGCCGGCTGTTCTGTGCTGCACCCAAGTTCTTCTTTTACACACAGCTTCCTCACCAGGAAGTTCTTTCTAAAAATGGTAAAGACTTG